>OX346245.1:74056030-75256030 GCA_947049315.1 Epistrophella euchroma | reverse complement strand
GTCTTAAATGTTCCTGCAGACGAATAATGAGGTCATTTTTTGATCCAGCAGTAGGAAGACCTCGTTTGTTTAGTTCTGCTTTGAGTTCAACACAATTTAAATCATTCAAAATTTTACCCATTGTCTGTTTATTTATTTAAAAACACACACGCACTTTTTATTTTAAGTTAATTTACTTAAATGCACAGATAAAATAAGTTTTATCCCTTATTCTGACACCAATGTAACGTTTTACCACGGTTCGATATAAAACTTATTTATTTTTAACTGTCAACCGTCAATTATTTCCTTTTTAAATTAAACACACTTTACTTCACTTCAAATATTTTATTAATCACCAATCTCAATAGTATGCAACTTAAATTCACTTCCGGATACTTTTAACTTTGAACTTTACACTTTCGCTTTCAAAAATAAACTGTCTGTGCTCAAAAAGTTTCTCCTTATATAGTGAGCTGAGAGGTTCGGGACTCTACTCGAAAGTACTGGCACATAAGGTTCTGGAAGGTTCCATTCCAATGAAGAGAGATGGCGTTCTCTCCAATCTTCCATTCAGCGCATTTTCCCCCTAAGAGAGATGGGCGCGCTCTCTCGGGATTTTTTTATAAATGGTTGTTGTCTTCGATAAGGGTATTTTTGTACTTGGCTCTTTGTTTGTTCCGAAAGTAGTTAGGTGCTGATTTCATCGTTACATTGCCCCCCTCCTAAGATTGATCGTCCCGAACAATTCTGTCGCTCCTTTCACCATTATAACGATGCAAACGGTCACAATGAACTACTTTCAGTTTCCCTCTTACTCCTCTCTGTATACGGTAGACATCATTTAGTCTCTTCACAACAGTGTAGGGTCCTTCCCAGTTCTGTTGAAGCTTTGGTGACAGTCCCTTTTGTCGATGGGGATTGTAAAACCACACGAGGTCTCCTTCTTGAAATCCTGTTGTTGTTGCTCGGGCATCATAACGTGTTTTCATCCAATCACTAGATGTTTTTATGAATGCTCGGGTTCGTTGATGAATGTCAATGAGCCTTTCTTTGAGGTTATCCACATATTCTTCTGTTCGTTGTGGCTCAATTGTCCGGCATCCAAATTTCCCCTCACTAGGCAGTCGTATTGACGTTCCAAACAAGATTTCCGATGGTGTATGTCCTGTCGAGCTATGTACTGCACTCCTATATGCCATTAGGAATAATGGAATATGTCTATCCCAGTCTCGTTGGTAGTCGCCGACAACCTTAGATAGATGTTCCTTTAGCGTCCGGTTGAATCGCTCGACCATCCCATCAGATTTGTGGATGAAGCGGCGTTGTCCTCGTCTTTTTAATGCCAAGGAGCGAACAAACTTCCTGGAAGATGTTAGATTCGAAGTTCCTTCCTTGGTCGGAATGAAGTTCCATCGGTACGCCGAACCTGCTCACCCAATTGAAGACAATCTGATCCACAACTGTTTTGGTTTCTTGGTTTGGGATGGCAAATGCCTCAGGCCACTTGCTGAAGTAATCCATGACTACAAGGATGTATCGGTTTCCACTGTTGGTCTCAGGAAAAGGGCCTGCGACGTCTACTGCAATCCTTTCGAAAGGCGTGCCTACGTTGTATTATTGCATTTTACTTTGAAGCTTCCTACCTGGGCCTTTGCTAGCAGCACAAGTATCACATTTTTGGCACCACTTTTCGACGTCCTCTCTTGCATGTAGCCAGTAGAAGCATTGTCGTATCTTTTCCAAAGTCTTATTGACTCCCAAATGACCTCCGGAAGCTCCGTCATGCATCTCTCGAAGAACGTCATTAACCTTGGACCGAGGAACGACCAGCTGCATCACATAGGACTTACCGTCTGCGGATTCCCACTTACGCCTTAGAACACCTTCCTCCACATGAAGTGAGTCCCATTGTGCCCAATATGCTTTCAGGGCCGGACTTCTGTCGGAGATGTCACACCACTCTGGTTTTTCTTGGTGTTCTTTCCACGCAAGAATGGGCTCTATGTCCGAGTCTTCTTGTTGGGCAGTCCTAAGTTCTTCATTACTCCAACCGTAAATGGGATCAGCTCTTATTCGTTGGACGGCAATCATTTCCTTTTCTTCTTGGGGTGTGCAATGTTTGCAGTCCTGTTTGCAAGGCCGTCGAGATAATGCGTCTGCGTTTGAATGCAACTTTCCTCTTCGATGTTGAATTTGGTAGTCATATGTCTGTAGTCTCTCGATCCACCTTGCTACTTGACCTTCAGGATTTTTAAAGTTCAGAAGCCAATTGAGTGCTCCATGGTCTGTTCGGAGAAGGAACTTCTGTCCATAGATGTACTTATGGAAGTGTTTTGTTGCCAATATCAGAGCTAGAAGTTCCCTTCTGGTCACGCAATAATTCCGTTCTGGCTTCGAGAGTACCTTACTGTAGTAGGCGACAACCTTTTCTTCTCCGTCGTGGACTTGTGACAGTACAGCTCCAATTCCGACATTACTTGCATCCGCGTCAATAATAAAAGGTTTTCCTGGAGTAGGGTAGGTAAGCACAGGAGCATTGCATAAACGCAGCTTTAACTCCTGGAAGCTTTTCTCACACTCACCTGACCATTTGAACGGCTTTCCTTTTTCTGTAAGCTGATGCAAGCTTTTGGCGATTCCAGCAAAATCCTTCACAAAACGCCGGTAGTATGTGGCTAGGCCAAGGAAGCTTCGGAGTTGATGTTTGTCCTGTGGTGTTGGCCAATTCTTCACAGTGTCAACTTTTTCAGGATCAGTCTTTACTCCTTGGGATGAGATGATGTGTCCCAAATATTTAACTTCGGTCTTGAAAAGAGCACATTTATCTGGATTAAGCTTGAGGTGTGCTTCTCGAAGCCTCTGGAATACAGCTTTTAGGTTGTCACAATGTTCGTCATATGTTTTCCCATACACGATGACATCGTCCAAATAGACCAGGCAAGATTTCCAAGTAAGTCCTTGTAAAACGCATTCCATCAAACGCTCAAATGTAGCCGGAGCGTTGCACAGTCCAAATGGCATCACTTTGAATTGCCACAGACCGTTTCCTGTGGAGAAAGCTGTCTTTTCACGATCTTCTGGATGAATTTCTACCTGCCAGTAGCCGCTCTTTAGGTCTAATGTAGAGAACCATTTAGCACCTTCCATTGCATCTAAAGTATCGCTGATTCTGGGCAGAGGATAGCTGTCTTTCTTTGTCACATCGTTCAGCCTTCTGTAGTCCACACAAAATCGAGTGCTTCCGTCCTTCTTTTTGACAAGGACCACTGGCGATGCCCAAGGGCTTTTAGAGTTTTCGATCAGCCCATCTTTCTTCATGCTTGATATCATCTCTTCAACTTCGGCTTGTTTGGCTAGGGGGAGACGTCTTGCTGGTTGACGAATCGGTCTGGCGTCTCCTGTGTCGATCCGATGCTGCACAAGTTGTGTTCGACCATACTGCCCACTTGGTGAAGAAAATATGTCAGCATACTCATGAAGAAGGCTACCGGCAATACTTAGTTGATGTTGACTAAGATTGGTTGAGTTAAGGATTTTTGCCTTTAGTTGTTCGCAGTTCGCAGGCTTCTTCGTGTCCTCTTCTGTGATCTTAGTTATCGCTGACACAGGTTCACATTTTCCGACTATTTCTCCTTTTCTCAACTTAACTTCGTACGGTTTGATGTTCAGAATCCGTACAGGTACCATGTTGTTCTTTGGTGCCACAAGAGTCTTCCCAACGATGATGTTTTGGGAGCCTTGGTTAGTATCTGGTTCCACCATGAGGTATCGATGAACACCCAAATCGCCTTTTATTTTAGCCCAAACGAACACTTCAGAAGAAGACGGCAAGCATATGTCTTCTTTAATGACACTTCTTAGAGTTGATGATTTTTCGTCACCATAAACCATAGGAATCTCTACATTTTGGTAATTAAGAACTTGCTTACCGATATCCAGAATTATTCCGTGTTCTTTCATGAAGTCGATTCCAATGATGCACTCGTCACATATATCTGCTACCAAAAACAGATGCGAAAACTCCAGTTCTGCCAAACGAATCGGAAGACGAACTTCTCCGTACACTTTAGCTGCCTCTCCTGTAGCGGTTTTCAGACGATAGCTATTGGTGTTATGCAGCCATGTCATCTTGACCAAGTCCCTTCTTACAATGGAGGCAGTGGCACCAGTGTCGATTGTAGCCACGTGTTTCTTCCCGTTTAATGTTGCCTCCACAGTCAGACTTTTGTTGTTTCGTTTAGTCTGTGAGACCTGGATAGTGGTTCTGGGGCCATCGATACCAGAAACCAGCTTCTGCCCCTCGAAGTTGGTTCTTACTCGTTTCCCGGCTGGGAAACAAGCTTAGCAGGAATGTTGGTGTTATTGCTTACCTGCTCTCGAGTACTATTTCTACTTCCACAATGTTGACATGCAGGTCTTCTTGGTGGCAATCTGCACTGGCGCTGGAGATGTCCGGTCTTGTTACAGTTCCAGCATTGAGCAGGTCCGTCTCGCTGACTTCTTTGGAATGCGGTTCTCCGACAGGAGCATTCTTCAACTTCTATTCCTCTTACCCGATGGATTCCTTGTGAAGCCTGTTCTGCTGCTTCCATAGTTAGAGCGAACGCCAATGCTTCAGGAAGCGTGCGTTTTCCGGCAGTTCGAATCGCTCGCTGAAGGTTGATGTCGGATACAGCGCGGACAAATGCTTCTGTTGCGAACTGGTTTATTATTTCCTCTCCCGCAGTTGGATATGCCAGGTGAGCCAGCCGTTCGATATCTGCTTGAAGTTGTTGCAGACTTTCTCCTCTTTTCTGGACTCTGGTATTGAGTTGGACGCGGAAGACTTCTTGCATATGGCCATCTCCAAAACGTTTGTCAATGGCCTGTACAAGAGCCGTGAAGTTGCCGTTCTTGTCTGCTGGTAAGGTTTGCAATAATTCAGCAGCAGGTCCTCTAAGGGCAAGCGTCAGAGCTATAAATTTGTCTTCGTCATCCCAGCTATTTGTTGCTGCGGCTGCCTCAAACTGCTTCTAGTAGATCGACCAAGAAGTTTGTCCATCAAAGGTTGGCGGATGCATTTCCTTTCGCTTTGGAAGTTCGCCAGAACTTTCTCGAATCTTCATTTTTCGAACCTTCTCCAACTCCTTGGTAATGCTTTCAAATTTGTCTTCGACCTTCTCGAATTTGGCTTCTACTGTCGAAAATTGTTTATCGACACGCTCGTCAAGAGCAACAAATTTGTTTTCGAAGGCATCAAGCTTACCTTCGAGAAGATTTTTGTGTTCTTCAAGAAGATTTTTCTGTTCATTTCTTTGTTCTTCGAATCGCTGGAGAAGATTTTTTTCTTGTTTTTCGAGAAGATTCTTTTGCTCATTGCGTTGATCTTCAAATCGTTCGAGAAGATTCTTTTGCTCTTTTCTTTGCTCTTCGAGAAGGTTCTTTTGTTCTTTTCTTTGCTCTTCAAACTGGGCGAGCAGCAGAGCTCTTCCTCCATTTCAATCGTGAAAATAAACGAGTCTGGGTTTTCACCTTGTTGTCTTAAATGTTCCTGCAGACGAATAATGAGGTCATTTTTTGATCCAGCAGTAGGAAGACCTCGTTTGTTTAGTTCTGCTTTGAGTTCAACACAATTTAAATCATTCAAAATTTTACCCATTGTCTGTTTATTTATTTAAAAACACACACGCACTTTTTATTTTAAGTTAATTTACTTAAATGCACAGATAAAATAAGTTTTATCCCTTATTCTGACACCAATGTAACGTTTTACCACGGTTCGATATAAAACTTATTTATTTTTAACTGTCAACCGTCAATTATTTCCTTTTTAAATTAAACACACTTTACTTCACTTCAAATATTTTATTAATCACCAATCTCAATAGTATGCAACTTAAATTCACTTCCGGATACTTTTAACTTTGAACTTTACACTTTCGCTTTCAAAAATAAACTGTCTGTGCTCAAAAAGTTTCTCCTTATATAGTGAGCTGAGAGGTTCGGGACTCTACTCGAAAGTACTGGCACATAAGCTTCTGGAAGGTTCCATTCCAATGAAGAGAGATGGCGTTCTCTCCACTCTTCCATTCAGCGCATTTTCCCCCTAAGAGAGATGGGCGCGCTCTCTCGGGATTTTTTTATAAATGGTTGTTGTCTTCGATAAGGGTATTTTTGTACTTGGCTCTTTGTTTGTTCCGAAAGTAGTTAGGTGCTGATTTCATCGTTACAGTAAGCTTTATCCGCAGAACTCATGTACTTGAACATAGATAATAGATGTTTTTCTTTTTCTTTTGAGATGCCGACCTTTGATGGAACGGTTTCGATGTCCTCCTGCAGAATCACAACTTCTTGATCCGAGATCTTACTTTTCCGTGGTCTTGTTGCCATTCGCCTTACTACCACACTTGTCATATTTTCAGCGTCATAATCCAATGAAAAGTAAATTTCAAATTCAGTTTGAGTAAATTTCAATATTCTTAGTTTAGAAAATGGTATGTTTTTGTAGTCGAAGCAAACTTTCGAATATTTGGCAAAATCTTTGAAATCCAATGATTGCATTTGTATGATTACAAGTGGCTTTTTGATATTTACGTTCTTCAGCAGCCTAATAAGACCCATAGGAGAGAAATCTTCATTTACTGCAAGATATTTTTCAATTTGACTATGTGCATTGTCGACCTCCTGTAGTGCTGAATGTCCAGGTAGTGAGTATTTTAACGTAATGCTTTCAACGTCCGGATGCGTTTTTATAAAATGTTGTATCGCAAGAGCCATTATGGAGTTCTTATTTTGAGGGACACAAGAATCGGACCAAGTAATAAGATTAGTTATTTCGTTTTCTTCAAACACTCTCTCAAAAATTTTCATCAACGCCGCAGCAATATCGTTCCCACTCCTTCCACCAGTGTATTCTGTCCATATAGCACAGTAGATCTTCTTTGTTGTCGACAAGTGGGCAGTCAAATTATATATGTTCAGTTTCGAATTGTAAAACATTGGTCCGATTTCGGCTCTTGGACAGGATATTACGTTTTGTAAATCAAAAGTTAGAAGGGGAATCCCTGATTCCTTATCGAAAGCCTTTTGCTCTCGCATCATTTTTTTCAAATCGAGATGAATTTTATGTTCTTTTATTGAGCTTTCAGTTAATGCGTTTTCTTTCTCTGCAGTAAGATAGGCCTCACACTTTCCACATTTATCCGATTTCGGTCGATGAAAATCTAAGTTAAAATTCGTGTTAAACACGTACCTGTAGTAACTTTCCTTAACGGGATCTTCAACAGTGTCTTTGTACAAGTTGTACATCCTAGTTATGTTGAGGCTTGGGTCTAAGTAAAGTTTAGCTGTTTTGGCACGACAGTAGTGTGACTCTACTGTCGGAAAGGATGTTATATGTGCCTTTACTTCTGACAACTTCTCTTCAGGAATTCGCCTAAACGAATTTAAGCCTTTTTCGCTCTTCTTGGCTATGCCATACACGTTATTTTTGTTTTTGTAAGCATTGTAAACTGATTTTTGCGATATTGAAAATGTTCCCAGCCAAAACGATTTACATACCTGGATTTTATTTCCTGACAGCTCGACAAAATATCCGAATGTGAAGCTCCGACGAAAAGATTTCGATTTTTTTGTTAACCGGCTTTTTTCATTCTTTGTTGTACACTTTAATATGAAGTTTGCTTTTCCATCGCGATTTTTTTCAGTTCTGATGTCGTCACTTTTTGTTCACAGTGCAGTTTGCAATGCAAAAAACAGTTCTTTGTCGACTTAATTTCTTTTTTGGATACTGATTTTCCACGAGAACTAATATAAGCCTTACGTTTATTTTCCAGGTTTTTTCTTTAAGCAATCGTTTACGTGTTTTCTTTTCAATTTCAACCTTCGAATTACTTAACATCTCATCTTGATCTACCCCTACCTCACTTTTGTTCTCTTCAAAATTACCTTCTTCCTGTGTTGGTTGATCATCTATATTCAAAGCTATTTCATCAGCTTCAGGTCCTAATATTATGAACTCCTCAATCACCACCGACATATCATCTAAACTAATAATAGCCCCATCTTCCATTGAAAGAATTTGTGAATCCATCTTCTTTAATCAAAAAGGCGAAAATTACATAATGCCTTTTAAATTTTACAAGTTTTACTTAATTTAATAATAATACTTAATCAGTCTAGGCACAAAAAAACAATTTTAATAACTTAATTACTGAAAACACGATTTTATGCAAAGAAACTAATACATCAAATGATAAAATCAGACATAAAAGGAATTTACAGAATTCAAATTTAACAGTAATTTAAAAGTCTACTAGGTTCTAACGATGGAATGTTTGAATAGTAATTTAGATCGATAAAGTTCTATCTACAACTTAAATTTCAACAAGGTTCTATCTACCAAATTATTATTTTTTCTTAAGGGCGCAAGGTTCTATCTGGCTGTTAGAACTTTTTGAACTTAAATTCAAATTGAGATTGTGTAGATAGAACCTTGTTACCTGAAATTTCTTGAATTATTTCATAAACTGAAAGAGATAGCCAAATTTGGTAAACTGCAATCGAAAAAGCGTAGCCTTTTTAGTACGATGTAATATATAACTCAATTTTGGAAAAAATGTCAGTTAGAACCTTGTTGTCCTAAGTTCGCGTACTCTCACGGTCACTTGTGTTTTCATAATGTCTAAAGTTTGCGGTAAATGCGACAAAGTCATTAAACGTTCTAAAGAAATTAAATACGTTAAGTGTGAACACTTTTGCGGTCGATTTTTTCATACAAATTGTGTTGAAATTAATGAAAATGACTTTGATGCATTATCTGAGAAAAGATTATTTTGGAAATTCAATTCATGTTGCAAGATAAATCTTTCTCTACTCTTTAACAATTTAAATGAACTTGCCTCTAGTGTTAAGGAACTAAGAAATGAGTTCTCTTTATTCAAAACTTCTCATCTTTCCAATTCACCGCCCCCCCCCCCCCCCTAAATTAGCAAAAAAAAATCATTTCTAACTCTCTCCCATGTCAAAATGATATAAGCAATGCTTTAAATCGTGTCAATGAAGATCTAAATGGTGAAATTAACTTAGAAACAAATCAAGAAATCAGTGAATTAATTAACAATAATACAACTGATGATATTCCTGCAGTTTCCAACTCTAAAATGAAAAAAATCTCTGTGAATTCTGAGGAAATAGTTGTCAATAATAAAAAACAAAAAAACAAAAGAGAATTGAAGATAATTGGCACTGATGCGTCATCTAATCTTAATGCCATACCTAAAATCAAATGGCTTCATCTATCTCGTTTCTCTAACACAACTACTCCCGTCCCGAAGACATCATCGAATTTTTATCAAAAAAAACTAATATCTCTTCTGAATTTTTTAAATGTTATATCAAAGATAATATAACAAGTAAAGATGTCGCACGTAGAACAAAATTTTGTGCCAGAAAATTTCCAGAGCCATGGGTCCACCAACATGTATACAAAACCTTACAAATGAAAAGCAACATCTGAAAGTTGCTAATTATGTTTTCTCACCTTTTCTTGGCATTCTCTAGCTCCTTTGTTGTGTTGCTGGACCTATTATATGTACCTATTAAAGAAATACATTGCATTTGTAAGGTAAGGTATGCAAGAGATGCGTAAATGTGTGTATTTTTTTGCAGATCGAAATGAAAAGGTGACGACCGCGACGACGAGAAAAAAACTGCCATGGTTTTGTTTTTGTTTGTGTTTTTTTTTAGGGTTTTGCGTCCTTGAGCATTATAATTGTGTCTTGTGCTGGCAAGTGCATTCAAAAAAAAGGGTAGTTATAGAAATATATCTAAGTTGAAAAAAGTACTTAGATTTTATTTACTAGGTAGGTACATATTTTATTTTTTGTCTATCAGAATCAAAACGAATTTGAGGTTTAAAAAATTAAATTAAAGATATGCATTTCAACTTTTTGTTCCTTTGTGAGAACCATAATTTATTAAGGTAGGGATGGATTTGGTTTTTTTAATAAAATTATTATTATCTATAGGTAGGTTTGTATGTATGTAAAATAATCTTTAATTAGTTTTCGTTTAGATATCGTCCATCAGTTTGTGTGCTAGTAGTATCGTGCGTTGATGTATAAAATACCAAAGCACATATAGCCTAAATTGATCGATGGATGTGCTTTTAATTTGGTGTGATATCTATGTACATTTAATAATTATGTACCTACCTAGGTACAAGCGTTGAATAAATATTGTTATTTTTGAACAAATATTGTAATTTATTCAATGGTACAAGGTATACCTAGTTAGGTTTTGCATTAGATAAGAGATTTTTTTCTGATTTGTACCTAATTTAAAAATGTATGGAGTAAGGATAATTTTAAATTTAGAAATAAATCGATATACCTAATGTAGGTAGGACTAAGGGAGCTTTTACAGAATTAAGATTTTAATATGTGGGTATGGTTGACTACAAAAATAATAATTAAATAATTTATTTGTCTATAAAATGTAGGTAGGTAGGTAGGTACTTTGAAGCAAATCGGTCACCCGTTTAAATTATCTAGATTGCGAAATGGACGTAGGGGTGATAAAATTAAATTGGTAAGGAAGCGGATATCTGATAGTTAGGTAGTTACCTAGGTAGATACATACATAGCAGTAGCGTGGCGTGGATGATTTCAAATGGTAAGTCGAAGAAAAATTAGTCACCCGAAAACATATAGGTCATAAAAGTTTAATTTTACAATAAAATAAAAAGGTGTACGAACTGTATTTTTTAAAGAAAAACCTACTTGACTTCCACGTCAAACTTCACACAGCAACGCAGCGAGACACATAATTGAAGTTATTGAAATAAGACGAAAAAAGCGTGAAAACTAACATTACCCTGCTCAATGAACTTCATATAACAGAAACACAAATAGAACTTTTAAAATTTTTTGCTGGATAGAACAAGCTTGTTTTGTTTGCTCTTGCTCATTTATTTGTATTAAAACTCCCGAAATAAGACGCAGAAAACCGAGTTATATTTTTGCTTTCTTATGGAAAAAAATAGCACGTTTTTTTCGACATATTTATGGAATTTTCTAGTAATTTAGATTAATTTTGCTCGTTTTTTAATAAACATGATTGAGATTTTCAAAAGGTAACTCGATAGGAAACGTGTTATGTGGACGCCACGCCACTGATACATAGGTAAGGTACAGTGCGTTTTTTTTTTTTAGTTTTATTGAAAACGGCTAAATTTACCTTCGTGTGATTTAGTAGTTATAGAGGTAGTGTAGTTTATAGGTACATATACTGCCGTGTTACCTGAAAATGACATATCTACATTTTTTTATGATCAGGAGTTTTTTTTTGACAATTTTTTCTTATGTAGTTATAAAACTATTTTTAATAACCAAATGATGTGTTTTGAATTGGTTAACTGCTCAAAAAGCGATATACGGCTTTAGTTGTCAATAAATACCATCCCAAGGATTTAAAACTTGGGCTGAACTGAAAAAATAGACATTATGTCAGATACGTCAATTTCAGTTAACTCGGCATCAGTATACCTACCTATTGCAATACATATAACTTCTGATTAGGTTTTTTGAGTAAAAATTCACAAACAATTGGATGTAGGTAGGTATACATACCTACAAATATACCTACACACATATGTAAATAACGTATTGTGTTGATGGTTATTTTCATAAAAAAAAAGGGTACGTACGTGGTCTACGATCAGTTTTTTCAATTTTATTTTAATTTGGTTACCTTGATATTTTTGAACAAAAAACGATTGAGGGAGATGACCTTTTTTTTATTTTTTATTTTAAGACCAAAATTAACTGCCCTGAGAAGCAACCGTAAAGGAAAATCTTATTTTCGTGGAAACACGCATAACTCCTGTATACCTCTATAAATTTTGGAAGTATACCTATACTACATACCTACCAGTAAGGTAAGATTGGAGGTACCTCTAACAGTAACTTTTTTTCTTTAAGGAACCGTTGCTCATGGTATGTTTTTTGTATACAAGAATTAATTTTTGTTTAATAATTAATTCAAAAATATATTACATTTGATTTTAATTATTCTAGTGACAAAACTTGATATGTAACGTTATTTATAGCTTTCTTATTTCCCATTAAAACCTAGGTAGGTATACATACATATGTTTCCCAAGGGATGATCCAGGGGGGGACGTGGGGGTCATGACCCCCCCTGAGCCATATCCATTCGCTTATTAGTACTGATTACTTTTATAGAAAAAGAGACTTTGCATGCAAAAATAACATATCCAGATCATGACCCTTCCCTGGGCCATATCAAAAACACTACACACATCTAGAACATTGTTACAGATCTGCTGCTGTACATTGCTATTATTAACTTCCCATTGGAAGTTTTTGTAATCCGTCCGATTTGTGAAATTGAAAATTTTGACATTTCTCGACGTTTCAAGGTCTCTGGAGTCGGATTACATTGTTTTTAGAGAGATGTCTGTGTACGTTCGGAAGCTTTTTTTCGTTCACGATATCTCGAGAACGCAAAGATATATCGACTTCAAATAAATTTTATATTACAGATAATAAGGTCATAACATGCAGAAAGGCCTTTCAGAAAAATTCAATTATCACAGTAATTAAAAAAAAAGTTGTAAAATGGCTTGTTTCTCGAATATCTCTAGATATCGACTTTGTCCTGGTTTCATTCTATGCATAATGACGTAGTGAAAAATCGGTAATACCTAAAAAAAAATCAACCCACATTTTTTTTTTGTAATTAAAAAAACATTTAAAATTGTTAAAAAATATCGAATATCTTGAGAACACACAGAGATATTAACTTCAAGTTAATTTTATTTAGTAAACCTAATCTACCAATTAGAGTTTGTAAAAAAAATTAATAAACGGTTTTTTTTTCAATGCCAAAATAACTGCAAAAATACTGCTAAAAATTGTTAAAAAATGGTTTTTGGCTCGAATATCTCGAGAACAACCAATGATATCAACTCCGGCAACATGACTATAGTCAAATGGAGAAAATTAATTTTTGTTTAGTAAGTTGTGAACGAAATTTTTCTATTCAGTAGGAAATGTCTAGCAAAACCACAGAACTTTATAGAAGAACAATAGCTGACAGTACAAATTACATATACCGTGCTTTCAAATACACGAGTGTATATAAGACTGATTCAAACAAATTAAATTGTCTTCGATTTTGAATGCCACTAGCTTTTTAGTTAGAGTTTAGTGAAATAATAAGCCTGGTAACATTTCAGCCGTTTAGATTAATATTTAGAGGTTGCTCATCGCTAATTTCTTTTTTCCATACAAATTGTATGGGAAGTTTTCTTTTGTCTGCTTCTTTTAATTTATTAATTGACAACCGATTATCGTACGGAAATGATTGAGATGTTTACTTAAAGGAAAATGTTCTTTAAAAATGTCCTTCACCTCTTATTTAATTAGTGCCCTCCTTCCGAATTTATTGAAGGTTAAAGTGGATGGTTTATTCCACAGTTTTTGGGATTCCCTGTTGAAAATATGCTATATATCCATTGTATGAGATGAAAATATTTCTAAAAACACAACACAAATTTTTATGAAAAAAATCATTCAAATTGATTGCTATAAGAACCGAAAATAAAGATACAAATCTGCTAATTTAATTGTTTATTTTTTTTCATTTTTCCTTGCGTCAAATAATTTTTTTCTTAAAAAATTAATTTATGTGAACATAATACAACAAAATTCAATATTTAAACTGTATATTATAGCTGAAATTTTCCACAGGGGATCCAAAAAACTTTGGAATAAACGATCCACTTTAACCTTCAATAACTTTGGAAGGATTGCGCTAATTAGATAAGAAGTAATGAATATTTTTAAAGAGCATTCAATTTCCTTTAAAAAAAGCGTCTGAATTATTTCAGTACGATAATCGGTTGTAAAGTTATAAAATAAAGAGGCAAGCAAAATTGCAAAAGGCGGTTGTATATTTTGAAGTGTGACCCCCCCCCCCCTGACTCAAAGTCTGGATCCGCCCTTGATGTTTCATCATATTACAGAACAATATTTAGAATTTTTATACATTTTTCCAAAATGTTCTGTTTAATAATCTACCTACCTCTTAGGTGGATATGCTCAAGTTGTCAATATATATTTAAATTAAATTTTAAAGTTTGCAGACAAGCTTGCTTGTATTATTCAGTTGTAAATGAAAGGTTCGTTAAAAATAAATGAATAACCGCTATATATATTCCAGATGAAAAGTTTGAAGAAAACAATCTAATGACTATAGAGTTAAACTCGTTTTTTTTTTAAATAGATAGTATCACATGAAATTAAATTTCTCTTCGCTGAAATAATGATTGAAATAATGATGATTAAAAAGTGCAAATAAAAAAAGAGCTCTTTACATACAATAACCTACATGCAAAACCTTACTAGGTATACCTTGTACCATTGAATAAATTACAATATTTATTCAAAAATAACAATATTTATTCAACGCTTGTACCTAGGTAGGTACATAATTATTAAATGTACATAGATATCACACCAAATTAAAAGCACATCCATCGATCAATTTAGGCTATATGTGCTTTGGTATTTTATACATCAACGCACGATACTACTAGCACACAAACTGATGGACGATATCTAAACGAAAACTAATTAAAGATTATTTTACATACATACAAACCTACCTATAGATAATAATAATTTTATTAAAAAAACCAAATCCATCCCTACCTTAATAAATTATGGTTCTCACAAAGGAACAAAAAGTTGAAATGCATATCTTTAATTTAATTTTTTAAACCTCAAATTCGTTTTGATTCTGATAGACAAAAAATAAAATATGTACCTACCTAGTAAATAAAATCTAAGTACTTTTTTCAACTTAGATATATTTCTATAACTACCCTTTTTTTTGAATGCACTTGCCAGCACAAGACACAATTATAATGCTCAAGGACGCAAAACCCTAAAAAAAAACACAAACAAAAACAAAACCATGGCAGTTTTTTTCTCGTCGTCGCGGTCGTCACCTTTTCATTTCGATCTGCAAAAAAATACACACATTTACGCATCTCTTGCATACCTTACCTTACAAATGCAATGTATTTCTTTAATAGGTACATATAATAGGTCCAGCAACACAACAAAGGAGCTAGAGAATGGCAAGAAAAGGTGAGAAAACATAATTAGCAACTTTCAGACGTTGCTTTTCATTTGTAAGGTTTTGTATACATGTTGGTGGACCCATGGCTCTGGAAATTTTCTGGCACAAAATTTTGTTCTACGTGCGACATCTTTACTTGTTATATTATCTTTGGTTATATGCTTGTTAAAAAAAACAGCTGTTATCTCCGAATTGAAGTTTGTAACATTTAAATTAAGTGTATCACAAGATCACTTATCAATTGTTATGGATCCTGCAATTTGGCCTCGTCATGTTCAATTAAAATATTTTTTAACGTTGGACAAAAAAGAAAACTCGGAACCAATACCACATCTACCCCCGGTTCCGATGGTTCAATCTTAATATCACCAACATCACCCTGCTCATCTCTTTTTGAACGATCAACATTTAATGCCGCTCTTTATACTCATACAAGTTCGGAATTAACATCAGCTTCACCATTACAAACACCATTTCCACCACCATCATCACCACTTTTACAATCACCAATATCATCGTCTTCGCAATCTTCAACATCATTTTCATCACCACTATCATCATCGCCGTCATCATCACTGTTCCAGGTTCCAGCATTTTTCTCTTACTGCCTCTTTATGCTCGTCATAGTTATCAATGATCAATCAATCACCAACATCAACACTTTCTCTATCCCCAACATCACAGTCATCATCACTTTTTAATCATTATGCTCTTTCTGCCTATTCATGCTCGCCATCGTCGAAAATATAAACCTACATAAATGCACCTTCGCTTTGAAAAAATAATTGCAAGCTGTCATTCATTTTAATCAATAAAATTAAAATTTAAAATAAATTAATTTTTGTGGATCGTTTTAACTTTGAGCCATTTATACATAATCCACAAGGGGAACGTATATATCTCTGTTTCACTCTAACATGCACATAAAGTCATATTTAAAGCTCGTTTATTGCTCGTTCGTCTCGCTTTGCTCTCTGATCGCATAGAAAAAGCTTTGTTTGATCTACATACTACATACGTCATCGTCACATCTCGTTTGCTTGCTTTCTCATATCCAAAGCTTTAGAATAGGTTCCACTTATCGTTGTTGCTGCTGTTGGAAATAACTAATCCATTAATTTTCGTTAATCAAGCTTTGAAATTTTCGTTGATCATCATCGCATTATACATAGATTTCGTTTCGTGGACAAATAGTCAAATACTGCATTGGATTCCAGTTTATGAGCTTTCATGTTGAGTTGGAAGTTTTTAAATTTTTTTTTGGGTAAAGATTAGAACATCGTAGATTTATTGAAGCCATTCGTGTACATTTGATAGCAATAGGTCATTATCTTGCAAATTGGGCATTTTTTGAAAGCTATTCAACGTTGGATAAAATTACAGTTTTGAGTAACAACTCTAAAAAAGTTTTGGAATAAAAAAAAAAAAAAAAAAAGTAGTTAATCATGCCAGGGCCAGCAGATGCAGCAAAATTAGAAGAAGTCAAGCAACAGCGTGCGTCCACCAAAGGAAACATAACAAGGATTAAAAATATTTTAGAGAGACCACAGGAATCCTCTCCTACAGAATAAGAATGCCGGCTAGGGATTCTAGAGTCGTACTTTAAGCAAGGATTAGCCTACCAAACCCAAATTGAAAGTTTACAGCCGTCAGATACGGGACGCAGTGAACTTGAAGAGTTGTACATTAAAACAAAAACAAAAATTCTTTCGATGCTTGGAGATAGAAGGCGTCTTAGTCTAGGTGGTGAACGTTCATTCATGATTCCTTCTGCTCCTCCTACAACACAGTTGCAGCCTTCACGCTTACCAAAATTTAATGAAAAATATTCGGAGTATAAGAATTTTATGCGATCTTTTGAATACTTAGTTCATGATAGTCCCACTCTCAGCGTTATAGAGAAATACAATCATTTGCTATCATGTTTAAGTGGGAAAGCATTAGATACTGTACAAGCCCTACAAGTCAGGGAAGAAAACTATCCCAAAGAAATACAAAGTCTAAAAAATCGCTTCGACAATGATATTTTTGGAAAATATTTCTTCTATTTTCGAATTTCCTAAAATTACTAAGGTTTCGTCTACAAATCTACGGAGTCTCGTTGAAAACATATCCGCTCTTTATAGTTCGCTTACTTCATTATGCTCAGAGAAAGATATTTGCAATGCAGTTATAATCTATATTGTTATGTCGAAGGTAGATCCAGAGACACGAACAAAATGGGATGAACAGTTAGATTATAGTAAACTTTCGTCTTGGGAGGATTGCACAAAGATGCTAAACAAGCGATGCCAATTTCTAGAAGCAACGAAAGGTAGACAGATTCATGCTGAAACCAGTCAAAAGTGGCAAAGTAGGTCTCGTCAACAACATTCAAGCCAACAATCACAGACAATGCTTACCATTACTAAAAAGCCTGTGAATTTTGCAATGACAATAGCCACTACATTGCTTCTTGTCAAAAGTTCAAAATATCAAACTCAAACTACCATTCGGTCTCGTTTCAATAATTTTGAGGTTACATTAGAGTTTCTTGTCGCACCGTCTATAACAGGATATCAACCGGATAAAGCATTTAAAACAGTCAATTGGAATATACCAAAGAACATTGAGCTGGCAGATGAAAATTTTAATAAACCTTCACAAATTGACATGCTTCTAGGAGCTGAAGCATTCTTTGATCTTTTGTCAGTTGGACAGATAAAGTTGGGCAGTGATCTTCCAAGTCTACAAAAAACTTTCCTAGGTTGGATAGTATCCGGCAGATATAGTAGTTCACGTGAATCATCTACCAAAGTTTGTTGTTTGAATACGGAGGAGGATTCATTAAATCAATTCGTAGAAAAGTTTTGGGAGTTAGAGGAAGTTAATTGTCATAGGTCAAAGTGGACAGAGGAACAAGCTCAATGCGAGGCAGTATTCAATGAAACCATAGAGCAGTTAGACAATGGTCGTCTCATGGTCAAACTACCGTTTAAAAACAACCCTGAATGCTTAGGTGCATCCTATGACATCGCATTAAGAAGATTTCTTTCCCTGGAACGTAGATTGTCGAAAAACTTAGTGCTCAAAGCTGAATATTCGAAGTTCTTAAGAGAGTATCAACATCTAGGACATATGTCTAAAGTGAACAGCCCAAACCTCGAGGTTCCTCACTACTATCTTCCTCATCAGTGTGTTCTAAGGCCAGACAGTGTATCAACAAAATTAAGGGTTGTATTTGATGCCTCGTGTTGTACGTCATCACAAATTTCGTTGAACAAAATCTTAATGGTTGGCCCAACAATTCAAGATGACATTTTTACACTTTTATTGCGTTTTCGATGCCATAGATACGTCATAACAGCGGATATTTGCAAGATGTATAGACAAGTCTTAATTCATCCTGATCATAGACAGTTTCAGTATATTTTATGGAGAGAAAGTTTTGAAAATCCTATAGAAACATATCAGTTGAACACAGTAACATACGGCACATCGTCAGCTCCGTTTTTAGCCATTCGTTGTCTACACTATTTGAGTGATAAATTCAAAAATTCTCACAATATCGGATCCAAAGTTTTGAAATCAGATTTTTATGTTGATGATATGTTGTCCGGTGCCAATGACTTGGAAACGTTGGAGAAGATTAGAACAGAAGTCTCGTTCATTTTGTCATCAGCTGGATTTGAGCTTTCGAAGTGGCAAAGCAACGTAGAAATAATGCCTCAGTCCCCAGAAAAAGTACTCAGGGTATCGGAGTCAGGTTTAATAAGTACTTTAGGAATCACTTGGAATCCTATTCAAGACAATTTAGTTTTTTCGTACAAACCTTCAAAAAATTATTCGAAGTTTACAAAAAGAACAATTCTTTCTTTATCGTCGTCTTTCTTTGACCCCATTGGTTTATTGGGTCCAATTATTATAAAAGCCAAAATCATCTTACACAAAATTTGGATTGAGAAGATAGATTGGGATGCATCTATCCCATAGGGTATAGAGACTGAATGGAAGCAGTTTCTGTTGGATCTTCAGCTATTACAGGATTTTTCCATCCCCAGATTTGTTTTATCTGAAGATAAAGTAAAGTTACAAATCCATGGATTCAGCGATGCATCTTTAAATGCTTATGGTTGCTGCATCTATGTTAGATCTATTGATTCTTCTGATTCTATCACCACCAAATTATTAACTGCTAAATCCAAAGTTTCACCAGCCAAAAAGAAGTGTCTTCCAAGATTAGAGTTGTGCGGCGCACATCTGTTAGCAAAACTTTGGTCAAAGGTTAAAAATTTGTTTATAGACATGAATCCCGAGGTCTTCTTTTGGACAGATTCGGAAGTAGTACTTCATTGGGTCGGGACTCATACGTCAAAACTTCACACCTTCGTCGGGAATGAGTTGTTGAGATTCAGGAGCTAACGTCGGTGGAAAGCTGGAGGCATGTTCCAACCCAGGATAATCCTGCTGACATTATATCGAGAGGATGTACAGTTCAAGAGTTAAAGGATTCTCTTTGGTTTTGTGGTCCTAATTTTCTTTCAAAGTCTAGCGATGAATGGCCGCCCCTTTTTTGCAATCAGTCGATATCGAAAGAGGCAACTCTCGAGATACGTAATACGGTTTCTCTCGCTAGGAATCAAGAACCGATTTATATTCTCGAAGCTTTAGAAAGGTATAGCTTATATACAAGAATGGTTCGCATTGTAGCATACATGCTTAGCTTAGGTTTATTAAAGTTTTCAAAGTAAGAAAGATAAAAAACCGAAAAGTGAAAAATTTGCCACTTTCTATAGAAGAATTAAAATGGCTGGAGTTTGAAGAAGAAAAGATACAAAACATAACACTATCTGTAGAAGAATTTCAGTGTGCTGAGGCAAGAATTGCATGGAATATTCAGCAAGAATACTTTGTAGAGGAAATAAATTCAATCAGAAAGAAGGAAAATTTGAAGAGTTCAATGAAATGGCTTAATCCATTTTTGGAGGAGTATAGTGGAGTAGAAATTGTAAAAGTGGGGGGCAGGTTGCGGAAGGCAGTGATTTCAGAGGAACGGAAGCATCCCATTCTTCTTCCAAAAGGCAGTTATGTAGTAAAATGTTTTGTCAGAGAATTGCACTTGAGGAATTACCATGCAGGACCAAAATCACTTGTAAGCCTTATTAGGGAAAAGTTCTGGATAGTAAACGCCCGGGAAATAGCACGTCAAACGGTGAGGAGATGTATTTCTTGTACCAGATATCGTCCAAAACTCATGGAGCAAATTATGGGGGACTTGCCATCCGAACGAGTTACACCAGCATCGCGTTCATTTCAGAATTGTGGTGTTGATTTTTGTGGACCTATTTTCACATATTTAAAGATTCGTGGGAAGACACCTTATAAGACTTATGTTGCAGTGTTTGTTTGTTTTGCTTCGAAAGCAGTTCACCTCGAAGCTGTGTCAGATTTGTCCTCCGAAGCATTTTTAGCAGCTCTGAAAAGATTGATTGGCCGTCGTGGCCTTCCAGAAAACATATTTTGTGATAATGTAGGGATGAGGTCCAAGTTAAACGATCTACAAAAGTTTATATTTTCAAATAACACTAAAGACCATATTGACAAATTTTGTATTAATCAAAATGTATCTTTTCATTTTATTCCACCTAGGGCTCCTCATTTTGGCGGTCTATGGGAGTCAGCCGTGAAAATAGCAAAAGGCCACCTGTACAGTACCTTGGCGAACGCAAAGCTTACGTTCGAGGAGCTCTCAACTGCACTAGTGGACATCGAAGCGGTGATGAATTCACGTCCCATAACACCATTGTCACCAGATCCCAGCGACCTAGAAGCCCTTACCCCTGGGCACTTTCTTGTTTGTTCGTCCTTGAAGTCTATTCCAGAGCCCATAGTGGAAGTCGAAAATATATCATATCTTCAAAGATGGCGTCGTATCCAGGCAGTGAAGTCACACTTTTGGCAGCGTTGGACTTCCGAATATATAAACGAGTTGCAGCATCGTTCTAAGTGGCCGAAAGATCAGCAAAATCTCAACATTGGCGCCATGGTCATTGTACATGAAGACGATGGTTACTGGGGAGAGTCGTCAAGGTCATAGAAGGAGAAGATCGAAGTGTTCGAGTAGCAGATATAAGAACGTCCAGGGGCATTATTCGTCGCCCTATTCGAAAGCTAGCTCTACTTCCGGTTTGAAAGAAGGTTCTTTCAAAGAAGGTTCTTTCAAAGTGGGGGGAATGTTGGAGCACTCTATATTTAAATGAACTTAATAAATAATTATGAAAAAATAAAAGCTAAACATTAATCGAATATATAATTTATAAAAGTCCCATCACTACTATTTTAAATTTTAAAATTTGAAATTCCCGCCTTAATACCAAGGCTCACCATATTTTGTATTTAACGTTATACAAATTTAGTCAAAAACCGATGTTACATTATAACCAGCTGAATAAAGAAAAATTATTATCAACCGTCACGTTACACAAGAAAGTCTTTTTATTCTACAAGTTCGAAGTCATATTTTTTGGTCGCAATTTTTTCCTTTTTTTAATTTTCGTTAAAAGAAATAGGAATTTTCCTGAAAAACTTAAATACAATTTTTCTATTTCACGGTTTGAAAAAGATCAAATCGTCTACCATTGCATACCTCCTTTGCTTTGGAGATAGATGTTTTTAGATCGTCACTGGGCATGTGAACGATGAGATTATTCTCAGTTTCCCTTTTTAGCAATCTTTCTACTTCCGATTCTAAGCGCGCATTTTGTGCTTCCAAATAGCAGATTTTTGCAACACATTCAGCTTGGTTGGCTCGCAGTGCTGCAATTTCAATGCCCAAGGAAGCAATATCCTCTTTTGTGGCCAGGTGGCTTAGATTTCTTTCGAAAAGACTGTTCAGATCTACTGCCGTATAGTTAGCAGCACTAAATAAGGAATTTCAATTTTTTTGATTCCTATGATTTGAAAAACATTTGGAAAAAATTGGAAAACCATTTTTAGAATTTGGAAAACCCTAGTTAATTAGTTATTGACAATTAAAGGTTAGGCGTATAGTTAGCAGCACATAGAAACAAAGTTAGAGTTTTTTGGTATCAATCAATCGGGAATAGTTTTGTGAAATTCGGAAAACCATTTTTAGAATTTGGAAAAGCATAGTTTAGTAGATAATTAACAAAATGTAAACAAAATGACAGTTCTATAAACAATTACAATTAACGCCAAACGTAATGTAACGGAGCGTAAAGTAATTTAAGCTGCCATACAAGAACACAAAACCAACACATATAAACAAAATTAATATCTGTCAAACTATTTTTTTGTCAAAAGTCAGCTGTTAAATTTTTTACCTTTTCAGATAGAAATTATTAAAAATAGTTAAGAATAAAACAATAGCCAGTGCTAAACAGGCGATCCAATTCTATACGCCCTATAATTTTGTTGTTGGGACAGAATTTTGTTTATATGTGTTGGTTTCGTGTTCTTGTATGGCAGTTTTAATTACGTTACGCTCCGTTACATTACGTTTTGCGTTAATTGTAATTGTTTATAGAACTGTCATTTTGTTTACATTTTATTAATTATCTACTAAACTATTCTTTTCCAAATTCTAAAAATGGTTTTCCAAATTTCACAAAACTATTCCCGATTGATTGGTACCAAAAAACTCTAGCTTTGTTTCTATGTGCTGCTAACTATACGCCTAACCTTTAATTGTTAATAACTAATTAACTAAGGTTTTCCAAATTCTGAAAATGGTTTTCCAAATTTTTCCAAATGTTTTCCAAATTATAGGAATCAAAAAAATTGAAATTCCTCACTTAGTGCTGCTAACTATACGGCGGTCTGAAACCGCCTGTTTTCCAAATTATAGGAATCAAAAAAATTGAAATGCCTCACTTAGTGCTGCTAACTATACGGCGGTTTCAGATCTGCAATAGTCATGCTGCCCACGGAGTTCATAGTGATGGTGTTTTCTTGCTGACGCTTTTTTGCTTCTAAGGATTCAGGAGATGTAGAAGCGATTCCTCTTTTAAGCATTAGCCGGGTGAAATTTTAATGAGGTAACGTAGATACGAAGTTCAATTTTTTTTTTGTGTTATTTGGTAATCTAGTAACTAATTTGCTATTACTTACAAAAAATAACAAACTTGGTATGATAAAACAAAAAGTCTTGAACATAAGCAGATATTTTTCGATTTTGCTAGTTAAAATTACTATTTTGTTCCTGAAAACTAATACATATACATGAAGAGAGCGAAGGTTTTATGAATATGATATATAGGTACATATACATGTAAATACTTAGCAAGTACATATCAACTCCTTCCCTAATTAAAGTAAATAAATTCAAATTAAAAATTATAGAAACCAAAAATGTTTTGACATAATTCATTATTAGCAATTAATTTATAATAATAAACTAGTTTAAAAAGTTAGAGATTGTAAATAAAAAATAAGATAGTACAAAATAAGGTGTATATATAATATAAAAAATAACATGAGTTTCAAAAATTAATTTATAATTTTTTTTTAAATCAAACTCTAGATTAAACCTAGATCGTAATCTAGTGAATATTGGAGAAGGATTACTTAAATCACTATGCTCTTTATTTGATTTCAGTTTTATTTCACCTTGTTTTTCTAGATTTTCATTTGATTTATTATAAAAATATCTGAAATTAGAAAATCTAACTCTTTTTGCATTTGATTTCTTAATTTGGTTAACATGAGCTTGAATTTGTCTGCCTTCTTTTTCTATGAAGTATCTTACTTTACTTAATTTTCTTAATATTTTAACTGGTTTATTTATATAATACAATTTCATTTTCCTTATATTCTTTAAATCTTTTACATTTTTTTATTTATAATGTTTTCATTTTCTTGTACATTTTCCTTATTTTCTTTTCGATTATTTTCATATTCCGGTTTAATTAAGTCAAAAATTGTTCTTAGTTTGAAAGAAAATAATAAATCAGACGGTGTTTTGTTGTTGTCGGTGTATTTCTGTAGTTAAACAATGCTGAGCTTAAAACTCCCTGAAACTCATTTTTTGAATGTGGCTTTTCTATGCAATTTTTTTTTAAATGGTTTTAATCGTTTGTTCTTGGTTTGAAAGAAAATAATAAATCAGACGGTGTTTTGTTGTTGTCGGTGTATTTCTGTAGTTAAACAATGCTGAGCTTAAAACTCCCTGAAACTCATTTTTTGAATGTGGCTTTTCTATGCAATTTTTTTTTTAAATGGTTTTAATCGTTTGAACACCTCGTTCTGCAAGCCCATTTGATTTCGGGTGATACGGTGGACTTTTCAAAGCACTTATATGCCATTTGCTTCACAAAACTTTTTGAACAGACCAGACCCAAATAGTGGACCATTGTCCGAAACCAATTCCTTAGACAATCCATAGATTGAAAACCAGCAAGATAGTTGCTCTATAACCGATTTTGCGTTAGTGTTTTTAATTATTGCTGCATCTATCCATTTCGAGTAATGATCAACCAGAATTAAAAAATCTATTCCCTCAAGCTCAAAAAAATCTATATGTGCTCGCTCAAATGGATAAAATGTTTTCGGCCAATCGATTTTACTTTTATCAGTTAAATGCCTTTGAGTTAATTCACATGCTGAACAAGTTTTAATATATTCTTCGATGTCCTGATTTATCCTGGGCCACCACAGATGACCCCGGGCAAGTATTTTTGATCGAACGATACCAGGATGTCCTGCATGCAAAAGCTCTAAAATCTTTCTTCGTAATGTACAAGGTACTACTACCCTCAAACCATAAAATAAGGTTCCATCTTCGCATGACAACGAATTTCGCTGTTTGAAATATAAACCTAATTCATCACTGTACTTTTGATTTGGCCAACCCTCCATTACATACTTTATAACTTTAACTAAGTTTGTGTCGTTTTTAATTTCCATTACTATCTCGGAAAACTTAATGGGTAACTCAGACAGAAAACCATGGACGTTTAAATAACAGATCATATCCGATTCTTCACCTATAGGCTCTACAGACGGTAAACGGAAAAGGGCATCGGCATGTCCAAGCTCTATTTCTTTCTTGTACCTTATTTCATATGAGTATTGCCCTAAAGAAATCGCTCACCTTTGTAAACGCGCTGCCGCTACTGCAGGCGTTTGTTTATTGTGTCCAAAAATTTCACGAAGAGGGTTATGATCGCTTAGACAGTGTTTCCCAAAGTGTGGTACGCGTACCCCTGGGGGTACGCACAGGTTTGTCCTTAATCTGTGTGAAGTTAGCAAGCAGGTTACATTTTTTGATTAGAAAAAAAGCAAATAAATAATAGAATTTTAATTAGCTTTCATATGCTTTGTATTATCACAATTACTATTGTAAAATCGATTTTTCACATCCTTTGAAGCGTCTTGCAGATAGCGGTCCGATGGAAAAGGTCTTGGATCCCCATATTAATATCTAGGGCGCTCAGCTCTTTATCTTTATACATATATACCTTATCTGGGCTTTCGAAATAAACGGATAAAACTTGAGTAACTAATGTACACGACGGGGTAACGACTTGCCAATTCAGTTTTCACCGCTAGCATGAGTGCTCCCACCAAAGCAAAGGCCGTTTTCGAATTTTAAAATAAATTCGCAAAATATTTTTAAACGCAAACGGCAAAAGTCTTTTGTTCGAAAATGCAAATACAAGTTCTACTGCATTAGCACTGTGTTCGTTAATGCAGTTTGCTAAAGTCGCTTGACCGAAAACTTCGACTGCGGTGCAGCTATGCATTAAAAAAGTTGAGGTGACAATGACAGATAAAATGATTTCTTCTTTACTTCTTGTCAGATATGTAGGTGTGAACTGCAAACAATATAATCAAGAATCTGAACTGTTGACACTATCTCATATGCCTCTTTGTTAACGTTGTACGACGTCGCGGATTTTGCTGTCAAACTTAATAGGAGAAAAAACCCAAGTTTGCGAAAGTTGGTGAAAGTTGCAAGCAAGTAAACGGATTGAATGTTTCCCAGCTTTTGTTCGAAAACATCAAATGTGCTTACAAAAATTAAAAAACATTTGATGTTTATCAAAAGGTTTGTTTGCAAGCGTTCACATTACAAAAAAAAAATATTTCGTCTTTTATATTTTAAAATATTAATTTTTAATTTCGTTTATAAGCTGCAAATGTAAACAATAAATATATTTCTATAACGGGGGGTACTCAGGGCTACGAAAATTTTAAAAAGGGTACGACAATGTCAAAAGTTTAGGAAACACTGACTTAGAAGAATGAATTTATTGCCATACAAGTATCGATGAAATTTTCGAACAGCAAAAACAATTGCTAATGCTTCACGGTGAAGCTGGGAATATTTCTTTTCGGTGTCGCTTAGGGTAGATGATGCAAAAAGAATTGGTCGTTCTTCACCTTCGATTATATGTGCTATCCAACACCATATGGACTAGCGCCACAGGAAACAACAATGGGTTTCTCTAAATCAAAATGTGCCAAAATTTGATATTCATAAGTAAGTCCTTACTTCTTTGAAACGCTATTTGACAATCATTTGTCCAAACAAATTTTGAATTTTTACGCAAAAGACCATAAAGCAGTTTTAACTCAGACGAAAGCAACGGCATAAATTTTCCATAAAAATTTAATAACCCTAAATAAGATTTCAAACTTGTAACATCGTGGGGGGAAGCCGCACACTTAATTGCATCCATTTTATCTTTAGTTGGTTTAATTCCATCCTTGCATATTTCGTGACCTAAGTATTGAACTTTTTCTTGAAAAAACTTACATTTCCCTTCATTAACTTTAACCTGATAAGCGTGAAGTCTACTTAATACTTCTTCAAGTTTCTTCTCACAAACATCTAAATTTCACTCCCGTGAAGTTGGCCCCCCAATTTTCAATAAATTGATTTTTTTTAAGAGTTCTAGGTAGATTTGAAAGAGCTCTAGAGTTCTTGCCCAAAAATAGCAATATTTCCGTGTAATCTTGGCCAGAAATAGAATAAAGAGATATGGGGGGCCAACTTCACGCGGCCCCGCTTTTTTCATGAAAATGAGTTCTGATAAGAAATTTCGGTTCCTGATAAAGAGTTCTGGAGTTCTCAATGGGTTTTGGAAATAGTTCTGCAAAATAAGAATTTAGAAAAATTATCAATGATGGGGGGGCTAACTTCACACTTGGTTTTTATTAATTTTTCGGTAAACTATGGAGTTCTAGGAAGTTCTGTTTAGAGCTTTGGGTAGCTCAACAAAAGTTCTAAACAGAACTCCAACAAACTTTTTTGTCCGACCTATACATACAAAGTTATAGGCTAAAACAAAGTACCAATGCTGAAGGGGTCAACTTCACGAGTAGTTTTTTTTATTTTTTCGAAATTCTGGGGATTTCTGATTAGAGTTCTGGGTAGCTCCCTAAGAGTTCTAAACAGAACTCTAACAAATTTTTTTGTCCGACCTACATATAAAAAGTTATGAGCTTGAACAAAAAAATGCGCAGGGGCCAACTTCACACTTAGTTCTTATTGATTTTTCGGTAAACTATGGAGTTCTAGGGAGTTCTGTTTAGAGTTCTGGGTAGCTCAACAAAAGTTCTAAACAGAACTCCAACAAACTTTTTAGTTCGACCTACAGACAATAAGTTATAAAACTTAAACAAAAAAATGGAGACACCGGTATCACCAAAAATCTAAAAAATTTAATTTTTGGTGACATCGGTGGGCACACAAGTATTATGGCCGCTCAAGTTTCAATTTCAGTTTAATTTCAATTTCAATTTACTTCAACAAAAAAGGGAGGTATGTATATACCTACCTACCTAGTTAACAATGACACACTAACATTTAAATACGAGCAAATAGAAAAACTACTCATGAAGTTGACCCCTTCAGCATTGGTACTTTGTTTTAGCCTATAACTTTGTATGTATAGGTCGGACAAAAAGACCTATACAAGTTAAGGCACGACTTGCCTATCATCATCATATGATGAAATAGCTGACATATCATCAGCGAAGATAACTTCAAATATCAAATAGCCAGGAAACGGCACATCCGCCACAAATTAGTAAACAACACCTGCTACACAAAAAGTGTAAACAACAAACAAGAACGATCTTGTTATAATAAGAAGACTCCAGATGTACAAAAGATGACATCATCCACTCCCGTTGCAGAATATAATATTAAGTTTCTTTAAGAATAAAATTGTATCTTAGGATTATTCTTGATTCAGAGATCGAAGCGATCGGGTGTATTAAAGTTGTCTTTTTAAAAATAAATTTGCTATAAGCAAATTATTAATTGGCGACCGTGACAGGACAACCAATATTAGTAACCAGCAAAATACAAAGTATGGTAATATTGTGTTGTATCGCGAGTGAAGTGAAATTAAATTAATATTTTATACTTCAGTGCGCTCAAAACTAAAAAATAAGTATCCTTCAAAGAAAGGAGAAAAAATTTTAAAAATTTAAAAAGTATCCAAATATTGGAGAAAATATAAAAATTTAAAAAGTATCCTAAGTAAATGAGAGAAAAATATAAAAATAAAAAGTATCCTAAAAAAATAGGAGAAAATAAAAAGTGTTTTTGTGAAGAAAAATAAGAAGAGTAAGAATAATAATAATTCTTCAATTTATCGAAAATATATAATTCATCAGCATCTACATAACATAAATGATGAAATAAAAAATTTTATGAAAAATTTTGTGCCAAAATAAATACTTATATTCTCAACAAGAAGAAAGAATAAAAAATTTAATCGAGAGAAGAAAATATGTGTTGGAAAAAGAACAGAACTGTAAAAATATAAATTTTATAGAAAAAGTAAAGAAAATTAAAAAGGTTTTCAAAGAAACAAGTGAAGACATTATAAATAATAATTTGAGTGAAGACAATAAAAAAACTGAAATAAACAATAATCAGTGAAAAAAAGCAAGCGAATTAAACGGCATCAGCAGGCAGCAGTATCAACACTATCAACAATATCAACAGCCTCAGCATCAGAAAAATATTTATAGTAAGAAAATATTTTAGAAAATTTTAATAATTTTTTTATTTTGTTTTTATTAAATTAAATAAGAAAAAAAGTTTTTGATATCAGAAGAAAAATTAAGAATAATTTTAATTTGATTTAAATTAAATATAAAAATAAAACAACAAGAATAATTTTAATTTGATTAAAAAAAGAATCTAAAAAAAATTAAAAATTAAGAATTAAAAAAAATTTTGTAAAACAATTAAATCTTTAATCTTAACACGCTGGAAAATCTATTAAAAGAATTTAAAAAATTAAATTTAAAAATGCCAAACGCTGCAGAAGAATTGGTAGCTAGGCTAGTGGCCGCAAACACAGCCTCACTTCAAGCAGAAATTGCTGCTCTGAAATCAAATTTACAAGCAATAACAAATACTTCTCTAGTTACTGAGTATAAAACTCAGACAATAGATGAATCCATTAATTGTTCTGAAACATTAGATGTTATAAAATCTTTACCAGATTTTACAGGAAACATAGGTTCATATGTTAGCTGGCGAGAAGCAGCTCATAATTCAATGTCATTATATAATAAAGGCAGCCGTAGATATTTTGCTGCATTAACAATATTTAGAAACAAAATTACGCAAGGTGCGAATGATATTTTAACGAATTATGGAACAGTTTTAAACTTTGAAGCAATAATTGCTAGGTTAGATTTTGCTTACGCAGATAAGCGACCGGTTCATATAATTGAACAAGAAATGAGTGTATTACGTCAAGGTAATAAAGACCTAATTGATTATTATAATTTGGTTAATGAAAAATTAACATTATTAATAAATAAAACCATAATGACTTATGGAACAGACTCTGATTTAACTAAAGAACTTAATCAAGCAAACAGACGCAATGCTCTTAGAATCTTTATTACTGGGCTTAACGCTCCATTATCAAACATATTATTTTCTTTGTCACCCGAAGACTTACCTTCAGCATTAGCCAAAGCGCAAGAGTTAGAATCAAATAATTTACGAGCTAGTTTTGCATTACAATTTAATCAATCAAACAATATGATACAATCAGGTCATCATCATAAAAATAATCTTAGATTTCCTGCACGGAATCACAATCAACCAAACAACCACAAAAATAAATACACTAAACCAGAACCAATGGAATTAGGAAGTTCGGCTCATAGGCCTATAACAAATAATGAACAAAAGAAGTTCGAAAACGAAAAGCGAAAGTTTAACCAAAGATAATATAACAAGTAAAGATGTCGCACGTAGAACAAAATTTTGTGCCAGAAAATTTCCAGAGCCATGGGTCCACCAACATGTATATAAAACCTTACAAATGAAAAGCAACATCTGAAAGTTGCTAATTATGTTTTCTCACCTTTTCTTGCCATTCTCTAGCTCCTTTGTTGTGTTGCTGGACCTATTATATGTACCTATTAAAGAAATACATTGCATTTGTAAGGTAAGGTATGCAAGAGATGCGTAAATGTGTGTATTTTTTTGCAGATCGAAATGAAAAGGTGACGACCGCGACGACGAGAAAAAAACTGCCATGGTTTTGTTTTTTTTTAGGGTTTTGCGTCCTTGAGCATTATAATTGTGTCTTGTGCTGGCAAGTGCATTAAAAAAAAAGGGTAGTTATAGAAATATATCTAAGTTGAAAAAAGTACTTAGATTTTATTTACTAGGTAGGTACATATTTTATTTTTTGTCTATCAGAATCAAAACGAATTTGAGGTTTAAAAAATTAAATTAAAGATATGCATTTCAACTTTTTGTTCCTTTGTGAGAACCATAATTTATTAAGGTAGGGATGGATTTCGTTTTTTTATTAAAATTATTATTATCTATAGGTAGGTATGTATGTATGTAAAATAATCTTTAATTAGTTTTCGTTTAGATATCGTCCATCAGTTTGTGTGCTAGTAGTATCGTGCGTTGATGTATAAAATACCAAAGCACATATAGCCTAAATTGATCGATGGATGTGCTTTTAATTTGGTGTGATATCTATGTACATTTAATAATTATGTACCTACCTAGGTACAAGCGTTGAATAAATATTGTTATTTTTGAACAAATATTGTAATTTATTCAATGGTACAAGGTATACCTAGTTAGGTTTTGCATTAGATAAGAGATTTTTTTCTGATTTGTACCTAATTTAAAAATGTATGGAGTAAGGATAATTTTAAATTTAGAAATAAATCGATATACCTAATGTAGGTAGGACTAAGGGAGCTTTTACAGAATTAAGATTTTAATATGTGGGTATGGTTGACTACAAAAATAATAATTAAATAATTTATTTGTCTATAAAATGTAGGTAGGTAGGTAGGTACTTTGAAGCAAATCGGTCACCCGTTTAAATTATCTAGATTGCGAAATGGACGTAGGGGTGATAAAATTAAATTGGTAAGGAAGCGGATATCTGATAGTTAGGTAGTTACCTAGGTAGATACATACATAGCAGTAGCGTGGCGTGGATGATTTCAAATGGTAAGTCGAAGAAAAATTAGTCACCCGAAAACATATAGGTCATAAAAGTTTAATTTTACAATAAAATAAAAAGGTGTACGAACTGTATTTTTTAAAGAAAAACCTACTTGACTTCCACGTCAAACTTCACACAGCAACGCAGCGAGACACATAATTGAAGTTATTGAAATAAGACGAAAAAAGCGTGAAAACTAACATTACCCTGCTCAATGAACTTCATATAACAGAAACACAAATAGAACTTTTAAAATTTTTTGCTGGATAGAACAAGCTTGTTTTGTTTGCTCTTGCTCATTTATTTGTATTAAAACTCCCGAAATAAGACGCAGAAAACCGAGTTATATTTTTGCTTTCTTATGGAAAAAAATAGCACGTTTTTTTCGACATATTTATGGAATTTTCTAGTAATTTAGATTAATTTTGCTCGTATTTTAATAAACATGATTGAGATTTTCAAAAGGTAACTCGATAGGAAACGTGTTATGTGGACGCCACGCCACTGATACATAGGTAAGGTACAGTGCGTTTTTTTTTTTTAGTTTTATTGAAAACGGCTAAATTTACCTTCGTGTGATTTAGTAGTTATAGAGGTAGTGTAGTTTATAGGTACATATACTGCCGTGTTACCTGAAAATGACATATCTCCATTTTTTTATGATCAGGAGTTTTTTTTTGACAATTTTTTCTTATGTAGTTATAAAACTATTTTTAATAACCAAATGATGTGTTTTGAATTGGTTAACTGCTCAAAAAGCGATATACGGCTTTAGTTGTCAATAAATACCATCCCAAGGATTTAAAACTTGGGCTGAACTGAAAAAATAGACATTATGTCAGATACGTCAATTTCAGTTAACTCGGCATCAGTATACCTACCTATTGCAATACATATAACTTCTGATTAGGTTTTTTGAGTAAAAATTCACAAACAATTGGATGTAGGTAGGTATACATACCTACAAATATACCTACACACATATGTAAATAACGTATTGTGTTGATGGTTATTTTCATAAAAAAAAAGGGTACGTACGTGGTCTACGATCAGTTTTTTCAATTTTATTTTAATTTGGTTACCTTGATATTTTTGAACAAAAAACGATTGAGGGAGATGACCTTTTTTTTATTTTTTATTTTAAGACCAAAATTAACTGCCCTGAGAAGCAACCGTAAAGGAAAATCTTATTTTCGTGGAAACACGCATAACTCCTGTATACCTCTATAAATTTTGGAAGTATACCTATACTACATACCTACCAGTAAGGTAAGATTGGAGGTACCTCTAACAGTAACTTTTTTTCTTTAAGGAACCGTTGCTCATGGTATGTTTTTTGTATACAAGAATTAATTTTTGTTTAATAATTAATTCAAAAATATATTACATTTGATTTTAATTATTCTAGTGACAAAACTTGATATGTAACGTTATTTATAGCTTTCTTATTTCCCATTAAAACCTAGGTAGGTATACATACATATGTTTCCCAAGGGATGATCCAGGGGGGGACGTGGGGGTCATGACCCCCCCTGAGCCATATCCATTCGCTTATTAGTACTGATTACTTTTATAGAAAAAGAGACTTTGCATGCAAAAATAACATATCCAGATCATGACCCTTCCCTGGGCCATATCAAAAACACTACACACATCTAGAACATTGTTACAGATCTGCTGCTGTACATTGCTATTATTAACTTCCCATTGGAAGTTTTTGTAATCCGTCCGATTTGTGAAATTGAAAATTTTGACATTTCTCGACGTTTCAAGGTCTCTGGAGTCGGATTACATTGTTTTTAGAGAGATGTCTGTGTACGTTCGGAAGCTTTTTTTCGTTCACGATATCTCGAGAACGCAAAGATATATCGACTTCAAATAAATTTTATATTACAGATAATAAGGTCATAACATGCAGAAAGGCCTTTCAGAAAAATTCAATTATCACAGTAATTAAAAAAAAAGTTGTAAAATGGCTTGTTTCTCGAATATCTCTAGATATCGACTTTGTCCTGGTTTCATTCTATGCATAATGACGTAGTGAAAAATCGGTAATACCTAAAAAAAAATCAACCCACATTTTTTTTTTGTAATTAAAAAAACATTTAAAATTGTTAAAAAATATCGAATATCTTGAGAACACACAGAGATATTAACTTCAAGTTAATTTTATTTAGTAAACCTAATCTACCAATTAGAGTTTGTAAAAAAAATTAATAAACGGTTTTTTTTCAATGCCAAAATAACTGCAAAAATACTGCTAAAAATTGTTAAAAAATGGTTTTTGGCTCGAATATCTCGAGAACAACCAATGATATCAACTCCGGCAACATGACTATAGTCAAATGGAGAAAATTAATTTTTGTTTAGTAAGTTGTGAACGAAATTTTTCTATTCAGTAGGAAATGTCTAGCAAAACCACAGAACTTTATAGAAGAACAATAGCTGACAGTACAAATTACATATACCGTGCTTTCAAATACACGAGTGTATATAAGACTGATTCAAACAAATTAAATTGTCTTCGATTTTGAATGCCACTAGCTTTTTAGTTAGAGTTTAGTGAAATAATAAGCCTGGTAACATTTCAGCCGTTTAGATTAATATTTAGAGGTTGCTCATCGCTAATTTCTTTTTTCCATACAAATTGTATGGGAAGTTTTCTTTTGTCTGCTTCTTTTAATTTATTAATTGACAACCGATTATCGTACGGAAATGATTGAGATGTTTACTTAAAGGAAAATGTTCTTTAAAAATGTCCTTCACCTCTTATTTAATTAGTGCCCTCCTTCCGAATTTATTGAAGGTTAAAGTGGATGGTTTATTCCACAGTTTTTGGGATTCCCTGTTGAAAATATGCTATATATCCATTGTATGAGATGAAAATATTTCTAAAAACACAACACAAATTTTTATGAAAAAAATCATTCAAATTGATTGCTATAAGAACCGAAAATAAAGATACAAATCTGCTAATTTAATTGTTTATTTTTTTTCATTTTTCCTTGCGTCAAATACTTTTTTTTCTTAAAAAATTAATTTATGTGAACATAATACAACAAAATTCAATATTTAAACTGTATATTATAGCTGAAATTTTCCACAGGGGATCCAAAAAACTTTGGAATAAACGATCCACTTTAACCTTCAATAACTTTGGAAGGATTGCGCTAATTAGATAAGAAGTAATGAATATTTTTAAAGAGCATTCAATTTCCTTTAAAAAAAGCGTCTGAATTATTTCAGTACGATAATCGGTTGTAAAGTTATAAAATAAAGAGGCAAGCAAAATTGCAAAAGGCGGTTGTATATTTTGAAGTGTGACCCCCCCCCCCCTGACTCAAAGTCTGGATCCGCCCTTGATGTTTCATCATATTACAGAACAATATTTAGAATTTTTATACATTTTTCCAAAATGTTTTGTTTAATAATCTACCTACCTCTTAGGTGGATATGCTCAAGTTGTCAATATATATTTAAATTAAATCTTAAAGTTTGCAGACAAGCTTGCTTGTATTATTCAGTTGTAAATGAAAGGTTGGTTAAAAATAAATGAATAACCACTATATATATTCCAGATGAAAAGTTTGAAGAAAACAATCTAATGACTATAGAGTTAAACTCGTTTTTTTTTTAAATAGATAGTATCACATGAAATTAAATTTCTCTTCGCTGAAATAATGATTGAAATAATGATGATTAAAAAGTGCAAATAAAAAAAGAGCTCTTTACATACAATAACCTACATGCAAAACCTTACTAGGTATACCTTGTACCATTGAATAAATTACAATATTTATTCAAAAATAACAATATTTATTCAACGCTTGTACCTAGGTAGGTACATAATTATTAAATGTACATAGATATCACACCAAATTAAAAGCACATCCATCGATCAATTTAGGCTATATGTGCTTTGGTATTTTATACATCAACGCACGATACTACTAGCACACAAACTGATGGACGATATCTAAACGAAAACTAATTAAAGATTATTTTACATACATACATACCTACCTATAGATAATAATAATTTTAATAAAAAAACGAAATCCATCCCTACCTTAATAAATTATGGTTCTCACAAAGGAACAAAAAGTTGAAATGCATATCTTTAATTTAATTTTTTAAACCTCAAATTCGTTTTGATTCTGATAGACAAAAAATAAAATATGTACCTACCTAGTAAATAAAATCTAAGTACTTTTTTCAACTTAGATATATTTCTATAACTACCCTTTTTTTTGAATGCACTTGCCAGCACAAGACACAATTATAATGCTCAAGGACGCAAAACCCTAAAAAAAAACACAAACAAAAACAAAACCATGGCAGTTTTTTTCTCGTCGTCGCGGTCGTCACCTTTTCATTTCGATCTGCAAAAAAATACACACATTTACGCATCTTTTGCATACTTTACCTTACAAATGCAATGTATTTCTTTAATAGGTACATATAATAGGTCCAGCAACACAACAAAGGAGCTAGAGAATGGCAAGAAAAGGTGAGAAAACATAATTAGCAACTTTCAGACGTTGCTTTTCATTTGTAAGGTTTTGTATACATGTTGGTGGACCCATGGCTCTGGAAATTTTCTGGCACAAAATTTTGTTCTACGTGCGACATCTTTACTTGTTATATTATCTTTGGTTTAACCCTTTTGCACAGAATAATAATGTAAATAATAACAGAAAATATGCTCACCCGCATTACAATAATAATTATAAAAGACAACAAAATGTTGATAAAAGACAAAATGAAAGTGCACAACATAGTGCTCAACCTCCAGTAAAAGTTGAAAGTGTCAATAATTTAAATGAAGAAGCTTTTTTAGGAGAGCGCCAAGACTACCCTTCATATTCGGGGATGGTCCACATAACAGAAAATTAAAAATCCTTATTGATACAGGAGCTACAAGTTGTTATTGTAGCCTAAACGTACTTAATTATAGACAGGAACTAGTTATAAAAAAAAGAGTAATAACGATCAATGGATCGACAATAATATCACATTATTATGAAGTGTTAATCTTTGATAAAATTGCAAGATTTTATGAAATAAAAAATTTAGATGCAGATTTATTGATAGGCTGTAATTTATTAAAACATGCAGGTGTAAAAATTGATTTTGAAAATAAAATCTTAAGATATAGAAATAAAAGTGAGAAAATATATATTCCCGAAGAGGAATGCAATAAAATAATTAATGTAAAAGGCACATTAGATCGAGAAGAATTAATTGAAAGAATAAAGAAAAGAGTGAATGAAATACACTTTAATATAAATCTGAATTTACCTTTCAGAACAGACATAAAGGCAGAAATACGTACAACGGTTGAAACTCCTATATGGAGTAAACAGTATCCATATCCATTATCTGCCAATAGTTTCATTAATAAAGAAATAAATAGAATGATAAAAGATGGTATAGTTAGACCATCAAAAAGTCCATATAACTCACCAGTGTGGGTTATTTCAAAAAAAGGAATAAATGAAGACGGTTCTCCAAAGATGAGACTCGTCATTGATTATAAAAAATTAAATGAAAATACAGTATCGGATAAATATCCTATACCGGATACAAATGTAATATTATCAAATTTAGGAAAGGCTAAGTATTTTTCCACTATTGATTTAGAATCAGGATTTCATCAAATCAAAATGAAATCAGAAGATGTAGAAAAAACATCATTTTCAGTAAATAACGGTAAATATGAATTTTTAAGAATGCCGTTTGGATTAAAGAATGCACCAAGCATATTCCAAAGAGCTATGGATGACATTCTACGCGAATTTATCGGAAAAATATGTCATGTTTACATTGATGACATAATTGTCTTTTCAAATAGCTTAGAAGAACATGAAAAACATTTAAATACGATTATAAAAGTTTTAAAAAATGCTAATATGAAAATATCATTAGAAAAATCGGTTTTCTACAAAACTGAAGTAGAATTTTTATGATATGCTGTAGGTCAAAATATAATTAAAACTGACCCAAAGAAAATCGAAACTATTCAAAATTTTCCAATTCCAAAAACATTAAGACAATTAAGAAGTTATCTAGGTCTTACAGGTTATTATAGAAAGTTTATTAAAGATTATGCAAAAATAACCAAACCTTTGACAAAGTATTTGACGGGAGAAAATGGAAAAGTATCCCAATACATTTCAAAGAAAATAGAAATAATTCTAGATCAAAAAGGAATTGAGGCATTTAATGAATTAAAAAAACATTTAATTAAGAAGAATTGGCACAGCCAAATTTTGAGAAAAAGTTCGTGTTAACAACGGACGCATCAAATGATGCAATAGGTGGAGTATTATCACAAGATGATAAACCTATTACATTTATTTCAAAGACATTAACAAAAACTGAAAGAAATTATGCAACTAATGAAAAAGAACTTTACGCCATTGTATGGGCATTAAAGAATTTAAGAAATTATCTTTATGAAGTCACAAATTTAGAAATACATACTGACCATCAACCCTTAACTTATGCAGTTTCCCCACGAAACCCAAACTCTAAAATGAAAAGATGGCATTCAATTATAGAGGAGTACGCTCCTAAAATCATATATAAACCAGGTAAAACCAATGTAGTAGCGGATGCTCTCTCAAGGCAACACTTGAATAATTTAACTGATAAATCCTCTACAGATGCAACTGTACATTCAGCAGAAAGTAGCGATAATGTTACTATAAAAGAAACGAATAAACCTTTAAACGATTTTAGGCAACAAATTTTATTGGCCAGAAATAAATTTACAATTCATGAAAAAAGTCAAGTTTTTGAAAATAAAATGCGACATATTATTGAGTATGATACTCCAGAAAATTTAGTAATTATTCTTAAAGAATATTTAAGACCAGGAGTTGTAGCAATACATTGCACACCTGAAGATCTCTATGATATTAAAGAAAAAATTTTACAAACTTTCAGTAATAAATTTTTGTATACTAAAGTATTCCCAATTGACGTCCCAAATAAAGACGATCAAGTTGCTATTGTGGAACAAACACATACAAGAGCACACAGAAATTACAGGGAAAATCTCAAACAAATATATAAATCATATTATTGGCCTGAAATGAGGAAACATTTTAAAGAATTTGTTGGAAATTGCAAAGTCTGCAATAAAAGTAAATATGATCGACATCCCCAGAAGATACCAATTGGAGAGGCTCCAATTCCAAAGAAAGAGAAATATTCTTTTGTGATCCGAAACACAGTACTACCAATGGACAGGTAGAAAGAGTTCATTCAACTCTTATAGAAATATCAAGATGTTTAAAAGAAGAATTTTATTTAATTAGTGATTTAGATTCTATATACAGAGCTCCACAACAATACAATAAGACAATTCATTCAGTCACAAATAAAAAACCATTCGAAATATTATTTAATAAAATACCATGTATAGATTTACATTCAAAACTTCGATTAGCGCAGCAAAAAATGTTGAATACACATAATAAGAACAGAAACGTTAAAGATTATAAACCAAATGAAATAATATATGAAAAAATCATAGGAGTTCGAAATAAACTTCAACCAAGGTTTAGAAAACAAAAAGTTAAAGAAGACTTAGGAAATAAAATAAGAATATTAAAAAAAGATAGAATAGTTCATAAGGATAATATAAAAACTTAAAAATATTTGATGCAATTAAAAAATTATCTGAAAATTTACATAAAATTGAAAGTGATTCAGAATTAAAATTAGCTAGAGAAAGGAATAGACTTATTCTCATTGAGCTACAAAATATTATTCAAACAATAGCTTTGGCAAAAACCGGATCTTTAAACCCGGCAATATTAAACTTAAATGATATAAAAGAAATAACGAAACATGAACATGGTACTATGACCATAACAGATTTAATAGATGTTTCAAAATTTAAAATCATACAAAATGAAGATGTAATTGTTTTATTTATAAAATATCCAATTATTAATAAAAATTGTAAATTGTTCGAAACTAGAGCCATATGCCAATCAGATAGAAAACTTGTAATTGATAAAGAAATTGCAAAATGTAATACTGAATTTATAAATGTAAAAAATTGTAAAATAGAATTAAGACATACATTTTGTAAATTATCAAATAATGAATCATGTTTATCTAAATTGTTAAATAATAAGAAAGCAAAATGTAACAAAATTAAAGAAAAGAATTTAAAGTTAGAAGTAATTAAAGACGGAGCTATACTTTTAACGGGAGAACAAATAGTGGATAACGCAACAATCAATGGTGTATACCTAATAAACTTTGAAAATACCACAATTATCGATGAAACAACATATGAAAATCCAACATATATGATCCAAAACTATCTCAAAACATATACTATAGATAGATACGAAGTGGACAACTATTTTGAATCCATAGATGAAAACTTAAAATTTGATAACATAAATCTATTAGAAACATTACAAGAAGAAGCATCAAACAAACCCATAATTACGTCATTGACAATATTGACAATAATAATTGCTTCAGCATTATGTATAATAAATTACTTTAAGATTAAATCATCTAAAAAAAGAAATTCCATAGAACTGGAGGAAATGCGTTTCAGTAATCTTTTAAAACGCGTAGAAGAATTAACAGAAGAAGCGGGACGTTCTTCTTAAAGAAAGAGGGGAGTTAAGGCACGACTTGCCTATCATCATCATATGATGAAATAGCTGACATATCATCAGCGAAGATAACTTCAAATATCAAATAGCCAGGAAACGGCACATCCGCCACAAATTAGTAAACAACACCTGCTACACAAAAAGTGTAAACAACAAACAAGAACGATCTTGTTATAATAAGAAGACTCCAGATATACAAAAGATGACATCATCCACTCCCGTTGCAGAATATAATATTAAGTATCTTTAAGAATAAAATTGTATCTTAGGATTATTCTTGATTCAGAGATCAAAGCGATCGGGTGTATTAAAGTTGTCTTTTTAAAAATAAATTTGCTATAAGCAAATTATTAATTTACATACAAAGTTATAGGCTAAAACTAAGTACCAATGCTGAAGGGGTCAACTTCACGAGTAGTTTTTTTTATTTTTTCGAAATTCTGGGGAGTTCTGATTAGAGTTCTGGGTAGCTCCCCAAGAGTTCTAAACAGAACTCTAACAAATTTTTTTGTCCGACCTACATATAAAAAGTTATGAGCTTAAACAAAAAAATGCGCAGGGGCCAACTTCACACTTAGTTTTTATTTATTTTTCGGTAAACTATGGAGTTCTAGGGAGTTCTGTTTAGAGTTCTGGGTAGCTCAACAAAAGTTCTAAAGAAAACTCCAACAAATTTTTTAGTTCTTTTTAGTTATTGTCTGTATGTCGAACTAAAAAGTTTGTTAGAGTTCTGTTTAGAACTTTTGTTAAGCTACCCAGAACTCCAAACAGAACTCCCTAGAACTCCATAGTTTACCGAAAAATCAATAAAAACTAAGTGTGAAGTTGGCCCCTGCGCATTTTTTCGTTTAAGCTCATAACTTTTTATATGTAGGTCGGACAAAAAAATTTGTTAGAGTTCTGTTTAGAACTCTTGGGGAGCTACCCAGAACTCTAATTAGAACTCCCCAGAATTCCGAAAAAATTAAAAAAAACTACTCGTGAAGTTGACCCCTTCAGCATTGGTACTTTGTTTTAGCCTATAACTTTGTATGTATAGGTCGGACAAAAAAGTTTGTTAGAGTTCTGTTTAGAACTTTTATTAAGCTACCCAGAACTTCAAACAGAACTCCCTAGTACTCCATAGTTTACCGAAAAATCAATTAAAACTAAGTGTGAAGTTGGCCCCTGCGCATTTTTTTGTTTAAGCTCATAACTTTTTATATGTAGGTCGGACAAAAAAACTCGTTAGAGTTCTATTTAGAACTCTTGGGGAGCTACCTAAAACTCTAAACAGAACTCCCTAGAACTCCATAGTTCACCGAAAAATTAAAAAAAAACCAAGTGTGAAGTTAGCCCCCTCATCATTGATAATTTTTCTAAATTCTTATTTTGCAGAACGATTTCCAAAACCCATTGAGAACTCCAGAACTCTTTATCAGGAACCGAACTTTCTTATCAGAACTCATTTTCATGAAAAAAGCGGGGCCGCGTGAAGTTGGGCCCCCCATATCTTTTTTTTCTATTTCTGGCCAAGATTACACGGAACTATTGCTATTTTTGGGCAAGAACTCTAGAACTCTTTCAAATCTACCCAGAACTCTAAAAAAAATCAATTTATTGAAAATTGGGGGGCCAACTTCACGGGAGTCTAAGTTTCGCCTCCGATGAGAATATCATCTAAATAACCAAATACCTTCGGTATACCTTGTAATATTTGATCTATAATCGATTGAAAAAGAGCGGGAGCTGAGCTCAACCCAAATGAAAGTCTTGTATAACGATATAGACCCTCATGCGTATTGATAGTGAGATATTCTTGAGACTTTTCAGACACTTTTACCTGTTGGTATGCACCTGATAAGTCAAGTACACAAAAATAAGCACAATTACTGAGGCCTGCAAATATCTCATCGAATTTAAAATAACACAAGTCCTTAAGACTTTTCAATTTATTCAGAAAACGTTGCCGCCAATTGGGCACGAGACTGTCCAATCACGATCTTCCGAGCAATGGCGTAAAATTTGAGTTGCATTTAACCACAACTAATTCCAGTGAATAATATTTTTTTTTCATGCAAATCTCTAACTTGAACATCACATACACCTTCAACACAAACATTTTCGCCTGTAATAAAACATAACTTTTTGTCAAACGTTTTCAAACCGCAATGTAAGAATAACCTATAAAAATCAAAACTGCTCATAACTAAAGCGTTCTCCAGTGTCAACTTCCATAAATACTAAATTATTGTTAATTTCTATATTTATATTGCATGCATTGTTAATGTTAGAAATATGATTCAAATGTCCTAACTTTAATTTTTCTACACTTATACAATTTGCCTGATAATTTTGTGTGTTATTCTTTGCTCTTCTTGCACGTACGGTTGACGATGATCTTGGTAAACGGCAATTTCTGGCATAATGACCGTTGTGTCCGCAATTAAAACATTGGAAGGTGGAATTGCTGTTGTTGCTCTGCACTGTTCTGTTTAAACCTGTTGGTGAACTCTTCTTATTATCTCTCTGCTGGTAACTGTGTTTTTTTTTCTTTGAGGTGTACGACTCCGATGAAACTTGTTGACGTTTTGATATTCCATATGAAGGCTGTAGGCTGTTTCACAATGCGACGAGAAAACGAGACGTCAGCGTGATGAGATCTCTTCGCAGTTTCTCTCTCTTAAAAAAGAATTTTAAACAGTGAAATAATACATAATCAAGCAATTTGCGTCGTCTCGTCACGTCGTAAAGTTCGAAAAATTGAAAAAAAGACGCAACGTGACGACGAGAAATACTTTCTTATGTATTATTTCGTTGTTTTAAATTCGTTTTAAAGAGAGAACAACTGCGAAGAGATCTCGTCACGCTGACGTCTCGTTTTCTCGTCGCATTGTGAAACAGCCTACAGCCTTCATATGGAATATCAAAACGTCAACAAGTTTCATCGGAGTCGTACACCTCAAAGAAAAAAAAACACAGTTACCAGCAGAGAGATAATAAGAAGAGTTCACCAACAGGTTTAAACAGAACAGTGCAGAGCAACAACAGCAATTCCACCTTCCAATGTTTTAATTGCGGACACAACGGTCATTATGCCAGAAATTGCCGTTTACCAAGATCATCGTCAACCGTACGTGCAAGAAGAGCAAAGAATAACACACAAAATTATCAGGCAAATTGACGTCTCGTTTTCTCGTCGCATTGTGAAACAGCCTTGTTTCACAATGCGACGAGTAAACGAGATGTCAGCGTGACGAGATCTCTTCGAAGAATCTCTCTCTTAAAAAAGAATTTTAAACAGTGAAATAATACATAATTAAGTATTTCTCGTCGTCTCCTCACGTCATAAAGTTCGAAAAATTGAAAAAAAGACGCAACGTGATGACGAGAAATACTTTATTATGTACTATTTCGTTGTTTGAAACTCGTTTTAAAGAGAGAACAACTGTGAAGAGATCCCGTCACGCTGACGTCTCGTTTTCTCGTCGCATTGTGAAACAGCCTTGACTTATGGAACTGGGATGGAGTAGCTGCATGTTATTTTTCGTGAGCTCTAACGACTTTGCTACTTGACATGCTTTATCAAAATCCATCGATGATTCGTTTAGTAATTTTTGTTGGATTGATTCATCTTTAATACCAACAACAAATTGGTCTGGCAGTGACTCGTCCAAAAATGTTTTAAAGTCACTGTTATGATCGTTAATAAAATACGGGTTGTACTTTGTCATCATTTAAAGTAATTTATTTTATATTATTAAGTATCTATTATTAAGGGTAGGTGTACCCGACCAGCCAACTCAAAATTCATGCAAATGAATTTGAATGTGTTAGTAGCTCTCTTCACCAGATTCGGCATTGCAATTTTAATTATACTCTTGCTTGTACTCTGTTTTAATCGCAAACGATGATGCAGAGAGTGAGAGAGCAGAGAATCACCTACAAGCACTACGCACAAGGCTGTTTCACAATGCGACGAGAAAACGAGACGTCAGCGTGACGAGATCTCTTCACAGTTGTTCTCTCTTTAAAACGAGTTTCAAACAACGAAATAATACATAATAAAGTATTTCTCGTCGTCACGTTGCGTCTTTTTTTCAATTTTTTGAACTTTATGACGTGTATTATTTCGTTGTTTTAAATTCTATTTTAAGAGAGATAAACTGCGAAGAGATCTCTTCACGCTGACGTCTCGTTTACTCGTCGCATTGTGAAACAGCCTTGAAGGCTGTTTCACAATGCGACGAGAAAACGAGACGTCAGCGTGACGAGATCTCTTCGCAGTTGTTCTCTCTTTAAACAACGAAATAATACATAATAAGGCTGTTTCACAATGCGACGAGAAAACGAGACGTCAGCGTGACGAGATCTCTTCACAGTTGTTCTCTCTTTAAAACGAGTTTCAAACAACGAAATAATATATAATAAAGTATTTCTCGTCGTCACGTTGCGTCTTTTTTTCAATTTTTCGAACTTTATGACGTGACGAGACGACGAGAAATGCTTGATTATGTATTATTTCACTGTTTAAAATTCTTTTTTAAGAGAGAGATTCTGCGAAGAGATCTCTTCACGCTGACGTCTCGTTTACTCGTCGCATTGTGAAACAGCCTTAAAGTATTTCTCGTCGTCACGTTGCGTCTTTTTTTCAATTTTTCGAACTTTACGACGTGACGAGACGACGCGAATTGCTTGATTATGTATTATTTCACTGTTTAAAATTCTTTTTTAAGAGAGAGAAACTGCGAAGAGATCTCATCACGCTGACGTCTCGTTTTCTCGTCGCATTGTGAAACAGCCTTCAAGCTAAAGAAAGACAAAAAAACAGGTAGCGAGCGAGTAAGCGCAGACGAAGCAAATGTACCTACTTGTTATGTATTTACAATTAGACATACAATTTAGAGAAAATAACGATTCTGACCAGAAGGGTAGGAGCAGGAGGTAGGTATGGATGGATTTGTTTTTTCCTTATGGATATGGTGCGATATGTGAATATGTATTATGAAGAAAAAAGAAAACCTTTTATAATTTTTTAAAAGAATTGGTTGGTGTAGCGCAGCGCGGTGGTATTATTTTTTTTTTTTCGGGTTGAACAAAATACCTATAAAAAGGAAAAAAAAAATAGGAGCTTCTCTATTTTATGTTTTCTAAAAAAATGTGTCGTACCTTTCCTAAGTCAATTTTTTCTTAATTTAGGTACAGTAGATGACAGATATAAGAAACTCAAAAAATCCAAGGATTTCAATGAAACTGATAGAGGTTATAGCTGACGGCTGTAAAGTTTGCAGAAAATCAACTTCTTTCCTTTGGGGTACATATAACCGAATGATACACCAAAAATTTAGTACAAATCTAGATTAGTAACGGTTATTTAATTTTGTTTGTTGTATGTGGTCGAATTTCAACCATTGGTAAAAAAAATTCATAAATTCAAATACCAAATTGACAAAATTTAGGCACTTTCATGGTGGCGTATGACCGTCCACCAGACTTTGAATTGGTTTTAAAGTTAGTCATTGATGGTTTTGAAGAATTAGTTTTCCCTTATAATTTAACTTTTTATTTTCCTTACTAGGGTGTATCATTTTTTGCTGGCCGAATTTCGGCCTCTGGGCGATACTAGTATAAATAAAAATGCCTATAAGAAATGTCAAATATATGGGCTTTTTTCTTTCTCCCCGATCTTCAATTTGTCACTTCTTTGGCAATTCAATAAGGGTGGGTTCAGAAATTTTGTGAAAGTTACACGGCGCATCATTTAGAAGTTTACACGGGAAAATTTCTTATAAAAGTTTAATTTTCTATGTAGTGAAAGAATAAGTTTCTTATATCAGTGTTTTTCTTATATACGTTTTTCTTATATGAGGTGTATTTAGCATGTGTCTTTATGGGAATGTGCATGGTATTTTGGAATGTCTGTCTTATAAGCGTGTTTTTCTTAAATGGGACTTTCTGATATCCATCATCTACTGTACCAACGAGAAGTTGGAAAACCAAACTTACTAATCTTTAGCCAGTTGGTTTTTATTATGTTATTTAGGTATGTATTTATTGTTGAGTAAAACACCCGATTAGTTGTAGATATCAGTAAGAACTAAAACATAGTTTATTATTCAAAGCAAAAGAAATGATAAATACCAAGAAATGTTTAGTTGTACTAAAAGCCAGTAATTAGAGTATAAGAGTGCAAAATTAAAAGAGAATAATAGAATAATAAACAACATGAATATTCAACACTTCCACTTTTATAATTCTATTTTCAAATTTAAGTAGTTATATAATTCAAAATAAATATTTATCTTAGTTTTAAAACCCCTAAGTTATTTCTTAATAACTCAAAACGATCCTTATGTAACGGCTTGGTGAATATATCTGCAGTTTGTTCAGTGCTTGGAACATAGTTCAAAGTAAAAAGTCCATCTTCGAATTTTTGGCGGATGAAATGGTATTTTACATCAATATGTTTTGTGCGCTTGTGAAACTCCGGATTTTTAATCAGCTTAACAGCGCTTTGATTGTCCATGTTGAGAGCTGGGACTTCCGCACCTTTGAAGACTAGTTCAGAAAATAATCGATGCACCCATATCAGGTCCTTAACACCTTCACAAGCTGCAACATATTCTGACTCGGTAGTAGATAGGGCGATGCACTTCTGACGCTGCGAGGACCATGATACTGCTGCACCAGCCATAATAAGAGCGTAACCACTGATTGAGTTACGATTTTCTATGTCCCCAGCAAAGTCAGCATCTGTGAAACAATTAATTTGCAGATTAGTTTTTTTAAAAAGGAGACCATGATAAATAGTTCCTTTAATATATTTAAAAATCCTTTTTACCGCAGAAACGTAACAACTCTTTGGATCGTCTTAGTGACGACTCACCAGGCTCACCGCGTACGCAATATCCGGCCTTGTACCAACGGCCAGATACATGAGACAGCCAACAGCTTCACGATATGGATACTTGATTTCGAGATTCATATTGGTCTCAAGTGATACATTTTTGTTTTCAACCGGTGTTGTAACAGATTTTGCATCTGACATACCAAACCTGAAAAGAACTCTTTTCGCATAAGATGTCTGCTTCAGTTGAATGTTCCCATTATCCAGAACTTTAATTTCTAAACCCAAGTTATAGTTGGCATTTGACACTTTAATTTCAAATTCCTTGCTCAAATACGCTATCAGAGAATCAATATCACTTTCATCACTCGCTGCAACCAAACCATCGTCAATGTAGATAGCTAGTATAATTTTTCTCCCCTTTTCATTGCTTACAAAAACGCACGAATCAGCCGTGCTTACCTTCAAATAAAATTTCTTCAAGAAATCGGTAAATTTAAGGTTCCAACATCTAGACGCCTGCTTAAGCCCGTATAGGCTTTTCCGCAGCTTGCAAACTGTTTACGTGTAAACGTGCTGTTTATACTCAATGTGTGCAAACGCACACATTGTGTTTGCAACATAAAGATTCCGTTCCGTTCCAAGTGTAAACTCTAGATCATCTACCAACCACCACCAACTTAATTTTGTACTTGCATCAGTTTTTCTACGGCATTCTAATTTCATCTTTCAACAAGTTGGTCGTCGGCAAACTAAAATCAAAACTTTTAATCATTATCTTAATTTAATCAAATAAAACTTAAAGCTAAATAGTTAATCAGTAAAAAAAAAGAGTTTTTTTCTTGAACGAAAGCACGTCGCTATTAACAACGTCCTCGATAGTCAGCGACTGCAAAAATCAAAGGCAAGTGTCGCCACCATTTTATACATTGGTCCATACGAGCCAGACGAACGACAGCCACGTGCTCTGGAGGAAATCTTTCCTTTTTATTTTCTCTTCGAAAGAAAATCTTTTCGCATTTTGTGCACTGGTGCGTGTACATGCATTTTCATCAATTTTCTTTGGTTTTGAGCGTTGTCGTCATCGTATATTGGTGAGGTTACCTAAGTTGTCACCAAACGCAAGTCGACATCGTCGCTTTCAAAGTTGTCACCAAACCCAAGTCGACATCGTCGCTTCCGAAGTTCTCACCAAACCCAAGTCGACATCGTCGCTTTCAAAGTTGTCACCAAACCCAAGTCGACATCGTCGCTTCCGAAGTTGTCACCAAACCTAAGTCGACATCGTCGCTTCCAAAGTCGTCATCATCACCAAGGCATCATCGTCGTCACCATCACCAAGTCATCATCGTCGTCATCATCACCAAGTCATCGTCGTTTCCAAAGTCGTCATCAAATCAACTCATCACCATCGTCGCCAAAGCCACCAAATCATCATCATCGTTGCCAAAGTCGTCATCAATCATCCACAAACCGTTGCTAACCACGCCACCAACATTACAGCTAAGCCGTTCACGCAACTAGCATCAACCGTTAACGCAAGTAACGCTACCAGCAGTACAGTTAACGTTAAGTCACGCCATCATTAACCGTTAACGCCTCTATCATCGTCATCGTGATAATCATCATCATAAACATCATCTTCATCTGTGTCATCATCCTGAAAATCATCATCAACATCATCTTCATCTGTATCATCATCATCATCCTAAAAATCATCATACATTTTCAAGCTATTGTTGTACAAGGTACGTTATATAATATATTCTAGTGCTATTTATCAATAAATTTGTATCTATATACACATATATATTATATATCTATATACACATATATATTATATTTCAAAATCATTTTGCGTATATTAGGTACGTTTCGTACAATATCGTGTATACATTTTACAAGCCGTGTGTTTTTGAATCGTTTTGGTTTTTTTCTGCTTGAGAATCTGTACGAGGTTGCCTGGCAAAAATCCTCATTCAAACCCTCCAAGTGGGTGCCGGGCGGGCAATGATCACCACAGTAGTCCTGTGCGTTTTTGGCAGGATGGAGATCAGCTAAGGTTAAATTGGGTCACCGAATTGTTGTAACTCCTTAATAGTACAACGTTCGGAAACCCAATTTAATCATAGTTTAGAGGTTCCTAATTTCAGTGGTGGTGTGAGCAACCGTGCCGAAGAATGGAAGGCTGGGGGATAAACCAGTCTCTAACGAGCTCTTTCGGATGCTGTGGCAAGGTCCGTCATATTTCTGCCTTACCCCGACAAGCGGCTCTGCCGGGGCTGACTGTTTTTCCGCATTACTCGTGGGAACAAAAATGAAGAAGAACAAAACAACAAACAAAAAAATTATGAGAAAAATAAATCGCGCCAGGGCTGACAATGCGGTCACATCTCCTGGAAAGGCTGTCGAGTCAACTCAGGGGTGTGAACGGATTGTCAACCCTGTGGTTGCCACTAGTAGCGGGAATCCAATTCCCTCTACTAGCCGCAACCTATACATGAAGGAACTACCCGTCAGTGGTTCAGCTGTGACGCTCGGCTGTTCCAAGGGCGGAAGTTCCGCACCCATCCCCATCCCCATCCCCGCACTTACTAGGACATCGCAAGCGATGCCAAGAAAGGACGCTCCACCCGGAGAGGCAAAATCCGCGACATGTGGTAATGACTCGACGGGTAATGGGTGCTCCTCGATTGGCATCGGTAGCGAGCATCTCAAGAGGTGGATCCACAACTGTGTCACACGGACACAGCTCTGGGTCGGCCAAAAAGAGGTCCGGGAAGGCAAGGGCCGATCGAGATCTGCGTAATGCTACGCGGATTCTGGCCGCAGTCGGTAAAATACCGGCGGCGGAAAGAAACCCGGAGCAGATGCGAAAACTCGAGTGGGCCAGTGGCTTCCTCAGTAGAGCAAACAAACCGACCTGCAGCGACTCAACGTCAAAGCGCAATAGGTCCCTTGAGGGTGATAAGCCTGAACCAAAAAGGCAGAAGGTGCATCCCAGCAGCACAGCAGCCTTCAACAAAGATCTTTCCTTCAGCGACGCGCTGAAAGATAAGATCATAGCCGCGGTCATTGACAGAAGTCATGTGGATGGTAACATCTCTCATGATCAATGGGCAGACGTCAGGGCTCATCTCGGTTTCAGATTTTTATCTGTCATCGAGGAGAATCCAGGGCCTCTCCCAGACACAGCCGATGCAGGATGGTACCAAAATCGTATCAAACTCATCGCCTGTGGAGATCAGAGATCTTTCGATCTATACAGGGCTGCTGTCAATGGCTTGCCAGAAGTCTGGCCGGGTGCCTAGCTCGAGGTCGTTACAAGGGAGAATATTCCTTGCCGACCAAGAGCACGCATAATGGTTCCGGCACTACACAACTGCCCAGACATGATTATGAAATTAATCAAAATGAGCAATCCAAACCTGCCTACTCACGACTGGAAAGTTCCAATGGTTGAGAAGGAGACAGTGGGTCGCTATAGATCAGCTCTCTTGGTGATCAATAGGGAATCACTGGCTCTACTGACCGCAACCGAAGGCGTGATTAAGTACGGTTTCGATGAAATCATGGTCCGAGTCTATAAAAAAGATGAAGACACGCAGAGTGCAACCCCTTCAGAAGCCCCTTCAGCGAAAGGAAACGCTTCAAACAGCAACATTATGGAGGTCGACGCAACACCACACGTGGAACCATCGACCTCCACAGCCTCTAACAAGCCATCCGACGCGGAAGCTAACCTCACTGTCGACAGTAATTCCGACATGGAAACTGAAGACTATACTTTAGGCATCACTCTGAGCGAGGAAGACCTACTTCATTCCTCCTCAGACGATGAAAACGCCGATAAGACAGTGGTGGAGGTTGATCTGGCTAAAAGTAGCAATGCTGCGATTAGTTCAGATTAATCTTCACCACGCCATCATGGCCTCTACAAACCTACTACTCCGACTGCATAAAACCAGAGAGGACATCGTCCTTATACAGGAGCCGTGGATCACAAAATCCACGATCAACGGGCTCAGGACTCCTGGCTATAACTTATTATATGCGTCGGAAAAAGGTGAACCAAGGTCATGTATATTAGTAAAAAAAGACTTAAATGTATTTTTACTCCCCAATTACAGCGACAAAGATACAACGACTGCTGTCATCACCACCGACAAAGCCACCTACTGGCTTATCTCGGCATATCTCGGCCACGACAGCCCAATTCCCGGAGAGACACTGAAGAGAGCAATTGCGGACGCGCATTCCAAGAAAGTGGATCTCCTCATCGGAGCGGACGCTAACGCCCATCATACAGTATGGGGTAGCTCTGACATTAATGAAAGAGGTGAGTCCTTATTTGATTATCTACTAGGCACTAACCTCCTTATATGTAATATTGATAATGAACCTACATTTATTAACAAGAATAGGAAAGAGGTATTAGATATAACACTTACCTCTGACTCGATCCATAATTTAATTTCGAACTGGCTAGTCTCAAAAGAGAACTCCTTCTCTGATCATAAATATATTCAGTTCGATCTTAATGATGTGGCAAACGTATCTACGGGTTTTTGCAATCACCGTAATACAAACTGGGAACGATATAGAGAAGTACTAGCACAGCTGCTTGATCACAATCTTCTCAAACGCTCCTCCACCATAGATGAACTAGATCTCTCTGTGAATCATCTCACTGAAGCCTTCAATGAATCAATGAGAACTTCATGCCCCTTAACCGTGGTAAAGGGTAAAAAGAAACCTCACTGGTGGCACAAAGAACTAGAACCATTCAGGAAGAGTTGTCGCAAGCTCTTCAATAGATCTAAATACACAAGATCTCCCTCTGACTGGGACTTATATAAACAAGCTTTAAAGCGATATAAGAAAGAATTAAGAAAGAGCAAGAGGTCCTCTTGGAGAAACTTCTGTGGAAACATAGAAAATACTTCAGAAGCCTCAAGGCTCAGGAAAATTCTATCAAAAAGTCCCACAACACCCAGTGCTTTAATGACTGAAGCGGACTCGTGGACTACCACAGATGAAGAATCCCTAAATCTGTTATTAGACACCCACTTTCCAGGTAGCTCTAACATTTTAAACGACTTAACTTCTGAGTCTCAACCCGTTACTAACAATATAGTTGATCTAATAACGCGGGAAAAACTGCAATGGGCTGTAAACAGTTTTGAACCATATAAATCTCCAGGACCAGACGGAATCATTCCTGCCGAATTACAAAAATGCTCAGACATGATCATTCCACCATTGGAGATCATTCTGTCTAGCTGTGTAAGGTTGAGATATATTCCCAAAGCCTGGAGAATGGCAAAAGTAGTCTTTATTCCAAAAGCAGGAAAACCTTCCCACGTTAACCCTAAAGATCTACGACCAATTAGCCTATCATCCTTCTTTCTTAAGACCCTGGAAAGATTGATAGAAATTCACATCAGACATAACTTAAAACCATGTCTCATTTCCACAGCTCAACATGCGTACTCTAAGGGAAAATCAGTAGAAACAGCACTTCATTCACTGGTGCGTAGCATTGAATATTCCCTCAAATACAAAGAATACAACCTAGTGGCTTTCCTTGATATCGAAGGAGCATTCAATAACGTCAGCTACCAGGCGATTACAACAGCAATGGACAAACTAAAAATAGAGAAATCACTCATTGATCTAATAAGTCTCATGCTTAACAGCAGGACAATAATTTCCAACATGAGGAGCTTTACCACCACCAGATTCGTGAATCGAGGAACCCCCCAAGGTGGGGTCCTTTCGCCTCTTTTATGGAACATGGTGGTAAACGACCTCTTAACATCATTGGAAACAGAGGGTTTCAAAGTGATTGTCTATGCTGACGACGTTGCAATATCAGTATCTGGGAAACACCCACAAGTTCTTTCGGAACTCTTACAAAATGCCTTAAACAGGCTCACCAATTGGGCAAAGCATTGTGGATTGGACGTCAACCCACATAAAACGGAACTAGTACTCTTTACGCGAAGGTACAAAATTCCTCAAATTAGCCCACCCACAATTAAAGGAATACCCCTAAACTTCTCCGACCAAGCCAAATATTTAGGCCTTACCTTAGACAAAAAACTAAATTGGAAGGCAAATATTGATGAAAGAGTAAAGAAGGCTACTGTAGCACTCTTTACATGTAAAAAGGCCATAGGCTCAAAGTGGGGTTTTTCCCCAAAAATAACCCACTGGCTATATACCTCGGTAATCAGACCGATACTCACTTATGGAGTTGTCGTATGGTGGACCGCATTGGACAAAATGGTAAATTTGAATAAACTCATTAAAGTCCAACGGTCAGCAGGTATGTGCATCACGGGAGCACTTCGCTCAACACCAACAGCAGCTTTAGAAGTACTTCTAAACCTAACACCTCTTGACATCTTCTCCAAAATGGTGGCAGCAATCTCATGCGTGAGGCTTAGAGCCACTTCTCAATGGATCAGTAACAACACTGGTCATACTACTATTTTAGACAATTTCAGATCTATCCCAGATCGCTTAGACTATACCACCCCAAAAATGGTATTCGACAATAACTTCCATATTTCTATCCCCTCAAGATCATTTTGGGAAGAAGGAGGACCTCAAGAAGAAAACACGATACACTTCTATACAGACGGTTCAAAGACCGACGACGGCGTTGGAAGTGGCATCTACTCGAAACAACTGAATCTCAGTCTATCATATAGACTTCCCAATCAATGTAGTGTGTTCCAAGCAGAAGTAATGGCGATAAAAGAGGCATTATCCTGGATATACGTATCTTCTCAGACAGCCAAGCCGCTCTCAAATCTCTCGAGTCTGTCTCCACAAACTCTATCATAGTCCACGACTGTCGATCATCTCTGAATGAGATGACAGAACAGTTTAACATTCACCTCATCTGGGTGCCGGGCCACAGGGACATTGTAAAGCTGATGAGCTCGCCAAAAACGGAACACTTCTGCCCACTGTTAGACAAAGACACAACATAGGAACACCACTTGCTACATGCAAACACCTCTTCAAACAATATGCTCTAGAATCAACAAGTGCTAGATGGTCACAGGGTACCACCTGCCTAGCAACTAAACAAATATGGCCATACATAGACCTGAAGCGGTCAAAAGGCTTGATTTCCCTGAGCAGACAAAGCTTAAGCTCCACAATTGGAGTCATAACAGGACACTGCCTCATAGGTAGACATGCTAAGAGGCTAGGGGTCTACACTAATGACTTCTGCAGAAGCTGCATGGACGAGGAAGAAGAGGAGTCAATCCAACATCTTCTATGTACATGTCCGGCACTCTCCAATAGAAGGAACACCTACCTAGGTAGCCTTTGATAATACCAGTGAACTGGCAACGATCGACACAAAATGTCTCTTAAACTTCATTAAAAGTTCAAAATGGTTTGATTAATTTCATACTCTCCCATGAGTAACTTTCCTTAGTGGTACCACAATGGACCCTTAGGGTCTAAGTGAGTCAACAACATCTAGACGGCCACTCTAACCTAACCTATAAACGCGCAGTTATTGTCGCTATAATGAGTTTGCTGGGCGATTTAATTTTCGCTTCCGACCAATTGGTTGAATTTTATGCGGCCTTTAAGGGTAGGTGTACCCGACCAGCCAACTCAAAATTCATGTAAATGAATTTGAATGTGTTAGTAAGCTCTCTTCACCAGATTCGGCATTGCAATTTTAATTATACTCTTGCTTGTACTCTGTTTTAATCGCAAACGATGGTGCAGAGAGTGAGAGAGCAGAGAATCACGCACAAGCACTACGCACAAGACTCAAACAAAAGAAAAAAAAAAACAGGTAGCGAGCGAGTAAGCGCAGACGAAGCAAATGTACCTACTTGTTATGTATTTACAATTAGACATACAATTTAGAGAAAATAACGATTCTGACCAGAAGGGTAGGAGCAGGAGGTAGGTATGGATGGATTTGTTTTTTCCTTATGGATATGGTGCGATATGTGAATATGTATTATGAAGAAAAAAGAAAACCTTTTATAATTTTTTAAAAGAATTGGTTGGTGTAGCGCAGCGCGGTGGTATTATTTTTTTTTTTTTCGGGTTGAACAAAATACCTATAAAAAGGAAAAAAAAAATAGGAGCTTCTCTATTTTATGTTTTCTAAAAAAATGTGTCGTACCTTTCCTAAGTCAATTTTTTCTTAATTTAGGTACAGTAGATGACAGATATAAGAAACTCAAAAAATCCAAGGATTTCAATGAAACTGATAGAGGTTATAGCTGACGGCTGTAAAGTTTGCAGAAAATCAACTTCTTTCCTTTGGGGTACATATAACCGAATGATACACCAAAAATTTAGTACAAATCTAGATTAGTAACGGTTATTTAATTTTGTTTGTTGTATGTGGTCGAATTTCAACCATTGGTAAAAAAAATTCATAAATTCAAATACCAAATTGACAAAATTTAGGCACTTTCATGGTGGCGTATGACCGTCCACCAGACTTTGAATTGGTTTTAAAGTTAGTCATTGATGGTTTTGAAGAATTAGTTTTCCCTTATAATTTAACTTTTTATTTTCCTTACTAGGGTGTATCATTTTTTGCTGGCCGAATTTCGGCCTCTGGGCGATACTAGTATAAATAAAAATGCCTATAAGAAATGTCAAATGTATGGGCTTTTTTCTTTCTCCCCGATCTTCAATTTGTCACTTCTTTGGCAATTCAATAAGGGTGGGTTCAGAAATTTTGTGAAAGTTACACGGCGCATCATTTAGAAGTTTACACGGGAAAATTTCTTATAAAAGTTTAATTTTCTATGTAGTGAAAGAATAAGTTTCTTATATCAGTGTTTTTCTTATATACGTTTTTCTTATATGAGGTGTATTTAGCATGTGTCTTTATGGGAATGTGCATGGTATTTTGGAATGTCTGTCTTATAAGCGTGTTTTTCTTAAATGGGACTTTCTGATATCCATCATCTACTGTACCAACGAGAAGTTGGAAAACCAAACTTACTAATCTTTAGCCAGTTGGTTTTTATTATGTTATTTAGGTATGTATTTATTGTTGAGTAAAACACCCGATTAGTTGTAGATATCAGTAAGAACTAAAACATAGTTTATTATTCAAAGCAAAAGAAATGATAAATACCAAGAAATGTTTAGTTGTACTAAAAGCCAGTAATTAGAGTATAAGAGTGCAAAATTAAAAGAGAATAATAGAATAATAAACAACATGAATATTCAACACTTCCACTTTTATAATTCTATTTTCAAATTTAAGTAGTTATATAATTCAAAATAAATATTTATCTTAGTTTTAAAACCCCTAAGTTATTTCTTAATAACTCAAAACGATCCTTATGTAACGGCTTGGTGAATATATCTGCAGTTTGTTCAGTGCTTGGAACATAGTTCAAAGTAAAAAGTCCATCTTCGAATTTTTGGCGGATGAAATGGTATTTTACATCAATATGTTTTGTGCGCTTGTGAAACTCCGGATTTTTAATCAGCTTAACAGCGCTTTGATTGTCCATGTTGAGAGCTGGGACTTCCGCACCTTTGAAGACTAGTTCAGAAAATAATCGATGCACCCATATCAGGTCCTTAACACCTTCACAAGCTGCAACATATTCTGACTCGGTAGTAGATAGGGCGATGCACTTCTGACGCTGCGAGGACCATGATACTGCTGCACCAGCCATAATAAGAGCGTAACCACTGATTGAGTTACGATTTTCTATGTCCCCAGCAAAGTCAGCATCTGTGAAACAATTAATTTGCAGATTAGTTTTTTTAAAAAGGAGACCATGATAAATAGTTCCTTTAATATATTTAAAAATCCTTTTTACCGCAGAAACGTAACAACTCTTTGGATCGTCTTAGTGACGACTCACCAGGCTCACCGCGTACGCAATATCCGGCCTTGTACCAACGGCCAGATACATGAGACAGCCAACAGCTTCACGATATGGATACTTGATTTCGAGATTCATATTGGTCTCAAGTGATACATTTTTGTTTTCAACCGGTGTTGTAACAGATTTTGCATCTGACATACCAAACCTGAAAAGAACTCTTTTCGCATAAGATGTCTGCTTCAGTTGAATGTTCCCATTATCCAGAACTTTAATTTCTAAACCCAAGTTATAGTTGGCATTTGACACTTTAATTTCAAATTCCTTGCTCAAATACGCTATCAGAGAATCAATATCACTTTCATCACTCGCTGCAACCAAACCATCGTCAATGTAGATAGCTAGTATAATTTTTCTCCCATTTTCATTGCTTACAAAAACGCACGAATCAGCCGTGCTTACCTTCAAATAAAATTTCTTCAAGAAATCGGTAAATTTAAGGTTCCAACATCTAGACGCCTGCTTAAGCCCGTATAGGCTTTTCCGCAGCTTGCAAACTGTTTACGTGTAAACGTGCTGTTTATACTCAATGTGTGCAAACGCACACATTGTGTTTGCAACATAAAGATTCCGTTCCGTTCCAAGTGTAAACTCTAGATCATCTACCAACCACCACCAACTTAATTTTGTACTTGCATCAGTTTTTCTACGGCATTCTAATTTCATCTTTCAACAAGTTGGTCGTCGGCAAACTAAAATCAAAACTTTTAATCATTATCTTAATTTAATCAAATAAAACTTAAAGCTAAATAGTTAATCAGTAAAAAAAAAGAGTTTTTTTCTTGAACGAAAGCACGTCGCTATTAACAACGTCCTCGATAGTCAGCGACTGCAAAAATCAAAGGCAAGTGTCGCCACCATTTTATACATTGGTCCATACGAGCCAGACGAACGACAGCCACGTGCTCTGGAGGAAATCTTTCCTTTTTATTTTCTCTTCGAAAGAAAATCTTTTCGCATTTTGTGCACTGGTGCGTGTACATGCATTTTCATCAATTTTCTTTGGTTTTGAGCGTTGTCGTCATCGTATATTGGTGAGGTTACCTAAGTTGTCACCAAACGCAAGTCGACATCGTCGCTTTCAAAGTTGTCACCAAACCCAAGTCGACATCGTCGCTTCCGAAGTTGTCACCAAACCCAAGTCGACATCGTCGCTTTCAAAGTTGTCACCAAACCCAAGTCGACATCGTCGCTTCTAAAGTTGTCACCAAACCCAAGTCGACATCGTCGCTTCCAAAGTTGTCACCAAACCCAAGTCGACATCGTCGCTTCCGAAGTTGTCACCAAACCCAAGTCGACATCGTCGCTTCCGAAGTTGTCACCAAACCTAAGTCGACATCGTCGCTTCCAAAGTCGTCATCATCACCAAGGCATCATCGTCGTCACCATCACCAAGTCATCATCGTCGTCATCATCACCAAGTCATCGTCGTTTCCAAAGTCGTCATCAAATCAACTCATCACCATCGTCGCCAAAGCCACCAAATCATCATCATCGTTGCCAAAGTCGTCATCAATTATCCACAAACCGTTGCTAACCACGCCACCAACATTACAGCTAAGCCGTTCACGCAACTAGCATCAACCGTTAACGCAAGTAACGCTACCAGCAGTACAGTTAACGTTAAGTCACGCCATCATTAACCGTTAACGCCTCTATCATCGTCATCGTGATAATCATCATCATAAACATCATCTTCATCTGTGTCATCATCCTAAAAATCATCATCAACATCATCTTCATCTGTATCATCATCATCATCCTAAAAATCATCATACATTTTCAAGCTATTGTTGTACAAGGTACGTTATATAATATATTCTAGTGCTATTTATCAATAAATTTGTATCTATATACACATATATATTATATATCTATATACACATATATATTATATTTCAAAATCATTTTGCGTATATTAGGTACGTTTCGTACAATATCGTGTATACATTTTACAAGCCGTGTGTTTTTGAATCGTTTTGGTTTTTTTCTGCTTGAGAATCTGTACGAGGTTGCCTGGCAAAAATCCTCATTCAAACCCTCCAAGTGGGTGCCGGGCGGGCAATGATCACCACAGTAGTCCTGTGCGTTTTTGGCAGGATGGAGATCAGCTAAGGTTAAATTGGGTCACCGAATTGTTGTAACTCCTTAATAGTACAACGTTCGGAAACCCAATTTAATCATAGTTTAGAGGTTCCTAATTTCAGTGGTGGTGTGAGCAACCGTGCCGAAGAATGGAAGGCTGGGGGATAAACCAGTCTCTAACGAGCTCTTTCGGATGCTGTGGCAAGGTCCGTCATATTTCTGCCTTACCCCGACAAGCGGCTCTGCCGGGGCTGACTGTTTTTCCGCATTACTCGTGGGAACAAAAATGAAGAAGAACAAAACAACAAACAAAAAAATTATGAGAAAAATAAATCGCGCCAGGGCTGACAATGCGGTCACATCTCCTGGAAAGGCTGTCGAGTCAACTCAGGGGTGTGAACGGATTGTCAACCCTGTGGTTGCCACTAGTAGCGGGAATCCAATTCCCTCTACTAGCCGCAACCTATACATGAAGGAACTACCCGTCAGTGGTTCAGCTGTGACGCTCGGCTGTTCCAAGGGCGGAAGTTCCGCACCCATCCCCATCCCCATCCCCGCACTTACTAGGACATCGCAAGCGATGCCAAGAAAGGACGCTCCACCCGGAGAGGCAAAATCCGCGACATGTGGTAATGACTCGACGGGTAAAGGGTGCTCCTCGATTGGCATCGGTAGCGAGCATCTCAAGAGGTGGATCCACAACTGTGTCACACGGACACAGCTCTGGGTCGGCCAAAAAGAGGTCCGGGAAGGCAAGGGCCGATCGAGATCTGCGTAATGCTACGCGGATTCTGGCCGCAGTCGGTAAAATACCGGCGGCGGAAAGAAACCCGGAGCAGATGCGAAAACTCGAGTGGGCCAGTGGCTTCCTCAGTAGAGCAAACAAACCGACCTGCAGCGACTCAACGTCAAAGCGCAATAGGTCCCTTGAGGGTGATAAGCCTGAACCAAAAAGGCAGAAGGTGCATCCCAGCAGCACAGCAGCCTTCAACAAAGATCTTTCCTTCAGCGACGCGCTGAAAGGTAAGATCATAGCCGCGGTCATTGACAGAAGTCATGTGGATGGTAACATCTCTCATGATCAATGGGCAGACGTCAGGGCTCATCTCGGTTTCAGATTTTTATCTGTCATCGAGGAGAATCCAGGGCCTCTCCCAGACACAGCCGATGCAGGATGGTACCAAAATCGTATCAAACTCATCGCCTGTGGAGATCAGAGATCTTTCGATCTATACAGGGCTGCTGTCAATGGCTTGCCAGAAGTCTGGCCGGGTGCCTAGCTCGAGGTCGTTACAAGGGAGAATATTCCTTGCCGACCAAGAGCACGCATAATGGTTCCGGCACTACACAACTGCCCAGACATGATTATGAAATTAATCAAAATGAGCAATCCAAACCTGCCTACTCACGACTGGAAAGTTCCAATGGTTGAGAAGGAGACAGTGGGTCGCTATAGATCAGCTCTCTTGGTGATCAATAGGGAATCACTGGCTCTACTGACCGCAACCGAAGGCGTGATTAAGTACGGTTTCGATGAAATCATGGTCCGAGTCTATAAAAAAGATGAAGACACGCAGAGTGCAACCCCTTCAGAAGCCCCTTCAGCGAAAGGAAACGCTTCAAACAGCAACATTATGGAGGTCGACGCAACACCACACGTGGAACCATCGACCTCCACAGCCTCTAACAAGCCATCCGACGCGGAAGCTAACCTCACTGTCGACAGTAATTCCGACATGGAAACTGAAGACTATACTTTAGGCATCACTCTGAGCGAGGAAGACCTACTTCATTCCTCCTCAGACGATGAAAACGCCGATAAGACAGTGGTGGAGGTTGATCTGGCTAAAAGTAGCAATGCTGCGATTAGTTCAGATTAATCTTCACCACGCCATCATGGCCTCTACAAACCTACTACTCCGACTGCATAAAACCAGAGAGGACATCGTCCTTATACAGGAGCCGTGGATCACAAAATCCACGATCAACGGGCTCAGGACTCCTGGCTATAACTTATTATATGCGTCGGAAAAAGGTGAACCAAGGTCATGTATATTAGTAAAAAAAGACTTAAATGTATTTTTACTCCCCAATTACAGCGACAAAGATACAACGACTGCTGTCATCACCACCGACAAAGCCACCTACTGGCTTATCTCGGCATATCTCGGCCACGACAGCCCAATTCCCGGAGAGACACTGAAGAGAGCAATTGCGGACGCGCATTCCAAGAAAGTGGATCTCCTCATCGGAGCGGACGCTAACGCCCATCATACAGTATGGGGTAGCTCTGACATTAATGAAAGAGGTGAGTCCTTATTTGATTATCTACTAGGCACTAACCTCCTTATATGTAATATTGATAATGAACCTACATTTATTAACAAGAATAGGAAAGAGGTATTAGATATAACACTTACCTCTGACTCGATCCATAATTTAATTTCGAACTGGCTAGTCTCAAAAGAGAACTCCTTCTCTGATCATAAATATATTCAGTTCGATCTTAATGATGTGGCAAACGTATCTACGGGTTTTCGCAATCACCGTAATACAAACTGGGAACGATATAGAGAAGTACTAGCACAGCTGCTTGATCACAATCTTCTCAAACGCTCCTCCACCATAGATGAACTAGATCTCTCTGTGAATCATCTCACTGAAGCCTTCAATGAATCAATGAGAACTTCATGCCCCTTAACCGTGGTACAGGGTAAAAAGAAACCTCACTGGTGGCACAAAGAACTAGAACCATTCAGGAAGAGTTGTCGCAAGCTCTTCAATAGATCTAAATACACAAGATCTTCCTCTGACTGGGACTTATATAAACAAGCTTTAAAGCGATATAAGAAAGAATTAAGAAAGAGCAAGAGGTCCTCTTGGAGAAACTTCTGTGGAAACATAGAAAATACTTCAGAAGCCTCAAGGCTCAGGAAAATTCTATCAAAAAGTCCCACAACACCCAGTGCTTTAATGACTGAAGCGGACTCGTGGACTACCACAGATGAAGAATCCCTAAATCTGTTATTAGACACCCACTTTCCAGGTAGCTCTAACATTTTAAACGACTTAACTTCTGAGTCTCAACCCGTTACTAACAATATAGTTGATCTAATAACGCGGGAAAAACTGCAATGGGCTGTAAACAGTTTTGAACCATATAAATCTCCAGGACCAGACGGAATCATTCCTGCCGAATTACAAAAATGCTCAGACATGATCATTCCACCATTGGAGATCATTCTGTCTAGCTGTGTAAGGTTGAGATATATTCCCAAAGCCTGGAGAATGGCAAAAGTAGTCTTTATTCCAAAAGCAGGAAAACCTTCCCACGTTAACCCTAAAGATCTACGACCAATTAGCCTATCATCCTTCTTTCTTAAGACCCTGGAAAGATTGATAGAAATTCACATCAGACATAACTTAAAACCATGTCTCATTTCCACAGCTCAACATGCGTACTCTAAGGGAAAATCAGTAGAAACAGCACTTCATTCACTGGTGCGTAGCATTGAATATTCCCTCAAATACAAAGAATACAACCTAGTGGCTTTCCTTGATATCGAAGGAGCATTCAATAACGTCAGCTACCAGGCGATTACAACAGCAATGGACAAACTAAAAATAGAGAAATCACTCATTGATCTAATAAGTCTCATGCTTAACAGCAGGACAATAATTTCCAACATGAGGAGCTTTACCACCACCAGATTCGTGAATCGAGGAACCCCCCAAGGTGGGGTCCTTTCGCCTCTTTTATGGAACATGGTGGTAAACGACCTCTTAACATCATTGGAAACAGAGGGTTTCAAAGTGATTGTCTATGCTGACGACGTTGCAATATCAGTATCTGGGAAACACCCACAAGTTCTTTCGGAACTCTTACAAAATGCCTTAAACAGGCTCACCAATTGGGCAAAGCATTGTGGATTGGACGTCAACCCACATAAAACGGAACTAGTACTCTTTACGCGAAGGTACAAAATTCCTCAAATTAGCCCACCCACAATTAAAGGAATACCCCTAAACTTCTCCGACCAAGCCAAATATTTAGGCCTTACTTTAGACAAAAAACTAAATTGGAAGGCAAATATTGATGAAAGAGTAAAGAAGGCTACTGTAGCACTCTTTACATGTAAAAAGGCCATAGGCTCAAAGTGGGGTTTTTCCCCAAAAATAACCCACTGGCTATATACCTCGGTAATCAGACCGATACTTACTTATGGAGTTGTCGTATGGTGGACCGCATTGGACAAAATGGTAAATTTGAATAAACTCATTAAAGTCCAACGGTCAGCAGGTATGTGCATCACGGGAGCACTTCGCTCAACACCAACAGCAGCTTTAGAAGTACTTCTAAACCTAACACCTCTTGACATCTTCTCCAAAATGGTGGCAGCAATCTCATGCGTGAGGCTTAGAGCCACCTCTTAATGGATCAGTAACAACACTGGTCATACTACTATTTTAGACAATTTCAGATCTATCCCAGATCGCTTAGACTATACCACCCCAAAAATGGTATTCGACAATAACTTCCATATTTCTATCCCCTCAAGATCATTTTGGGAAGAAGGAGGACCTCAAGAAGAAAACACGATACACTTCTATACAGACGGTTCAAAGACCGACGACGGCGTTGGAAGTGGCATCTACTCGAAACAACTGAATCTCAGTCTATCATATAGACTTCCCAATCAATGTAGTGTGTTCCAAGCAGAAGTAATGGCGATAAAAGAGGCATTATCCTGGATATACGTATCTTCTCAGACAGCCAAGCCGCTCTCAAATCTCTCGAGTCTGTCTCCACAAACTCTATCATAGTCCACGAATGTCGATCATCTCTGAATGAGATGACAGAACAGTTTAACATTCACCTCATCTGGGTGCCGGGCCACAGGGACATTGTAAAGCTGATGAGCTCGCCAAAAACGGAACACTTCTGCCCACTGTTAGACAAAGACACAACATAGGAACACCACTTGCTACATGCAAACACCTCTTCAAACAATATGCTCTAGAATCAACAAGTGCTAGATGGTCACAGGGTACCACCTGCCTAGCAACTAAACAAATATGGCCATACATAGACCTGAAGCGGTCAAAAGGCTTGATTTCCCTGAGCAGACAAAGCTTAAGCTCCACAATTGGAGTCATAACAGGACACTGCCTCATAGGTAGACATGCTAAGAGGCTAGGGGTCTACACTAATGACTTCTGCAGAAGCTGCATGGACGAGGAAGAAGAGGAGTCAATCCAACATCTTCTATGTACATGTCCGGCACTCTCCAATAGAAGGAACACCTACCTAGGTAGCCTTTGATAATACCAGTGAACTGGCAACGATCGACACAAAATGTCTCTTAAACTTCATTAAAAGTTCAAAATGGTTTGATTAATTTCATACTCTCCCATGAGTAACTTTCCTTAGTGGTACCACAATGGACCCTTAGGGTCTAAGTGAGTCAACAACATCTAGACGGCCACTCTAACCTAACCTATAAACGCGCAGTTATTGTCGCTATAATGAGTTTGCTGGGCGATTTAATTTTCGCTTCCGACCAATTGGTTGAATTTTATGCGGCCTTTAAGGGTAGGTGTACCCGACCAGCCAACTCAAAATTCATGTAAATGAATTTGAATGTGTTAGTAAGCTCTCTTCACCAGATTCGGCATTGCAATTTTAATTATACTCTTGCTTGTACTCTGTTTTAATCGCAAACGATGGTGCAGAGAGTGAGAGAGCAGAGAATCACGCACAAGCACTACGCACAAGACTCAAACAAAAGAAAAAAAAAAACAGGTAGCGAGCGAGTAAGCGCAGACGAAGCAAATGTACCTACTTGTTATGTATTTACAATTAGACATACAATTTAGAGAAAATAACGATTCTGACCAGAAGGGTAGGAGCAGGAGGTAGGTAAGGTAAGGATGGATTTGTTTTTTCCTTATGCATATGGAGTGATATGTGAATATGTATTATGAAGAAAAAAGAATACCTTTTATAATTTTCTAAAAGAATTGGTTGGTGTAGCGCAGCGCGGTGGTATTATTTTTTTTTTTCGGGTTAAACAAAGTACCTATAAAAAGGAAAAAAAATAGGAGCTTCTCTATTTTATGTTTTCTAAAAAAAAATGTGTCGTACCTTTCCTAAGTCAATTTTTTCTTAATTTAGGTACAGTAGATGACGGATATAAGAAACTCAAAAAATCCAAGGATTTCAATGAAACTGATAGAGGTTGTAAAGTTTGCAGAAAATCAACTTCTTTCCTTTGGGGTACATATAACCGAATGATACACCAAAAATTTAGTACAGATCTAGATTAGTAACGGTTATTTAATTTTGTTTGTTGTACCTATGTGGTCGAATTTCAACCATTGGTAAAAAAAATTCATAAATTCAAATACCAAATTGACAGAATTTAGGCACTTTCATGGTGGCGTATGACCGTCCACCAGACTTTGAATTGGTTTTAAAGTTAGTCATTGATGGTTTTGAAGAATTAGTTTTCCCTTATAATTTAACTTTTTATTTTCCTTACTAGAGTGTGTTATTTTTTGTTGGCCGAATTTCGGCCGCTGGGCGATACTAGTATAAATAAAAATGCCTATAAGAAATGTCAAATGTATAGGCTTTTTTCTTTCTCCCCGATTTTCAATTTGTCACTTCTTTGGCAATTCAATAAGGGTGGGTTCAGAAATTTTGTGAAAGTTACACGGCGCATCATTTAGAAGTTTACACGGGAAAATTTCTTATAAAAGTTTAATTTTCTATGTAGTGAAAGAATAACGGCTATATTATTCAAAGATAGTTTTACTGAAAAACTAGTTCTATAGGGGTTTCGAGTTTAAAGTTTCTCAAAAAAATTATTGATTTAATTTAGATGTCAAACTATGTATGAATATTTTAATTTAGATGATGGAGATATAAAAATTTGTGAAAAACTTAAAACTCGAAACCACCATAGATCTAGTTTTTCGGTAAAACTAGCTTTAATAAGAGTCAAGAATATGACCGTAAGTTTCTTATATCAGTGTTTTTCTTATATACGTTTTTCTTATATGAGGTGTATTTAGCATGTATCTTTATAGGAATGTGCATGGTATTTTGGAATGTCTGTCTTATAAGCGTGTTTTTCTTAAATGGGACTTTCTCATATCCATCATCTACTGTACCAACGAGAAGTTGGAAAACCAAACTTACTAATCTTTAGCCAGTTGGTTTTTATTATGTCATTTAGGCCGTGTGCGAATTTAGTTAAAATCGCGTTAAATTTTATCCGAAAATTAATTTTTGACACAAGTGAGGTAAATCTGTACGTAGAAATGTCAAAATTTAATCTCGAATAAAATTTAATCGACATTTTAAACGAATTCACACACGGCCTTAGGTATGTATTTATGTTTTATTATCAAATGGAAAAAGAATGCTAATGCATTTGATGGGCGTAATTTGACATGGAGTGTGGAGATTGAATTTAAAAAAAAATCAATAGAAGTTGCAGATATTGGCGAGGCTGGGATATGAGCCGTTTAAACTAGATGTAGGTAGTTAAATAAAATATTTTATATTTTATTTTTTAAAAAAGTTTTCGGACTTTATTTGAACCGTCGTTCACCGGAATCAACTTAAGACTGACTTAAAATAATTTACAAAATTGATTATGTGCCTTTCAATACGGAATATGATTCATACATTTTGAATAAGATAATCGGATATGATCTCATCATGCAGATGTTCATGTTGACAAAGCTAATCATGTTCAGTATTGAAGCCAAATTCTTTAAAGTAATAAAAAATATGCGACATAATATCTTTCTTGGATAAATGGCGCAGTTCGCAAAAAGTAATTAATATTTCTGACTAAAAGTCACGTATAAGCTATTTAAGAACAAATGCGTAATAATGCAATATTGGAAATATGATATGTGCTTAACTAGGTACATATGTAAGCAGATTTGTGTGTTTTGTATAAATAGTAAGGTATGTATGTATTTATTAACTTCCCATGAGAACTTATTGCACCTAATTGGTCCGATTTGTCTGATATGTCGATGTGATTTATTTGTTAAATGTTATGTACATGTACATCCATATCTCGTGGCTACGTTCGTGATACCTCAATTCGTCGACCATATCTTGAGAATAAATAAAGCCATCGGCTTCGAATAGATTTGATTTTACAGATACATAATAACGTCATAAAGTGCAAAAAGGGTTGTCAAAAAAATTCGATTACTTAATTATTTTCTTATTATTATTCGAGAACAAATAATTCTATCGATTTCAGCTCAATTACATTCTATAGATAATGAAGAATAGATAAGACTTAAAAAAATAAATCTACTACTAAAAATTGTTGAAAAAACATTTTTCGACTGGAATATCTCGAAAACAAACAATAATATCGTCTTCAAAATAATTTTTAATTTTGCCATAGTTAAAAATTGATAAGATTTGTAAAAAATGGAATGGATATTTTTTTCTAAGAAAAAAAAAAAACTGCCAAAGAAACCGCTAAAAATTCTTGAAAATTGTTTTCCATCTCGAAAATCCAGGGAACAAATAATTTCATATGTACATATTCTACATACATATACAAATACATATAAGATCTGGTACAATTTTTTTTGAACAAACAGGCAAGTACAAATTATGTATTTAGGTAGGTACCTACATACATAAAACTTTAATTTATAATTGATAGTCTGTACAAAAATTTAATTGAAGCTTTTTTTTAAGTAAACATTAAATACAAAAACTACTAAAAATTGTTCAAAACTGTATTTTATCTCGAATGTCTCTAGAAAAAAAAGATATCTGTTGACTTTTAGATCCCATAGCAACTAAACCATACAGTTTATCATTAGTCTGGCACTGGGCTTATTTTATTTACTGAATACAAAATTTATCCACGTTAAGAACATAATTAAGCCTTGATAAATATCCATTTTTATACAGCTCAATGACATAAGCCTTCATAGATATCAAGAATAAGATTTGGTTACATTTAATTGTTAAATTTTTAGATATTTTTATTTTATAAAAGTTTTTTCAAACGAGTTAGGTACTATAAAATGCAAACAAAATCATAACCTCTTTAAAGGTGATGGCTTTTTCCTAACCACAGCATTTTTTTTATAATGGACAGACGTAATATGCTATCATAACATTTTTTTTGGATTAAATTTACTACGAAAGATATTTTTTCACGGTTTTTGAAAATCTTCAAAAATAAGTGTAAGCTTTTCTCTTTGTACGATTTCATATGCTGCAACTTTTACCTTCACATTTTTTCAAAAAAAAAAAAAAAACTGATACTTTTTGGAAAATGCTTAATACATAAAAAAGCTCTTTACCAAACTTCAGCCTTGTGGTCATTTTTTGAAGTGAAAGTCCAATTTTCAGGGTCTACCTATAAGTTTTTCTTCAACAACAAAATGCGATCGTCTTTCTCCTGTCTACTGATAAATATTCCTATGTATGTAGGTACATTTACAATATACCTACATATATTTTGGCACCAACCACCAGACACATTTTATGCTTGGCGCAGTATGTATTCCACTCAAAGTGAAATGGGATCGCTATTCAATTACACAATAATAATGCTACTAATTGACTTTAACATGTACCTACCAATGTATTTCTCCAATAGATACATTCATTACCTACGCAAAATAATCAAAACAATCCTTCAGCAACTATACCCAACATTCCAAACATGACCTTGCACAAATACCTATCAGAAAAGAAAAAAACACTGAAAGAACAAAAACTCTTCTATAATCGACCCGCAATACCCATCATAATTTTTTTTTCCCAAAAGAAGCAGAAAAACCTTCTAACAGACTAGCGAAGAATAAAAATATACATTATGTATGTATGTACATATGTACCTACGCACAAGCTACACAAAATTCATCCAAATTTCCTGCAACGATCCCACCTCCGACTTGAACACGAACTTCCACTACTACGTCTTTAAAAAAAAAAAAAAAAATAAGGCATACGTACATAACAAATTTATAATTTTTTCTTCCTTGGCGATTCACAGAATACTATATTTGTATGCATACTATGGTTTTCCATACAAGACAAAAAAAAATCATTGGGAGTCGAGAGCTGATACCAAACAAACAACTTATTTTGTAAAAGAGAATAAGGAAAAAGAGAATGCATCACCACACTACCCAGTGGATTTCTTTTGAACCAAACTTCTTTGTGTGCGTGAGCAATGATGTTGTTATGGTAAAAAAACGCGAAATGGACAACTTTTTCAAAATTAAAATTAAAAAAACCATGAGAGAAAATATTATTTTGTTTTTTAAATTTAATAAACAAAATACCAAACAAAAATAAAAAAAATATGTGGTAATTGTATTGGCTGTCCTTGCCTAACCACGGCATTACGAATAGTGTCACATTGAATTGCATTTTGTAGCATGTTATACGAAATATTTTTTTTTTTTTAAACCCATTAGGCATTCAAGACATATGATTCTTTGATTTAAAAAACATTTAGGAAATTTAAAAAATATAACACTCAATTTCCCAGGGGGTCAAACGAAATAATTGGGAAAAAAGGAGTATATTTTGTATTTTTGTCTCTAAAAAGTTACTGTAAAAAATAAAAAAAAAATGAAAGAAAAATAAAAACAACTGTACATACATATAAGCTTTAAAAAACCGTTAATTTGACTTCGTTACCTTTTATACTTCAGAAGTTTTATCAAATAATGCATTCATACCTCTTTGTAAATTTCCTTCATTTTTCACGGTTTTGTAAATTTTTTTTGGGAATAAATAAAAAAAATATAGAAAAAACAAAACCCATTTGTCAATTTGAGATGAATTGTCTCTAGAAAAAAAATGTAAAAAAAATAAAAAAGTAATATTTAACCAATTTCCCTATCATTCCTATAAGCATCTCACTAAATTTTATGATTTTTCCATCTGTCTGGCGGTTTTGAGGCATATATAATTTTTTATTTTTTTTTAAAGCCACAAAAATATATTGCTCAACTTATTTCCAATCGATTACCGTTTGTTTCATTAAAATATTCGCAAAATTGTGAGCGCTATACAGTTTAGCGCAAAGCTCCAACCTATTTCACAAAGGGACACATACCCTTAAGGCAAAGCCGGCCGGAACTCATTCGGTTTCTTTGTTAGACGCTTATCGAGACGAATTAAAAACTTTATGGCAAGAAGTGAAAATTGCATACGCGAAGTGCATGAAGAGTGATGATGAAGATTTAGAAGATTCTTTAGTCGAAGTTAAAGCAAAGTTTCAGAGTTCATCCTCAACCTTTTTTCAATGTACAAGTGAAATTTCCGATTTTATAACATCTCTTATGCCGGTTAAAACTATTAAAGAAACAGATTTGTCAGCAAAAGATTTAAGTGTTCCAAACAATCGAGCTAGTGAAAATTCGCACAATATCAAAGTTCCTCCGTGCGATACGCAAACTTTTTATGGCAATTATTTGGAGTGGCCATCCTTTCGGGATATGTTCACGGCAGTGTACATAAACCACTCAAAGCTCAGCGACGTTCAAAAACTTTTTCATTTGCGAAACAAAACCAAAGATTCAGCTTTCAATATAGTTAACAAATTCGGTTTAACAGATGACAATTTTAGTCTCGCGTGGAACGCTCTAAAGGAGCAGTACGAGAACAAGCGAATTTTGGTAAATAACCAAATCCAAATTCTTTTGAATCAAAAACCGATTCTTTCCGATTCGGCTAAGGAAATTAAAGTTTTGCAAAGCAGTATTAACGATGCTTTGATCGCGCTTAAATCGTATAAAATTCAGACCGATGCGTGGAACGCTATCATTACTTTTCTTTGTGCGTCGCGACTTCCAGAACAGACATTGAGTTTATGGGAAGCCTCGTTGACTAAACCCACTGAAATCCCATCATGGGAAAGCATGAATACCTTTTTAATAAATCGGTACCGAGTACTGGAGAGCGTTTCTGAAATGAAACTTAATTCTTCGTCAAACAAAATACAAGGTTCTAAAGCGGGATCGACATTATCTAACAAGTCAAAACCCATCCGAAACTTTCACATTAAAACAATAACAAAAATAATTTTCTTTTATTTTTGTTTATTCTCTTCTTCTTTCACATTAAAGTTATTCCTGCGTGCCAAGTGTGTAGTGAACAACATCCTCTTAGGGCTTGTCCCACTTTTTTGAAAATGTCGGTTGATGAGAGACAGCAAACGGTTCGGAAACATAAATTTTGTTTCAACTGTCTTGCGTTGACTCACAACCTTAATCAATGCAAAAGCACAAGCACTTGCCTACGATGCAAGGGCAGGCATCATACGCTACTCCACTTTGAGAAAAAGGCTGTTCCATCGAACAATATACGTGCACAACAAACTTCAACGAATATCACTCCATCTGCTTCAGTATCTTCATCTTTGCCTCAATGTTCATCTTCATCTTCGGGTTCATCTTCATCTCCACACACGCAGCCAACAAAAGACAATCTTCAAACTATACAGTCCACTCAAATCACGAATCATAATGTCATGTTTTCCCAGACTTATCGCCAAGTTTTGTTAGCAACAGCCTTAGTAAAGATTAAACATCAAGGTGCAGAATTTGATCTTCGAGCCTTAATTGACCAAGGCTCTGAAGTTTCATTCTTATCTGAACATTTTCAAAAGCGTATAGGTCTTCCAACCGAAACCACTCAAGCCCGTATATGTGGTATGGGTTCTACTGTCACTGCGTCTTCATCAAAAATTTGTTCGTTTACTCTTGGTTCTAATTTAACATCAGAATTTGAAATAAAAGCTCAAGCGCTTATTTTGAAAAAACTCACTAGTAATTTACCGGCGGTTTCAATGAAACTCGACCAAACTCAATTCAAGTTTAATTTTCCATTGGCAGATCCTTTCTTTTATCAGAGTTCGAGCATTGACATGCTCATTGGAGCAGATGTGTATCCACTTATAATCTTGGAAGGAGTGAAAACAAATGTTTGGAACTCGTTAATGGCTCAAAACACAGTTTTTGGCTGGGTACTGCTAGGACCTTATGAAAATGTCCCTGTAGTTTCAAACTTTTCAACCTTTGTCTCGTATAGTGACGAGCCTTCAACTGACCAAGCTATTGAACGATTTTGGAAAATTGAGGAGTTGCCTCAAACTCATGCGCTTACTTCATCCGACCAATTTTGTGAAGATTTATATCTAAACTCAACTTTTCGAGATGCAACAGGTCGATATGTTGTTAAATTGCCATTTAAAAACCCAGCAAACGAGTCACAACTAGGCACTTCGCGTTCAAATGCAATGAGACAATTTCTTCGTAACGAAAAGACTTTATTGTCTAAACCAGCTGTTAAGGCAGAATACGATAGAGTCCTTTCAGAGTATCTTCAATTAGGTCATATGACACCCACACCACCTTACGAGCTGTGTAATGACGGCAATGTTAAATCGTATTACATGCCTCATCATGCCGTTTTGAAGCCTCAAAGCACCACGACCAAGTTACGAGTCGTATTCAATGCTTCTAGCGCGTCGTCCAATGGTAAAAGTTTAAATGATCTTTTACATGCGGGTCCGGTTCTTCAAAGTGATATAACGTTGCTCCTACTCAATTGGCGTTTTTATAGATACGTCTTCAACGGTGACATTGAGAAAATGTATCGCCAAATTGTCATCCATCCTGAGCATTCGCAATATCAACGCATCTTGTTTCGCCCCACACCTGATCACAAAGTCGTCGATTATGATTTGAAAACGGTAACTTTCGGAGTTAATAGTGCTCCTTATCTCGCTATCCGCACTCTTCATCAACTCGCTTCAGATGTTGAAACTAGTTTTCCTCTAGCGTCAAAAATCCTGAAAAGGGAATTTTACGTGGACGATGTCCTTTCGGGCGCTCACGATATTTTATCTGCACGCAAAGCACAAATGGAACTTATAAGTGCTCTTCGATCCGCTGGATTCAATCTAAGAAAGTGGACAGCTAACAATTCCGAGTTACTCAATCATATAGCAAGTGAAGATCTTTTAAAAAAGGACTTCTTAACAATTGGACATGATAGTTCTACCAAAACCCTTGGTGTTCAGTGGAACGCATCCACCGACACCTTTTCTTTTTCTACAAATCCTCAAAGTTTATCGATGACATCTGTCACAAAGCGTGATGTTTTATCAACGATCGCAAAATTATACGATCCAGTAGGTTGGCTCGCTCCCGTTATTGTGACTGCAAAGATACTCATGCAACAAATCTGGAAAGATGGAACCGGTTGGGATGAGAATCTTACATCTATTTCACAACAAACTTGGAAATCCTTTTTGGCCGAGTTTGCCGATATCGAAACAATTTCCATCCCTCGTTGGGTTGATTATGCCCCGTGGAAAAAGCTACAAATTTTCGGATGCCTCCGAAAAGGCATACGCAGCCACAGTTTTCGTTCGTGTACGACACAGTTCCTCACTAATTACATCCCATTTATTATGGGCTAAATCCAAGGTTGCACCAGTCAACACCATATCCCTTCCGCGCCTTGAGCTCCAAGGTGCAGTTCTTCTGTCGCACATGATTCGAGTTCTTCTTAGCCAATTTGAATTTTTTAGTGATATTCCCATTAGATTGTGGACAGATTCAACGATTGTTTTAGCGTGGCTTAGTAAGCCACCTAGCACTTGGAAAACGTATGTGGCGAACCGAACTTCCGAAATTTTAACTAACGTTCCTAACATTCGATGGAGTCATGTTTCTTCATCCGATAATCCTGCTGATTTAGCAAGCCGTGGTGTATCTCCAGGTGAATTAAAGTCTAGTCAATTATGGTGGACTGGGCCATATTGGCTTCAAGGTTCAGAACTCGACAGGCCCTCAACTCAACTAATCGATCCGCCCGATGAATCTATTCTGGAACATAAACCAATACGAAAACTCACAAATGTTGCATTGCAATCATGCGATTTTGAAAGTGAAATTTTATCCAGATTTTCGTCTTGGCATAAGGCGCTCCGAGTGTTGAGTTATGTGTATCGTTTTTTCAACTCAACTCGAAAGCAATCTATAAGAAATAGCTATATATCAAACCTTCTTTCTCATGACGAAATTAAATCCGCCAAAGGTAAAATCATCCAATTAACTCAAAAACAATATTTTAGTGAAGAGTATAAGGCTCTTGTTCAAGGAACAAAATTGAAACCGAAAAGTAATCTTTTATCTCTCAGTCCATTTCTTGACTCTAGTCAAATAATGCGCTCACAAGGTAGACTTGCATCGTCTTCCTTATCTTATAACGAAAAGTTTCCTATACTTCTTCCCTACAAATCTTATTTATCTCAACTCTTAGTGTCATATATTCATCAATTGTCGTTGCATGGTGAAATCCAATTGATGACCCGTATAGTGCGTTCCGAATATTGGATACCCAAGCTAAAAAACTTAATCAAAAGTCATATCCGAAGTTGTAAGCCTTGTATTTTGTATAAAAAATCGGTTCAGTCGCAATTCATGGGTTCATTGCCCGTTGAAAGAACAGTTTTGAGTTTACCGTTCACTAACACAGGAATTGACTTTGCTGGACCTTTCATAATCCAGAACTTTTACGGAAGAAAATGTCGCTTGGAAAAAGGCTACGCATGTCTTTTTATCTGTTTTGCCACGAAGGCTATTCATTTGGAGGCCGTAAGCGATCTATCTTCGGCTGCCTTTTTGGCCGCCTTCTCTCGCTTTGTGTCTCGCAGAGGTCTTCCACATAAAATATTTACCGATAACGGTACTAATTTTGTCGGTGCTTCCAAATCACTTATCTCAGATTTCCAAAAAGCTGCACAAAGTTATCCTGCTGATTCATCACCAAACTTTTCAAAAATAAACTGGAAGTTTATTCCTCCTGGCTCTCCTCACATGGGTGGTTTGTGGGAGGCTGGGGTGAAAAGTTTTAAAATTCACTTCAAGAAAATCGCGGGTGGTGCAAAATATACATTTGAAGAATTTGCGACTTTACTAGCTCGAATAGAGGCGTGCCTCAACTCACGGCCCTTAACTAGAATGTCTGATAATCCTGAAGATCTTATTCCTCTTACTCCTGGACATTTCTTACGAGGTGGTCCGCTACTCAGTCCCCCAGAGCCCTGCGAGTCTCAGAAAAACATAAGTTTCATACGCAGATGGAATACTCTCAAGATAATTCATCATAAATTTAGTGTGCGTTGGAAGGAGGAGTATTTGAAAGAGCTCGTCAAGCGATACAAATGGAAATATGCTCAAAGGGATATAGAAGTTAATGATCTCGTTGTTTTGAGAAACGAACAGCTTCCACCGAATGAGTGGCGGCTCGGTAGAGTCTTAAAGGTCTACCGTGGTTCTGACGAAAGAGTGCGCGTTGTAGATGTGAAGACCCAAAAAGGGGTTGTAACTCGTTCTGTCGTCAAACTGTGTATTCTGCCATCGGAGTGATTCCAGCAAAAAGAAAGAAAAACCAACACAAACTCTTTACTTTAAATTATGTTATCTAATGTACGTAAGCCTGATTCCTGATTCCAATTTTTGCATATATAAACGGAATATTTTTCTTATGAAATGCACTAAAATATATCTTATATAATGTATTTTAATCTTTCCTTTTTTCTTGCCAAAAAAAAAAAACAAAAAAAAATTCATCTAATGTAAAATAATGAAATCCAAAGCTTTATCATTTTCTTCCATTGAAATTATAACTTAAAATTATGATTTTTCTAAAATATAAACAGAGCCTTAAGACTTAAATTTCCGAATTAAATTTTGCATTATAAATTAAAATTTGTTTAATTGAGAGTGGTGGTTGGTGATGCTGATCGTGATCGCTTTGTTTCTTTTTATTAATAAATGCTATTCTCTTGCAAACATTGTTGCAAGGCGGGCGGTAATGTTTACGTGTAAACGTGCTGTTTATACTCAATGTGTGTAAACGCGCACATTGTGTTTGCAACATAAAGATTCCGTTCCGTTCCAAGTGTAAACTCTAGATCATCTACCAACCACCACCAACTTAATTTTGTACTTGCATCAGTTTTTCTACGGCATTCTAATTTCATCTTTCAACAAGTTGGTCGGCAAACTAAAATCAAAACTTTTAATCATTATCTTAATTTACTCAAATAAAACTTAAAGCTAAATAGTTTATCAGTAAAAAAAAAGAGTTTTTTTCTTGAACGAAAGCACGTCGCTATTAACAACGTCCTCGATAGTCAGCGACTGCAAAACTCAAAGGCAAGTGTCGCCACCATTTTATACACAAACCTTGTCGGTTCCATCGCAATATCCTTTCGGTTGCACCATGTACACATCCTCACATAAGCTTCCATGCAAAAAGGCTGTTTTTACGTCAAACTGTCTGAGTTTTAAATGTTCTGTTGCACACAAGGCTAGTATCATTCTGATTGAAGTAAATTTTACTACGGGGCTAAAAGTTTCTTCGTAGTCTATTCCGTACTGTTGCGCAAATCCTCTGGCCACCAGCCTTGCTTTATGTCGTTCAACTTTGCCATCTGCGTTAAGTTTAAGCTTAAAAACCCACTTGTTTGTTATGGCTTCTTTGCCATGAGGTAATTTCACCAGATCCCAGGTCTGATTTTTTGTTAGTGAAGGAATTTCTTCGTCCATAGCAATCTTCCACTGATTGCAAAACTCGGACTTTTCAACGTCCTCGAAACATTGTGGCTCTTGGCAGTCAGCCAAGTAAGCGAAGCCTTCACTTAGAGCACAGGCATTAATAGTTCGAGAACGCAATTTTCGCTGATTTAAAACAGGTTCTTCGTTAGGTACTTTATGGTTTAAAACGGGTTCATCATTATTTTCTTCAGAAGCAATTACTCCCTGATTAGTTTGCGCACGCAATAGACCTGGAACAGGTTCCTTATTATTTTCTTCCGATTTAATTACCTGTTGTTCCATCACTGAATTGGAATCTGCATACATTTGTTGTGACCCTTTGTCGTTTCTATACAACCTTCACCCCCAGTTTTTTCGTTGTTGACTCTTACTATCGCAGAGGAGTTTTGTTCCTTGAAAATTACATCCCTGTAAATTGTAACCTTTTGGCTTTCAGGTAACCATATCCGATAGCCTTTCGTATCTTCTTCATAGCCGATAAATACTCCTATCTTTGCCTTTGGCTGAAACTTGCGCCTTTTTTCCTTAGGCACATGTACATATACATCAACACCGAAAATTTTTAGATTTGTTATTTCTGGAGTTTTGTTAAACCATAATTCAAAAGGACTCTTACCTTTTTCTGGGCTACACCCAGTCCGGTTCAGGGTATATACTGCCGTTGTTACAGCTTCTCCCCAATATTTATAGCTCATGGCTCGTGCATGTAACATTGACCTAGCAGATTCGATAATGGTTCGCATATCCCTCTCAGCTCTACCGTTAAGTTTGGGGGTGTAAGGTGTACTTCTCTGGTGACGAACGCCATGTCTGTGTAAAACAGCATCCACTTCCTCATTGACGAATTCGAGCCCATTATCTGAGCGCATTAAAATTAAAACCTTTGTCCAAAGTCGAATTTGATGAAAACAAATTCAGTTTTATGTCTGGAACAAACAGAACATTAGATAAGTATCTTTCTTCCCAAAATTTACCATTAAATGCAGCAATTTTAACCACTCCCTTTCCCTCTGCTTTTATGACGTCACCATTTCCGATTCTAATAAACATTGGCTTTTCAAAATTTTCCAAATCTCCAAACCAATCCTTCCTAAAGCACATATGGTCACTCGCCCCTGAGTCTAAAAACCAGCTATCTTTTTCGGCAGTCGCCCAAGAATTCATATCGCCAACAAAAGCATCACCAACTCTGTTGGTACTGAACTTTCTTCTCCTCCTCGGACACTCGTTTTTCCAGTGGCCCTCCTTCTTGCAAATAAAGCACTTACCACGTTTTTTATTTTCGGATGTGGTACCACCAAGATCACCTTTAGACTTTTGCTTCTTAGCCACAAAGGCGCCAGATACCCCGCTTTGCATACCGATTCTGGACTCTTCCATGCACAGTCTTGCAGTAAGATTTCTTAAATTGCGCTCTGCCTTCTCAGTTGATTCCCAAGAAGTAAAAAAATGACCAAAGTTCTCGGGTAGAGTCATGAGAATTTTCGTAATAAGCATACTCTCCGAGATTTCTTCACCAAGATCCTTTAGCTGCTGTGCAAGCTTTTGCAGCTTCGAAATATGAACTGCAATGCTATCGTCTGATTCCTTTGAGTAGTTGAAAAATTGCTGTTGTAACAAGTAAATGCTCGTCTCGGATTTTTGCTCATAGACGCTCTCTAGCTTTGCCCACATGTCAGCCGATGTCTCGTAGTTCATTATGTGCAGCATAGGCTCTTGACCGATTGTCGTCACAATCATTCTTTGAGCTCTATTATCACGCTTCAACTATTCAGTCAGAGCATTTACAGATTCGGGTTTCACTCTTACACCAGTCACAATATCCCATATTTGGCACGCTTTCATCATAACTTTCATTTGGAATTTCCATAATGTCCAATTTTCACTATTGGCAAGTTTATCGATCTTGACGAGTTCATTATCCATTTTAATCTAAGTTCTATCGAGTGTACGAGACGACTGTACAAGTTCAGTTTATTAGAGTTCTAAGCTATCGAGTGTACGAAACGACTGTACAGGTTTACTTTATTAGAGTTCTAAGCTATCGAGTGTACAAAACGACTGTACAAGTTTGGAAAAAAAGCTCATAGAAACAGCGAAGAAAGAAAGCAAAGAAATATAATAAACTACCGCTTATGGGTGACTGGGCCCATAACCTGTTGAGTAAAACACCCGATTAGTTGTAGATATCAGTAAGAACTAAAACATAGTTTATTATTCAAAGCAAAAGAAATGATAAATACAAAGAAATGTTTAGTTGTACTAAAAGCAAGTAATTAGAGTATAAGAGTGCAAAATTAAAAGAGAATAATAGAATAATAAACAACATGAATATTCAACATTTATGTTTTATTATCAAATGGAAAAAGAATGCTAATGCATTTGATGGGCGTAATTTGACATGGAGTGTGGAGATTGAATTTAAAAAAAAAATCAATAGAGGTTGCAGATATTGGCGAGGCTGGGATATGAGCCGTTTAAATTAGATGTAGGTACATAAGTATGTAAACAGATTTGTGTGTTGTGTATAAGTAGTAAGGTATGTATGTATTTATTAACTTCCCATGAGAACTTATTGCACCTAATTGGTCCGATTTGTCTGATATGTCGATGTGATTTATTTGTTAAATGTTATGTACATGTACACCCATATCTCGTGGCTACGTTCGTGATACCTCATTTCGTCGACCATATCTTGAGAATAAATAAAGCCATCGGCTTCGAATAGATTTGATTTTACAGATACATAATAACGTCATAAAGTGCAAAAATGGTTGTCAAAAAAATTCGATTACTTAATTATTTTCTTATTATTATTCGAAAACAAATAATTCTATCGACTTCAGCTCAATTACATTCTATAGATAATGAAGAATAGATAAGACTTAAAAAAATAAATCTACTACTAAAAATTGTTGAAAAAATATTTTTCGACTGGAATATCTCGAAAACAAACAATAATATCGTCTGCAAAATAATTTTTAATTTTGCCATAAATAAAAATTGTTAAGAGTTTGTAAAATATGGAATGGATATTTTTTCTAAGCAAAAAAAAACTGCCAAAGAAACCGCTAAAAATTCTTGAAAATTGTTTTTCATCTCGAAAATCTAGGGAACAAATAATTTCATATGTACATATTCTACATACAAATACATATAAGATCTGGTACAAGTAGGTACGAATTATGTATTTAGGTAGGTACCTACATCCATAAAACTTTAATTTATAATTGATAAAGTCTGTAAAAAAATTTAATTGAAGCTTTTTTTTTAAGTAAACATAAAATACAAAAACTACTAAAAATTGTTCAAAACTGTATTTTATCTCGAATGTCTCTAGAAAAAAAAAGATATCTGTTGACTTGTAGATCCCATAGCAACTAAACCATACATTTTATCATTAGCCTGGCACTGGGCTTATTTTATTTACTGGATACAAAATTTATCCAAGTTAAGAACATAATTAAGCCTTGATAAATGTCCATTTTTATACAGCTCAATGACATAAGCCTTCATAGATATCAAGATTAAGATTTGTTTACATTTAATTGTTAAATTTTTAGATATTTTTATTTTGTAAAAGTTTTTTCAAACGAGTTAGGTACTATAAAATGCAAACAAAATCATCACCTCTTTAATAGTGATGGCTTTTTCCTAACCACAGCATTTTTTTTATAATGGACAGACGTAACATGCTATCATAACATTTTGTTTGGATTAAATTTACTACGAAAGATATTTTTTCACGGTTTTTGAAAATCTTCAATAATAAGTGTAAGCTTTTCTCTTTGTACGATTTCATATGCTGCAACTTTGACCTTCACATTTTTTCAAAAAAAAAACTGATACTTTTTGGAAAATACTTAATACATAAAAAAGCTCTTTACCAAACTTCAGCCTTGTGGTAATTTTTTGAAGTGAAAGTCCAATTTTCAGGGTATACCTATGAGTTTTTCTTCAACAACAAAATGCGATCGTCTTTCTCCTGTCTACTGATAAATATTCCTATGTATGTAGGTACATTTACAATATACCTACATATATTTTGGCACCAGCCACCAGACACATTTTATGCTTGGCGCAGTATGTATTCCACTCAAAGTGAAATGGGATCGCTATTCAATTACACAATAATAATGCTACTAATTGACTTTAACATGTACCTACCTTACCTACCAATGTATTTTTCCAATAGATACATTCATTACCTACGCAAAATAATCAAAGCAATCCTTCATCAACTATACCCAACATTCCAAACATGACCTTGCACTTATACCTATCAGAAAAAAAAACACTGAAAGAACAAAACCTCTTCTATAATCGACCTGCAATACCCATCATAATTTTTTTTTCCCAAAAGAAGCAGAAAAACCTTCTAACAGACTAGCGAAGAAAAAAATATACATTATGTATGTATGTACATATGTACCTACCAACAAGCTACACAAAATTCAAGGCTGTTTCAAGGCTGTTTCACAATGCGACGAGAAAACTAGACGTCAAGGCTGTTTCACAATGCGACGAGAAAGCGAGACGTCAGCGTGACGAGATCTCTTCACAGTTGTTCTCTCTTTAAAACGAATTTCAAACAGCGAAATAATACATAATAAAGTATTTCTCGTCGTCACGTTGCGTCTTTTTTTCAATTTTTCGAACTTTATGACGTGACGAGACGACGAGAAATGCTTGATTATGTATTATTTCACTGTTTAAAATTTTTGTTTAAGAGAGAGAAACTGCGAAGAGATCTCATCACGCTGACTTCTCGTTTTCTAGTCGCATTGTGAAACAGCCTTCAGCGTGATGAGATCTCTTCACAGTTGTTCTCTCTTTAAAACGAGTTTCAAATAACGAAATAATACATAATAAAGTATTTCTCGTCGTCACGTTGCGTCTTTTTTTCAATTTTTCGAACTTTATGACGTGATGAGACGACGAGAAATGCTTGATTATGTATTATTTCACTGTTTAAAATTCTTTTTTAAGAGAGAGAAACTGCGAAGAGATCTCGTCATGCTGACGTATCGTTTTCTCGTCGCATTGTGAAACAGCCTACAGCCTTCACAATGCGACGAGAAAACGAGACGTCAGCGTGACGAGATCTCTTCACGGTTGTTCTCTCTTTAAAACGAGTTTTAAACAACGAAAAAATACTTAATAAAGTATTTCTCGTCGTCACGTTGCGTCTTTTTTTCATTTTTTCGAACTTTATGACGTGACGAGACGACGAGAAATGCTTTATTATGCATTATTTCAATGTTTAAAATTCTTTTTTAGAGAAACTACGAAGAGATCTCGTCACGCTGACGTCTCGTTTTCTCGTCGCATTGTGAAGGCTGTTTCACAATGCGACGAGAAAACGAGACGTCAGCGTGACGAGATCTCTTCACAGTTGTTCTCTCTTTAAAACGAGTTTCAAACAACGAAATAATACATAATAAAGTATTTCTCGTCGTCACGTTGCGTCTTTTTTTCAATTTTTCGAACTTTATGACGTGACGAGATGACGAGAAATGCTTGATTATGTATTATTTCACTGTTTAAAATTCTTTTTTAAGAGAGAGAAACTGCGAAGAGATCTCGTCACGCTGACGTCTAGTTTTCTCGTCGCATTGTGAAACAGCCTTGAAACAGCCTTCATCCAAATTTCCTGCAACGATCCCACCTCCGAATTGAACACGAACTTCACCAAATCTACGTGTTTAAACAAAAAAAAACAAGGCATACGTACATAACAAACCTATATTTTTTTCATGACATCTTTTTTTATCTTCCTTGGCGATTCACACAATACTATACATATTTGTATGCATATGCATACTATGGTTTTCCATACAAGACAACAAAAAAGTCGAAAGCTGATACCAAACAAACAACTTATTTTGTAAAAGAGAATAAGGAAAAAGAGAATGCATGCATCACCACACTACCCAGTGGATTTCTTTTGAACCAAACTTCTTTATGTGCGTGAGCAATGATGTTGTTATGATAAAAAACGCGAAATGGACAACTTTTTCGAAATTAAAATTAAAAAAACCATGAGAGAAAATATTGTTTTGTTTTTTAAATTTAATAAACAAAATACCAAAAAAAAATTGCATTTTTTAGCATGTTATACGAAATATTTTTTTTTTTTTAAACCCATTAGGCATTCAAGACATATGATTCTTTGATTTAAAAAACATTTAGGAAATTTAAAAAATATAACACTCAATTTCCCAGGGGGTCAAACGAAATAATTAGGAAAAAAGGAGTATATTTTGTATTTTTGTCTATAAAAAGTTACTGTAAAATATAAAAAAAAATTAAAGAAAAATAAAAAAAACTGCACATACATATATAAGCTTTGAAAAACCGTTAATTTGACTTCGTTACCTTTTATACTTCAGAAGTTTTATCAAATAATGCATTCATACCTCTTTGTAAATTTCCTTCATTTTTCACAGTTTTGTACAATTTTTTTGGGAATAAATAAAAAAAATATAGAAAAAACAAAACCCATTTGTCAATTTGAGATGAATTGTCTCTAGAAAAAAAATGTAAAAAAAATAAAAAAGTAATATTTAACCAATTTCCCTATCATCCCTATAAGCATCCTACTAAATTTTATGATTTTTCCATCTGTCTGGCGGTTTTGAGGCATATATAATTGTTTATTCTTTTTTAAAGCCACAAAAATATATTGCCAAACTTATTTCCAATCGATTACCATTTGTTTCATATATTCGCAAAATTGTGATCGCTATACAGTTTAGCGCAAAACTCCAACCTATTTCACAAAGGGACACATACCTTTAAATGATGAAAATAGTTTCTGCCTCTATGGCTTACAAAATGCGAGTGAGTCAAAACTTTTCGAACCGATGAACCCATGTACCTGCATACATATACATACAGCTATGTTTATACCGTAATTTGATCATTCGATATTTATGTACAATGTGAATGGTAGGTATATAGGTTCATGCACATATGAATATGATAATCATTAATACAATTATAACAATCTTCCCTTTCTTAGATTAGACTTCATAGTTTACAAATATTTTACAAACAAACAACAAATTTCACAGGACTTTGAAAAATTTTCGATATCCTTGTCACAATTTATCCACCACACATAGGATCGCGCAATCATCTTCATACGTTCTATGCCTGTATGATTTGTGTGCAACATTTTTAAACATGTATTGACTAAGCAAATCGGTATAACGATTCCATTTCCCCTATAAACACAACCGTTATCCGTAGAAAGCGAATTTTTAATTTTAAATAAGGTGAAACAAGACTGGAATTTGTTTTGGCCACCCGTCCATTAGAAACGAATAAACACTACTAAGAGTATCATCATGTATTACATGCTCCTTAACATGGGCGGGCTGGAGAAAAAAATCTTTTTCAGATGAAAAAAAGTTTATGCCAACTGCCTCCACGTTTGTACATTCTTCGATTGGCAAACGAGAGAGCCCATCGCCGTTTGACATTAGCGAACCGCGCTTATATGATATGGTATAATCGTACATGGACAGTATAACTGCCCATCGCTGAAGACGGGAAGTGGCTACGGGGGGAATTCCCTTTTTCGGATTAAAAATTTCACGGAGCGCTTGGTGATCCGTGTAAATAACAAATTTTTGACCATATAAATAATTATGGAATTTTTTGACTGCAAACACAATTGCCAGAGCCTCTCTGTGAAGTTGAGAGTAGTGTTTTTCAGACTCAGACAGAGCACTGGAAGCAAATATAACTGGCTTTTCAATTCCATTGACCATGTGTGAAAGCACAGCTCCCACACCATATGGGCTAGCGTCTGTTGCTACTATTATTTCTTTTGACGGATCGAAAAGTTCAAGAATGTTATTGGTATAATAGCAACGTTTTGCAATTTTCGAAGGCCTTTTGCGCCTCCGTACTCCAGATAAATTTAACGTCTTTACGGAGTAAATTATATAAAGGTGTTAACTTTGTAGATAAATGCGGTATAAAATTACCATAATAGTTTATGAGGCCTAAAAATGATTGTAATTGAGACACGTTTTGAGGTGCTGGCGCCTCAGAAATACCTTTAACTTTATCATCTTTTGGACTAATACCCTCGATCGAAATATTATGACCCAGATAAGTGACCGACTTTTCTAAAAATTTGCATTATCAATGTTAATACGAATATTATGTTTATTCAGAATTTTTAGAACCTCAAATAATGTTTTTTTACACTCATCTTCTGAAGTACCACCAATGAGGATATCATCAATATAACAAAATACATTTTTAAAACCGAGAAGTACACGATCCATTACGGATTGAAATATAGCCGGTCCACTCGCAACACCCAAAAGTAATCGAAGACAACGATACAATCCTTTTAAAGTATTTATGACTAACAAATCCTGACAGGATGGATCGATGGCAAGTTGTTAGTATGTACCTGCAAGGTCAATCACTTAAAATACCGAACAATTTGCTTAATTTGCAAAAATATCTTGTGGATTGGGTAAAGGATAAAACGCGGTTTCTACGTATAAATTTGTTGATTGTAACCTTGAAATGAACGCAGAGACGAATATCCTCTATAACATTATCATTACACATTTGAATTAACTCGACTTCGACTTTCTCGCGTAATTTATAAGGAACGCTATACGCGGCGTGAAATATTGGACTCGAATTTTCTTTTAAAACAATACTCGCTGTAAACCCGACAATTGGACTCGTTGAATGTTTTTCTAAAATTCCCGGAAAATTTTGGTTTATTTCACTAGCTATATCGACTTTATTTTACTTACAATTTGAACGCTTTCAAAACAAAAATTTTGTCTCTAATTAGGAAATAGGTTATCTAACCAAGTTCGACCAAGCAGAGGCTTCTTCGGCCATTGACCTTTCAATCACGATCAACTTTAACGCAAAACTTTTTTTCCCGAGACTGACTTCAGCATTCATACTTCCTAGTTCTTTAATTAAGCTACCTGTAACAGAACAGAGATTATTATTGGAATTAATTAGTGTTAGCTAATGATTGATGCTGTGGCACCAGTGTCGACTTCCATTGTGACAGGTTTACTATTTATTAATAATTCACACTGGACTTGTCCCTGTGTACATGTTTGTGATGATTCGACGGTGTTCATGCACTTCACTTGGTTTTCAGGCACAAAATTGTTGACAGAATTGACTTGCTTTCGACTGTTTCTTTTGCAGAAAGTAGATGTATGCCCTTTTGCGTGGCAAACAAAACATTCCCAATTTTTTGCGGGGCACGTGTTTGGATAATGATTTCTTCCGCAGCGATAGCACGATGAATTGTTTGACTCGAAACGACGATTGGACTGAATGGACTGATGTGACTGGACTGCTGGTTGCTGCGTATGAGTTTGTAGACTTTTCCTTGGTGCGTTTTTATGACTGTGACGACTCGAAGTGTGATAATTTCTTTGTTGACGATAGATTGCCTGCTGTGGCACAGCTTGGAGAGACTTTGACGTTTTTTGTGACAATTCTATATTTAATGCTTCTTCACAGTATTTATCAAATGTTAATAAATCGTCACTTAATAGTACTTGTTGAATTTTTTCATTACAAAGGCCAATAATGAAACGATCAGTGAGATTTTCGTCCAGAATTTTAAGCATGTGCTCAGCCGCCATTTTGTCTGTGGTGTTGGTTTTAAGAAACCCTCCGAAGTCACATGTTTGGGCCAAAGACTTTAATCTTACAATATAATCGTTTATTGGGTCACCTTCTTCTTGCTTAGCTTTGTAGATGAAAAGTGGAGTTTTGCCTTCCTCCTGAATATCATTTATCAACAGGAATTGTTGAATTCTATCTTCGTACGCTTGGAAATTTGCACCCGGCACAAATCACTCGATATGACCAACCGACCGACTTGACATTTTTTTATTTTTAATTTTTGACTTGACTTTTTACTTTGTTACTTGTACGACTTTATTGAACTTTATCCTCGTCGCCAGATTTGTTATGATCGTTAATAAAAGACGGGTTGTACTTTGTGATCATTTAAAGTAATTTATTTTATATTATTAAGTATCTATTATTAAATGATGAAAATAGTTTCTGCCTCTATGGCTTACAAAATGCGAGTGAGTCAAAACTGTTCGAACTGATGAACCCATGTACCTGCATACATATACATACAGCTATGTTTATACCGTAATTTGATCATTCGATATTAATGTACAATATGAATGGTAGGTATATAGGTTCATGCACATATGAATATGATAATCATAAATACATTTATAACAGTCACATTTTTCCGCCAAGTTTTTCAACTCTACAATATAGTCCCCTATAGATTCATGGTTTTGTTGAAATCTTTTGTGGAACTGGAATCTTTCGGCAATGATGTTTGCTTTCGGCTTGAAATGTGTTTTTAGAACTTTTATTAATTCTTTGTATCCTTTTGAGTGATGTTCAGCAGAAGCTAGCAATGACTTCACAATTTTGTAAGTATCGGGTCCCACAAGTGTTATTAGATATGACCCTCGCAGCGTATCATCTGTTATTTTGTTAATAGCTAGCAATTGATCCAATCTTTCCGCATAGCTATTGGAATAATCACTAGGTGAAAAAAATTCAATTGAACCAAAAAAATGCGTCATGCTGCAAACGGTCACGTGTTTTTCTTGATCTGAATCGAGACTACTAAAACTATTTTTTATTTTTATCCTCGTCGCCAAAATAATATGATTATAATAAAACACCCATTAATTTACTATATTAGAACAATTCAAGTTTATTAAGCTCTTTAATACATCACGTTCTAAACCTCACTGACTCATTTATTTTAACTTCAGCTAGTCATCTCGAAAACTGAAAACTAATACATATACATGAAGAGAGCGAAGGTTTTATTAATGTGATATATAGGTACATACACGTAAATACTTAGCAAGTACATATCATTCATCACTCAAATCTAAAAGATATTCCAGTCCATTGTCCATATTGCAATTATTTTAATTTTAAACGCAATTTATCCTCGCATAGACTTCAAAATAATAAACAAAGCTGAGCTGACAGCTAACGCTAATAGAGAGTGAATAAACAGAAATGCTACTTAAAACCTCAAATATGCTAACTTCACACACATGAAGATGATCTTGGCAAATGTTCTGAGCGGGAGTATAGAATGCTTTACTTATCCAGCTCGGCACAAATCCTCGTATCAAACCCTCCTAGTGGGTGCCGGGCGGTAATGATCACTACAGTTTTTATCTTGTGCGATGTCAAGATGGTGATCAGCTAAGGTCAGGTCGAATTGCTGGGGTGTTCCTTTACTCCTCAATAGTTCAACCCTCAGCAAAGCGATTTGACCATAGATACGGGGTCCCTAATTTTCAAGGTGGTGTGAGCGTATATCATAATCCGTGCCGAAGAAATGGAAGGGCTGGGGGGTAAACCAGCCTATTAACGAGCTTATTCGGACGCACAGGCAAGGTCCGTCTTATTTCTGCCTTACCCCGGCATATCGGCTATGCCGGGGCTCGACCTTCTTTTCCGACTTACTCGTGGGAACTTTTATGAATAACAAAAACTCACAAAACGACGATACCGACATGACAGACAATGGACCTTCCGATGACTTTGAGGATGAACTTTTGGCCTCCAGCCAGGATTCCATTGTAGAAAGCTTAGCCGCTGCCGAGCTCGCTACACCCCCAGGAATCACAGGAAGTATTAGTAATAGTACCCCTGTGATTCCTAAACCCGAAAAAACCAACCCAGAACCTTCGTGCAGCAATACAAGTAGTAATGCTGTACGGAGAAAGAAAAGACAGTCCGAAGGCGTTCGTCTCAGGCTGCAGTTCAAGAGGGCCTCCTACTTTCTTGACAAGATTGCCAAGAATGAGGAAGCTGGAAGGCAGCATGAGAAGGACGCTGAGGACAAAATCAGGTACCAGAGGATTGTTGATGAATACAACAGTCTTCTGGCCGCCCAGGATAAGGCTGTCAAGCGGAATAGGTCCCAAGACGGGACCAACCAAGCAAAGAAAAAAAGTAGGCTTGACGGCCCCAAAACAAAAACCAAACAAACGACGAGTCAGGCACCATCTGGGAAGGTGGCGCAACCGCGTACCCTCAGTGAAGTTGTCAGGGACGACCTCCTGGTATCGGTTGTGGATGAGCTCTCCACAAACGGCAAAAGTTTGCTGGCTGTGTGGAGCTCTATCGAGGGCAAGCTTTCACAGATGGTGTTTGACTACACGATAGAGACAGCCGAGGGTCCTTACCCCGGTTTCGATTCTGGTGAGATGGTCAGGGGGTACAAGGTGATCAGGTGCGCTGACTCGTTTTTTAGGGATTTCCTTAGTTCATGCGTTGCTAAGATCAGCAACGACTGGGAGGGCTTGAAGCTCAAGCTCATCCCAGCTAAGGATATCCCAAGACAACCTATGGCTCGCATCTGGTTGCCTCTCATGCCCACCAAACCAGACGGACCGGAGCTGATCCGCTGTCTTCAGAGGCTAAATCCGCTGATTCCGACGAATGACTGGGCAGTCATCAAGGCTGAAGAGCCGCAAAGGAACAGCGCATCTTATCTTCTGAGGATCAGCGAAGAAAGCAAAGAAGCTCTCGGTGAAGCCGACCACAGACTAAAATTTGGCATCAAAAATGTCAAAATAAAGGTACTGCAGAGTCAGGGAGCAGACCCCGACAAAGTTGACGATGATGTCGAGATCAACAATGTTGCCGACAATGTCGAGGTCCCTAGCAAGAAGCCGGGCCCTGACTGTGCAGAACCGAGAAAAAAATAAAAAAACGCGCTGCTGAGGGTCATACAGATTAATCTGAAGCACTCTAAATGTGCTTCAGATAATCTGAGGGTTTTCCTAAGAGAGGAAAACATTGACATCGGCATTATACAAGAACCGTGGGTTAATGGTCTCAAAGTTCGAGGCCTCCACGACAATAGCTATGACCTTTTTTACAAACCCGACTATAATCCAGACGAAGGTAACCCAAGAACCTGTATTCTTGTTAAAAAACATCTTAAAGCCTTTTTATGCTCTAATTTCAGTGCTCCGGATCTGACAGTTGTCAGGCTGGAAAACAAGAATGCAGAGGGTCTTTTTCTGGCTTCTGCGTACCTGGATCGTGACAGACAATCACCGCCAGAAGAAGTACGTAATTTAACAACCACCTGCAAAACCAAGAAGGCAAACCTACTCATCGGGTGCGATGCGAACGCACGCCATACTCTCTGGGGTAGTTCGGAGATCAACGAACGAGGTGCGTCTTTCTTTGATTTTATTATTGAAAACAATTTAGCGATATGCAACAGAGGTAATACTCCCACCTTCGTCTTTCCTAGTTCGGAAAACTATGAAGGTTGGGAAGATGTACTTGATGTCACTGTCGCTAGTAATAACTTCAATTCACTTGTGGAGAATTGGAGAGTATCCCTCTTGAAGTCATTTTCAGACCACAGATGGATACTCTTTAATTTAAATTTCGAGACCGAAACCTCTCCACCTTACAGAAACCCTAAGCGAATTGACTGAAAAAAGTTCGGTCAAATTGCAAAATCAAAACTCCTGAATATACCGAATCTAAGTCCAGACTCGGTTGAAGATTTAGAGGCAAAAGTAAAAACCTTCGAAGCGTCAATAAACACTGCTTTTAAAGTTTCTTGCCCAATCAAATATAGCCGTAAAACCTTCCCTCCTTGGTGGAATGAAGATCTGTTTAACCTTAGAAAGATGACAAGATCAATCTTCAACATCTGCCATAAACATAAATTTTACAAACCATACAAAGACTGCCTTAGAGTCTACAAGCGAACCATCGCATCGGCCAAGAAGCAAGGTTGGAGAGAATACTGTCATTCTATTGAAAACATAAAGGATTCTGCAAGGCTCAGCAAGGTTCTATCGAAGGAGCACTGCTGTCCTTCTTTTCTGAAAAAGTATGATGGGTCCTGGACAGCTTCTCCAACCGAGTCTCTTGAAGTACTGATGTCGACACACTTTCCGGGCTGCGGAGACAACAGCCCCGAAGCGCGGAGCACTCAAACCATTCAAATAGCCCACGTAGAACACATAGATACTCTTGTAACAAGAGAAAGTATTGCCTGGGCTATTAACTCTTTCTCTCCATATAAATCTCCAGGTTTAGACGGCATACTGCCAGTTATGCTCCAAAAACTGCAAGACATAGCAGTAGTTTGGCTGGAAAAGATTTTTAAAGGTTGCCTCCTCCTCAATCATGTACCTGAGTCTTGAAAACATGTAAGAGTAGTTTTTATCCCAAAGGTCGGTAGGCGAGGCCATGAATCCGCGAAGGATTTTAGGCCAATAAGCCTCACCTCCTTTGTACTTAAAACATTGGAGCGCATCCTAGACACCCATATTAGGGACATCTTAGACAGACGTCCTCTATCAAACTCGCAACACGCCTACTTCAAGGGTAAGTCGACAGAAACGGCACTCCATGAGGTAGTGTGTACAATCGAGAAAACAATAAACTATAAAGAATACACTCTCGTTACCTTCTTAGACGTAGAAGGAGCTTTCAACAACGTCCTAGCTGATTCTATTTTTCAATCCCTGGTTAAGCTTGGTGTAGAAGACTACATTAGAGATTGGATATTATCCATGCTCAGAAATAGGAAAATTCAAGCAATGTTAGGTAACATAATTTCAACCAAATTTGTCAGTAGGGGAACACCCCAGGGTGGTGTTCTCTCTCCTCTTCTATGGTTTTTAGTCATGAATAAAATCCTGGTCAAGCTAGAGAGTGGAGGGGTGAAGGCAGTTGCCTATGCTGATGACTTGGTCTTATTAGTGTCAGGAAAGTTTACATCTGTAATAAGTGAAATCACAGAGGTAGCTTTAAGAAAGGTTAACAACTGGGCCACGAGCTGTGGACTAGGATTCAACCAAAGCAAAACTGAACTGATGCTTTTTACTACCAAAACAAAGATAGCCCCTTTCACTCTACCCAAACTCAATGGACAAACTCTTACTCTGTCTTCCAGTGCGAAATACCTGGGCGTAATTCTCGACCCAAAATTGAACTGGAAGTTAAACATTGAGGAACGCGTTAAGAAAGCGTGCGTAGCGTTTTACGCCTGTAGCAAAACATTCGGTAAAAAATGGGGCCTCCAGTCGAAGATGATTTTGTGGACGTACACAGCTGTGGTACGACCCGTCCTCACTTATGGTGCGATTGCGTGGTGGCCTGCACTTAGCAAAGCGTATAATATAAACAAACTAAAGAAGGTGCAGAGAACTGCTAGCGTTGGCACAACAGGGGCGCTGCGTACGTGCCCGACGGACGCCTTAAGCGTTTTTTTTGCATCTTTTACCACTTGATTTACACATTAAATACATAGTATCTTGCAGCGCAATAAGACTAAACGAAACAAACTGCTGGTTTGCCAGACCCTACGGTCACAGCAATATCACAAAGCTGATTCCCATCGAAATTTTTTCGACTCCAACTGACTACTGCACCCCTACTCTGAGACTTAGTAAAGATTTTAAAGTCAAATTTCCGTCCAGAGAGGAGTGGAAAGATGACGTCGTGACGAGAGATTTCGACACTACTATTTATACTGATGGTTCAAAGATGGAGTGTGGTGTTGGTTCAGGAATCTTCTCCGAGTCTTTAAATATCGCTAAATCTTTTCGGCTTCCTAACTTTGCAAGTGTGTTTCAAGCGGAAATACTGGCAATAAGGGAGGCATGCAAGATACTCAAAATAGTCCCAAACCAAAACCAAAATGTTGCCATTCTGACAGATAGTCAGGCGGCTGTGCAAGCAATAGCTGCGACTTCGGCTTCATCAAAGCTGGTCCAGCAATGCCATGACGAGCTAGCAAGCCTAAATGTTAACCTTAGTGTCACCATCGTCTGGGTTCCGGGTCATTGTGGCATTGGGGGTAATGAGCGGGCAGACGAACTGGCCAGGCAAGGATCAGCCCTTCATAACTCACTTGCGGAACGAGTTAATATTCCCCTAGGAGTTATGAGGGGCAATTTATTCTCAAATTTCCTAACAGAATCCAATCAAAGGTGGGGCAGTCTGAGCAACTGTATTATATCTAGAAAGATGTGGCCCACTTATAGTAAATCCCGAACAAAAGATCTAATCTGCAGATCAAGGCACGACATTGCCAGGATCGTTGCAACCTGCACTGGGCACTGGCCAATAGGAGAACATGCGGCAAAACTGGGCATACCTTACAATATGCACTGTCAAAGTTGTGCGAATCAGCAGGAAATCCCAAATACAATGACTTAATCTTGGTTAATGATAATGCACATAATGTGAATCTAACGTCTTTAAAAATTTATTTTCATAATGCTAGTGGTCTTCGAACTAAAGTAGTTGATCTTTTTAATAATTCATGCCACATGCACTACGATATTATTGTAATTGTTGAATCCTGGTTATACGAAGGAATTGCTTCTACTGAACTCTTTGATTGTAGATTATAGAATACGTATCGTCGTGATCGCTGTAACTCATCAAAGGAACGTGGAGGTGGATTAATTGTAGCTGTCCGGCATCATATATCTGTCAATGAAATCATCCTTCCTTGTGGAGACATCGAACAAATATGTATATCTGTGAGCGTTAATGTTATACCAAAATCAAATGTATTTTTTATCGTAAGTTATGTACCTCCAAGTAGTTGCCTTGATGTTTATGAAAAACATATTAGTAACATTGAATATATCAACAGTCTTTGCTCTATTTCTGGTAATTTATGTGTCTTAGGCGACTTTAATTTGTCCGATATAAAATGGAATTGGTCTGAAGATGATAAAATGTTAATTCCTTTGAATATGAAAGAAGATATTGAACTTATTTTTATAGATTATATATATTCGTTAAATCTGATCCAAGTTAATAATATTCCTAATACCTTGATGAAAATTCTAGATTTAATTTTTATTTGCTGTGATGATTTTCAAATTAATGTAACTAATCGATATAGACTGGTCTAATGAATTGATGTTTCTTGATTTGCAAAATATGTATAATCGCTTCATTGAAATTCTAATAATGGGTTTTGATAAGTTTGTCTCTAAGGCGCAAAAAAAAAGGTCTTCTGAACCTCCTTGGAGTAATAAACAGCTCCGTAATCTAAAAAAATTAAAACGCTATGTTAAATACAAGAAAATAAAAAATCAAGCTAATTACTTAAACTTTAGTAAACTCCGAAAAGATTTTGTTACTCTCAGTAAATTTCTATATAGAGCTTACATCTTGAATATTGAAACTAACATCAAAAGTAATTGCAAAATGTTTTGGTCTTTTATAAACTCCAAAAAAAAATCTGTTGGGATGCCCAATTCTATGTTTTTAAGGGTAGGTTCCCTTCAAAAGCGAACTCAGACTTCATGTAAATGCATTTGAATGTATAAGTGAAAGAATATTCTTCTCTTTATTATAAAAGTGAGCATTTAGAATTGCGAATTATTTTAATTTTTCTCTTGCATTTTTTTTTTCTCTGAGAGAGAGAAGGCTTACGCACAAGCACAAGAACAAAAGTAGAAAAGATGAGAATGTATTCCATCGCATTTATATTTTTTTCATCATAAACAGGTTTTCTGTTTTTTTTTCTCTAGGCAGACTTTTTGTGTTGTCTATTGCGTATGGTATAGGTACATATATGATAGTTTTGAAGCAATATATGGGTATTTTTTGTGGCAGTGGTGGTTTTCTTTTATTTATTGTTTTACTAGATTATGTGTGTGTGATCATTTGCATGTTACCTACAAACATCTTTTGTCGAAATTTGAGGATGAATGATAAAAATAAAAGGCTATGACCCAATTTTAAATTTTTGATAGATTAGGTATAAAGCAGGTACCTATTATTTTGAGAAATAATAAAATTTTGTATTTGATGGCTTTTAAAGGGTACCTAGATAATTTTAAAGATCATCAAAAAATTAAGTAGGTACCTATGTACCTATCTAATACACAATTACTAATACAAATTACTGTTGTTTTAGGTAGGTACCTATTTTATTGACTGTAGGTCAGTGTTATACATTTTATTAAAGTTTTTAAAAAAGCCCCGCAAAAAACCTAAGATTTAAAAAAAAAGGAGATTGTGAATGGTAACTTTAGTCATAGCTGTATTTTATATTCAATAAACCGTTTTTTTTTGTTTCGATTTGGCAAACCCCATAATTTCTAGATATTTTTCCTTTGCTTCTCAGCGGATAAAAGATTAAAATTGCATTTTCCTTGGGAGCTGTGAGCAAGAGCAGTTGTTAAAATGTTATACCTATAATTTTATGATTTTATGTAGGGTTATGTATACCTACTTACTTTGTTAGGTACTTATGCTTTTAAAGCATATGGATAAATTCGAGATGTACAGTATGTATGTAATTGTTGGAAGCAAAATAATGTTAGGGTATCTGCTAACTTATTGGAAAATAAAAAGAATATACCTACTGATAGTCTTCAATACAGCAAGATGAAAAAATGACAAAGGGTAAGGAGCTTTTTTTCATAAAACCATATTTTCTCGTTATTTTGATTAAATTTGTACCTGGGCGAAACGCATTAGGATTGGACTGAAGGTCACAAAAATATTTAAATTGAATTTCATTCAATACAGTCCAATAAAACAAAAACAAAAATAATTCTTTTATTTATGTTTTCCTTCTTCTTAAAATTTTTACCTACATGTTTAGAAGTGATTAAATAATAGCAAACTCACTCATTATTTTTAAATTTTTTATTTTAAATAGATTGCAGGAAATAAAGTAAATTTAGCATACATAATATATCTACATTATAGTCAAAGAACTAAGGAAATAAAATGTTTGCAAGTTTTTTTTGTGTTTTTTTGAAGAGCTGTGTCTGTGAAAAATGGAGGTATTGAGATGGAACAAAAATATTTCAATGCTTTATGTTTTTGTTTTGAGAAATTTTTGCAAATGTTTTTTTTTTTTTATGTACCGTTATTGCGCAATCATAAGAAACAGCACGAGACAAAAATTTAATTATTTTTTTTTTAAGTTTCATTTCCTTTGAATTTTTTATCTTGTTACCTATATGTACCTACTTATTGGTTTGTTTATCGTTATTTCGTTGTTCTAAAATTTTTCTTCCTGAGAAATATGGCTTTGAATAAAGAAAGATAAGATACATTTGAATTTTGTAACAGTTTTGGAAACTTGAATTATTCTTACAAGACTATTTCAAAATTTTAAATCGAAAATAGAAATAATCGAAAATAGAAATAATTAATAGAAATAATTCAAGTTTCCAAAACTGTTACAAAATTCAAATGTATCTTATCTTTCTTTATTCAAAGCCATATTTCTCAGGAAGAAAAATTTTAGAACAACGAAATAACAGAGAAACAAACCAATAAGTACATATAGGTAACAAGATAAAAAAAAATCAAAGGAAATGACACTTCAAAAAAAAAAAAAAAAATAATTAAATTTTTGTCTCGTGCTGTTTCTTATGGTTGAGAAGTAACGGTACATAAAAAAATCATTTGAAAAAAAATGTTCAAAATAAAAACTTTTTGTTTTATCTCAATACATTCATTTTTTACAGAGATACAGTTCTCTAAAAACACTAAAAAAAATGCAATAGAAAAATGAACACATTTGCTTCCCTTGTTTTAAATTTAAATAAAAATTTGCATGTTAAGCCCTTTTAATATTCATTTCGGAAACATGAAATTATTTTTATTTTAAAATTATGCCTCAACTCTCGTGCTTGAGCTCTGTCTTTTCTTTTTCTTTTACGACAATATTGCGATCACGATTTCTGGTATCGGGTTACAACTATCTCCCACAAAAAGAAACAAAAATAAATAATAGCGTATTCCTGTCTTCACACTTTAAATTTTCTCCCACATACCACATCCCACTTTAACCCTTTTTTCAATTGTGCTATACCACCAAAAAAAACAAACTAAAAGTGATCGATTTTCTCCTCTTACCAGATACATAGCAATTCCTTCTTAGCTACCCACATAATACTAGATACCTACCTACGTACATATATTTTCGCGTCAACTACTTGACACATTCATTGCTTGGTGCAATATTTCACTCACAATGAATTGGGAACCCTATTCAATAATAATGTTAATCATTGACCTGCATTAACATGTAATGTATTTTTCAGAAACATTTAGGTATCAACTATACGCAAAATTAAATCAAAACAATCCTTCAGCATCGATACCAAATTTCAATCATGATCATGACCTTGCACCATTGCCTATGAGAAAAAAAAATTAAAAAAAAGAAAAACAAAAAAAAAACAGTACATGACCTATATGTGTGCAATGTCATAGATTTCTTTTCGCAAAAGAAGCAAAAAAAAATTTCCAGGGGTAAGCCAACAAAAAAATAGGAAGGTACATACCTTCATGTATGTACGTAGAAGTTACACAAAATCCAAACAAATCTCCTGCAACGATCCCATCACGCAAAGTGAACACGAATTCCACCAAGTCTACCTACGTGTTAAAAAAAAAAAAACATACCATTTTTTTTCATGACGTCTTTTTTTATCTTCAGAAAGATCGCTATCCTTCACAATTATTCACGAATACTATTATATGACACAAAAAAAACATTAGCAGTCAAGAGTCGATACCAAACAAACAACTTATTTTGTAAGAAAAAGAGAATAAGGAAGAGAAATGCATTTTCATACCACCCAGTGGATTTCTTTTGAACCAAACGTCTTTGTGTGCGTGAGCAATGATGTTTTTCTGGTAAAAAGACGCAAAATAGACAACTTTTTAAAAATTAAAATTAAGAAAACCGTAAGAGAAAATACTAGTTTATTTTTTAAATGTAATAAACAAAATACCAAACAAAAATTTAAAAAATATGTGGTAATTGTATTTTCTATCCTGACCCAACCACGGCATTACAAATAGTGTCGAATTGAATTGCATTTTTAGGCGTGTTATAAGACACATTATTTTTTTTTAAGACCCATTCCAAGTTCAGGACATATGATCCTTGATTTGAAGAAGCATTTAGAAAATTTAAAAATATAACATTGATGCCCCAGGCAAACGCGCAAAATAATTAAAAAAACGGACCATTTTTTGTCGTTTTGTCTCTTAAAAGTTAATGTAAAAAATAAAAAAAAAATAAAAGAAAAATATAACTAATTGCGCATACATATTAGCTTTATAAAAACGTTAATTTGACTTCATTGCCTTTTAAACTTCAAAAGTTTTATCAAATAATGCATTCATACTTCTTTGTAAATTTCCTTAATTTTTGATAGTTTTGTACATTTTGTATGGGAATAAATAAAAAGAATAAAAAAAAAAGAAAACCTATTCGAAGTTTCGAGATCAATTATCTTTAGACAAAAAATATAAAAAAAATAAAAAAGTAAAATTTACCCATTGCCCCATTCATTTTTGTAAGCATCTCACTAAACTTCATGATTTTTCCATCGGTCTGGCGGTTTTGAGGCATAAATGCGTTTGTGGTTTTTTTTTTAGCCACATAAATATATGACCAAACTTATTTCCAATCGATAACGGTTTACTTCATTAATATACACGCAAAATTGTGAACGCTATACAATTTAGCGCAAAACTCCAACCTATTTTTCAGAGGGACACTTACCCTTAAGAAGCGTTGAATCCTCTACTTTAAACTCCACAGTCAATTTGTTTGCTGATTTTTTCCAATCAGTATACTCTTCTTCGGGATTTAATAGTGGGTCGTTGAATAACTTATTAAATAAGATCGATCTGGGATCTATCCAGATGAGTAGTGATGAAGTGCTTGCTGCAGTTAGATCACTTAAGCCAAATGCTAATTCAGGCCCTGATGGCATACCTGCCATAGTTCTAAGAAATTGTTGTAATTCAATTTATTATCCGTTGCTCACCATTTTTGATAAGTCTCTTTTGGATGGTATATTTTTGGATGAGTGGAAACGGTCATACCTCGTGCCCATTCATAAATCAGGCGCAAAAAATAATATAGAAAATTATAGAGGTATTTGTAAACTCTCTGCAATACCGAAGTTATTTGAAAGCTTAGTAAAAAAGAGATTAGATTTTGTGACGTATGAATTTTTAGCACCAGAACAGCATGGCTTTGTCTCTGGTAGGTCTACCGTAACAAATTTAGCTTACTTTACATCATATGTAACTAACTCAATGGAAGAAAAATTACAAGTCGATGCGGTATATACCGACTTTAGTAAGGCTTTTGACTCAGTAAACCAGCAAATACTTATAAAAAAGCTTGAAATATTTGAATTTCATTCAGAATTGCTTAACTGGTTATCTTCATACCTCACTGGTAGAAGTCAACAAGTGCAGATAAATAATACGTGCTCAAAGAACATTATATGTACGTCAGGTGTTCCCCAAGGAAGCCATCTAGGTCCTCTCCTATTCATTATTTTTATTGATGATATTTTATCAGTGATAAAATATTGCGAGAGCCTGATATATGCAGATGATCTCAAGCTGTTCTTAAAAGTTAAAAGTTTAGAAGATTGTCAAAAGATTCAATCTGACCTCAATAGTTTGTCTATTTGGTGTCATGCAAATGGCCTGAAACTTAATATTAAAAAGTGTAATGCAATTTCTTTCTCAAGAAAAACTATACCCATGTTGTTCGACTATACAATTGAATCTAAACCTATCAATCGAGTCGCAAAGATTAATGACTTAGGTGTTATACTTGATTCTGCCCTATCGTTTAAACTCCATTTCGATTACTTGATCCCTAAAGCCAACTCGTTGGTAGGTTTCATTAAGCGGAATTCTAAAGATTTCAGAGACCCTTATGTCCTTTTATCATTATATACATCTCTTGTAAGATCGATTCTTGAATATGCAGATGTTATTTGGAGCCCTGCATATAAAGTACACTCCGACCGAATTGAAAAGGTTCAGAGGCGATTCACAAAATATATATTCCAACAAATGCGCTGGAGATTTTGTCCAGAATATAAGGCTAGGTGCCAATTGCTGGGTATAAAATCACTGGAATCTCGTCGAAAAATTCATGGTGTATTGCTCATTAGAGATTTACTCAGTTATCATATAAAGTGCCCATCACTCTTGGCACTGGTTCCAATTGATGTTCCTGGTAGAACATTAAGAGCTAGATTTTTTTTATTTCAAAGATCACATAATACTAGATACGGTTGTAACGCGCCCTTATCCAGATCTATTGTATATTTCAATGAAGTGTCCTTAAGTATTGATTGTGTATGCCTTACTCGTGAGAAATTTAAATCAGAAATCTTGTATTTATTTACATTTTAATGTGTTTTTAATTTATTGTTATATTCTAATTTATCTTTAATATATCTGTTAGCTGGAAAACTGCTTGTAGATTTAACTTAATAAATAAATAAAAGGAAACAATAGTTCACTTCCTCTGTAAATGCCCTGCTCTAGCCCGGTATAGAGTAAAATCCTTTGGACATGCCTTTTATGACGACCTTAACGAACTTTCCGAAATAAAGATCAAAGACTTGATCTCTTTTCTTAACGCAACAAAATGGCTTTGAGACGACGAGACGGTAGCCTTTGCATCGACCCCCTTCTGATCCGCTAGACTGCTAGTTTGCAGACTTCGAGTCTTGAGGGGCACGGGCAGGGTAACCGTAAGTTTGTAGGACGTAGTTTTGACACTAAAATGTCTGACTCTGAGCGTTTTTGTGGATGACCTCCCGCCAGCTTCTACTAAACTCTTCCATAAATAGGTTCCAACGAGTTTTATGGTATCAAAACGGCGCTTTTCTGCGCTAATTGGGTCAGCGAGCTAGTTGTTCGTTGACCGCCATTTCTACCTACATATCCAACTCAGATTTTTGGAGATAAATTAATGATGATAATTGATGTGCTCGGGATGCAAAATGTAAGCATGAAAGCTTACACGATCGTCGATGGCACAACTTTAATTTGATGAAAGTTAGGGTAATGTTTGGGGTAGTTTCCAAATATGATTAGGATGGTTCCGAAATGAAAAATATACAACAAGTTGGCGATCAAGAAAAGAAGAGAAGAAGACAGAGTGAGCTACAGGAAATGAAAATGTACATGTTAAAAATATGCAAATATGGTGGAAATTATAGTTACTGAATCGCCCTCTACTGATAAATTTACAAATGGTATAATTTTCTTAAACATTAGATTGGCCTTAAACAATAGGAATGTGGTGATTTTAACTTAAGTTAAATGTTAACAAGATAATCCGATTCTAACTCGGTTAAAATTTGTAAAATATATATGTACCTGGATTTTGTGTAAAATTTTATTGTTATTGCTAAGAGCTCTTAAACAGTAAACAAAATTTTAACCTGTAAGTAATGGGACTTGAATGTTGCAATGTTTCTGAACTTTTACTTTTACGAACTTGATCATGTTGATGATCAAAACATCAAAAGTAAAGGTAAAAGTCAGATATCTGACTGAAATCTTAAATCAGAAAGGCTAGCAAAAAAACAAAATTTAAGTTGAAAAAGCAAGTTCACTTATTAATGCATTTGGTTCAACTGAAAACATTTTTCCCGAACACGTGGATTCTTGAAAACAATAATTGATTTGGCCATTTTAACTGCGCCTCTTCAAAAAAACACTAAACCAATGTAAAGCATTTGTTGTTCCTTTCATTTTTTCCAGCAGTGTATTAAGTTTTATTCTACATTAAATGTGAAAAAGAATGTCATATATGTGAAAAGAAATCGCTTCGATGAATGACTGGGCAGTCATCAAGGCTGAAGAGCCGCAAAGGAACAGCGCATCTTATCTTCTGAGGATCAGCGAAGAAAGCAAAGAAGCTCTCGGTGAAGCCGACCACAGACTAAAATTTGGCATCAAAAATGTCAAAATAAAGGTACTGCAGAGTCAGGGAGCAGACCCCGACAAAGTTGACGATGATGTCGAGATCGACAATGTTGCCGACAATGTCGAGGTCCCTAGCAAGAAGCCGGGCCCTGACTGTGCAGAACCGAGAAAAAAATAAAAAACGCGCTGCTGAGGGTCATACAGATTAATCTGAAGCACTCTAAATGTGCTTCAGATAATCTGAGGGTTTTCCTAAGAGAGGAAAACATTGACATCGGCATTATACAAGAACCGTGGGTTAATGGTCTCAAAGTTCGAGGCCTCCACGACAATAGCTATGACCTTTTTTACAAACCCGACTATAATCCAGACGAAGGTAACCCAAGAACCTGTATTCTTGTTAAAAAACATCTTAAAGCCTTTTTATGCTCTAATTTCAGTGCTCCGGATCTGACAGTTGTCAGGCTGGAAAACAAGAATGCAGAGGGTCTTTTTCTGGCTTCTGCGTACCTGGATCGTGACAGACAATCACCGCCAGAAGAAGTACGTAATTTAACAACCACCTGCAAAACCAAGAAGGCAAACCTACTCATCGGGTGCGATGCGAACGCACGCCATACTCTCTGGGGTAGTTCGGAGATCAACGAACGAGGTGCGTCTTTCTTTGATTTTATTATTGAAAACAATTTAGCGATATGCAACAGAGGTAATACTCCCACCTTCGTCTTTCCTAGTTCGGAAAACTATGAAGGTTGGGAAGATGTACTGGATGTCACTGTCGCTAGTAATAACTTCAATTCACTTGTGGAGAATTGGAGAGTATCCCTCTTGAAGTCATTTTCAGACCACAGATGGATACTCTTTAATTTAAATTTCGAGACCGAAACCTCTCCACCTTACAGAAACCCTAAGCGAATTGACTGAAAAAAGTTCGGTCAAATTGCAAAATCAAAACTCCTGAATATACCGAATCTAAGTCCAGACTCGGTTGAAGATTTAGAGGCAAAAGTAAAAACCTTCGAAGCGTCAATAAACACTGCTTTTAAAGTTTCTTGCCCAATCAAATATAGCCGTAAAACCTTCCCTCCTTGGTGGAATGAAGATCTGTTTAACCTTAGAAAGATGACAAGATCAATCTTCAACATCTGCCATAAACATAAATTTTACAAACCATACAAAGACTGCCTTAGAGTCTACAAGCGAACCATCGCATCGGCCAAGAAGCAAGGTTGGAGAGAATACTGTCATTCTATTGAAAACATAAAGGATTCTGCAAGGCTCAGCAAGGTTCTATCGAAGGAGCACTGCTGTCCTTCTTTTCTGAAAAAGTATGATGGGTCCTGGACAGCTTCTCCAACCGAGTCTCTTGAAGTACTGATGTCGACACACTTTCCGGGCTGCGGAGACAACAGCCCCGAAGCGCGGAGCACTCAAACCATTCAAATAGCCCACGTAGAACACATAGATACTCTTGTAACAAGAGAAAGTATTGCCTGGGCTATTAACTCTTTCTCTCCATATAAATCTCCAGGTTTAGACGGCATACTCCCAGTTATGCTCCAAAAACTGCAAGACATAGCAGTAGTTTGGCTGGAAAAGATTTTTAAAGGTTGCCTCCTCCTCAATCATGTACCTGAGTCTTGAAAACATGTAAGAGTAGTTTTATACCCAAAGGTCGGTAGGCGAGGCCATGAATCCGCGAAGGATTTTAGGCCAATAAGCCTCACCTCCTTTGTACTTAAAACATTGGAGCGCATCCTAGACACCCATATTAGGGACATCTTAGACAGACGTCCTCTATCAAACTCGCAACACGCCTACCTCAAGGGTAAGTCGACAGAAACGGCACTCCATGAGGTAGCGAGAGAATACACTCTCGCTACCTTCTTAGACGTAGAAGGAGCTTTCAACAACGTCCTAGCTGATTCTATTTTTCAATCCCTGGTTAAGCTTGGTGTAGAAGACTACATTAGAGATTGGATATTATCCATACTCAGAAATAGGAAAATTCAAGCAATGTTAGGTAACATAATTTCAACCAAATTTGTCAGTAGGGGAACACCCCAGGGTGGTGTTCTCTCTCCTCTTCTATGGCTTTTAGTCATGAATAAAATCCTGGTCAAGCTAGAGAGTGGAGGGGTGAAGGCAGTTGCCTATGCTGATGACTTGGTCTTATTAGTGTCAGGAAAGTTTACATCTGTAATAAGTGAAATCACAGAGGTAGCTTTAAGAAAGGTTAACAACTGGGCCACGAGCTGTGGACTAGGATTCAACCAAAGCAAAACTGAACTGATGCTTTTTACTACCAAAACAAAGATAGCCCCTTTCACTCTACGCAAACTCAGTGGACAAACTCTTACTCTGTCTTCCAGTGCGAAATACCTGGGCGTAATTCTCGACCCAAAATTGAACTGGAAGTTAAACATTGAGGAACGCGTTAAGAAAGCGTGCGTAGCGTTTTACGCCTGTAGCAAAACATTCGGTAAAAAATGGGGCCTCCAGTCGAAGATGATTTTGTGGACGTACACAGCTGTGGTACGACCCGTCCTCACTTATGGTGCGATTGCGTGGTGGCCTGCACTTAGCAAAGCGTATAATATAAACAAACTAAAGAAGGTGCAGAGAACTGCTAGCGTTGGCACAACAGGGGCGCTGCGTACGTGCCCGACGGACGCCTTAAGCGTTTTTTTTGCATCTTTTACCACTTGATTTACACATTAAATACATAGTATCTTGCAGCGCAATAAGACTAAACGAAACAAACTGCTGGTTTGCCAGACCCTACGGTCACAGCAATATCACAAAGCTGATTCCCATCGACATTTTTTCTACTCCAACTGACTACTGCACCCCTACTCTGAGACTTAGTAAAGATTTTAAAGTCAAATTTCCGTCCAGAGAGGAGTGGAAAGATGACGTCGTGACGAGAGATTTCGACACTACTATTTATACTGATGGTTCAAAGATGGAGTGTGGTGTTGGTTCAGGAATCTTCTCCGAGTCTTTAAATATCGCTAAATCTTTTCGGCTTCCTAACTTTGCAAGTGTGTTTCAAGCGGAAATACTGGCAATAAGGGAGGCATGCAAGATACTCAAAATAGTCCCAAACCAAAACCAAAATGTTGCCATTCTGACAGATAGTCAGGCGGCTGTGCAAGCAATAGCTGCGACTTCGGCTTCATCAAAGCTGGTCCAGCAATGCCGTGACGAGCTAGCAAGCCTAAATGTTAACCTTAGTGTCACCATCGTCTGGGTTCCGGGTCATTGTGGCATTGGGGGTAATGAGCGGGCAGACGAACTGGCCAGGCAAGGATCAGCCCTTCATAACTCACTTGCGGAACGAGTTAATATTCCCCTAGGAGTTATGAGGGGCAATTTATTCTCAAATTTCCTAACAGAATCCAATCAAAGGTGGGGCAGTCTGAGCAACTGTATTATATCTAGAAAGATGTGGCCCACTTATAGTAAATCCCGAACAAAAGATCTAATCTGCAGATCAAGGCACGACATTGCCAGGATCGTTGCAACCTGCACTGGGCACTAGCCAATAGGAGAACATGCGGCAAAACTGGGCATACCTTACAATATGCACTGTCGAAGTTGTGCGAATCAGCAGGAAATCCCAAATACAATGACTTAATCTTGGTTAATGATAATGCACATAATGTGAATCTAACGTCTTTAAAAAATTATTTTCATAATGCTAGTGGTCTTCGAACTAAAGTAGTTGATCTTTTTAATAATTCATGCCACATGCACTACGATATTATTGTAATTGTTGAGTCCTGGTTATACGAAGGAATTGCTTCTACTGAACTCTTTGATTGTAGATTATAGAATACGTATCGTCGTGATCGCTGTAACTCATCAAAGGAACGTGGAGGTGGATTAATTGTAGCTGTCCGGCATCATATATCTGTCAATGAAATCATCCTTCCTTGTGGAGACATCGAACAAATATGTATATCTGTGAGCGTTAATGTTATACCAAAATCAAATGTATTTTTTATCGTAAGTTATGTACCTCCAAGTAGTTGCCTTGATGTTTATGAAAAACATATTAGTAACATTGAATATATTATCAACAGTCTTTGCTCTATTTCTGGTAATTTATGTGTCTAAGGCGACTTTAATTTGTCCGATATAAAATGGAATTGGTCTGAAGATGATAAAATGTTAATTCCTTTGAATATGAAAAAAGATATTGAACTTATTTTTATAGATTATATATATTCGTTAAATCTGATCCAAGTTAATAATATTCCTAATACCTTGATGAAAATTCTAGATTTAATTTTTATTTGCTGTGATGATTTTCAAATTAATGTAACTAATGCTCCTTTTTCTCTTTTGAATGAATCACTACATCATAAAGAACTTTTTTTTGAAATCAAGTATTATACTTACTTAATAAGTGATGCAAATGTGAATGTTAAATCTTATAATTTTCTGAAAGCTAACTTTGTAGAACTAAATAATTTCTTCATCGATATAGACTGGTCTAATGAATTGATGTTTCTTGATTTGCAAAATATGTATAATCGCTTCATTGAAATTCTAATAATGGGTTTTGATAAGTTTGTCTCTAAGGCGCAAAAAAAAAGGTCTTCTGAACCTCCTTGGAGTAATAAACAGCTCCGTAATCTAAAAAAATTAAAACGCTATGTTAAATACAAGAAAATAAAAAATCAAGCTAATTACTTAAACTTTAGTAAACTCCGAAAAGATTTTGTTACTCTCAATAAATTTCTATATAGAGCTTACATCTTGAATATTGAAACTAACATCAAAAGTAATTGCAAAATGTTTTGGTCTTTCATAAACTCCAAAAAAAAATCTGTTGGGATGCCCAATTCTATGTTTTTAAGAAGCGTTGAATCCTCTACTTTAAACTCCACAGTCAATTTGTTTGCTGATTTTTTCAAATCAGTATACTCTTCTTCGGGATTTAATAGTGGGTCGTTGAATAACTTATTAAATAAGATCGATCTGGGATCTATCCAGATGAGTAGTGATGAAGTGCTTGCTGCAGTTAGATCACTTAAGCCAAATGCTAATTCAGGCCCTGATGGCATACCTGCCATAGTTCTAAGAAATTGTTGTAATTCAATTTATTATCCGTTGCTCACCATTTTTGATAAGTCTCTTTTGGATGGTATATTTTTGGATGAGTGGAAACGGTCATACCTCGTGCCCATTCATAAATCAGGCGCAAAAAATAATATAGAAAATTATAGAGGTATTTGTAAACTCTCTGCAATACCGAAGTTATTTGAAAGCTTAGTAAAAAAGAGATTAGATTTTGTGACGTATGAATTTTTAGCACCAGAACAGCATGGCTTTGTCTCTGGTAGGTCTACCGTAACAAATTTAGCTTACTTTACATCATATGTAAACTACCGACTTTAGTAAGGCTTTTGACTCAGTAAACCAGCAAATACTTATAAAAAAGCTTGAAATATTTGAATTTCATTCAGAATTGCTTAACTGGTTATCTTCATACCTCACTGGTAGAAGTCAACAAGTGCAGATAAATAATACGTGCTCAAAGAACATTATATGTACGTCAGGTGTTCCCCAAGGAAGCCATCTAGGTCCTCTCCTATTCATTATTTTTATTGATGATATTTTATCAGTGATAAAATATTGCGAGAGCCTGATATATGCAGATGATCTCAAGCTGTTCTTAAAAGTTAAAAGTTTAGAAGATTGTCAAAAGATTCAATCTGACCTCAATAGTTTGTCTATTTGGTGTCATGCAAATGGCCTGCAACTTAATATTAAAAAGTGTAATGCAATTTCTATCTCAAGAAAAACTATACCCATGTTGTTCGACTATAAAATTGAATCTAAACCTATCAATCGAGTCGCAAAGATTAATGACTTAGGTGTTATACTTGATTCTGCCCTATCGTTTAAACTCCATTTCGATTACTTGATCCCTAAAGCCAACTCGTTGGTAGGTTTCATTAAGCGGAATTCTAAAGATTTCAGAGACCCTTATGTCCTTTTATCATTATATACATCTCTTGTAAGATCGATTCTTGAATATGCAGATGTTATTTGGAGCCCTGCATATAAAGTACACTCCGACCGAATTGAAAAGGTTCAGAGGCGATTCACAAAATATATATTCCAACAAATGCGCTGGAGATTTTGTCCAGAATATAAGGCTAGGTGCCAATTGCTGGGTATAAAATCACTGGAATCTCGTCGAAAAATTCATGGTGTATTGCTCATTAGAGATTTACTCAGTTATCATATAAAGTGCCCATCACTCTTGGCACTGGTTCCAATTTATGTTCCTGGTAGAACATTAAGAGCTAGATTTTTTTTATTTCAAAGATCACATAATACTAGATACGGTTGTAACGCGCCCTTATCCAGATCTATTGTATATTTCAATGAAGTGTCCTTAAGTATTGATTTTGTATGCCTTACTCGTGAGAAATTTAAATCAGAAATCTTGTATTTATTTACATTTTAATGTGTTTTTAATTTATTGTTATATTCTAATTTATCTTTAATATATCTGTTAGCTGGAAAACTGCTTGTAGATTTAACTTAATAAATAAATAAAAGGAAACAATAGTTCACTTCCTCTGTAAATGCCCTGCTCTAGCCCGGTATAGAGTAAAATCCTTTGGACATGCCTTTTATGACGACCTTTCCGAAATAAAGATCAAAGACTTGATCTCTTTTCTTAACGCAACAAAATGGCTTTGAGACGACGAGACGGTAGCCTTTGCATCGACCCCCTTCTGATCCGCTAGACTGCTAGTTTGCAGACTTCGAGTCTTGAGGGGCACGGGCAGGGTAACCGTAAGTTTGTAGGACGTAGTTTTGACACTAAAATGTCTGACTCTGAGCGTTTTTGTGGATGACCTCCCGCCAGCTTCTACTAAACTCTTCCATAAATAGGTTCCAACGAGTTTTATGGTATCAAAACGGCGCTTTTCTGCGCTAATTGGGTCAGCGAGCTAGTTGTTCGTTGACCGCCATTTCTACCTACATATCCAACTCAGATTTTTGGAGATAAATTAATGATGATAATTGATGTGCTCGGGATGCAAAATGTAAGCATGAAAGCTTACACGATCGTCGATGGCACAACTTTAATTTGATGAAAGTTAGGGTAATGTTTGGGGTAGTTTCCAAATATGATTAGGATGGTTCCGAAATGAAAAATATACAACAAGTTGGCGATCAAGAAAAGAAGAGAAGAAGACAGAGTGAGCTACAGGAAATGAAAATGTACATGTTAAAAATATGCAAATATGGTGGAAATTATAGTTACTGAATCGCCCTCTACTGATAAATTTACAAATGGTATAATTTTCTTAAACATTAGATTGGCCTTAAACAATAGGAATGTGGTGATTTTAACTTAAGTTAAATGTTAACAAGATAATCCGATTCTAACTCGGTTAAAATTTGTAAAATATATATATACCTGGATTTTGTGTAAAATTTTATTGTTATTGCTAAGAGCTCTTAAACAGTAAACAAAATTTTAACCTGTAAGTAATGGGACTTGAATGTTGCAATGTTTCTGAACTTTTACTTTTACGAACTTGATCATGTTGATGATCAAAACATCAAAAGTAAAGGTAAAAGTCAGATATCTGACTGAAATCTTAAATCAGAAAGGCTAGCAAAAAAACAAAATTTAAGTTGAAAAAGCAAGTTCACTTATTAATGCATTTGGTTCAACTGAAAACATTTTTCCCGAACACGTGGATTCTTGAAAACAATAATTGATTTGGCCATTTTAACTGCGCCTCTTCAAAAAAACACTAAACCAATGTAAAGCATTTGTTGTTCCTTTCATTTTTTCCAGCAGTGTATTAAGTTTTATTCTACATTAAATGTGAAAAAGAATGTCATATATGTGAAAAGAAATCGCTTCGATGAATGACTGGGCAGTCATCAAGGCTGAAGAGCCGCAAAGGAACAGCGCATCTTATCTTCTGAGGATCAGCGAAGAAAGCAAAGAAGCTCTCGGTGAAGCCGACCACAGACTAAAATTTGGCATCAAAAATGTCAAAATAAAGGTACTGCAGAGTCAGGGAGCAGACCCCGACAAAGTTGACGATGATGTCGAGATCGACAATGTTGCCGACAATGTCGAGGTCCCTAGCAAGAAGCCGGGCCCTGACTGTGCAGAACCGAGAAAAAAATAAAAAACGCGCTGCTGAGGGTCATACAGATTAATCTGAAGCACTCTAAATGTGCTTCAGATAATCTGAGGGTTTTCCTAAGAGAGGAAAACATTGACATCGGCATTATACAAGAACCGTGGGTTAATGGTCTCAAAGTTCGAGGCCTCCACGACAATAGCTATGACCTTTTTTACAAACCCGACTATAATCCAGACGAAGGTAACCCAAGAACCTGTATTCTTGTTAAAAAACATCTTAAAGCCTTTTTATGCTCTAATTTCAGTGCTCCGGATCTGACAGTTGTCAGGCTGGAAAACAAGAATGCAGAGGGTCTTTTTCTGGCTTCTGCGTACCTGGACCGTGACAGACAATCACCGCCAGAAGAAGTACGTAATTTAACAACCACCTGCAAAACCAAGAAGGCAAACCTACTCATCGGGTGCGATGCGAACGCACGCCATACTCTCTGGGGTAGTTCGGAGATCAACGAACGAGGTGCGTCTTTCTTTGATTTTATTATTGAAAACAATTTAGCGATATGCAACAGAGGTAATACTCCCACCTTCGTCTTTCCTAGTTCGGAAAACTATGAAGGTTGGGAAGATGTACTGGATGTCACTGTCGCTAGTAATAACTTCAATTCACTTGTGGAGAATTGGAGAGTATCCCTCTTGAAGTCATTTTCAGACCACAGATGGATACTCTTTAATTTAAATTTCGAGACCGAAACCTCTCCACCTTACAGAAACCCTAAGCGAATTGACTGAAAAAAGTTCGGTCAAATTGCAAAATCAAAACTCCTGAATATACCGAATCTAAGTCCAGACTCGGTTGAAGATTTAGAGGCAAAAGTAAAAACCTTCGAAGCGTCAATAAACACTGCTTTTAAAGTTTCTTGCCCAATCAAATATAGCCGTAAAACCTTCCCTCCTTGGTGGAATGAAGATCTGTTTAACCTTAGAAAGATGACAAGATCAATCTTCAACATCTGCCATAAACATAAATTTTACAAACCATACAAAGACTGCCTTAGAGTCTACAAGCGAACCATCGCATCGGCCAAGAAGCAAGGTTGGAGAGAATACTGTCATTCTATTGAAAACATAAAGGATTCTGCAAGGCTCAGCAAGGTTCTATCGAAGGAGCACTGCTGTCCTTCTTTTCTGAAAAAGTATGATGGGTCCTGGACAGCTTCTCCAACCGAGTCTCTTGAAGTACTGATGTCGACACACTTTCCGGGCTGCGGAGACAACAGCCCCGAAGCGCGGAGCACTCAAACCATTCAAATAGCCCACGTAGAACACATAGATACTCTTGTAACAAGAGAAAGTATTGCCTGGGCTATTAACTCTTTCTCTCCATATAAATCTCCAGGTTTAGACGGCATACTGCCAGTTATGCTCCAAAAACTGCAAGACATAGCAGTAGTTTGGCTGGAAAAGATTTTTAAAGGTTGCCTCCTCCTCAATCATGTACCTGAGTCTTGAAAACATGTAAGAGTAGTTTTTATCCCAAAGGTCGGTAGGCGAGGCCATGAATCCGCGAAGGATTTTAGGCCAATAAGCCTCACCTCCTTTGTACTTAAAACATTGGAGCGCATCCTAGACACCCATATTAGGGACATCTTAGACAGACGTCCTCTATCAAACTCGCAACACGCCTACCTCAAGGGTAAGTCGACAGAAACGGCACTCCATGAGGTAGTGCGTACAATCGAGAAAACAATAAACTATAAAGAATACACTCTCGCTACCTTCTTAGACGTAGAAGGAGCTTTCAACAACGTCCTAGCTGATTCTATTTTTCAATCCCTGGTTAAGCTTGGTGTAGAAGACTACATTAGAGATTGGATATTATCCATGCTCAGAAATAGGAAAATTCAAGCAATGTTAGGTAACATAATTTCAACCAAATTTGTCAGTAGGGGAACACCCCAGGGTGGTGTTCTCTCTCCTCTTCTATGGCTTTTAGTCATGAATAAAATCCTGGTCAAGCTAGAGAGTGGAGGGGTGAAGGCAGTTGCCTATGCTGATGACTTGGTCTTATTAGTGTCAGGAAAGTTTACATCTGTAATAAGTGAAATCACAGAGGTAGCTTTAAGAAAGGTTAACAACTGGGCCACGAGCTGTGGACTAGGATTCAACCAAAGCAAAACTGAACTGATGCTTTTTACTACCAAAACAAAGATAGCCCCTTTCACTCTACCCAAACTCAGTGGACAAACTCTTACTCTGTCTTCCAGTGCGAAATACCTGGGCGTAATTCTCGACCCAAAATTGAACTGGAAGTTAAACATTGAGGAACGCGTTAAGAAAGCGTGCGTAGCGTTTTACGCCTGTAGCAAAACATTCGGTAAAAAATGGGGCCTCCAGTCGAAGATGATTTTGTGGACGTACACAGCTGTGGTACGACCCGTCCTCACTTATGGTGCGATTGCGTGGTGGCCTGCACTTAGCAAAGCGTATAATATAAATAAACTAAAGAAGGTGCAGAGAACTGCTAGCGTTGGCACAACAGGGGCGCTGCGTACGTGCCCGACGGACGCCTTAAGCGTTTTTTTTGCATCTTTTACCACTTGATTTACACATTAAATACATAGTATCTTGCAGCGCAATAAGACTAAACGAAACAAACTGCTGGTTTGCCAGACCCTACGGTCACAGCAATATCACAAAGCTGATTCCCATCGACATTTTTTCGACTCCAACTGACTACTGCACCCCTACTCTGAGACTTAGTAAAGATTTTAAAGTCAAATTTCCGTCCAGAGAGGAGTGGAAAGATGACGTCGTGACGAGAGATTTCGACACTACTATTTATACTGATGGTTCAAAGATGGAGTGTGGTGTTGGTTCAGGAATCTTCTCCGAGTCTTTAAATATCGCTAAATCTTTTCGGCTTCCTAACTTTGCAAGTGTGTTTCAAGCGGAAATACTGGCAATAAGGGAGGCATGCAAGATACTCAAAATAGTCCCAAACCAAAACCAAAATGTTGCCATTCTGACAGATAGTCAGGCGGCTGTGCAAGCAATAGCTGCGACTTCGGCTTCATCAAAGCTGGTCCAGCAATGCCGTGACGAGCTAGCAAGCCTAAATGTTAACCTTAGTGTCACCATCGTCTGGGTTCCGGGTCATTGTGGCATTGGGGGTAATGAGCGGGCAGACGAACTGGCCAGGCAAGGATCAGCCCTTCATAACTCACTTGCGGAACGAGTTAATATTCCCCTAGGAGTTATGAGGGGCAATTTATTCTCAAATTTCCTAACAGAATCCAATCAAAGGTGGGGCAGTCTGAGCAACTGTATTATATCTAGAAAGATGTGGCCCACTTATAGTAAATCCCGAACAAAAGATCTAATCTGCAGATCAAGGCACGACATTGCCAGGATCGTTGCAACCTGCACTGGGCACTAGCCAATAGGAGAACATGCGGCAAAACTGGGCATACCTTACAATATGCACTGTCGAAGTTGTGCGAATCAGCAGGAAATCCCAAATACAATGACTTAATCTTGGTTAATGATAATGCACATAATGTGAATCTAACGTCTTTAAAAAATTATTTTCATAATGCTAGTGGTCTTCGAACTAAAGTAGTTGATCTTTTTAATAATTCATGCCACATGCACTACGATATTATTGTAATTGTTGAATCCTGGTTATACGAAGGAATTGCTTCTACTGAACTCTTTGATTGTAGATTATAGAATACGTATCGTCGTGATCGCTGTAACTCATCAAAGGAACGTGGAGGTGGATTAATTGTAGCTGTCCGGCATCATATATCTGTCAATGAAATCATCCTTCCTTGTGGAGACATCGAACAAATATGTATATCTGTGAGCGTTAATGTTATACCAAAATCAAATGTATTTTTTATCGTAAGTTATGTACCTCCAAGTAGTTGCCTTGATGTTTATGAAAAACATATTAGTAACATTGAATATATTATCAACAGTCTTTGCTCTATTTCTGGTAATTTATGTGTCTAAGGCGACTTTAATTTGTCCGATATAAAATGGAATTGGTCTGAAGATGATAAAATGTTAATTCCTTTGAATATGAAAAAAGATATTGAACTTATTTTTATAGATTATATATATTCGTTAAATCTGATCCAAGTTAATAATATTCCTAATACCTTGATGAAAATTCTAGATTTAATTTTTATTTGCTGTGATGATTTTCAAATTAATGTAACTAATGCTCCTTTTTCTCTTTTGAATGAATCACTACATCATAAAGAACTTTTTTTTGAAATCAAGTATTATACTTACTTAATAAGTGATGCAAATGTGAATGTTAAATCTTATAATTTTCTGAAAGCTAACTTTGTAGAACTAAATAATTTCTTCATCGATATAGACTGGTCTAATGAATTGATGTTTCTTGATTTGCAAAATATGTATAATCGCTTCATTGAAATTCTAATAATGGGTTTTGATAAGTTTGTCTCTAAGGCGCAAAAAAAAAGGTCTTCTGAACCTCCTTGGAGTAATAAACAGCTCCGTAATCTAAAAAAATTAAAACGCTATGTTAAATACAAGAAAATAAAAAATCAAGCTAATTACTTAAACTTTAGTAAACTCCGAAAAGATTTTGTTACTCTCAATAAATTTCTATATAGAGCTTACATCTTGAATATTGAAACTAACATCAAAAGTAATTGCAAAATGTTTTGGTCTTTCATAAACTCCAAAAAAAAATCTGTTGGGATGCCCAATTCTATGTTTTTAAGAAGCGTTGAATCCTCTACTTTAAACTCCACAGTCAATTTGTTTGCTGATTTTTTCAAATCAGTATACTCTTCTTCGGGATTTAATAGTGGGTCGTTGAATAACTTATTAAATAAGATCGATCTGGGATCTATCCAGATGAGTAGTGATGAAGTGCTTGCTGCAGTTAGATCACTTAAGCCAAATGCTAATTCAGGCCCTGATGGCATACCTGCCATAGTTCTAAGAAATTGTTGTAATTCAATTTATTATCCGTTGCTCACCATTTTTGATAAGTCTCTTTTGGATGGTATATTTTTGGATGAGTGGAAACGGTCATACCTCGTGCCCATTCATAAATCAGGCGCAAAAAATAATATAGAAAATTATAGAGGTATTTGTAAACTCTCTGCAATACCGAAGTTATTTGAAAGCTTAGTAAAAAAGAGATTAGATTTTGTGACGTATGAATTTTTAGCACCAGAACAGCATGGCTTTGTCTCTGGTAGGTCTACCGTAACAAATTTAGCTTACTTTACATCATATGTAACTAACTCAATGGAAGAAAAATTACAAGTCGATGCGGTATATACCGACTTTAGTAAGGCTTTTGACTCAGTAAACCAGCAAATACTTATAAAAAAGCTTGAAATATTTGAATTTCATTCAGAATTGCTTAACTGGTTATCTTCATACCTCACTGGTAGAAGTCAACAAGTGCAGATAAATAATACGTGCTCAAAGAACATTATATGTACGTCAGGTGTTCCCCAAGGAAGCCATCTAGGTCCTCTCCTATTCATTATTTTTATTGATGATATTTTATCAGTGATAAAATATTGCGAGAGCCTGATATATGCAGATGATCTCAAGCTGTTCTTAAAAGTTAAAAGTTTAGAAGATTGTCAAAAGATTCAATCTGACCTCAATAGTTTGTCTATTTGGTGTCATGCAAATGGCCTGCAACTTAATATTAAAAAGTGTAATGCAATTTCTATCTCAAGAAAAACTATACCCATGTTGTTCGACTATAAAATTGAATCTAAACCTATCAATCGAGTCGCAAAGATTAATGACTTAGGTGTTATACTTGATTCTGCCCTATCGTTTAAACTCCATTTCGATTACTTGATCCCTAAAGCCAACTCGTTGGTAGGTTTCATTAAGCGGAATTCTAAAGATTTCAGAGACCCTTATGTCCTTTTATCATTATATACATCTCTTGTAAGATCGATTCTTGAATATGCAGATGTTATTTGGAGCCCTGCATATAAAGTACACTCCGACCGAATTGAAAAGGTTCAGAGGCGATTCACAAAATATATATTCCAACAAATGCGCTGGAGATTTTGTCCAGAATATAAGGCTAGGTGCCAATTGCTGGGTATAAAATCACTGGAATCTCGTCGAAAAATTCATGGTGTATTGCTCATTAGAGATTTACTCAGTTATCATATAAAGTGCCCATCACTCTTGGCACTGGTTCCAATTTATGTTCCTGGTAGAACATTAAGAGCTAGATTTTTTTTATTTCAAAGATCACATAATACTAGATACGGTTGTAACGCGCCCTTATCCAGATCTATTGTATATTTCAATGAAGTGTCCTTAAGTATTGATTTTTTATGCCTTACTCGTGAGAAATTTAAATCAGAAATCTTGTATTTATTTACATTTTAATGTGTTTTTAATTTATTGTTATATTCTAATTTATCTTTAATATATCTGTTAGCTGGAAAACTGCTTGTAGATTTAACTTAATAAATAAATAAAAGGAAACAATAGTTCACTTCCTCTGTAAATGCCCTGCTCTAGACCGGTATAGAGTAAAATCCTTTGGACATGCCTTTTATGACGACCTTAACGAACTTTCCGAAATAAAGATCAAAGACTTGATCTCTTTTCTTAACGCAACAAAATGGCTTTGAGACGACGAGACGGTAGCCTTTGCATCGACCCCCTTCTGATCCGCTAGACTGCTAGTTTGCAGACTTCGAGTCTTGAGGGGACACGGGCAGGGTAACCGTAAGTTTGTAGGACGTAGTTTTGACACTAAAATGTCTGACTCTGAGCGTTTTTGTGGATGACCTCCCGCCAGCTTCTACTAAACTCTTCCATAAATAGGTTCCAACGAGTTTTATGGTATCAAAACGGCGCTTTTCTGCGCTAATTGGGTCAGCGAGCTAGTTGTTCGTTGACCGCCATTTCTACCTACATATCCAACTCAGATTTTTGGAGATAAATTAATGATGATAATTGGTGTGCTCGGGATGCAAAATGTAAGCATGAAAGCTTACACGATCGTCGATGGCACAACTTTAATTTGATGAAAGTTAGGGTAATGTTTGGGGTAGTTTCCAAATATGATTAGGATGGTTCCGAAATGAAAAATATACAACAAGTTGGCGATCAAGAAAAGAAGAGAAGAAGACAGAGTGAGCCTTACAGGAAATGAAAATGTACATGTTAAAAATATGCAAATATGGTGGAAATTATAGTTACTGAATCGCCCTCTACTGATAAATTTACAAATGGTATAATTTTCTTAAACATTAGATTGGCCTTAAACAATAGGAATGTGGTGATTTTAACTTTAGTTAAATGTTAACAAGATAATCCGATTCTAACTCGGTTAAAATTTGTAAAATATATATGTACCTGGATTTTGTGTAAAATTTTGTTGTTATTGCTAAGAGCTCTTAAACAGTAAACAAAATTTTAACCTGTAAGTAATGGGACTTGAATGTTGCAGTGTTTCTGAACTTTTACTTTTACGAACTTGATCATGTTGATGATCAAAACATCAAAAGTAAAGGTAAAAGTCAGATATCTGACTGAAATCTTAAATCAGAAAGGCTAGCAAAAAAACAAAATTTAAGTTGAAAAAGCAAGTTCACTTATTAATGCATTTGGTTCAACTGAAAACATTTTTCCCGAACACGTGGATTCTTGAAAACAATAATTGATTTGGCCATTTTAACTGCGCCTCTTCAAAAAAACACTAAACCAATGTAAAGCATTTGTTGTTCCTTTCATTTTTTCCAGCAGTGTATTAAGTTTTATTCTACATTAAATGTGAAAAAGAATGTCATATATGTGAAAAGAAATCGCTTCAAATCGTTATTCGATCAACGATTTTGTAAAGTTTTTTTGCTATAATTTAGATTTACAAAAAAAGCAGTACTTTGGTCGTGTTAGCAGTACGGCAGTACGGAGTTTTCTAAAGCAGTACAAATATTGCAATTGCAGTACTCTGACAGCCCTGGTGCTCTCGTCTCGAAATAAAGTATACAACTTGTTTTTTCGCTCGGTTCAATTCTACCCACATGGGCAGGTCAAATAATGATTTTCTTCACAGCAGCTTCACAGAATAACTTGTCGGTGATAAAAATTTTATCACGTGAAGAGATTATGACTTTTGGTTTCACTTTTTTAGGCATCCAGAATTGAATTTCGTGTGAAGGTGTGAAAAAATGTATCACTTCACAGCGTCACAGAACGAGAATTGACCCCCTGGTGCCTGTAAAAATATTGCGCCAAGATTCAAAGGATCGTAAAGAATAACGAAAGTTTTACCAAATGATAGGTACTTGTTGAAGGATGTTGAGGGTTATCAACTCAGTTAGGCTCCGTATGAGAGAATATGAGAAGTCGCAAATAGCAAAGATCAAACCTTGGATTAATTCAAAAGCTGGTGTAATCGGGACGATTAATTGTCAGGAAGGCCGAATTGTGGCAACACTTCCAAAAACTAAGAAAACAAAAGAGAATGATGTATAAAAGAAAAGTAATTTAGCTGACGAAAAAGAGAGACTGACGGTTAGGTAAGAATATTCATTTTTATAATAAACCATTCCATTGTAAACTTTTGAACGAAGCAAACTTTTTTTATTTGATAGAAGTTAAACGAGTGTCTTCGTCATTTGAGAAATAAAGTTAGTTTACAATACTTAAATATTTTAATTTATTTTTACGCTGAAAAAAGCAAATTTTAATTAAAAAAATTATGTTCTTAAAGTACTAGCCGTGGCGTGATGGTTAGTGCAATGGACTATCATGCCGGGGGTCTAAGGTTCGATCCCCAGCCTTGCCACCTATTTATAAAATAATTTAAATATTACACAAATTAATCATTTTGAATTCATTTAACAAATAACAATTAAAGAAGGAACAATTAACATTGATTACTTAATAGAAACCTTGGATTAGTCATCCATTCAATATAAAGGCTCTTAGCTTTAACGAGTTGACAACATATTTATATATGCATATATGCTGATACCCGTTTAACCGGAGAATGGAAGCTTAACCGCTTAGTTGATCGTAATGATTAAATAAATTATAATAATTATGTATTTATAATTTAAAATATTAAAACGATTTTTTTTTGGTTTTTCCATTAATTTGTTCTTTTTTTTTTGTAAGTTAATCAATTTTTTTTATAAAAATTACTATAATCCATTTGCTTAGCAATGGCGGGTAAAGTCAGGCTAGTTTAAATATTATAATTATAAAGTATCTTTATAAATAGAACTGTTAAATTTTGGTATTTTCTATTCATTTCCATTATACATAATAATGTAAATGCAGGGTGGGGCGAAAGGTATGAACCGGTTTTAAAGGGATGTAAAACAAAAACAATTTAACTTACAGAAATTATGTTTATATTGTTTAATTTAGTGCAGAATCCAGTTTTTTTACAGTAAGTTTTAAAGATGATATCACGTAGGTGGCGGCCGTCAGCCGCGATGCACTCTTGAAGGCGAATTCTAAAGTTTTCAACCGCCCTTCTGCACATTTCGATGGGTACTGCCGTAACTTCCTCTCTGATTCTGTCCTTAAGTTTCTCCAGCGTATGTGGACGAAGTTTAAAAACTTTTTCGTTTATGTATACCCCCAAAGAAAAAAATCACGAATGCTCAAATCTGGTGAGCGCGCAGGCCACTCCACGTTACCCCTCAAAGAGACGTGGTGCTGGGGGAACACGTGCCTCAATCTCGCCATCGAAATCCTAGCATAGCAGTGTGGGATGTAGCCCCGTCTTGTTGGAACCAAATGTGTCCCAGATTAATTGCTGCACTCAATTCTTTCAGCTCGGGTTCAAAAAACTCTTCCAAGTTGAAAGTTCCAACATTGTCATATAGCGTTCGATAGCATTTCTTGCCAAGATGACATTTTCAGGAGTTTTTACAGTTCTGGGTCTTCCAATTGCCGAAGAAGTTGCTGGTGAACCAGTGTTTTCCAATGTCCCAGCCCAACGTCTAATTGCATTACCGCCAGGGACGTTTCCCCCAACAGGAATATTGAAGTGCTGTCGGAAGGCTCTCTGCGTTGCGTTCAAAAATAGTCCTAACAGCAAATCCACGATGCTTTCCCGTCCAAACCATGGTTGCTAGATTGCTACTGAAAACTAGACTCTCTCACTGCCACAACGAGACCCCTACCCTTTTCCCACCACAACCACAACCGGTCAAAACCGGTGCATACCTTTTGCCCCACCCTGTATGTAGAACCACTTATTAGTTATAGTTTTCTGAACTCACCTTATATTTCCTTTGTTTGTTGCATATTTGATATGATTGCATATAGCTTCAAACATTCCACTTGTAGTTGTGACATATCTGCAGTCAAATACCTATAAAAAAAATTCCCAAAATTATGTTGTTTTGTATTTATATAAGTAATAATAGTCTAAGAGATGTATGCAGAGTTTACAGGAAATTGTTAGTTGGGGGTTGGATTTTTACAGGAAATTGTTAGTTGGGGGTTGGATTTTTTGGAAAAAAAAACTGTCTCTGGTAAAGCTGAGGTTGATGAAGAGTGCATGAAAGAACAGGTTTCAAAATGTCAGAAGTCCATGCGCGTAGTAAGTGGGGGGCAAGGGGGTAGACAAATTTTTGCCCTCCCCCCTGAAAAAATCTGACAAAACTTAAGTACTTGTTCGCAGTAATACCTAAGGGAATTTTTCCTTGATAAAAAAAGTATCTAGCTACTTATTGACAAACAAATATCAAACCCACATTAAACTAATTGTCCACCTTAGAAAAATCTAAAATTCTTAGTACCTATTTGTTTATTTGCTTACCCAAACTACCAATTTTTCTTCGAAGTTACAAATGCCAAAGTTCATTTAAATAAAAAAGAATTAAATTAGACTGAAATTGGTAATTTCGGGAATTCAGCGAACATCGGACATAAAATTTATCTTATTTATTTATTATTTATTTAAAATTGTAGTTTTATTCATTACATAATTTTTTGTTAACAATCGTACAATCATTAGCAATGACTTAAAGCCGTCTGTCTGAGTGACACATTTAAATCAAACATTGAATAAAAGTTTGAGTAAAAATATATTATAATAGTGTAAACCGAAAATTTCCAGTAGGTACGTATAAATTTAAAAAAGTTCGTTAATTATTCTGTTCCGATAACTGAGCATCTCCTTTCAGAATTCGAAGAATTTTAACCAGTCTTTCCCGTTTAAGAGAAAGATAGCAGTTTGCACTCCAATACACTCCTCTAATTTCTCTAAATATTGCATTACATTCTCCCAGAAAGTGGATAGTATTTTCTCTTGCACCGGCATTACAAAGATTACAGAAGAGTGGAAGGTCCTCTCTATGTGGCACAAAATTCAGTCTCAACAATTCACTTCTTGCTCGAAAAATAGTTGAAATACCTTCCGTGTTAAGCTGGTTACAAAAATATGACTTTTCACCGAGTAGATAATTTAGCGTCGAATAAATTTCTTTTTGCACGGATTGTCTCGCCTTTTCCATACATCTCTGCATCAAATCTTCATCTACAGCCGCAATTATTTTGTAAAACATCTCTCTGCAATCTTTGACGTTTCTAGAATTGAGTTCAAAGGTTTTTCCTTGTTCAATAGCTAACTCGATCCAATTTTTGTACCACAGTTTTTTTTTTAGCTATAGCTATTTGCGTGATTTTTTTGGTAATCGACCTTCTTCCATTTCCATCGTTCTACATATATATAGCGGTGGTAGACCTGTCTCTATATGGAGCATATATGCCGGAGTGGTTATTGGTAATTTGAAGGTTCTTTTTAAATAAAAAGTTAAGAGGGTTTCTACCGAAACATATTTCTTGTACCCCCAATATTGTGCTCCGTAGAAAAGGATTGACTTTGAAGTTGCCTCAAAAATCCTTTGTTTGACTGCGTGGGACACCAAGTTATTGTTAAAGCAGCTCTTCCAAGTCATATTTATGGCTACTTTGGCTTTCAACAATTTATTCGTGAGATGCTTCTCCATATTTAGTTAAGGTGTGATGTTAAAGCCATCCTTGACCACCTCCAAGTTTTCAGCACCCAAAATGCCAACACTCATTCCTTGCACGAATGCCCCCTCCTTTTTTAAAGATCATGATCTAAGATTTTCCTAGGTTTACGACCAGATTCCAGAGTTCGCAGTAATCACGAAAGCGGTTTATCATTAATTGTAATGTTTTTGGAGACTCCGCTAGTAACACTACATCGTCGGCATACATCAACACTTTAATGTTCAGATCATTGAAATGAATACCACCTGGTAGAGCGCTCGGTAAATCATCGATGTACAACGAGAACAGCGTTGGGCTGAGTGCGCATCCTTCTTTAAGTCCTAGTTCTGTACGGAAGTACGTTGACATCATTTATATCTGTGTACATTGCATAGATAAAATTGAGAAGTTTGAGTGAAAGTCCTTTATTAGATAACTTATATAGAAGTGAGCAAACTTCAATCGAATCAAACGCTGCTTTAAGGTCTACGAAACATGCATATACTTTTTTCTTTCTGTCCATATACTGCTCCACGACATTCGCTAGCACATAGAAGTGATCCACTGTGAAGTATCCTTTCTGAAAACCAGCTTGAAATTCTGACAGGACCGCATTCTCTTTCAACCATATGTTCAATCTCTGATGAATAATGCTGGTGAGAATTTTTAACCCCGAGTGATTTTAAACTTCATTTTTATCACCTTTTTTATGAATTGGAAAGATAATCGATTTTAAATACTCATTTGGCAGTTTTCCCGTATTATAAATGTGATTGAGAGCCTTTGTTAAAAGATTTTGCAAGTTCAAGTTGCTGTATTTATAAAATTCCACGGTAACTTGGTTAGAACATGCCGCTTTAAGATCTTTGCTAGCTGCCAGCGCCTCTACAACTTCCACTAGTTCAATATTACAATCTAAGTTATGAATGTAGGTGTTTGGTAATGCATAACTAAATGTTAATGAATTTATAACTGGATTCATTAGCCTCTCAAAGTATTGCTTAAATTCTTCTGCTTTTGGTACCACTCTGTTTGCACTTGTGTTTCCATTTAATAAGCGAACTTGCCTCCAAGTTTATGTCTAATACTACGTTTTCACTGCAAGTTAATCTCGTTTAGATTTCATAAATCCCAAATAGTGTTTTCACCAGAAAAAAAGATTAAAAAATAGATTAATTTTGACAGAACCTTTCAAAATGCAGATGGTGGGTCATTTTTCTTATGAAGTGGAAGTGAGATGGCAAGTTTGCTTTAGCAGCTTGTATTGCGCTGAATAGGGGAATAGGTCTGTTCGAATTTTACCTATGAAGATTTAAATGAGATTTATTTTAAATCTTGATTTGAGGAGATTAAAATTTGTATGGTAAATCACGGGATTTGTAAAGAGATTTGTGATAAATCTACATAAATCTCGGTTTAGTGGTCGGTGAAAACGTAGTATAACTTATGAATGTAGGTGTTTGGTAATGCATAACTAAATGTTAATGAATTTATAACTGCATTCATTAGCCTCTCAAAGTATTGATTAAATTCTTCTGCTTTTGGTACCACTCTGTTTGCACTTGTGTTTCCATTTAATAAGTGAACTTGCCTTGCTGTTTTTAATTTCTCCTAAAGTTTGAGTTTGTAGGTTATCATGATCTGTTTTTTTCTTTCGGCATAGCTCTTTGTACTTCTTTTGTGCTTCACGGTATTGATGACGAAAAAAGTCTGTTCCCAGTTGTTTGAATGTTCTCAGTAGTCCAAATGCTTTTTTTCTTGCTTTCAAACACTCATAATCAAACCATTTTTGCGTAAATCCTTTATGTACTGAAACATTTTGACCTTTTGCCGCTGCCTCGTACTATTTGGTCAAGAACTGATGCATCCAGAAGATTGGCACCCGCAATTTCATGTTGAGCAAGGAGATGTTCAAGTGTTTGTATATAATTGTGTGTGTTTGACATGTTCCATTTCAATTTTGGGAGGGATTTGCTAATCTCTATTCTATTTTCTCCGAACTGATCTATACCAATTGTTACCACAATAGGGAGATGATCAGAAAAAGGAGTATCCGCCACCATCATATCAGACACCAAAAAGCACCAATCTCCCTTGGTGAGGCAATAATCATTTGTTGAACTTCCTTGTCCACTAATAAATGTCAATTCTCCGTTTTTATCCCCTGCGCTTTTCCCGTTTACTACACAAAATCCAAATGAATTACATATATCGAGTAGTGATTTACCATTGCTATTGATGACAGCATCTTTTGAAGCCCTTGTTTTCGTAGAATATTTTATGAACGTATCTTCTCGACCTATCCGGGCATTAAAATCGCCAATCAACATAAAATAAATAAATTTGATGGCACAACAGCTCATGAAGAACTAGGGCCTAGTGACTTACAACTCTCAACCATTCCTGTGTGCGTGTCTGCAGGAATGGAGGGGACCTACAGTTTATTGCCGAATCCGAACGGCTAACGAGCGGCACTTTTCTGTGACAGGAGATACTTTCGGAGGATTTGTCAATTCCTCGCAAGAGGCAGTAGCCGTTTTTTCTTTTTAAATAAATAGGTGGCGAGGCTGGGGGTCGAACCTTAGACCTCCGGCATGACAGTCCATCGCACTAACCATCACGCCACGGCTACTACAATCAACATTACGTTTTCATATTTAAAATTTAGAAGAAAATCAATGGGCTTGGTTGAATCATCGTTCCAATGAGAGCAATTCAAGTAAATGGGGATTATAAAATGTTTTTTGTTGTTAATAAGTATTTCTAACACTGTTGTTTCAAATATTTTTTTAAATATACATTTTTCTATGTTAAGGATATTTTTTTTATTTTATCTTCACTGCCGGAACCCAATCTGTTACGAATCCATCGAAAAAGTTTGTATAATCAGTAATTTGTTTATCTATAGCATGTGTTTCTATTAAAATTACAATATCATAATTACTCACAAAACTATTATTTATATCTAACTTATTTTTAAATCCACAAATATTATAAGATAAGATTTTATAAATGTTTTTATTATTAATTGAACTAATTACTACAGGGCAGATGGCTAATACCTAATTCATATTATTAGAATTTTCATTTGATTTCCTCGAGCTGGATGCAACCATTTCTGTTGTCGCTGCTTTAGCGTTGAACTCCGCCCTTCCATTTGACATTGCACCCGAAGTGACATTGACCATTTGATTTTGTTTGTTTATGTTTTCAGATCTCTGCCACGTTTGGGTAAATTGTGTATCAATTCCTTCGATTCCGTAATTTTGTTTTAATATATGCCACGCAAGTTAAGAATAAAACAAAACTCTTAAAATTTTAAAAAATAAAAGGCAAGTTTTATTGTCAGAGAACAAAAATTCTCATTCAAGTGGTTTTTATAAAGATAAACTGAATGTTAAGATCATATTCATGACGATCTTTAGTTTTGAATTTTTATGCTTACTTAGCAGACTCTGTCATTTATTCTTTTTATTTACGACTGTTATTGTTAGCGTCGCCTACGGAGAGGGTTCGTATTGTGTATTTATATTTGTATGATTTAAGATGATGAAACTTCAAAATTGTTTACATTCATCTCAGTGACCGCACATTCATTTTTATTTGGGTTGAGATCGACGATCTCAATTAAAGAGAGTACTTTGGATTTTAACATAACTCGCATCTTCCTCGCCACAGATAAAGCCCGTTGTTTCGTTCCAGGTGATAATCATGTCGTCAACTTGCAATTTATCCTCCCGCAGCACTACCTTAGCCTTTGGTACTTTCATCTTGATTTCCCTGCGGAGTCTCAAAAGCTGCTGACGTTTGGCTCTGACTGATGGATGGTAGTCACGAGACACGAATATCCCTGTGTTTCGTAGAAACCTGCAAGATTTAAACACCGCCGCGGCTTTGCCTGAATCTGCAAATTCCACTACGAAAGAGCAAGTTCTCGAAGCTCCTCTTGTCTTTAGCTTATGCATCACAGACCTTTCCATGATAGTGATGTCGTTTGTTATATTCATGCACACATAATAACTCGTAATATAAGATAAATCCTTTTTCGTGGCAAGATCCTGAAACATTAGCTGTATTTGATCCTTCCATTCGCGAACAGACATCTCTGTGAGTGATTTGTCCATACTGTTATTGCTGAGAACTCTCTTGCTAGGTGTTGATGCTTCTGGAGAAGTCAGAGACAGTGATCGTTTATCCATAAAACAAATTTCTACCGGTTTGTTTATTAAAAATATAGTGATTTAAAAAAAAAATCTTTTGTGTTGTTTAGTGGCGGTTTGTCAATGACAGTAGTTGTTATGTTCAAGTTTATTATATATTTTACGTTTAAACTAATCTTATTTTAGCTAATTCAAACCTGTGATTTTTTTTTTAACTTTAAAGTTGAGCACAATAAATGCACTTTGGTTTAAATTTTAGCAATAAATTTCAGGTTTTTCACTATTAAATTCGATTTATAAATAGAGCCGATCTTACTCACAACCTTTCAAGATAGTTTGACAGTTGTCACTTTATCTTTTCGCCCTGACATCTAGGTGACTTTGAAACCGAATTCAAAGCTTAATTGAAGAAATTTTAATTGGATTGTTTTATCTACTTATATGTATAAACAATTAAAAAAAAGGCCCAGTTTTTATATTTAACATTTAACTATTTTTACAATCCATAAATAAATATTTTTTCGCATAAAGCCTAGTATACAGTTCCTCCTCGAAAAAAAAATACATGTACTTCTTATGGGAGTGATTTTATCGCAAAAAAAAAATTTCAGCTGAAAAGTTTTTTTTATTGAACTGTGAACTATCCCCAGAAATAAAAAATTATACTCACCACGATTCTTTTTCGCGCAAAACAATGTCAGTGACATGGTTTTGCGCAAAAAAATCTAGTTTGTGCCTACACGGTGCCTCAAGAGTAATGACTTTTTTTGAACCTAAAAGAGTATGAAAGAGACAAAACATCGGAGAGTCATGACTCTTGAGGCACCGTGTAATAGTTGACCAAAAAACTATTTGTTTCACCACAGATATTTTTTTTCCCGAAAAAAATCTTTTTTTTTTTCACCACAATGGTTTTTTTTTCAAAAGAACTGTATAGGCTTTAACCAAAAAAAAAATTCAAAGAAACCTAACTACTTTGATAAATAGAACTTTAACACGTCAAATATATCAGTTAAATTTAACAATTTAACTATAAAATTCAAATTTACTGTCAATGTCTGAATTTCCATACAAGTTCGCATGGGGATTTTTCTTTAAAATTGAAATTAAGCAGAAATATATGAAGTTTCATACGATTTCCATGCCCTCAAAATGAATTACTAGCCGATAAAACCCGGCGTTGCCCGGGTTCTTCTTCTTTAGTAAAACCTTATGACAACCAAATATCGACCAAAAAGATGATTTAAAATCAGCACTCGAAAAATGTTCAGCTTAAAGAGCCCTACACACCATCCATGTTACTTGTCAGGCAACATTGACGTGTTTTTTGTGAGGTAGCATTGAAAATAAGCCTCCACACGTATCAATGAACATTGACAATTATTTTGCTAAAATTATGTATGTGGGTTGTGTGGGCTTGCATTTGAATAAAAATGTAATGTACCCAACTATGTACCTACCTGCCTGCCTATAGTGTAATTTTAAAACAACTTTGAAAATCAGACTATTTGTATATTATGTACCTACCTCCCATTACCCCCTAAGGAACGAACGACCATAAATTTTGTTAGTAACCACTTGACAAAGAAATTAATAATTTATCAATGAAAAGTTAAATTTTTTCATCTTCTCTACCATATATATAATAGAGAATAAATCAGAACACCGATACAAGTCTGTGGCGCATTCGCGGCGGCTCCGAATTCAAAAGTGAATTCCAAAAAAGCTACACACAGATATGTCTGACAGTTTTCTGATTCTCAAATGTTAGAAAACATTTGAGGTTTTATTTCACCAATCAAGAAAATTGTACAGTAAATTTTTTCTTTTAAACAATCAAAAGTTCATAGACATGATAAAGCTTGTCTATAGCCACCAATAAGACACACAAAAACACAAATCAATTGTTTCTACAGACCTAGCTTGTTAAGTTCTTCGTAGACTTTAACACAAGCAATAGCTTAGAGGCATTTTAAGCCTATCTATTTATTGTTTTTTTATAGTTTCACAAAACCAACTCAGAGGCTCAGATCTCAAAATCTTTGACTTTGAACAAGTCTTTCATATTTTGATTTTCTTGGGCTCAGAGGCAATTTTCAGCTTGTCCCTTATAATGTCACTTACTGTATAACTAATATTGGGCTCAGAGGCAATATTAAGCTTGTCCACCAAAAATTTTAACAAAAAAAAAGATATACAACTAAATATCAAAATACATAACTATACCTTTTACAAAACTGCATGTTCCTCATTTTCATCTTCATTCGAACATATTGGGTGAATAACTTCTCTAGCTGCTATTAAAACTGCCTTTGAACTCTCCTTCTTTATCTTATAGTGGTCATTAGGAAGAACACCAACAATTTCGTACGGTCCTTGAAAATGAACATTCAGTTTGGATTTGCGAATTTGATTACTACGGTAAACAACTTTATCACGGATCTCTAATTTAGTTGGTTTGCATTTATCCTTATCAAACCTTACTTTCATACGAAGTCTATTTTCTTGAAGTCTTTCGTCAGCTAGCGCTCGAATAGCTACTAAATCTTCATACTCGGGTTCAATATTTAGGTCTGACAAAAGAGCGCCAATTTCAGGGGTACGTCCGTTGATCCCGATGAGTACCTTCAAAGGCGATAATCCTGTTGTTTTATTAGTGGTTGTATTAAGTGCTAGCTGCACACGGCTGACATAAGTAGTCCATTCAAGGTTTATGTCTAAGTTTGTTCGTAGTAAATTGCCAACTGTATCAACGAACCTTTCCACTTGTCCGTTCGCTCTACAAGCTCCTGGTGCGATAAGATGTTGTACCGTACCAAGGGAGGCACAAAGTTTTCGAAATTCCTCGCTTGTGAAATTTGACCCTCTGTCACTTATGATTTTAGACGGTGCCCCAAATAACATTACATAGTTGTGAAAGTGTTTAATTGTTTCTGCAGCCTGTAAAGTCTTACATGGAAAAAGGAAGACAAACTTGGTAAATGCATCAACGATAATGAAGATATGTCGATTTTTCTCCCAGTTTGTTCCATGGAATGGTCCCATATAATCCATATGAATAGTATGAAATGGTATTGGCTTCTTTTCAATTGGGTGTAACTCCATTTGTTTCTTTCCGCTGGGCCTTTTTGCGACTAGACAAATGAGACAGGAATTGACGAACTTCCTTACATTTCGAGTCATAGACGGCATCCAAAAATGCTCTCTCATCTTAGCAAGTGTTTTTTCCCAGCCAATGTGGCAGTTGTCTTCGTGAAATCTTCGTATTAATGAGAGCCGACAGCTTTGAGGTATGAAGAGTTTTTCACAATCCTGCAATTTCTTATACAGCAGCCCTTTCCGAATTGAATATTGTAATTTGGTATCAGTATCATCATCCTTGATTTTATCTTTGATTTCTCTGGTGAAAGCATCCTGCCGTTGTTCAATGTGAAGCCAAGTATCAGATAGACTATTCAAATTATAGCAATAATTTTGGGGTATGTTGCGACTAAGATAATCTGCATGTACCATAGTTTGGCCTTTTCTATACGTAATATCGAAGTCGAAGTCTTGGAGGTATATCCACCATCTAGCAACACGGGGCAGCAAATCTTTTTTCTGTTTAGTTGCCTTAAGGGCATTGCAGTCTGTGACTAAGATGAAGTGGATTCCCAAAAGATAGGTACGAAAATGTTTGATGGCATTTACTACGGCAAGAGTCTCCAACTCATAGCTGTGATATTTGGATTCATACGCCTTTGTTGCTTGACTAAAATACGCTACCACGTGCAGCTGACCTTCAATACGCTGGAAAAGAACTGCGCCGTATCCTATAGAACTAGCATCCGTATGTACTTCGGTCGGAAGTTCGTGGTCGAATATAATCAATAGAGGTCGTGATGTAAGCTGTCGAAGAATATATTGTCTGGCTGTCTCACATTCATCTATCCATTCGAATTTAACATTTACTTTAGTTAGGGAAGTTATACAGCTAGTTTTTGCTGCGAACTCGGGAACGAACTTTCGGAAATAATTTGCCAATCCCATAAATTGGCGTATTTGTTTGACATTAGTTGGTGTTGGTGCCCTTACTAAAGCATCAATTTTCTTGTTACTTGGTCTTATACCATCGAAAGTAATTTCTCGTCCTAAATATTCAATTTTTGTTTCTAAAAATCTACATTTGTCAATGTTTAGAGAGAATCCACTAGATGTCAGGGCCTGCAGCACAAGATCCAATTTTCTAAGTCCCTCTTCGACGGATGTGGATGGAATAAGAACATCATTGATATAGACAAGGGCAACTGTGTTTTTAAGATCTCTCAGTGCTGTGTTTATTGCTCTTTGAAAAACGGCTGGAGCGTTAGTGAGCCCGAAAGGCATACGCAAGTATTCGAAATGGCCATCCGGTGTAACAAAAGCTGTCTTTTCTATAGATTCATCAGCAGTAGGGATTTGGTGAAAACCCGATGCCATATCTAAAGAAGTAAAGTATGTGTTGCCTTTAAGCCTATCCAGCTGGTCTTGAATCCGTGGCAAAGGGTACCGATCTCTAATGATAATTTTATTTAGAGCTCTAAAATCAACGCATAGTCTATTTTCCCCATTTTTCTTTTTTACGAGCACCACCGAACTAGCGAAAGGAGATTCACTATCTCTTATGATATTACATGCCTTAAGATCGTTGATTATTTTAGAAGTTATCTCTCGTTCACTATTAGACATTTGATATGCTTGATAATGAACGGTAGCATCTTTCGATTAGCGAATGGAAAGGGATCCAGTATTAACTTGAGCTATTGGAAACCCAGTTATAATATTTTCTGAATACCTATCTAGAATGGTTTGCAAGTCTTGTCGATTTAAAAACGATATTTTGGGAAAAGTAGCAATCTGAGTATTCATACAATCAGCAGGTTCAATTTAACGCAATGTTGAACCATGGCTACTAACAGTTATCATCAGAGATGGATCCTTCAATACGTCCCTACCAATTATAATTTCGTTTTTTAAATATTCTCTGTCAATAATATGAAAAGCAATTTCGACGTTAGCTTCCTCAAACTCAACTAGAATGTCCATTTGTTCAGATAAAATAATAGGATCTTTACCTATGCCTTGTACGGAAAGGAATGATGTTCTTTTCTTTGAAGATATCTTACTAGCAATATGAGATCTGATTAAGGAACAATCAGACCCTGTGTCAAGCAAGCAGTGATATAAATGCTAATCAGTTATGACTGGAGTAGTTATTTCTGAGGAAACTGTTTCATGACAAAGACATTTGGCTCTTATATGTCCTAGTTTACCGCAATCAAAACAACGTCAATCTTCATCCATTCGAGGACGTTTGGGCACAAAATCTGTTTCATTGTTTCTACGTGTTAGAGGTCTAACACCTCGTAAGTCTTTGATGTTATGACGTCGATGAGGACTCTCTCGTTTAGACGATAAGTGATCAATTAAACTTTGAACAGATGACGGAATGACAAATGTCAGAGAGTTTCTTAAACTTATTTGAGAAATGCAACCCACGATGATTCTTACTATTCTGTCTTCTGGTATATTGAAAGGCAACCGATTAATTTGGGAAAGGCAACCGATTAATTTTCTATTACAAAATCGCTGTAAGACGCAAACTCGCTACTCTCAACATTTCCAACTGTTCAAAGTTGCTCTACGATATCTGCACCGCTTGAAAACGTATGGACCAAGGAAGCACGTAAGTCGGTCCATCCATAATGCTGGTACCCATATTTATCGTACCACAATTTTGCCCTACCTTACAGTGAAGCTTGAACTCTTGGAATAATGTCGAAATTTTTCAGTTGGTCCCGTTCTACCCTTAGATCAACATCAGCACACCATCGACGAACGTCAACCCGTGAATGGTTAGGGTCAAAACAGGGAAACCCGAAAGATCCATTAGCTTCACGTTGTTGAGTAGTTCGTAATTGTTGTAATTATTGCATCCAACGTTATTACAAGATCACCTGTGTTATTTTTTGCAGGAATGTTGTGAATCGATTGCAACAGTGATTCCACATCCTCATCAACTGTTTGTTGGGCACCAATTGCTCTTTTATCAGAGTCTTCATTAGAAATACTTTTCTTACCATCGTTTGCCATCTCGGGTTTGAAAAACACAATAAACCACACACGAACTGCGAGAGACTATGTAGGTGTTCACAACCACACAAATAATGTATTGGAGACTATTAGGGTACCGAATTTAATAAACTTGGATAAAAGGGGTTGTTTTTTTTTCACAGAAGCGCAAATACACACGCACAGCACAACAATTGAAAATTGTGTTGCATTTTTTTTTTTTTTTTTGTTAATAAAAAAAAAAAAACACAAGGAGACGTATTGGCTTAGGCTGCGAGAAACTATGTAGGTATTCACAAACAAACAATTAGTGTATTGGAGACTATTTGGTTACCGAATTTAATAAACCTGTTAACTATCGGAACACGGTACAACAATTCAAAATTGTGTTGTATTTCTTGCAAATAAAATGCATTCATTGGCAAAATATACAAAGGCAACGTATTGGCCGAGGCTGCAAGAGACTGGGTATTTACACAAACACACACTTATGTATTAATGAGACTATTTAGCTACCGAATTTAATAAACTTGTTAACGAACCGTCGCTCGGTGGCGCATTCGCGGCGGCGCGGAATTCAAAAGTGAATTCCAAAAAAGCTACACACAGATATGTCTGACAGTTTTCTGATTCTCATCGTTCCTCTCCCTATTCACCTTCGTTCCAGTTACTAAGAGTGCTGCCAAAACTGTTGGTTGATAATCATTCCAATTTATCTTTTAAAAGGGAACTACCTAAATATGAGGCCAATATTACACTTTGTCTTTCCTCTTAAATCAGTAGCGCTCTAACATATATATATTCTTAAAACGAAGCATTTTTTCCCAGCAAGGGTTATTGCTGTCTATGAAGAATAATTCCCTGCCAAAAAACCGGAATACATTTTTTACCACCCCACCCATCACTTATCAACATTCAAAGCTTAATTGAAGAAATTTTAATTGGATTGTTTTGTCTACTTATATGTATAAACAATTAAAAAAAAAGGCCCAGTTTTTATATTTAACATTTAACTATTTTTACAATCCATAAATAAATATTTTTTCGCATAAAGCCTAGTATACAGTTCCTCCTCAAAAAAAAAAATACATGTACTTCTTATGGGAGTGATTTTATCGCAAAAAAAAATTTCTGCTGAAAAGTTTTTTTTTATTGAACTGTGAACTATCCCCAGAAATAAAAAATTATACTCACCACGATTCTTTTTCGCGAAAAACAATGTCAGTGACATGGTTTTGCGCAAAAAAATCTAGTTTGTGCCTACACGGTGCCTCAAGAGTAATGACTTTTTATGAACCTAAGGGAGTATGAAAGAGACAAAACATCGGAGAGTCATGACTCTTGAGGCACCGTGTAATAGTTGACCAAAAAACTATTTGTTTCACCACAGATATTTTTTTTCCCGAAAAAAATCTTTTTTTTTCACCGCAATGTTTTTTTTTTATTCAAAAGAACTGTATTAGGCTTTAACCAAAAAAAAAATTTCAAAGAAACCTAACTACTTTGATAAATAGAACTTTAACACGTCAAATATTTCAGTTAAATTTAACAATTTAACTATAAAATTCAAATTTACTGTCAATGTCTGAATTTCCATACAAGTTCGCATGGGGATTTTTCTTTAAAATTGAAATTAAGCAGAAATATATGAAGTTTCATACGATTTCCATGCCCTCAAAATGAATTACTAGCCGATAAAACCCGGCGTTGCCCGGGTCTTCTTTAGTAAAACCTTATGACAACCAAATATCGACCAAAAAGATGATTTAAAATCAGCACTCGAAAAATGTTCAGCTTAAAGAGCCCTACACACCATCCATGTTACTTGTCAGGTAACATTGACGTGTTTTTTGTCAGGTAGCATTGTAAAAAAAGCCTCCACACGTATCAATGAACATTGACAATTATTTTGCTAAAATTATGTATGTGGGTTGTGTGGGCTTGCATTTGAATAAAAATGTAATGTACCTAACTATGTACCTACCTGCCTGCCTATAGTGTAATTTTAAAACAACTTTGAAAATCAGACTATTTGTATATTATGTACCTACCTCCCATTATCCCCTAAGGAACGAACGACCATAAATTTTGTTAGTAACCACTTGACAAAGAAATTAATAATTTATCAATGAAAAGTTAAATTTTTTCATCTTCTCTACCATATATATTCTTAAAACGAAGCATTTTTTCCCAGCAAAGGTTATTGCTGTCTATGAAGAATAATTCCCTGCCAAAAAAACTGGAATACATTTTTTACAACCCCACCCATCACTTATCAACATCAAAAAAAATTTACCACTTGTACTACCTAAATAAAGTAGGTACCTATTAAAATAAAAATACATATGTAGGTAGGTATTACCTAAAAAAAAAAATTTGAGCCGATTCTGGAAATCAGATCCCTCCTTGCGCAAGTGCTAGTGTTCCTACATTACATTTAATATTCATTTAAAATCTTTAACCTTGAAAATCCGATCATTAGAACTCAGGGTGTAAAGTTTGCTGATTTGAACGTAATAAGCACCCCCACATCAGCTTTGCTTACCTACTCCCTTGACTGTGTAGTTACTCAACAAAAAGAATTAAAAAAACAAATGTATTAGTGATTCAAGCGCCCCCTTACCCCTTCTTGTGCACGCCCTTGCCAATAAATAAGTTCATTTCCATTCACCATTACCAACCACCCTCCGCCAAACCAACAAAAATTTCAGTCTTACCTTTAAATCCAACAATTAGAACTCACGTTGTAAATTTAGCATGTAATAAGCACCCCCCATCCTATTTATGTACGTGCGCCCTTGATTGTGTACTATGAAAAAAAAATTAAAAATAATTTGTATTGGATGCAATAGCTCCCTGCCCTTACCCCTCCTTGTGCACGCCTTTGCCACTAAATAAGTTCGTTTCCATTATACCACACCAACCAACACCGCCAATCCATCCAATTTCAGTAAATACAAAAATTTTTTTCTGCTGCAAATATTACCTACCTACTCTCTTTATCTACTCCACTCATTTCTTAGATACCACTATAGAAAAAATCCCTGACTTGTTTTTTTTTTTATATGAACTTTTACACAAAAATATCACCACGACTCGTCGATGTTTGTCGATGAAGATTAACCAGAATAACCACCCCCCGCACCCTATCACTTATCTATCCTCATCAAAAAATTTTTTACCTAACCGCCAATGAAAACATATACATACTACCTACCCTACTAATAAAAGAGAGTGTGAACTTTAAAAATGTAAAAGAATATTGTTCAAGTAAAATACCTACATGCCACTAGATAAGTTCTTTTCCATTCAAAATCACCAACCAAACCATCCACCACCCAACCAACCAATTTCAATACAATAATTTTTTTCTGCTGCAAATATTGCGTAATGCGTTATTAGAACGAAGTTCTTTAGTGCACAGTTTGTTTGTGAATCCAAAAAAAAGGCACAAATTTACATCAGATGGTGGCGCAATGGGATAGGTACTTGCATCTTAACCGAAAGGTTCGGCGTTCGATCGCTGCGCCAAAAAGTTTTTTTTTTTTTTTTAATTTTTCATATAATTTGTATTTTTCTCGAATTTTTGTTACCATTTTCCAAAATAAGTATATTATTTCACTCATTTAACTATAGTGGCGTAGAAATTTACACACAATCATGAAAACAAATGCGAAACGATACCTACATATTTAAGTATCGTCCAAAAGCCATCGTTTGACGATATCGATTTGATAATAATGACTTACGTGAAGCAAATATTTGATCGTCAAAACGTGATTGTCAAGACGATAGTCAGTTTTTGGGTTACGTGAAGCAGGGCTATCGTCGAAACGTTATCGTCGGGTGATAATCGTTTTACGGAATGAGTCCCCTGAGCAATCCCTTCCGATTGTTTATGTTACACCCCGACTCCACAGGAGATAATTCATTTCAGAATGTTCATCGTGCCATGAAATATCTTGTGGAGTCGCGACCTCTGATCTTATGATATGATATCAGCGATCTATCTCTGATATTTTCTCTTGACATGGGTCTCTGACATGGAATTTGACAGATGGTTGTTTTTTGTTGCTTTTTGTCTAGAATTGTCATTTTTTGTGTCATACGGAATTTTTTCGAAGTCAAAATTTAATTTTCTTGAGCTAGAATACAACAACCGAAGAGTTACACATTTATCTGCAAAAAAATCAACCATCAAACTCCCATGCAGTCGAGGTACGAAATGAAATATCATGACATGATTTGCCCAGCGAAGATTTATGAAAATGTCTTGATATGGATATCAGATATTTACTTGGAGAGACAAATCTCCTGTGGAGTTGGGGTGTTATTTTTATATGAACTTTTATTATACCTATACACAAATATAACCTAGATTTGCCGCCGACACGGCACCACGCATATACACATGGTTTGAATTGTTTTTTTTTGTTTTTGTTTACCTTTGTATTTTCTTATTCTCCCCCGAAAAAGTTATGTTCCCTACAAATGCAATTTGGATTTTAGTATAAACATTTTTGGAATTTTGAAAAAAAAAATTATATCTGGTATTGAATGGATATTTCATCTTTCTAAATATGTAATCAAAAATAAAATCTGACAATTAGAACGAAAGCTAAAAACCAGTTCCAAATCGGCTCTTTTTCACATTTCACGTGGACAACGAACAATTATGCCCATTTTTCAAGATTTTTGTGAAATGTTTTTTCGAAACTTTTTAATCTATTCTGAGGGCTGTGTAGCTTGTAGAATGATGATTCAGATATCAATTTAAACGTTAGCTTTCGAAGGTGCTGCCAAAAGAAAAATTAAATCTATAGATGCATCCAGTAAAAAGTTGTGAGGGCATAAAAAGATTTCATTAATTTTGTAAATACCTCGAGTTCGGGGTATTGAAAAAATTTGAAATTTTTAAAATATTTATAAATCAATAGTTTCCATCAGGTGTAGAAATTTCAGATTTTTAGAACCACCCATAAAAAAATGAAAAATAAAAAACCACAAAAAAATGGGTGAAAAAAATGTCTGGTTTTAAAAAATCAAAAAGTGGGTACAAAAAATCCCATTTAAAATTCCTGAAACATCAACAATTTTTTTTTCATTACCCTTTAAATAGTATAAAATCTATGTCCCTTACTAAAACCCCCGATTTATGGCGAATTATTTTTCTACGTCTATTTTTCAAAATTCAACTTTTAACATTTTATAACTCGCTTCGTAGATTTTATAGAATTTTTTTAAATTAAACTCTTCCTTGTATTTAAAAGATCTATCGTTTCGAAAGTAGTTATTTGACCTTTAATCAGAAAACCCCCATTTTACCCTAATAAAAATTTGAATTTCAAAAAAATCCGTTTAAGTGCGCCTATACATAAAATTCTCTATTCAATAAAATTTATTATATAATTTTATCATTTACAGTATAGGTAACCTGTGCAATGATGAGTCAGATGAATGAATGAGGGAGTCAGTGACCGACCTTTCATTTATAATATTTTGGCCCCTTACCCCTCTTTGTTTCATTGCATTTAATCTTCAATCAAAAACTCTAACCTTGAAAATCGGACCATTTGAACTCAAGTTATAAATTTAGCGTCCCTTGTTTGTGTAATTACGGGTGTTTTCATAAACTTCTGACTAAACGATTTCTGCAATCACAAAAACGAATGAAAAACTACTTTTTAAATGTAAATATCATCTCCTCTGTTCTGATTTTCGTTCCGAATTAAGAAGTGTTCTGAATTTCGAACGAATTTGGCTTGGTAAAACCTCTTACCAGATCTAGGTGTTTGACCATAAAACTTAAAAAAGCTGTAAACTGTGCGTTGTTAGTATTTCTTCTCCTAGTTCAAAAGAAAAAAAATTAGTTTTTAAAAATATAATGTTTTAAAAATATCATACATTTTAAGCTTTACGAATTCAAATTCGACAACCAAAAACGAATCGAATTGAAAACTTCAAAATAATTGAGTAAAGTGCACCTATGTTTTTAAAAATGAAAGTATTTTTTACTGAAGCGAAAATCAGAACAGGGGTGTATATATTTTGGTTCATGATTTTAAAGTATTTTAAAAATAGTTATTAAAATCGAAGCAGTAAAATGTTAGTCTGACGTTTATGAAAACACCCTATATACTTACTTTACAAAAATAATAATTTTTATTAATTTACAAAAATAATAATTTTTATTAATTTTTATTACCTCTCCTCGCACCCTCTTTTTTTGCATTGAATTTTCTCTTCATTTAAAAACTCTAACCGTGAAAATCTGACTATTTAAACTAAAGTTGTAAACTTAGCCAGTTTGCATGTAATACCCCGCCTGGAAAAATTGCAAGTTTTTGGCAAGTTTAGCCAAGGCCCTGGCAAGATTTCGGTAAGGAAACCCTAGATGAGGAAAACATGACAGACCCCTATTAGTGCCTCGCTGAGAACATTTATTTAATAAAATATTGGTGAGGCTCTTGATAGGAACTAACTATGTAAGTATAGTGAAGTCATTTTATGAAAAAATATAAAAGTGAGATCTTATTATATCGTAATAAAAATTTGTGTCGCTTTTAATTACTGTGCGAATTTCAAATAATGAAATTGGAGTGTCAAACAGTAAAAACTTAGCTGCAGACAAATATGAAAATCGTCCTTTATGAAAAGACAAAAAAACATTTAATTTAATAATCTTGTGAAGTATTTTCTCTTTTAAATAAAATTACCATATAAAATAAATAAACGAAATACGAATTTTAATACGAAATATGTACCTATACCTTCATATTTTTTGGAGGTCACGTTGATATTTTTTCAGATTTCACCTTCCATTCAACCAAAAAAGTTGACAGACTCACTAAAAGCAAGTCAGAACAGTTTAGAACAGAACATTTCTCACTGAACAGGAAAAACTTGTTCTTTTTTGTTCTAAAGTGTTCCAAACTGTTCCGAAGAGCCTCACTGAACATATGTACATATAGTGCTTCACACACACTTGTACTTGCACACACATCAAAGTAAATGACATTTAAATAAACGTCAGTTCAGTTTAAATATTTAATTTTTCCATATGCACAAGAATTTTTTAGTGGTCTGTGTTTTTATAGTAAAATAAAACCTGCGCAATCCTGCAGAAGCACAAATGATGACACTAACGGTAAATGCACACACAAATACACTGAAGTCTTCGAAGCAACCAACATAACAAACAACGAGAAGTGCCTCTTAAATTAAAAATCATGGAGAATTTACGTGGAGGCACCAACTGTATCATCCTGCTGGCCATAGAGTACCTATATTATCTAGAGAACCGACTTCAGGTGGTTGTTCTCTTCCACCATACAAGCTGTACTGAGAGGATTTGCCCATTAGATTTTGTATGCGCTAGTTGTCCCGTGCAACCACAATATGTATACAGTTTGCCCTATATTTGCGGGTGTTTCAGGCAAGAGGGGTACGAGTCGGTTCTCTAGATAATATAGGTACTCTATGCTGCTGGCCGTCATCAAGGAATTGTGTCCCGTCAACAATGCAGACTACAAGCAACTGTAGGTACCAGACATTGACTGAAATATTCTTACTAGTCAGGGCTTAGGCAGAACATAACTGACGAGGCAAAAAGGTACATACCTGGCGAGGGCCTAGCGAATGCCTATAGTAACTCTTTCTAGACTCTTGTTGGTAACTATGACAAACTTGCCAGGGCCTTATTGAAAACTAGGTTGTTTTTCCAGACGGGACGCATCTCCCTATCACCTTTGCGTACGCCCTTGATTGTGAATTACTCAGCAAACAAAAATAAACAAATAATTTTAGTAGGGGTACAAATGTGCCCTTACCCCTCCTTGCGCACGCATTTGCCTCTAAATAAGTTCGTTTCCATTCACCATTCGCCATCACCAACCACCCACCGCTAAACCAACCAATTTTAGTAGATTAGATACAAACATTTTTTTCTGCTGCAAATACCTATTATACCTACCTACTCTTACCTATACCTACTCCACTCATTTCTTACTTTACTATAGAGAATACCGAAGAAGAGCATACTTACCGACTGTTTATGTTTTGTTTTTTTTTTTTTATATGAACTTTTACTATAACTTCCTAATACACAAAAATATCACCACGATTCGTCGACGGCGAAACGCGAAAACAGTCAACTCTACTCACTATCTGCTCCCAAAGCACATTGCACATGGTTTGAATTGTTTTTTTTTTTATTTTTTGACGATGAAGAATAATTCGCTGCCAAAAAACCTTCACACATATAATCACCACGAAACCATACCATAACCTAAATAAAGTATTTAAAAATAAAAATACCTAGGTACCTTACCTATTACCTAAACAATTTTGTTTGAGCCGATTCTCGTAATCAGACCCTTCGTTTAAAAACTCTTACCTTGAAAATCCGATCATTAGAACTCAAGTTATAAATTTAGCCGATTTGAATGTAATAAGCACCCCCCTATCCTACTCTTGTGGGCTCTTGATTGTGTAAAAGATAGCTCAGAAAAAATTTACAGACTTCACTCATAGAGTAACCATGGGGACATTGAAAATGACACCTGACTAATATTTTTAATTTAAATTAATTAAAACGTAATAAGCTGTTTCAGACACCATTATAGCTTCTAGGTACTTTTATGCACATTATGTATTTAATGTCAATTTCCATTTGGCAAAAAATAAATCTTGTTAATTTTCTTTAACTAACCCATCAACTTTCCTGTTCAACCAAAAGATCGTTTTTTTAAGATCTGATATCAAAACTCATTGTATATTGTATATATATAGATATAGGCTGCCCTTGAGGCAAGAATGACTACTCTGACCTGAACCTGGGAAGGTGGAAAGGTTTTAGGTTCAATTTGTACATTGCAAAACGCTTAATAGGTTCCTACCTCTGCGATATGGAAAAGAAGTCTCCGATTTTCCTATGGCAATCTCGACTTGGTTGATTATTAAAGCGGAATCCTATCTAATTTTTCATCAAAGAACTTTTCTAAGAAACTTATGTTAACTTATTTTTAATCTTCACTATTCCTCACCTTTTTAAATATTATTTCCTGTTTTACTTATGATGTTCGGTTTTATATTTTAAGACTATATGTATCAATTCACCTTTTCCACAAGCAAACACAAAAGAATTAAAATTCGTGAAAAATTACAACAGAAATCTTTTTTTTTTCCGGTATAAGAATGGCAACTCTTCTACGTGATATTTTATTCTTAGCTCTTTACAGACCGAATGCAGATTGCATAATCGTCGGTTATTGACCTGTGGCCCAGTTTCTATACTTTTCTTATGTAATCTCAGATTTCTACAGATTGCAAGTCAAATTCCCAGCAGGAAATTTCGTCTTCAATGCAAAATTAAGCTGAATTCATCATTGAATTCAAGTACCACTTCATAGGCGAAACAGTGTGCACTGATTACATCAGTAAAAAGTAATGCATTGTTTCAGCAGTTCATGATTTTTTGATGCTGAATTAAAGTCGACGTTTTCAAATGAAAAGTAGTCAGTTCTCATTCTCTCTCAGTTTTAATTCTTAATCGCGTCGTCTGCTTTATATAACCTTCTTTTCGAGAAAAAGTAACGATGATCTGAAAATTGCCCTTTCTTTTTCCTGGTACGAACAATGTGATGATTTCTGTAGTGCAAAAATATGTACCCTTTCAATTCAACATGCCTTGATCACGTAATCGTTTGAATTTTTTTTCTTCTATTCTGTATTTCTTTTGTGGCGCGTGCTTTATTTGTTGGCTTGTTGAACATTTTGGAAAGGGCAGGTATACAAAGGGTCTAAGTGAACTTCAAGCGCGCTTAAATACCACACGGAAACGTAGTAAGTGTGTTTCTTTATTAATTCCGGTATGTCCAGAATATTCGGAATACCAGTTTTGCGTTTCTTTATTCCACGGAACATTCCGGATAAACTATTTTGTTGTTTCTTTATTCATTCCGGAACGTTTGGAATGCATTCTTTTTATTCCATGTGAAGTGTGGAATAAAAAAATAGAAAAAGAATACTGGGTGCGTTCAATATAATTGACGTTCTTAACCTCAATTATGGCCGATTCACATTGGTGTTAATTAATTAAAAACAGCATAATACCGCGAATTAATGTACCAGAGTATAATTTTATGCATTTAATGTAAAATTTACTAAACTTTTGACTTTGAGAATACATGAATAATGTGATGAAAATTCAATAGTGCAATCATCAGGTAACTGGGAGTTGCTTATTCACGGACTTATTATTGCCCGAGGAAAAATGTGAGGAATATTCAGTAGTGAAATCACCAATTACAAACGAATTGGTTTTTCACCACCTTTTTCAATAGTAGAATGTACTTCCCTTATTAAAATAAAAACTGATTTAATTTATGTGGTACCTATGTACCTAATTATTATCTTTTTATTGCATTATTATTTACATTATATAAATTAAAATAATCACAACAAATTATTAATTATTACAAAATTATTTATTGTGGCTCCTCGAGTAACCTAGGAATAGAAAAAATGTTCAGTTTACAATAATTCATACATATATATGTAACTATAAAGAGTTACTAACCTTGGCATTATTTTCCACAAAAATGTAACACCCGCTTCCATAGAAAAAGAACAACTAACTTGCAATGAAAATATAAAACAAAAGAAGATTTCCAAAATGTTCAACATGCCAACAAATAAAGGCTGATTTCCAATGGCGCGTTCGCGTTAGAGACGCTTACGTATACGTTTGCAAGCTTTACGAACGCGTCGACATGACAGACGACTTGAAGAGAACCTGAAAATCAAAACGAACCTACATAACTGTAATTTCGAATTCCTTTTAACAAACTATTCCATTATTTTTTAAACAAAATCGATTTTTTCCTTTCTATAAAAGGAATTTGTCCAGAAAACCCGATTTTTTCTTCTAAATAAATCGATTTTTTTGTTGAAAGGAATTCGAACATTAGTTTAACTGTCAAAACGCACGCTGAAGTTGATTTTTTTTCAACTTTAGCGTTGAGGTAGCTTATGTTACGTTGGTTTGTGTACATGCTAATAGGTGCCAAATCGTAACATAATACCCAACGCGTCATTGTAAACAATTTGCTTAAATTGCTATGTGTGAGCTTTCGCGTTGAAAGAAAAATCTGTCAAAGCGACGCCCAACGCGGAATTGGAAATCAGCCTTAAAGCACGCGCCACAAAAGAAATACAGAATAGAAGAAAAAAAATCAAACGATCACGTGATCATGGCATGTTGAATTGAAAGGGTATATTTTTTTGCACTACAGAAATCTACAGGAAAAAGAAAGGGCAATTTTCAGATTATCGTTACTTTTTCTCGAGAAGAAGGATATATAAAGCAGTCGACGCGAATAAGAATTAAAACTGAGAGAATGAGAACTGACTACTTTTCATTTGAAAACGTCGACTTTAATTCAGCATCAATTTCATATTTGTGGCCGAAGTCAGCCAAGGAGAGTTTTCAAAACCTTTTTTCTCTCGCAGAGTATCCTTTACAAAGCAGACGAGTGGATTTAGAGAATGAACTGATGAACTTATGCATGACTTTTCGTCAATTGAATCATCGCTTAATTTTTCCTCTTTAGCCACTTTTAATTTCGTATTGAAATCAGTTGGCTTTTTTGAAACAAGTAAAAGAAGGGGTTGTTTGGAAATGGTTTCCCAGTGCAAAGCAGATAATGTGATGAAAATCGTGAACTGCTGAAACAATGCATTACTTTTTACTGATGTAATCAGTGCACACTGTTTCGCCTATGAAGTGGTAGTTGAATTCAATGATGAATTCAGCTTAATTTTTCATTGAAGACGAAATTTCCTGCTGGGAAGTGCAATGCCATTACCTGTCCACATATTTATCTACTTGCGTTGTTTTGTATGTGCCTACACAATCATCTTCTAATCTCTTATTTTTTTTTTTTCTTTTTAGTTTTCATATTTTATTCATTTCCCATTACATGGCCAACAGGACCAGGACCTTTGAACTGCCAGAGGGTAAATAATGTATTTGTCAATAGTCATTGATTGCGTCGTAGATCTTGATCTACCTGTTATTGGGTATTTCCAGTCCGGAATCAAACTCTAGTGACAAACACTCATTCATCCTATTCATTCCTTTCTTTTTTTTTTTCTTTTCAGGTAATTTTCACTTGGCTGACACAGAACGGGGATCATATATTTAAAGGCTGGAAACAATTCGTCGTACAATTTGTACAATGACGAAAAAAGATGACTTTACAGCTGAATAAACAAGTTATTGAAACAAAACATTAAATTAACTCAAAAAAATTTTGAAAGAAAATGACAATGTTCAAAAAAAAGAAAAAAATTTAAAATTTTTGGGTCGTGCTGCTTCTTATGATTGCGCAATAACGGTACCTTAAAAAAATCATTTGCGAAAATTTCTTAATACGGAAAGGATTAAGCTTCAGAATGCTTTTTGTTTCATCTCAATACGACCACTTTTCACAGAGATACAGCTCTTCGAAAAATACTAAAAAAAGTGATTTTTTTTGTTCACTTAATTGTTTTGACAAGTGTAGGATATTTTGAATAAAACAAAATGCATAATATTACACATCGACTATTCATTTCTTTTTGTTCTGTTTTGTATCTGTTTGTGTGCTGCTTTTCTTTTCTTTAGCCGAGGTTGAGGCAGGTCACGGTCGGCTACGCCACAATGTGTCATCAATTCCACAGTTTCGCGAAGTATGGGTAAAACCTCTTTCGAGTTGATGTTTGGTGTCAAAATGACTATGGAAGACGACGTAGATTTGAAACAGCTTTCTGAATATGAGATTATGGTCGCCTTCGAAGAGGATGTCAACTGTTAAGAGGTTTCCACCCAAAAGTTCGAACTCAGATTCGAAGATCGGTAACTTCGAAAAAGATGAAAAATAATAAAACTCATCCTCGAACCTCAACAGCTTCGAACAAAATCTCTCTCTTTTTTGGGAGAGACAGTTTTTTGTTTTAAATGTATTTGTGTGTTGGAAAGTGATAACATCATTTTTTCCTTGTGTATCGCTGCGTGCTGGCTGTGGAGTTTTTTTCTGTCGTATTTTGTTGTCTTCTTATTATAGTCCAGTCAACGAAGGAAAAATAAATGAAATAAATCCTGTAGTCTGGATTATTTTTTTAAGTGGTAAGGGTGACCCCCAGGTACAGAATACTAAAAGTCCCCAGCCCAGGCCCACGAGCTTTAGACAGGAGGGGGGGGTAAAGGTCCCCTTTTGTACTATTTCGTAAATATTTCGAAACCCAAAAGTATTAGCGGAAAAGTTTACACTACAATATGAAAGTAAATTAAATTTTCTTCAAAATTGGTTTTGTTCATATTTTTGCTAGGAGCAATACTAAGAGAGATATGGTGGGTACAAATAACAGAAAATCTGAAAAACCATGTAAATGCGTTATAAATTTAACGTTTTTTGATGAATTAACCCTGAAATTATAGAAAAGGTTAATACGTATCGATTCATGATAATTCCATTGACTTGATGAGAAAGAAGGTATGGGGTTAAAGAAGGTGGCGAGAGTTAAAATACTTACTTTACTTTACTTTACTTTAGATGGCGCTCACAGCCCAGGATGGACTACGGCCTCAACCAACAAGCCCCTCCAGCCAGCTCGGTCCCTAGCTAGCTGCCTCCAGTTACGCACTCCAAGTTGGTTGAGGTCGTTTTCCACTTGTGTGCGCCACCTAAGGTGGGGTCTTCCTCTGCTGCGCAGACCGTCAGGGGTAGATTCGAAGACTCGTCGGGCTGGTGCGTTGGTGTCCATACGCTCCACGTGTCCCAGCCATCTCAGCCGCTGAATTTTCAGCTTCTTGACCAGGTCGACGTCGCTGTAAAGCCCGTAAAGCTCGTTATTAAATCTTCTCCTCCATACTCCATCGATACAGACTAGACCGAAGATCACCCGAAGAATCTTCCTTTCAAAGCACCCAAGCAGATTCTCATCCGTTTTTGACAGGGTCCATGCCTCTGCCCCATATAGCAGGACCGGGATGATTAGGGTCTTATATAAGGTCTCCTTGGTTCTCTGAGAGAGGGCTTTATTACTTAGATGCCTTCTTAGCCCGAAGAAACAGCGATTGGCAAGAGTAATTCTTCGTTTGATCTCTGCGCTGATGTCATTTTGCGATGTTACAGTGGAGCCCAGGTAGACAAAGTCCTTGACGACTTCGAAGTTATATCTATCCATTGTGACGTTTTGCCCGAGCCGACGATGTTGAGATTCCTTTCTCGATGATAGCATATACTTCGTCTTGTCCTCATTAACAGCCAAACCCATTTTCGCCGCCTCCGATTCAATACTTGCAAACGCGCCGGTAACAGCTCGCTTCGTTCTCCCAATGATGTCAATATCATCTGCATAAGCAAGTAGTTGAACAGACTTTTGAAAAATTGTACCTCTGTTGTTGACTTGCGAGTTGCGTACAATTGCTTCAAGAACGATGTTAAACAGGTTGCATGATAACGCGTCGCCTTGCCTCAAACCTTTCTCGACATCAAAGGGTTCGGTGGTGTTCTTGCCGACTTTGACGGAGCAGCGAGATTTCTCCATCGTCATCCTGCACAAGCGGACGAGTTTGGCAGGAATGCCGAGATGCGCCATGGCTCTAAATAGCTCGTCTCTGTCTACGCTATCATATGCGACTTTAAAATCGATAAAGAGGTGGTGTGTATCGATTTGAAACTCCTGGGTTTTTTCCAAAATCTGTCGGAGTGTGAACATTTGATCGACGGTTGATTTGCCGGGCCTAAAACCACACTGATAGGGGCCGATCAGATCGTTGACAAACGGTTTTAAGCGATCACACAGTATAGATGACAAGATTTTGTATGCGACGTTGAGGAGACTTATACCTCTGTAGTTGGAACAGGTCAGAGCATCTCCTTTCTTGTGGATGGGGCACACTATACCGAGGTTCCATTCATCGGGCATACTTTCCTCCGACCAAATTTTGGAGATAAGCTGGTGTATACTCCCTACCAAGTCATCTCCCCCTGCTTTGAATAGCTCGGCTGGCAGGCCATCCGCACCAGCAGCCGTGTACGTTTTAAGCTTGGCTATCGCTAACCGCACTTCATTTGGGTCGGGTGGACGGAAATTTTGACCATCATCGTCCAGGTTGAATGGAGTGTTCTGTCTTACAGCGGAATTTTGGCCATCTTCGCCGTTTAGCAGTCTAGAAAAGTGTTGTTTCCAGATCCTCAACACCGACTGTATGTCTACCACCATATTCCCACTCTCGTCTCGGCAGGCTTCCGTTCTGGCCTTGTAACCCTGGGTAGTTTGCCTCACCCTTCGGCAGAACTTTCGAATATCCCCCCTGCCGCTACAGTCCTCAATAGACTCGACCGCCCGCTTCGCATGCTCTCTCTTTTTCCTCCTGAGAAGTCGGCGTTCCTCCCTTCGCTTTTGCCCGTAGAGCTCCCGGGCTGCTCTCTCAGCAGCTCTGGTTCTAGTCTGCAGCATTGCTTGGTAGGCCTCGTTCTTTGCTTCATGTGCCAGTCTGCATTCTTCATCGAACCAGGGGTTTCGTTGTGGTGGCCTAGTGAAACCCAGCACATCAGTAGCGGCACTTTTGATGGCATTTTGGCAGTGTTTCCATTGGTCCTCTACAGATGATGCTTGTGGCGGGCTTGTTGAGAGTTTAAAAGAGACGTGGTCTGCAAAAGTCCTGGCTATCTCTTGCGATTTTAGCTTCGCGACGTTAAATCGTTTTACAGCATCCGCTCGTCGTTGTGGCGCCATAGATATCCGCATACGTACTTGCGCTACCACCAGGTAGTGATCCGAGTCTATGTTGGCACCTCGTCTATCGCAACATGATCAATCTGGTTGACGGTTCGTTGATCCGGAGACCGCCAGGTCCCTTTGTGTATATTGAGGTGTGGGAATAGAGTGCTTGCTATGATGGCATTTCGCCCCGCCGCGAAATCGATGAGCCTGAGTCCGTTACCGGAAGTGTTGTCGTGCAGGCTGTGTCCTCCGACTATCGAACCAAAGATGCCCTCCTTTCCAATCTTGGCGTTGAAGTCGCCAAGAATAATCTTGACGTCGTACTTGGGGCACCTATCATACGTATCCTCGAGGAGATCGTAGAATTCTTCTTTGGTTGAGTCATCCTTTTCTTCTGTTGGGGCATGGGCACAGATCAACGTGATATTTTTGAACTTCGCTTTGATGCGGATTGTGACCAGGCGCTCGTTTACATTTCTGAAGCCCAAGACTTCTTGCCTAAGTCTTCCCCTTACCACAAAACCACAACCAAAGAGCCGCTGACCTTGCTCCTTGCAGCACTCGTCAAAGTAGATGTCACACGTTTTCATCCTTCGGATGCCCTCTCCATCCCATCGCACTTCCTGGATGGCTGTTACATCAGCCCTTAGCCTATCCAGGTTCTCCACTAGTTGTTCGGCTGCACGTGGCCTGTTTAGGGTCCGTACATTCCACGTGCAGATCCGAAATTCATTGTCCTTGTTTCGTTTGCTGGGGTCGTCAACATTGAAATCATCCATATCCGAGGCTTGTTGTCGTTTCGGAACCGACATTTTTTCCGTGGTAGGGAAGTCACCCCGACGCACAACCCCCTAGCCTGGAGGACCAGATCCTTATTATAACTCCAAGGACGGGGAGCCGGATAAACCGCTCCTTATAGGCCTGAGCTACGAATACGTCGTAGTAGCCCATATAAGGTGTTCACTAAGTAGTTCAAACTGACTAGAACTGTAGACGCCACCGTTGATTCCATCTGGGGAATTCCTCCGCTGCCGCCTGAAAAAAGGAGAAGTGCCTTAGTGGAAACACTCCCCCCCCCTCTCTCTCGTCTGCTGCCACCTTAAACCGTCCACAGGGATTGGATCCCCATCTTCAGTCAAAGGTACTAGGCACCCGATGTTCACCACTTGGAGGTGAGAGTAGGAGTTGATAGACAGAGGTTGATTGTGGACGCTTGTGTCCTCTTGAATGCACCGCGTTGTCTACCCTTTGAGTTAAAATATCCTTATTTAATTTATTATATACAAAGTTTTTTTGTGATATGAAGAACACTGTTGGTCTTATTAATTAGATTTTTGGCTGTTTAAACTATGTCTAAGTATTTCGAAACAGTCGGAAATATGCTTTATTTAATAAAAAAAATATTGCATTTCTCATGGTTAAGACAATAAATTACGTTGTCTAAAGCAAGATAAAACGAAAAATCACTTTAGCAACAATTAGAAAGGAATTTTAAAAAACTTGGACGGCTGTCCAAAGTTAGAGAATGTTTATTAATACGACCATGTATCTTCAAAGGTAAGAAGTATGCAATGTATTTCCAAGTTATTGACCAATACTTTGTGAAATAGTTTAAAGAGATAAGAAAAAACTTGCTAAGGAGGGGGGGTCTAGTTGCCCCACTTATACGGGAGGGACCATTTTCTGAAAAAATTGGATCAAAGTGCATAAATAATCATTTAAAAACAACGGAAACATGTACAATGCTATACTATAGCTTTTTGAAAATGTAAAAACCGTAGTAGCCGTGGCGTGATGGTTAGTGCGATGGACTGTCATGCCGGAGGTCTAAGGTTCGATCCCCAGCCTCGCCACCTATTTATTTAAAGAAAAATCTGCTACTGCCTCTTGCGAGGAATTGACAAATCCTCCAAGTGTATCTCCTGTCACAGAAAAGTGCCGCTCGTTAGCCGTTCGGATTCGGCAATAAACTGTAGGTCCCCTCCATTCCTGCAGACACGCACAAAGGAATGGTTGAGAGTTGTAAGTCACTAGGCCCTAGTTCTTCATGAGCTGTTGTGCCATCAAATTTATTTATTTTTTAAAAACCTATTTTATTATTTTACTGCTAAAGATAGTAATTTTAGTTAAAATTTTTTCAAAAAAAATTGACTTTAAATCAAAAATTAAAAAAAAAAAAAAGTTAACTTATGATAATTTTTTTTCAAATTTTTTTGTTATAAAGTACTAGATTTTCGTTTAGTATTTGATACTATTTTTAATCCTTAGGTGAACGCTAAAAACTAGATGGCTATAAGTCTTTTAGTTTAAGAGAAAATTGAAAATTATGAAAGCTATTACTTTTTTTAGAAAATTATTTCTGTAGAGTAATTAGTACATTGAAACGGTCAATGTTGTAACGAATAAAAAATAAGTTAAAAAAATCATGTAGTATGGATTATTTTTTTAAGTGGGAGGGGTGACCCCCAGGTACAACATACTAAAAGTCCCCAGCCCAGGTCCACGAGCTTTAGCCGGGAGAGGGGGGTAAATGTCCCCTTTCGAAAACCAAGCGTTTAAGAAAAGTGTACAACACAAAATGAAAGTAAATTAAATTTGCTACAGAAAAGGTTTGTCCACTTTAAGATGAATAAATTTGTACCCCCCATATCTCTCTTAGTATTGCTCCTAGCAAAAATATGAACAAAACCTATTTTGAAGAAAATTTAATTTACTTTCATATTGTAGTGTAAACTTTTCCCGCCAATACTTTTGGTTTTCGAAATATTTACGAAATAGTACAACAGGGGACCTTTACCCCCCCCCCTCCTGTCTAAAGCTCGCGGGAGTTAACACACCCTATAAAATACCCTTAGAAATTTAAAATAATATAAAATTATATGTAAATCTAAAGAATAACGAAGATACATATTGTTGCACACGCTACCAATGCCAAACACATTAAATAAGGATGTAAATAAAGAAAGGCATATGGTCACGTACACAACAAGTATGATAATTACTTAATTGTATGTTCAGGTTAATATACAAAGAAACGATAAGAATGTATATGTTCAGTTTAGAAAATAAGAAAGTATAAATATCACTGAAGTAACCGAAATGTGGCACTTCAGATTCAGGACTTCGTGTGTGTAGTTTGTAAGTCAAGATCATAAAATAAAGGATCTTTTAAAAAAATATTAAAACTCTGTTTTATTATTAATTGGCGATCTTGCCAGGAGTTAAATAAATTGTTTAACTTCTCAGAGACCAACTGGAAGGAAGACTGAGGACTTACATAGTAAGATAAATTCAACAACTCATAAAGCGAAATAAAAGTGCAACAAGCGAAAAATAATTCAGTGTTCTTAATAGTGATCAGTGCACAAAAAAATAATTATCAATTGAGGATCAATCTTAATTTAACTAGTAAATTAACACAAAATTCAGTGAACAAACCTAGCATAGCAGAAGTTCCGAATAAAATTAATTCAGTGCCTTAATAATTGACGATCAAAATAATTCAAAATGAATGCACAACAATTAGCAGAAATTTTAGTTAGTCTCGAAGCTCTTAAAATTCAAAACTCCGAATTAAAAAATGCATTCATTCAACAAGAAAAGTTGAATAATAATTTACTCAAAGACATATCAGTCTTAAGACAAGTATCAAACAGTATTCCAGAAGAAAAAATTCAAGGAAGTGCTGCCACATTATTTACAAATCATAAAGTGATTTTGAATTTCGAAGCCATCAAGGCAAGATTAGATTATACTTATGCTAATCAGGAACCGCTTCACATTTTAGAAGACAAACTAAAATGTCTCAAGCAAGGAAAATCAACCTTAAGTGAATTTCACGACAAAGTAAACTGTGCATTAAATCATATATTATCAAAAATTAATATGAGTGGAAGAACAAAATCAGCTGAAGAATACAAAACTTCGGAGGTAAACGAAGCTGCCACACGCACATTCATCGCAGGTATAACAGATCCCTTCATACAAGGATCATTATACAATGCTCATCATCTTGTGTTAGAAAGTGCATTTGCTGGCGCAAGACGCATTGAACATGATGCCACGAATCAAGGATTAAAGATTCTGACTTCAAATAGAATAAATTCTGAGTCATCAAAACGTCACGAACGACAAGATTTTCATGATAGACGCCCTAACATACAAAGTAATGCCCCTCATAATAATCAAAATTATCAGAATTTCCAAAGAAATTCGAATCAACAACGATTGTTTAATAATCAGGGAAGAAACAATTGCAACGATGGTAGCAACAATCCATTCCGAAGAGATAATCATCCGATGGAAGTAGGAAATCGAGCTAATGCTGTAGCGACACGTTATTCACCACAGAATCACCGACCGAACTACAATCAACAGACTCAACAATCACAACAAGAAAAGCGAGTTAGAGAGCCTAGTGGGAGTTTCCAGAATCAAAAGCAACAAAGAGTGAATAATAGTCGATATGATGACAACTATAGTGTTCAAGCAGAAACAGATATGGTAAATAATAATTTAAGACAAGATTCTTTAAACTAATAGACGGGTTGCTTTGCCTTACATTAACTAGTGCTATATCAAGTAAAAAATATAAAATTTTAATCGATACGGGAGCAACCCACAATTATATAGATATTAAGTGTGATTCAAGTGAAAGTATAAAAATTAAACCGGTAAAAATGCGAACTATGCACGGCTTTTCTGTCATAGATTCAAAAAAAGAAATTAAATTAATGAACAAGAAAATTACGTTTTATGAATTAAAAAATATAGAAACATTCGACATGATTCTTGGTTTAGAATGTTTGAGGAAATTAAATGCGGAAATTGACTTAATCAACATGATTTTAATCACCATGTGTAGTGAGGAGCCAGTTAATCATAAGTGCAATGTGCAATTATTTAATAGAAGAGAATATAGAGGATAGATATAAAGAAGAAATAGACGAATTAATTCGTGGTAATACAAGCATAGGTCCACTACCTTTTACGAATTCTGCTCAGTGTACAATACGTACAAAAAATAATGAGCCTGTCTATGTAAAACAGTATCCGTATCCTATTGCTGACAATCAATTTGTCAATAAAGAGATACAAAAACTCTTGAAGAAAAGCATAATACAGAGGAGCAATTCTCCATATAATAGTCCTATCTGGACAGTGCCAAAGAAAGGAATAGACGAGAATGGAAGACCAAAACGCCGTATGGTAGTAGATTTCCAAAAATTAAATTCTCAGACTATCTCTGATAAGTATCCTATCCCGGACGTTAATATGACGATCCAAAATTTAGGAAAAGCTTCATATTTTTCCACTCTTGATTTAGAATCGGGTTTCCACCAAATCCTCATCTGTAAGGACGATAGAGAAAAAACTGCATTCGCAATCAACGGGGCGAAATACGAATTTGTACGTATGCCCTTTGGTCTCAAAAATGCTCCGAGCGTCTTTCAACGATGCGTAGACGACATTCTCGAGATTATATTGGAAAATTTGTACATGTTTACATCGATGATGTGTTGATATATTCTTCCTCAGCCGAAGAACACATGGAACACATTCGAATAGTATTCAATGCACTTAATAAAGCTACTTTAAAGGTTTCGAATGAGAAATCAAAATTATTTCAAACTTAAGTAGAATACCTTGGCCATATAATTAAAAATAGTAAAATATGTACAAATCCTGAGAAAATTAGAGCTATACCACACACGAAAGTTAGTTCCCAAATAAACTTCAATCCAACCAAATGAAAAACGAATATACGTATTTCAAAAATTACGAACATATGTAATTATTGAATTAAGATAAGTGTATGTATGTTCCTACAATCGAACAACAACAAGATAATAATGAATTTAAGATTTAAGAAGAAGTAATGCAATTGAATCAAGATAATTTAAAGAACACAAGGTTGACAATGATTTTAAATTAATAAATGAATAATGAATAAATAGTATTTTTTATATTAATCAGCTATTAATGTTGTTGAGTCTTAAACATCCCGGCCCCCCTGGAACGAGTTTCAGGACATCGGTAGTAGCGCTAATTTTGATATTGGGCGCATGAATGTCCCAGCTGCTGTTTTCACTATTACAACTCGTACTTGTTGGTCGGCACCAGGGTTGACAGAAATGATTCTTCCCAAAATCCATTTTGTGGGTGGTAAATTTGGTTCTTTAATTACTACTAAGTCACCAGATTTCAAATTAGTTGTTATTCTTTGCCACTTCGGTCGTTCTTGTAGCGTTGTAAGGTACTCAAGATGCCATCTTTTCCAGAATCCTTGTAGCAGATTTTGGATATGATTCCAATGAGATAAGCGGTTGGTTGGAGTCTCTAAAACGCTCGGCTCTGGAACAGCTGTCAGTGGTTCACCTATAAGAAAGTGAGAAGGCGTTAGCGGATGCAAACCACAATCAGACATAGAACAGATAGGACGAGAATTAAGTACAGCTTCTACTTGGGTTAGCAACGTATATAATTCTTCATATGTTAAAATTGTATTGCCAATAACACGGCGTAAGTGCATTTTTACGGACTTTACGCCAGCCTCCCATAAGCCACCAAAGTGTGGCGCAGACGGAGGGATGAAATGCCAAGTTGTACCGTCCTTTGCAAGGGCGGCAGTTATGGCATCGTTGTGCGATTGTGCCAAAACCAATTTGTGCATCTCCGTGAGGCACCGTCGAGCTCCTTGAAAATTTGTCCCGTTGTCACTATACATATTTGTACATTTGCCATGACGAGAGACAAATCTGCGATAGGCTGCAATGAAGGCATCAGTGGTAAGGTCACTCACCAGCTCCAAGTGAATAGCCTTAGTAGACATGCATACAAACAAGGCAATGTTTGCTTTCTAAGTTTTAGCATTGCGACAGCGGGACAATTTCATCGTTATTGGGCCTGCGTAGTCGAAACCGGTGTTTGCAAATTAACGACTTGGTTGGATGCGATATGAGGGCAAATTTCCCATTATCTGTTGACTGGTCTGCTTTCTCTGCAAAAAACATCTTTTGCAATCATGGATGATTTTTCGAATTAGGTTTCGACTACCCATAATCCAAAATTCTTGCCGGACAAAGGCGAAAGTTTCGGATATTCCAGCATGCATATATCGTTGGTGAATATATGTAATGATGAGACTAGAAATTGGATTATGTTTTGGTAAAATTTTAGGGTGTTTTATGTTATACGATACACAAGCATTTTTAATTCGTCCACCAATTCGAAGCAATCCATCATCGTCTAGAAATGCTGAATACCTTATGAGTTTTGATTTTATAGGAAATTGGTTTGTTGACCTCAGATGATCGATATCATTTTCAAACGAACTCAACTGAATATGTTTTAGAATTGCGATTTTCGCACTACGAATTTCCACGTAATTTAGTCCATGAGAAACTCGAACCGAATTTGATGATTTTGTATTAGACACGAATCTTAAAACGTATGCAGCTACTCTAACCAATCGAAACCACGACGAAATCTTCTCAGTAAGGTCGTCGGAGACATGCCTATCAAACGACGTGACCAGTACATGCCTTGCAAGCGACTTCTCCTCCCTTTTGACCAATGTTTGATCAGATAGATTTGCTGATAGATTCGATGTTGGCCATTGTTCTTCAGGTCCAGTTAACCAGGTTGGGCCGCTCCACCACAGAGAGTGCTCAAAAAGAACCGAAGGTGGCACACCCCGTGAAGCACAATCCACAGGATTAGATTCTGAAGGAACGTAACGCCATGAACTTCGAGGCAAAGTCTCCAAGATTGTAGCCGTTCGGTTCGCGACGAAAGTTGTCCACCGACGAGGAGGCGAAGCGAGCCAATGTAGCACGATTTCCGAGTCGCACCATGCAAATGTTCTACTTATATTGGCATTAACCGACGATCGCACTAAATTCATCAACCGAGCTAGTAATAAAGCACCGCACAGTTCAAGTCTTGGAATGGAAATAGGTTTAATAGGGGAAACTTTTGTTTTTGCTGTGACGATAGTTATATTTGCGGTACCATCAGAAGATTTTGAAAGTGCATATACTACAGCGGAGTAGGCAAGCAACGATGCATCCGAAAACCCATGCAATTCAATTGTATCTTCGGATGAAAACATATTTCGCGGAACCCGAACTTGTTCGAAACGCGACAGTTGTTTGCGGTAGTTTAACCATTCATCAGAAAGTTCAGAAGGAAGGGAATCATCCCAACCTAGTTTTAACTCAGAAGACCAAAGTTTTTGAAACATTATTTTAAAAAGAATAACCGAAGGTGCAAGAAGCCCTAAAGGGTCAAAAATGCGTGCTATTTCGGACAGCAAAGTTCTTCTGGTGAGAACAGGGGGTGAATCAGGCAAATTTATGCGATACGAAAATACGTCAGCGGCAGGATTCCAAAACATTCCTTGGACTTTAATTAGTGACTGTGAATGTTCGGGATCAAAAAATGAAAATTTACAATCTTCGGGATTTTGCTCGGCAATAAAGTCCAAAAATTGGAACTCCACTTTTTAAGGTATAGACCCGCTTTACACAATAACGCGATTAATTCAGATTTTAATTCTAACAATTGCTCAATTGAATTTGTTCCTGTCATTATATCGTCGACATATACATCGTTTATCAAGACCCGAGCAGACTTTGGGTATTTCGATTTGTAATCATCCGAAAGTTGTTGTAAGACCCGTACAGATAAAAACGGAGCCGAAGCGGTACCATACGTTACTGTTATCAAATGATAGTGTTGAATTTCATCACTCGGAGATTGACGCCAAACGATTCTTTGATAATCTGAGTCACTCTCGGCAATCCAAATTTGACGAAACATTTTGGGCCCTACCAATAATCAAATTTAGTTATGACTTAAATATTGCACTCAATTAAACCAAAACTTTATGTGTCCTAAATAATCAACCATATTCCTTAATTCTCAATTTTTTGGAGTCGATTCGATGTATAGTTCATTATTTATAGTCCACGTAAATATTTAGGTAATATCATGCATGGTTTATTATTTAGAGCCCATTCAATTATGGTCCATTTTACTGAAATATTTAAGTCCTAACTAAATTTGATTATTGGTAGGGCCCTTTAACTATATCGGCAGTAAAAACAAACCGATGTTGCCTGAAACGCAAACATACGCCGATAAGATCCCGTTGTATTGGTGGACCGATCAACAGTTGGCTATTTAGCGAGTTTCCGTTTAAGTCTTTTGATGAGCCATCGAACACAACACGAAGCTTAGTTGTTGAACTATCCGGTTTAAGTACCGTGTGATGAGGAAGATAAAATTGACGAGAATGATTGGTTTTAATTTCATCGCGAGGAATCAGTTCCATATGTCCAAGATCTAGGTACTCTTTTATAAATTTGGAATATTGTTGTTGTAACTCAGAACTTTGTTTAAACCGACGCTCCATCGAATGTAATCGCGAAACCGCCGATTTCAATGTTTCTGCGAATATTGGCTTAAATGTTTTAAATGGAAGCGAAACTATATATTTTCCATCTAAACCCCGAGAAAATGTTTTTTTGAAAATGAGCTTCAGCTGGATCATTAAAAATGCTATTTGGTGATTAAGAAGGGACTTCTTCAAGCTCCCAAAAATGCTGTAAAAGTGCATCGTCATCAACAACTAAATGAAAATACGACAGTCGAAACTCCTGATTATCAGCTTCTAAATACTCTCCAGAAACGACCCAACCAAAAGAAGTATTTTGAGCAAATGGTCTTCCTGGCGGTCCACGTACTTGTTCTGCCTTCAAAATAGACCAGAGTTTATTTGCTCCAAGAATTATATCAACAGGACTTGATAGGTTGAAGTTAGGATCAGCCAGATCCAACTCCCGAATGTATTCCCAAGTTGACTTATCAAAAGATTTCACGGGTAAATTCGACGTCAATTTACCTAGCACGAATGCATCAAATGAAAGTTCGGAAGATGCTGGGTTGAAACGACCAAGAAGATTTATAGATACACAGCCCTTGGTGTGTCCAGCATCTATCGAAGATAATCCCATAATTGGAATGCGAGCAGGAGTTCGTGAAAGACCAAGTCTTTGAGCGCATGACTCCGAAATAAACGATGACTGTGATCCCGTGTCTAACAAAACACGAACATCTAAAAACTGACTCAATTTATTTGTATGTTTAGCGAGAATTGTTGGCAGAACAGTCTGAGCACGAAGACTAAGCTTCAACGAGTGGTTACTAACCAATGGGACAACAGCCGAAGGATTTGAAGCTGCGGATGTCGCAGCGATGGATGATACAGGTACAGACCCTGAAGCAAAAGTAGTGCTTTGTTCATCTTGATGGACAAGATGATGGTGTCGAGCTTTGCAAACTCGGCAACTAAAAGATGGCCGACACTTTTTTGACGAATGACCTGACCGCAGGCAACAAAAACAGATAGAGTTATTTTTAGTAAAGAGTCTACGTGACGGAATGTCTAATCCTACAAACTTAGGGCACTGATATAACTGATGAGACTCTTTACACATGGTGCATTGTTATTTCGTATCCGACGATTCAGAATTCCAGGAGGAAACCCAAACATTTCTAATTTAAACAAAATGATTTCATGAGATAGTTGATCGAAAGCCTTTGAAAAGTCCGTATAGATGCAGTCAAGCTCCTGACCACGTTCTAACTCCGTTGAGCATTTGTGCATAAATACAAGCAAGTTAGTTACCGTCGACCGCCTCTGCATGAAACCATGTTGTTCCTTACAGATTATATTTTTACAATGAAATGTCAAACTATCACATACTACCTGTTCAAAAAGCTTGGGAATACATGAAAGTTTGGAGATTGGCCTGTAATTCTTTATGTCTGATTTGTCCCCTTTTTTAAAAATTGGGGTTATATATGCTTTCTTCCATGTACTTGGAAATTTACTGGTGCTTAAGGAAAGAGCAAAAATATTAAGAAGAGAAGAGGCTAAAACAGATTTGCACCTTTTTAAAACTATTGGAGGAATACCGTCTGGTCCTGAAGAATAATCTTCATGAAGTAAGGAAATGTAATGTAAGACCTTGACGATATCCAACTGAATATTATTCAAAGTTGTTTTAGGACAACCATTTAAGTAATTGAAGTATTCCATGTCAATAATAACTGGAGTATCGATAAAAGATTGGCAAAAGTTATTAGCAAAAGCCTCACATACTTCCGGAGTACTCCTTAAAATGTTATCATTTAAAATAAAATTGGCTGGATAGCCATCAGATTTCTTTTTGGAATTCACGAATTTCCAAAAACTTTTTGGATCATGCTTAAGCGAACTTTCCATTTTATACAAAAATTCAGTGTATAAATTATTCGAGAGGTTTTTAAATTCTTCAAATAGAGATTTATAAACTTCATGATTTTCAATGGACATACTTTTTATATAATTTTTCCAAGCCCTGTTTCTTTTATTGCGAAGTACTTTAAGCTCTTTAGTGTACCATGGATGGCATATGCTTGAATATTTGCATATTTTTTTGGGGACTATATCATTTATACAATTTTGTAAAACTATATAAAAATATGAAACTGCATCAATATCACCTGAGGCAGGAATATTTTCGATACCGGATGTACTTAATCTGTCAGAGAGTTGCTGAAAATTTGCTCTACGAAAATCAAAGGTATATGAGCAGTCTTGAGTATTACTATTTGCAAGTAAATGGCCGCCCAAGTCAAGAAATATATCTAGAGGAGGATGGTATGGGTCTATGTTAGAAACTGCAGAGGTAGATTGTACCACTACAGTACTAATAGCGTCAGAGGAGAAAACCAAATCGAGTTATCGATTTATAGAATTTTTAAGTAAGTCGGTAGAAATAATATTGTCCAATAATTGAAGCTCCTGTTGAGATGAAGTCAAGGATGCTTCAAAGAAGGACTCGTCTTCTGATGGTATCCAGGCAATGTGTGGTAGGTTAAAATCACCCAACAGAAGAAAAGTGGAATTAAAGCTAGCTATTTCAGTAATATAGTCGAGCGCTAAGCCGAGCTTTTAGGAGGAATGTATGCATTCCAGATGAATATATCATTTGAATCCAAAGATATTTTGATGCATATAAGTTCTATTGCAAGATTAAAAGGGAAAGTAATTAGAGTTGTACTAAAATTATTACGAACCGCGATTAAGATCCCACCTCTTACTAAGTTCGCATTGTCAATATGACGGTCTTTTCTGAATACTAAGAACTCTTGATCAAAAAGTTCCGTGTCCAAGATCGAGGCGTTAAGCCACGTTTCAGTAAGGACCATAATATCATAAGGAAATGCTTGAGAGTTCTTAAAAATAGTTGAAGTTTTACTTCGCAGCCCTCTTACATTTTGATAGTAGAGGATCTCATCCTATCTTCAAAACAGATCTTATCAGGTAAAATTCAGAAACTCGTTCTCCAACCCTTTTATTGCCAAATCTGGAGTTCCTCAGGGTAGTCACTTAGGACCCCTTCTTTTTATATTAGCTACCAACGATGTACCTTTATGTATACGTAATAGTGAAATTCTTATTTTTGCAAATGACATGAAAATCTTTAAAAGCATTGCGTCTGTCAGTGATCGTTTACTTCTTCAAGCTGATATTAATAATTTTGTTATATGGTGTCATATGAACGGCTTGAATCTAAACCCAACCAAATGCAAGTTGATGATATTTTCTAAAAGACGAATTCCTAGTTTGTTTGATTATAAAATATCAAAACATACTTTGGTTCGTGTTAATAGTTTCAAAGACCTTGGAGTCCTTGTTTCTTCTAGCCTTGATTTCACTGAGCACATCAATTTAATCGTGAAAAAGGCTTATTCTATGTTAGGGTTTTTTAAACGATGGGCTAAAGAATTCAAGGACCCCTATGTTACCCTCGCTCTTTACAACTGCTTAGTTCGTCCCCACCTCGAATATGCTTCCCAGATATGGACTCCTTTTAACGAAGTTCATAAGAATAGGCTAGAAGCAGTTCAGCGTAATTTTATTCGTTTCGCTTCAAAAGGATTACAATGGTCCGATCCTTATAATCTTTCACCTTATGAACATCGAATTAAACTTCTTCAGATGCAAACGCTATCACATAGAATACTTAATAATGATATTGTATTTATTCACCAACTGATAACCGGGGTTATTGATTCACCAGATTTGTTAAGTTGTTTAAATTTCAACTATCGCGGAGGAGGTCACAACCTTCGGAGTTTGAACTTAATGAATTTGTCCCACCATCGTACTAATTATGGATTGCATGAACCTTTAACTCGCATGTGCAAACTATTAAATGTGAACGAAAATCTCTTCGATTTTAATATTAATAAAGTAAAACTCAAAAATGTATTGAAGACCAGTGAAGCACGCTCATAAATGTTTGTCATAGTTTCAATTTGTTGTCTTTATTTGTATTAATTTCTGTTTTGTTTGTATTTTATTTATTTTTTCATTTATTAAATGTTTTTCTAAGTGTACGTTTTGTTGTAGTTTGTTGCCTACTAACTACTAACACTGCACTAAGTGATGAGCCAGTGTGCACAATTATTGTGTTTGGCAAATCTTTTGGTCGTTAGTTGCAGCTTGATTTAAGCTCTCTTCGACACAGATCTGATAGTGTAAAAAAAATAGTCTGATTTTCAATGTTGTCTTAAAATTACGCTATAGGCAGGCAGGTAGGTACATAAAATATAAGTACATTACATTTTTATTCACACAAAACCATAATTTAAGCAAAATCCATGTCAATGTACATTGATACGCGTCTAGGCTTATTTTCATCAATGTTATCTGACAAAAATAAAAACGTCAATGTTACCTGACAAGTAACATGGATGGTGTGTAGGGCTCTTTAAGCTGAACATTTTTCGAGTGATGATTTTAAACCATCTTTTTGGTTGATATTTTGTTGTCATAATGTTTTACTAAAGAAGACCCGGGCAACGCCGGGTTTTATCGGCTATAGTATACATATATTCTCATTTCTCATATCCAAAAGACAAAACAACGATAGCAAGGAAAAAAACTATATAGGTTCCAAATTTCATTAGCGTGAGCCGGCCTTGCCGTCGCCGCCGCCCCGTATCGGCAGTCTCATTAGGTTCTTTCTGCACATAAATAATAATATGTGTGTATACTTGTGTGCGCTTGTGCAACTCTTTTTGCTATGCATAGCATGAATGTCTCTGTGGCTCTCATCTGGCTCTGAGAAACGAATAGCACAAGCGAGAATGACACAGGCCATTAATTTGTTAAAGAAGATAATCATATTTTCACTAATACATTCAAATGCATTTACATGAACTCTGAGTTTGATAAAAAAGGTAACCCAGCCTTAAGTTCAGTGATTAGACTAAATTAATAATAAAGATAAAAAAACTAAAAGAGCATTATTTATTTTATTGGGCACTAATAAAAATTAGCTCAAAATACAGGCAAAAACCCAACTGAGAATCGTGCTTCTCAGTGAACTAAATATAGCAAAACACCACCTTTGTCACAGCAAGTACACAGATACGAATTAGGCAGGCAGTGTACGTAGCCAACTTGATTGCCAGTACTTGCCTGTGTGGCCTCGGGGTAAGGGAATTGGGTTGACATCTAGAATAAAACAAATTCCCGAGTGGAGAGAATGCCATCTCTCTCTAAACACGAGTAGGTAGGGGAAATAGGTTGACAACTGGAATAGAACTTTCTAGAAAGCTTTTTTACCAGAACTTTCAAGAGGTGTCTCGAAACTTTCAGCTCGCTATAAAATGCGAAGCTTTTGAGCGAATAGATACAGTTTAAATTTGAAAGCGATTGTGTAAAGTTCGAAGTAAAAGTATCCGGAAGTGAATTTAAGTTCTATACTATTGAGATTAATAATAAAAAGATTTGAGGTAAAGTAAAGTGCGTTTAGTTTTTAAACAAATAATTGACGGTTGATAGTTAAAAGAAATAAGTGTTATTATGGAACCTTGGTTAAACGTTACATTATGTATTATTTTATTGTTTGAAACTCGTTTTGAATAGAGAACAACTACGAAGAGATCTAGTCACGCTTTCATCTCGTTTTCTAGTCGCATTGTGAAACATCCGTGAGAAAAGATTCGAGAGCATTCAATTGCGAAAAAAAAATTTTCTTCAAAATAAATCAAAATAAACAACAAAGTGAAAATCGCACTTATCGCACCGAATATAGCTTCACTGTGCGCAGCTAAATAAGAATACATGTGAACACGTTTTTCGCACTTGCATCGCACCACTTCTCGCCCTACTATGCGCGCAGCCTAAGGGTGTAATAAGTTTCAAAAATAAAAATATTTCAAATAAAAAAATAGGGAAACTATCGAAAGAAAAATAATGACATAAAGTAAATTCTAAGCTTTACCTGTAGCTTTGACCATTGTATGCGTCCAATACATCTTGAAGAATTACGCCATGCTAATTTTGCACCGTATATCAATTCAGTTTCGGTCAAATGATAATGACCATGATTCTTCACCATTCTCTGTACTTGTTCCCATCTTGATGTGTGAGCATTCGTCATGTATCTATAAATTAAAAAAATTCTCATTTATTCGTAAAATTTCAACAATATACTTTGTATAATTCAGTTTTTGATCGTCTGGTGACTTGCAGCAACTCAGTAATTGTATGGGCGTTGATCATTCACTGATGAAACTTAATCAAATAACAAAAGAGCAAACCCGAATTTTGAAACAAACAATTAAGATGACTTAAAACTTTGTCCTCAAATTTAATACATCTTTTTAAATATTAAATGCCTTCTTCACTATGTATATCGTCGGTTTGGATGAAAAATGACACAAGTAAACAAATCTCATTGTTCAAAATAGGCAAACAAAATTGAATAAAATATCAAGACCAAGAAACAGCTCATTATTTTCCAAATATTATAGAAGAATATGCTAATTTTCCAATTGATACTCAAAAATTTAATTTTTTGATTTGTGTCGTTTTTCTTCCGAATCGACGATATGTATTCTGAAAACAAACCATTAACAGAATTAAATATTCTTCACCCCTTATTTTCTTTAGTGCTAAGCCAATTGAAACTAATGCCAAACCAAAACGATTTTAATAAATTTGTATAAGCTGTGTTAACTTGGCCCCAAAAAGTGTCTACTTTTTTTTTATTTTTTTTGTAAAAGATGACAAATTAATGACCACTATTGAACACCCATTCAAATTGTTTGACCACCCACAGTTATCGAAAAAATTAAATTGGGGGGGCCAAAAGAACGGGCAATCAAATTTGATTGATTGTTATGATAAGTTAGACATTATTGTCCACCCATTAACTTTTTCTGACCATCCCTAGAAATATTTTCTTTTGGAAAAAAAAATTGAGATTATTTTTTTCCTTAAAATTTTCTCTCAATTTTCTTATTTCAAAAATTTGAAGACACAAATTATAAAAAAACACAATGATCTAAAATGACAACCCTTTGCAGTTCTATCTTTTGAAAAAAATATTTTTTCGAATGTTGAAGATGATCATTGTAAAAAACTCAGTTTTCTTAGATTACCATCCCTTTAGATCGCCCTAACTTCTTAAAAAATACTTTTTTTTCAAATTCTGGAGGATGACAATTGTGAAGAACATACATATTATATAAAATGACCACCTGTGGTGTATTAATTTGCATCTGGCAATACCACATACCAAATTCCCAAAAAGGGAATTCTAAAAAGGGAAATCTAAAATCTCTATAATTCCTCTTTGACTTCCTTCTTCTTTTGTCAGACTGAAGAAGATTAGAGTATTGTAAAGTGTCGTGAAAGGTGGTCATGCGTGAGTCTAAGATCGTAATTCAAATAAAATATAATTTATTAGTTAGTATTTAGTTTGTAAGTCAATTAAATGAAATAAAAGTTATTAAAACAAATGAATGTGTTGACCTACTACATTTAATTGGAAAAAATAACTTGAATGTTGACCCCGACGTCCCTGACGCCAACGATTTCTACGTCCGTCATCAGTGCCCACAATTAAACGATATAAAAACGTCATAGTGCAAATAGTATTAACGAATAAAGAAAGTGCTAACTAAAATTATGCGACATATATGTGATAAAAAAAAAACTTAAATTGTTAACGTGAACTGTACCTAGGTATACCCCAACCGGTAAATCACGCCACAAAAATTTCACGGTTAAAATTGCTTCAATTTACGATCGTATGACCGCAACATATACATACACTTACACACGACCTCAATAAAGCTTTACATTCCCCTACGAAAACTGCAACGTAATACATAATGAATGTATAGTAAAAGAATATCGGAGTGCAAAAGTTTTTTCCTTCTTACTGCCTTGTTCGCGTTAAAAACAATCATCTCGTTCCATATAAATACACATACATACATAAATAAAAAGAATAGCGAAGTTCCCTGTTCCCTGTTAAGGGTAGGTTCCCTTCAGAAGCAAACTCAGATTTCATGTAGATGCATTTGAATGTATTAGTGAAAGAATTAATTTCCCTTTTCTTCAAAGTCAGTCCTTTTTGTGAAAAAATTTCTCTATTTTCTCTCAGAGCCAGAGACAGGGTTATGCACATACGAAACGCACAAGCAGAAGCAGCACTACTAGAAGTATTTAGACAAGAACAATAACGAGAGAATTCAAAAAATGTACCATATGTAAAAAGGAAATTACTCTGAGAGCCAGTGACAGAGTTACGCACTTACGCACATACGCATCGCACAAGCAGAATGCACGAGAAGTAGCAAGAGCAAGACAAGATCGAAGAAAAAAAAAAACATTGTGTATGCGTACTTTACATAGCTAGCAATATGTAAGCTAAAGCAGGAAGGCAGAAGGTAATGCTGCTGAGATTTATTGCGGGGAAAGAAACAGCATTTTTGTTTTTTTTTTATTCCTAAGTATTTTGTTGTTTTCTTTTAGATTTGGTGGCGTGGCGAAACTTTTCTTTTTTCCATGTTTTGGATACAGGTATATACCTACTTTCGTTCGTTCGTGGTCATTTCTTATTTTTTATAAATGTACCTAGTTTTTGTTTTGAGGATTTTTGTGCATGACTAAAATAAAAAAATTAACTTAGGTATGTAGGTATGAAAAAATTAGGATGAATACCTAGGTAGAGTAGGTATTTTTTTTTAATAAACTGTTGAAAAAGAACAAAAATTTTGTTGAGACTTGAGTCTTTTTTTTTTTTTGGGTTTTATATTTTATTTTTTTCAGGTTCGGGACGGCACAATGTCAATTGGTAGATATTATTTTGATGCAAAATAGATTTCTCAAGTGACGTATGTAGGTGGTAGATAAATGGATTGCATTAGTAAAGTCAACGTTTAGTTAGATACAAGTCATAATACATGTTACTTATATTACATACCTAAGGTGTGCGTAAGAGCGTGCAGATCGGTCGAGATAAAACATAAATCTTATAGGAGGGGTCCATTATCCCCGATTTAGCCGGTATAGGCAGTTATCTAAAAAAGGGTTATGAATATAAGCTAGAGCATATAGGTTGGGTCGAGACTCGAGATCAAAAAAAATTGTATAGGAGTAAGGGTCTTTTAGACTCGTTAAGCCAGGATGGCAATTTTCTAAAAAAATGTCTTAAAACAGAAACAAAGAGGATTTGACCAACACTGATAACTTCCCATTGATTCCCTTTGAAACTCGACACCCGATGTTAGTTCTTATAAGAATATCTTTGTGTGTTCTCAAGATATTCGAGCCGAAAATTATTTTTAACAATTTTTAGCAGGTTTTTTAAAATAATATTCCACCTTTCAGCCATTTTACAACTTTTTTAATTACTGTAATAAAATACAAGCGCTAATTGAATTTTTCTGAAAACCCTTTTTACACTTTATTGCCTTATTATCAATAAAATAAACTTTATTTGATGTCGATACCTTTATTTGTTCTCAAAATATCGTCGACGAAAAAAGATCACGAACGTACGTATACATACTACTCTGGCATCTCTAAGGCGCCAGTTATAGCTATCATTGAAATTCATCATTGAAAATTTTAATGATTCATTTTTAGACGTTTAGGGTGCTAAATCTATGATTATTTTGATGTCAAAATAAAGCTTATTTTAATAAATCTGGCCAAAAAAAAAAAACTAAATTCGGCCCAACCTTTCTCATGAAATATCTCTTTATTTCAATGATCATTGATAAAGTAGTGCAATCATTGAAATAATGAAAGTCAGTTTGTGTTGAAGGTTCGGCCGAATTTAAATTTTTTTTTGGCAGATATATATTTATTAAGGCATAGGCATTATTTTGGCATCAATATATTTATAAATTATACTTTCTAAACGTCTTGAAATTAATAATTAAAATTTTCAATGATGAATTTCAATGATAGCTATAACTGGCGCCTTAAAATCTATAAATTTGTATGAATACCAGAGCTGGAAACGTGAAGAAATGTTCAAATTTTCGATCCGACAAATCGGACCATTTACAATAATTTCCAATGGAAAGTTAAAAACAATATATTTTTACGGTGGCGTAGTGGTCAAGCAAATTTGCCCAATTATGAGGCAAACTGCAAACTTCACTTTATGCATAAATACGTACCTACTAAGAATCAACCTATCTTCAAAACTGTATTTTAATTTTGCGTACGTCAAAGATTTTTCATAGATTTTTCCCTATTTCCTTTAAAACATCCCCATTGAAAAATAAATGATAGATACCTTACTAACTTCCTACCTACCTATACACATTTCTTCATTTTTTCGCAGACACGAACATTTTATCAAAAACATTTTCAGAATTACTAATTTCCTTATTCTTAACCTGCCTTAAAAAATCTTGGGTGCATACGGTATACCTATTGATCACATCGAACGATACAAAGACATAATGTAACCATGCATTCATTCATAAATAAAAAGCAACCTCAAGTTAGCTTAGCAAAATTATACATAAGTCTTTTCCATCACGTCATTAGAAATATATACTACCCTAACTGCACACAGTTAAAAAAAATTGTGTCTACCTAAATCCCACCGCGACCTTCCACGACCAAAAAATCATTTATTATATTTTCTGTAAGATGAGAGATCATTGAAGAAGAAATCAACACAAAAAAAAGACAGGAGAGTGAGAGCGAATGTGGGAAATTTTTCTTGCAAATGACCCGCGCTGATGGAGCGGAATTCTTGTGAACTGCAAGCTTCTTTGTGTGTATGTGCAAGGAAATTTGTTGTTAAAAAATGCGAAATAGAACCTTTTTCTATTATTTTAATAAAAAAAACTTATGCAAGTAATTTTTGTTTCTGCCCTCGAAACTAGTTAAAATAATATTGAAAAAAAATAATAAAAATAACTGAAAATTGAGTAAGCTATCTTTTCTTCACAACGACGTTTCAAATGTCGATAAATAAAATTGCATTTTAAATTATGTTATGAACAAAAAAATAAGAAAATTTTGACGATATTGATTTATTAAACATATTTTCTTTAAAACATAAATAATTTCAAAAAAAGCAAAAATAGCAAGACTTTGCCCCAGGATCTTGAAAAAAATATTACCAAAAAAAAACGTATTTTTTTTTTGTTTTTGACCTAAGATCACTTTTATATGTATTTTTAAAAAATTGAAAAAAATTTAAATAACACACCATATTTATTGACTTTGAAATATACCCGATTTGGGATCGTTACCTTCAAAACTTTTGAAGTTTTGTCAAATCGCGTAACCATATTACCTTGTAAATTCGCTTATATTATGAACAATTGCCCATTTTTTTTTTGGAATAAATTATAAAATTATTAAACAAAAAACATTATTATTAACTTTAAACATTTATTTTCTTACAAAAAAAAATATAAAAAAAATAAAAAAATGATTTCTAAAATATGCCCCAGTGATTTATCGAAAACCTTCGGTAAAATTGTGGATATTTTATTTTCTGTAGCGGATTTGAGGTACAAAGAATTTTGTTTTTAATTTTTAAAGTAAACAAATATTTTTGTCTAATATTTTTCAATCAAAATCTTTTTGTTTCAATAAAATATTTGAAAAATTGTGGATGCTATACAGCTAAACGTGAAGTTCCCACCTATTTTCTTGAGGGAAACCTCCCCTTAACTGCCTTGATCGTGTTTAAAAAAAAAAGGAAACCCTCTCGCTCTATATACAATGCTACTAAAATTATTTCATCACGGTGAATAGACAGTACATAAAAACAGCATACAATCCAACACATTATCCGACTGCCGACTTCATTCAGATTTTCACCACACCAAATGTTATAACAAAAACCTACGAGTTCCAGTTCCAGATCATCATTTAAGAAACATCATTTTTCTTTTCTAAATTAAAACAGTGTTAACCATTGAAATTAATCTTTTTCTTCCTATATAAATTTAAAAACTAAATCGTAAATTATTTAAAAAATTTGTTAAATCCTATCTTTCAATTTGGTATCTTCCATAGCAACTTTTTTTTTTCTCTTCTTTATAAATTTTTGTACTGTAAAGCTCTATTAAATTACTTTGGTATTCGTTTCGATGGTATTTATAAAATAAATTTATGAATTTTAAGCAAAAAAAAAAATAAAAAAAATAAACCGATTTCTTTTACTCTGTAACACGTTTGACCATCGCGTAATTACTTTAACTAGTACCTCCAGCCCTCGAAATTCGAGTGCCAATTACATTATCTTCTAATTGACAGACATTTTGACTGAAGTTAAAAGCCTACAAAGTACCTGCTTACAAATTTTTTCGTGAATTTGCCTATTAAAACCTATAAGACCGTGACCGAACCTACAATACCCAACCAAATGTATTTTTGTTTTTGTTATACACGACGATTTTTACACTTATACGACACGTGCAAGCTGCCAACTCCACTAAGACTGTATTCTATCTCGCTCTCCATTTTACATATCTACTATCCAAATCAAACACATGCACAATAACTATGTTGCATTGTTTCGTAGTTGTTTTTTTTTTCATTCTGTGTTTTTACAAATATATTCTCTCTCGCTCCATCTTAATACGATTTTTTTTTTGTTAATTTAACTTATTTGCGGTTTAATAGTTTAATTAATTTATATTTTGTGCACTTCTGTGGCACAAAACTTTTCCAACGGTATATAATCTATATGCCTTCGGTTTTTCTAGACCGCGTAAATTGTACCACAAAATTCGTGTTATCCGTTTTATAATATGATGATGATGATAAAAACCTATATAAGACTTTGACCGAACCTACAATATCCAACCAAATGTATTTTTGATTTTGTTATACACGACGATTTGTATACCAATGCGACGGTGCAAGCTACCAACTCTACCACTGATCTCTATAAAACACTGGATAGTGGATTCTCTATATGTATAACAGTTTTTTTTTGAAGAAAATTGAATTTGACAGCTCTTGTACTTCCCACACAGTTTGTGTCTTTTTTAAACAAAAGGAAAGAAAGAGATAGATAGAATTGAAATTGTTTTCGTATTCGTACCCGCTTAACACGCCGACTCCACAGGACATACAGATGCCCAAGATCCAAATCCAGTCAACAATCAGCTTGTTTTTTCGCACTGGGCACTTTATGTCATGTCGTTAGTTATGTCGATAAAATTTCACTAATAAGTCAGAGCAAGAGAATCATACAAAAATTCCTTTCAGTACTACTTTTACCTCTCTCACACACATGGAACGTCAAATCTCATGGCCAAGCTTTGAACAGAGCTCATGTCTTGTTCAAAAATTAGTTTTCGTCGACATGTTCATGACATGGACATGGATTTTTGTGCCTCCATTGGATTTTTTGTAGACATGTTCATAATCCTGCCATCGTTCATGTCCTGTGGAGGCGGGCTGTAACCAAACAAAAAAAATGGCCGCGTTCATCAGGAATTCTTGAATTTCAGATTTTTTTTTTTGGTTTAAAAATAAAATGTGGATATTCTTTTTCACAAAACAACTGCGCTGGAAAAACATATTTTTACTTTTGTAATTTTGCCAAAAGTGGCCAGCTTAAACGTAACTAAAAGTTACTGAAAGTCATCTAACTTTTTATGACAGCTGGCTAATCAGAAGCTCCAAAAATTCAGAAATCTGAATTTTCATATGTTAACGTAATGGATTGAACGCGGCCAGTCTAAACTGTAATAACTGTTATAAGTGTTATATATAATAAAAAAAATTTGACGTTTCACGTCCTTCCCACAGTTATAATCTTCCTTCAATTTTCTTCAAAATTTTTATATGAATTCACTATCCAGTGTTTATAGAGATCAGTGACTCCACTTTGACTTTGTATTCTATCTCGCTCTCACTTTTACCTATCTACCCAAACCAAACACATGCACAATAATTGTGTTGCATTGTTTCGTGGTTGTTTTTTATTTTCTTTCTCTTTTTTGTAGGTGTATTTGGTGATGATTCTCCGCTGAAGCTCATCCGTGGACGATGAACAACCGCCTCATTGTGTTTTTTACAAATATTCTCTCTCACTCGCTTCTCACTCCCTCTTAATACGAAATTTTCTTTTGTTAATTAAACTTATTTAAGGTTTAACAATTTAATTAATTTATATTTTGTGCACTTCTGTGGCACAAAACCTTTCCAACGGTATATAATTTATATGCCTTCGGCTTTTCTTGACCGCGTAAATTGTACCACAAAATTCGTGTTTACCGTTTTATAATATGATGATTCTCTCTCGCTCTCTTATCGCTCCATCTTAATACGATTTTTTTGTTGTTAATTTAACTTATTTGCGGTTTAGGCCGTGTGCGAATTCGTTTAAAATTGCGATTAAATTTTATCCGACATTAAAATTTGACAATTCTACGTACAGATTCACCTCACTAGTGTCAAAAATTAATCTTTGGATAAAATTTAACGCGATTTTAACCGAATTCACACACGGCCTTAATAGTTTAGTTAATTTATATTTTGTGCACTTTTGTGCACAAAACCTTTCCAACGGTGTATAATCTATATGCCTTCGGCTTTTCAAGACCGCGTAAATTGTACCACAAATTTCGTGTTTGCCGTTTTATAATATGATGATGATTAAAACTTAAAAAGACCTTGACCGAACCGACAATACCCAAATACATTAATGTATAATGTGCAATCCACCCTTCTCTTTTGCACACATACTCTACACGTCTCACTGGTTGCAAAATCCAATGCAAACAGGTACTAACAGATCATCCCAAGAAAATTCAATGTGCTGCGGCAGACTCAATATTATTATTTTCTGAATGCTGCCAACTGATATTCCAATAATCTTTCCAGTAGTGCTGGAAAACTGGTTGGTTTTATTGTGGAAAAAATCGAAACGTCACATCGTGAATTTTAAAGTGTTTATTATTTTGTCGGTCGTGTGTCGTGTCGCGAATTTTCAGTTTTAATTAGTTTTGTGGTACAATTTGCGCGGTCTTTATATCGTTAAAAAGGTTTTATTGCACAGAAGTGCACATTGGAAATTTTTTTTTTTAAATTGCACCAAGAAAACAAAAACAATAAAAGAAAGTTGCATATTTGTTCGCTCCGTCTCGCTCTGACTCTCGCTCGCACTTATGCAATTTTATTTTATTGTTTTTTGTCTTTTCTGGTGCAATTATTTAATAAAATTTTGCATTGTGCACTTCTGGGCAAAAAAACCTTTTCAATGATATATAATTTATATGCCTTCCGCTTTTGTAGACGGCGTAAATTGTACCACAAAAAACACGTTTGCCGTTTTATAATATGATTCTTCATAAGTAATTTTATTTGTGTTATTGTTCCCTTTTTAGAAATAACTTCAAAACCCGAACTCCGTTAATGAAGAGCAGGTAATATTTCTAAAAACTCTTTTTAAAGCAAAATAAATATTAGTGACGATGAAAAAACGGGTAACACCCTACCATCGGGTACAAAAATGAGGTCATTTCTAGTGCAGTAGCTAGAGTTAAAATGCCTAATTTTTGTCATTCCAGTCCCGCGACCTGGTTTGCACTAGTAGAGTCGTCTTTCGCGATAAATAATATAAAAACACATGTTTTGAAATACCATCACGTTTTAACAGCACTCCCAGAAGATATATTGATGACTGTTACTGATGTTATCAATAATCCTCAGTTATAAGCAGGCATTCTGAAAGCGAAAGTTTACGATTGACAAAGTTATTAGGAGGCGTTGCCATAGGTGATAATACACCATCGCAATATTTTCGGCAATTGCAATTAATATCAGGTTCGTCTAATGTCCTTCCCGATAACGTACTCCAACAATTTTGGTTAGGTGGTCTCCCAGCTCATATTAAGTCGATCCTAGTAGCAGCAACAACTTCCGATATGGACTCACTACTGAAAATGGCGGATAAGATTTATGAAGTGGGTAATACTTCCCCTATGGTTGCAAGCACTACAACAGATTCATTTATTGATAGACTTAAGGCTATAGAAAACAAAATAGAAAATCTTACTATGTGTTCAACGGAAAAGTATGATAGGTCTCGTCCAATTAACAGGTTTCGGAAAAAATTCAGAGGTAGAAGTAGGAACAAGAGCCAAATTAAAAAATACCCAACGTGTTTTTTTCACCACAGATTCGGCAAGGACGCTCGAAATTGTCGTCAACCATGCGATTTCGATACGAAAAATAATCAAAAAAACTGATTTCGACGGCTACTGCCATTAACGCCAGCAGTCATGTTAGTCGTCGTCTCTTCATTAAATGTAAAAATTCTTAGCTGACATTTTTAATAGATACGGGGGCTGACGTTTCCACTGTTCCAGTACAGTTTTTTTTTTCGCGAGTATTAAAAGATTCGAACTTTGGTTTGTCGGCAGCGAATGGTTCTCCCATTAAAACATTTGGTACCCAATTATTGAAAATTGATTTAGGATTCCGAAGAGATTTCACTCACGCATTTATTATAGCTTCCGTCAATCACCCAATCATCGGTGCAGACTTTTTATCTAAGTTTAACCTTTTAGTAGATTTGAATTTCCAAAAAATCATAGATGCCACTACTTCGCTGACAGTGTGTACCATAATGAAAGATGCCGATAATCCCACACCAAAACTTTTTCAACTATCGAATCCATACGCAACAATTCTCGAAAAATATAAATGCCTTACTTCTCCCCTGAATTATAATCTCAAGGTAAACCATGATGTCGTACACCACATTCATACGAAAGGTGAATTACCTTATTCCAAGCCTCGGAGACTCGACAAAACCAAATACAAACAAGCTAAAACAGAGTTTGAATATATGCTAAGTCTAGGATTATGTCGACTTTCCTCTTCGCCAGTTTCATCTCCTCTTCATCTAGTAAAAAAGAAAGATAGCATATAGCAATGATTGAAGACCTTGTGGCGATTATCGTCGCCTCATTCCATTAAGGCATATACAAGATGCAAACATGCATGCAGAAGGCTGTAGTATTTTTCCTAAAATCGATTTAGTTAGAGCATTCCATCATATCCCAATCGCCGCAGAAGATATCCATAAAACCGCCATTATTACTCTTTTTGGTCCTTACGAGTTCCTGTTCATGCCTTTTGGTTTGAGAAACGCTGCTCAGACATTCCAACGCTTCATGGACAAGACCCTCGAAGGTTTAAATTTCGTTTTGTCATATCTTGATGATATCTTAGTGTTCAGTAAATCTATAAAAGAACATCAACATCATTTAGAAATTCTTTTTGAACGCTTAAGTGCGTTCGATGTTAAAATTAATGTTGCTAAATGTGTTTTTTGGGTAGAAAGTTTAACATTTCTCGCACATACTATTACAAAAGATGGAACACTTCCAACCAAAGAAAGGGTTGATGCAATTCTTGCACTCAAACAACCAAACAGCATTAAACAGACACAACAATTTCTAGGAATGATAAATTTTTATAATAGGTTCGTTCCTCATCTTGCAGAATATTTAGCACCAATATATTCACATCTATCAAATTTGGAAAAGATGAATACAAGGAAAATACCTAATAAATCAAAAAAAATTAGTTGGTCTGCCGAATGCGAAATATTCTTCCATAAAGCTAAAGAAGCCCTTGCTTCCGCAACACTTCTATCACACCCGAATTAGAATGCTGAGTTTAACATTACCACAGATTCGTCCAATGTAGCTGTGGGAGCGGTGTTACAACAGTTTGACAATCAGAAACACTTTTGGGTCCCACGTGGTTTTTTTTTCAAAGAAATTACAACCAGCTGAAACACGCTATTCAACGTTTGACAGAACTTCTTGCTATTTATCTAGCTATAAAACATTTTAGACATTTTGTAGAAGGGTGTGAGGTCACGATTTATTTCGACCATAAACCCTTATCCACAGCGATAACGTCTAAGTCCCCTTTCACACAGGGCAACTGAGTTGCCGGCAACAAATAGTTCATAGGCGAGAAGGGCAGGAAGAAAGAGGGGGAAATGAAATCTCCCCGGTCAACAAATTCAGGAAACTTTTTTGACGTTTCTCTTCACACTACGTTTGTGTGCGTTCAACCAAGGTAGTTTAAAAGGAAAATACAGCAAGTCTCCTCCAACTTTGTATCTGCGTGTGAAAGGTACAGGAGATTGTTAAGGAGATTTAAAGAAAACGTCAAAAAAATCACCAGCAACTAGTATCTTCGTGTGAAAGGGGACTAAGACGGAACGTAGTCCTCGTCAAACAAGACACCTTGAATATATTGCCCAGTTCACAAGTGACATCAGACACATTTCTGAAAAAGATAATGTTGTCACCGAATATCTGTCGCAACCAACCGATGAAACCTGTAGACATTTTTTTCGAATTTTTATAGATGACCAATGTAAAAAACTCAGTTTTCTTATTTAACCATCGATTTTTTTGGGGCAGCGTTCTTTTGGTCCCACATTTTTAAAAATCGATTTTTTTCGATAACTGTTGGAGGTCAAAATATTTTAATGGGTTGTCAAAAGTGGTCATATTGTACACAAAAATTTTAAAAAAATAGACACTTTTTGGGGCCAAGTTAATACAACTATTTTTATAGGGAAACATACGCTATCTCCAAAAAACAAATTTTCCATCGGACGAATTCCCCACAAAAAATTAATCCAACACGACAAAATCTCCGTGGGGACAGGCGCCCAAATATCAAAATCCTCAATATATAGAATTTTTTGCCACTATCTCAAAATATTCAGTAATCTCCAATAATCCCCAACATATTTTTTTGATTGCAAAAGTTGATGGTTGATGCAGTTATTAATTCACAGTTCATTATTATGTGGGTACAAATTTCATTCGGTCACAGTTTCTTCTTCAGAGCAAAAAATTATGAGCGGAGTATGGAGAAGAAAGAAAGATCCCGAATGAACAACAAGCAACTTGTGTTTGGCTAGGAAAAATGCTAGTTGATTCAAATGCAGTTGTCAAACAATAAAACATACTCGAGGAGTCTGATGATTGCCCTGGCGACCGTGAAATAGCCATAACTCCAGCCTATTTCACTCAAGTTGTTGTTCTTTCATTCAAACTATTAATTTTATATTTCTGAAATTTTTTTTCCTTTGTAATTTTTATTTGAATTTAATTGAGAAACATCAAAGATGTAGATATTTTATATAAATTAATAAATTAATAATAAATACATAGATATGTAGATAGTTTTAATCACAAAAAACTTCTGTGCAGGATGTGCATATAACAATAGCGCTCTTTTGGGGAAAGCATTTTTCATAGGCCCAAATCATTTCACATTGCAAGCATGATGTCCATTTTTCGGTATCAATGTTTTCAGTTTTCCACTGTTTGCCACAAAAATTGCAAATTGCTTCATTTGACGGAGGAACATCTTCAAATTGTTCGTTGTCTTCTGAATCCTGAAATTGAATGCTTTCATCCGAATTGCTAGATTCACCATCGACTTTTAGATCGGCATTAGATTTTGGTTTCTTCCTTTTTTTGTAGTTTTTCGAGATGCCTTTATGACGGTCTTTAATTCTTTCATCGGCTTCAGTTTTGGTACTTTTTTTTAATTTATCCTTTTGATGCTATCTGCAAGCTCAAGTTTGTATGGTGACGAAGTCAAGATGGTAGACTTAGATTTTCGGCCCCTATTTCCAGTTGCCACTCTTTTAATTTTAGGAGGTGGCGATATTTCCCAAGGTGTGAGAAAACCTCCAGTTTGGTCAGAATTGGTATTCACAGATTGAGGAACAGAAGGTGAGAGCAAAGTACTAGTACTGGCTATATTATCGTTTTCAAATGTAATTGGTATGTTTTCGTTGATAGTTGGCGGATGAATAATTGAGTCTTTATAAAAGATGAGAGCATTTAGGTTTTATTCATAAAATTATGAGATAAAATAAACTTACCAGGTGAGGCGGAAGCGATAACATTATAACTCCATTTTGGCGAGCTAAATCTAAAACGTCAATATTCCTTGTGTGGCTATAATGGCCATTGCGGATAAGTAATACTGGATCATTTTTGGATGGTTTTACATAGCTTAAGAAGTGGTGAAACCATTTGGTAAATAATGGGATCTGAACCCATCCTGAAAGATGGCATGATGAATCTGATCCTGGTGGTGCACCTTTTATCAGAAGTGGATTTTGGTTTTTTCGGGGGAAATAAAATATGGTGGAACAAATGACCCTCCAGCGCTCATACATGAAGTAACGGTGATCAGAGATCTCCGCTCTGCCGATGTCATGGCTCCGATTTGCCGTTTTCCTTTTCTTGCCAAAACTTGCTGCTGTTTTGACTGAACGACGGATAGCCCTGTTTCGTTGACATTCCAAATTCGATTTGGTGGAAAATTGTATTTTGAATACTCTTGTTCCAAAAGATCAAAAAATACATTTACATTTTCACGAGTAAATCCTTTTGCCTGATCGAAAGATGTGCCAGTAGGTGAACGGATGCTTAGTTTTTTCTTGTGCCGTTTCAAAAATCCCTGAAGCCAATCATTTCCAGTACATTCGGCGATTGTTGAGAAATTATTTGTTATTGAATTTCTTTTGGCCATTTGGAATGCTAGTGATCTTATGTCGAGTCTGGTAAGACCTCACAGTAAGACCTCACATGCGAGACTCCATTTCCAAAACATAATCAACGAGAGTCTTCTCAATGGATTCGGTGAAAACAGGCTTTCGTCCCAATTTCAGGGAAAGAAGCGCCTTCACAGACTCGTTACTCCGAGCATGTCGTTGAAGAGTCGTGTGTGGCACGCCAAAAATCTTCGACGCACGTAAAATCCCGAGTTCTTCATTTCTCACCGTATAAACTGCACGCTCCATATCCTTGGGATCCCATTTTCTAATTTCACCCTTTTTTGGCATTTTAAAAATGAAACTACAGACGAAGACATCAATTAAAACCACTTCACAAAACAAACTTATGAGATGGGTAATGTGGTATACTATACCACAATAGGCTATAGCTGCTATACCACATTACCCGAAAATGTATGATTTTACAAAAATTGAAAATAAGCAAAAGTAAAATGAGTTACATACATGTTATATTCAAACTTACAATTGTTAAACAAAGGTAATGGTTGATTTTCGCAAGAAGTTGTGTTGTTTCGATAAAAAACACTTTTTTTTAATCACAAAAATTTATTTTTCTTTCACTACTACACTACACTACAAAAAAAAGTCGAACGCACCCGAAAACAAACTTCAATAAATATTTCACGAGAAAATGCTTATATTGAAGTACAAAACCCGCCTACTACGTTTTTTTATGTGAACTACTTGCTCATTTAATAAAAAATTAAAAAGATTGTTTAGAATCTAAAATAACAGACTATACCACATTACCCATGTATACCACAATACCCCAAATTACTCTACAGTCAAACAACAAAAAAGCAAATAATATAACATCTGCTGCACACAAGGCCAATGCAATGTCTAAAAATAAAGTATTAGATAAGCATTCATGTAAGAAACAGACATGCATATGGTCACGTACACCATGTACATAATATCTTCTTTTACATAGAATAAGGATCTGAGTGTGTGAAGTTAGCCCCCCTTTTTTGATTTTGTTATTTTTGAAAGTTGTTCCCGGTTGTTCCGGATTTGTTCCGCATTGTTCCAATTTTTTTTCGAAAAATATTCAAAAATGGGTGTTTTAGACCCCAAAAACCATTTTTGACTTAGTCCCCCTTTATTTGAAATTCGAATTTTTTAATTTTTTTTCTGGTTCCAAAAAGTGTTCTAAACATTGTTTCAAAGAATTAAAAATTTAGAAATTTTATTTTTAAAGATAGGGCCTTTCAAAGTTTGTTTGAAAAATGCAAAATACGGATCTCGAATATTTTTTTTTTTTTTTTGAAAACCTTTGATTAGGATTACTTGGCTATATATACATGTGTAGAGAAAAAATTGTATCTCTAGATGCATACTGTAATCCCAAAAACCAACTTCAAAAAAAAATCTTAATGTTTTTGAAATTTGTAAAAATTCCATGAGCCCCCCTTTTTCAAAAATCCAAAATCGCAAAGTTGTTCCAAGTCAAATCTTGTTTTGTGTGTAATATCCCAAAATTTTATCCAAAAATATAAATAACTAAGGGCTTAACCCCAACAAAAACTAGTAAAGCACTTTTTTCACTCCCCTGACCCCCCCTTTCAAAATTTCAAAAATCCAAAACTTGATTATGATTTCATTACCAATTATCCAAACGGCTTCAAAATCTTGTTTATTTAAAACACACACCAAACAGACAAAACACCTAAAAACCCCCCCTGACCCCCCCTTTTAAAAAAGCCTTTATTTAAAAAAATTTTTTAAATATCAATCTAATTAAAACCCATTGTTCCAAAATTTCATCAAAAAATATCCATATTCAAAGATTTTACAGCCAAAAAACGATTTTTACGATATTAAACAAACATTTTTATTTTGCGGCCCGCTTTGGAAAATCGAACAGTATACATACTGCCTCATTTTTTATACGTTAAACTTAACATTCCACTGAAGAAAAAATAATTACAAAAACATACACATTAAACAATCTAAATAAATGTCCACCCCCCTCCAAAAAAAAAAAAAATCCAAATTTTAAATCGTATTCCGAATTTGAACTGACGAACATAGACAAAAACTCATTGTGATATGATTTAACACAAAAAAATAAAATATAAAATCTTAAAAGCATGTAACACCATTTACGATATTAAATAAAAACTCTACTATCGCCCCCATTTTTAAGAAATCCAAAATTCAAAAACCTGTTCCAGGTTGTTCTAGGGCTCTTCTAAATTGATCCAGGCTTTCGCTTCTTAAAATTGATTTTTGCTATGAAAAATTTCAACAAAATGCTCCCCCGCCCCCCCTTTTTCAAAATCGAAAATCTAAAACTTGTTCCAAGTTCGAAATCGCTCAAATCTAATTGTTCCAAAGATTCATGCAAAAATATTGAAAATTGAAGATTTTAAGCCCAAAAAACACTTTAAATGAAAAATCCTTATTATCCTTGCGCTGGCCCCCCTTTTTAGAAATCCAAAATTCAAAAACTTGTTCCAGGTTGTTCTAGGGCTCTTCTAAATTGTTCCAGGCTTTCGCTTCTTAAAATTGATTTTTGCTATGAAAAATTTCAACAAAATGCTCCCCCGCCCCTCCTCTTCCAAAATCGAAAATCTAAAACTTGTTCCAAGTTTGAAATCGCTCAAATCCAATTGTTCCAAAGATTCATGCAAAAATATTGAAAATTGAAGATTTTAAGCCCAAAAAACACTTTAAATGAAAAATCCTTATTATCCTTGCGCTGGCCCCCCTTTTTAGAAATCCAAAATTCAAAAACTTGTTCCAGGTTGTTCTAGGGCTCTTCTAAATTGTTCCAGGCTTTCGCTTCTTAAAATTGATTTTTGCTATGAAAAATTTCAACAAACTGCTCCCCCGTCCCCCTTTTTCCAAAACCGAAAATTTAAAACTTGTTCCAAGGTCAAAATCGCTCAAATACAATTGTTCCAAATTTTCGTGCATAAAACTTGAAAATAAAAAATTTCAAACCTCATTTTCGAAAATATAATTGAAATTTCCGTTTGCGAAATAATCTAGTTTTTATTCTTCCAATGTTCAATTTTTTTTTGTTTATATTGTTTGGATTATTTTGATGGTTTCCCTTAAATAATTACGTATAAATTTGTGCAAAAAATAAAATATTAAATCTTTTGCGATGTGCTCAATATATTTGGCTACTTCACTACACCGCAAAATTTATACGTAATTTACTTAGGGGAAAAAAATAGGGTTATTTTTTCTGGGAGCCCTGGATTTGAGCGATTTTGAATTTGGAACAAGTTTTAGATTTTCGATTTTGGAAAAGGGGGGGCGGGGGAGCATTTTGTTGAAATTTTTCATAGCAAAAATCAATTTTAAGAAGCGAAAGCCTGGAACAATTTAGAAGACCCCTAGAACAACCTGGAACAAGTTTTTGAATTTTGGATTTCTAAAAAGGGGGGGCCAGCGCAAGGATAATAAGGATTTTTCATTTAAAGTGTTTTTTGGGGCTTAAAATCTTCAATTTTCAATATTTTTGCATGAATCTTTGGAACAATTAGATTTGAGCGATTTCGAACTTAAAACAAGTTTTAGATTTTCGATTTTGGAAAAGGGGGGGGGGGGGCGGGGGAGCAGTTTGTTGAAATTTTTCATAGCAAAAATCAATTTTAAGAAGCGAAAGCCTGGATCAATTTAGAAGAGCCCTAGAACAACCTGGAACAGGTTTTTGAATTTTGGATTTCTTAAAAATGGGGGCGATAGTAGAGTTTTTATTTAATATCGTAAATGGTGTTACATGCTTTTAAGATTTTATATTTTATTTTTTTGTGTGAAATCATATCACAATGAGTTTTTGTCTATGTTCGTCAGTTCGAATTCGGAATACGATTTAAAATTTGGATTTTTTTTTTTGGAGGGGGGGAGGGGGGTGCACATTTGTTTAGATTATTTAATGTGTATGTTTTTGTAATTATTTTTTCTTCAGTTAAATGTTAAGTTTAACGTACAAAAAATGAGGCAGTTTGTATACTGTTCGATTTTCAAAAGCGGGCCGCAAAATAAAAATGTTTGTTTAATATCGTAAAAATCGTTTTTTGGCTGTAAAATCTTTGAATATGGATATTTTTTGATGAAATTTTGGAACAATGGGTTTTATTTAGATTGCTATTTAAAGATTTTTTTTAATAAAGGCTTTTTCAAAAGTGGTGGTCAGGGGTGGTTTTTAGGTATTTTGTCTGTTTGGTGTGTGTTTTAAATAAACAAGATTTTGAAGCCGTTTATATAATTGGTAATGAAATCATAATCAAGTTTTCGATTTTTGAAATTTTGAAAGGGGTGGTCAGGGGAGTGAAAAAAGTGTTTTTGTTGGGGTTAAGCCCTTAGTTATTTATATTTTTGGATAAAATTTTGGGATATTACACACAAAACAAGATTTGACTTGGAACAACTTTGCGATTTTGGATTTTTGAAAAAGGGGGGCTCATGGAATTTTTACAAATTTCAAAAACATTAAGATTTTTTTTTGAAGTTGGTTTTCGGGATAACAGTATGCATCTATTTTTTCTCTACACATGTATACATAGCCAAGTAATCCTAATCAAAGGTTTTCAAAAAAAAAAAAAAAAATATTCGAGATCCGTATTTTGCATTTTTCAAAAAAACTTTGAAAGGCCCTATCTTTAAAAATAAAATTTCTAAATTTTTAATTCTTTGAAACAATGTTTAGAACACTTTTTGGAACCAGAAAAAAATTAAAAAATTCGAATTTCAAATAAAGGGGGGCTAGGTCAAAAATGGTTTTTTGGGGTCTAAAACCCCCATTTTTGAATATTTTTCGAAAAAAAATTGGAACAATGCGGAACAAATCCGGAACAACCGGGAACAACTTTCAAAAATAACAAAATCAAAAAAAGGGGGGCTAACTTCACACACTCTAAGGATCTCTCTAAATATCACGCCTTACGCATGTTATAGCTCTTATAGCTCTCTTATTACTACTCAGGATTCGTTCAGTAAAAGAACAATCGTAGTTTAAGTGGTCAGTGTATAACGGTATCCATGTGTATATTAAAAAATTGAATAAAGGGCATAAGCTCACAAAAAATATTTTTTTTAAAACAAGTGTTAGGTTAGGTTAGGAGGGCCGTGCCCAGCCCAAAGGCTGCTGCATACACGGGGGCCTAATGGTCCATTGTGATCTCCATAAACAGTGATGCTAACTTAACAATTATTGACATAGATTGGTTCATTAGCAATAATTATTGATTCAAAATAGCTTTTAACGGCCTTTAGCGTTTATTAAGTGGACTGTAAATGTTAAAAAAATCTTTTTGTATGGCAACATAATCTATTTGAACTATTGTTTCGATTCCATTGTTCTATTTTGTTTAAGCCTTCTCAACTTGTTTCTTTATATATAGTTTCAACGAGTATGTATTCTATTTTCAATATTTTTTACTCTTTCAATAAATCTTGTCGTGAACTGACGTGTGGTCTTTTTTCTATTAAACTTAAACTCTAACAGGTTATGGGCCCAGGCCGAACTTAGCTTTAAATAAATTAGTACTATACATATTAATTAAAGCTTTCTTTTTTCTTTCAATTTAAATAGACATAATTATAAAAAATAATTATGAGTGCCGCAGGTTTGTACTCCATTGAAAAACTAGACGACTCTAACTATGCATCGTGGTCTGTCCACATGAAGAGCGTTCTGGTTCATTCAGACTTATGGGCTATCACGAGTGGAAGGCTTGTAAAAAGTGAGGATGCTAATGCAGAAGAATCTGCAGCTTTCGATGCAAAAGACGAGAAGGCGCTAGCAAGTATAATGCTTTGCATAAAAACTTCGCAAATAAATCACGTGCGTCACTGTCTAACCTCTACATCAGCTTGGAACACTTTGAAAGAAATATACCAGCCATGTGGTCCTGCGCGTAAAATCACGTTGTTCAAAAAGCTTCTGAACCTTAGTTTTTCTGAAGGAACTAGCATGTCGGAGCACATAAATGAGTTTTGTGAAACACTAGAAAAGCTGGCAGAAATTCGTGTTGATGTGCCTGAAGAGATGATGGTAATAATTCTGCTTTCTAGTTTACCAGATTCGTTTGAGAATTTTGTAGTGGCTATTGAGACACGTGACACACTTCCAGCTTTAAATGTGTTAAAGGTGAAGCTGCTAGAGGAAGGAGCTAGAAGGCATGAAAGAGGGGGTAAGATAGCAGAAATTGGCGACAGTCATCAAGCATTTGTTGCTCGTGTGAATGGCAAAAGGTGCTCCAAAACTAGAAACAGTGGCAGTGGCAGCAGTAGTCTTGGAGGTGCTACAAGCGGTGGTAGTAGTAGTAGGGGCAAAAGAAAAGTAAATGGCAAATGTTATAATTGCGGTCGTCGGGGTCACTTTGCTTCTCATTGCAAGGATCCGAAAAGGGACATAAATACGATCAATGAGCATTCGTTTTCAATTCTGGCTTCTGCTTCGAATAATTGTTTGGAAAAGGATTCCTGGTGTGTTGACAGTGGGGCTACGTCACACTTGTGCTGTGATCGAAGTTTGTTCTTCTCATATGCTGCGGGAAAAGAAAAAATTTTGCTAGCGGGAGAAAATTTCATAGAAGCAGACGGCAGAGGGGATGTTTGCATTAGCTGTAATGCTCTAACGGTAAAATTGAGAAACGTTCTGTACGTGCCAACAATGCAGGGAAATTTTATCTCCGTTAGTAGGGCAGTGGATAACGGGCTAGCAGTAGTTTTTGATAAAGAAACCGCTATTATTAGAAACTCAGATGGAGATGTCGTGTTGAAAGCAACCATGCGAGGTGGCTTATTCATATTTAAACCTGAGTCCAATAGATGCATGCTAGTTAAAAGCCAAATTGATGACGCGATTGAGTGGCATAATCGATACGGACATTTAAACTTTAATAGCCTCAAAGAGATGTCAGCCAAAAAATTAGTGCATGGACTAACGATAAAAGATGTGCCAACCAAGAACGAGTGTGTGACTTGTGCAAAAAGCAAAATATGTGTAAAGCCTTTCCCAAGTGCAACAATCAGCCGATCTCAGGATCTTTTAGAGATTGTGCACAGCGATGTTTGTGGCCCAATGAATAAGAATTCAATAGGAGGTTCTCGATATTTTGTGACATTTATAGACGATATGTCTCGTTTCATTTTTGTTTATTTTATTAAGACCAAAGATGAAGTATTTTCTGTCTTTAAATCTTTCAAGGCTTTGGTAGAGAAGCAGACAGGTAGGCAAATAAAAATTCTGCGTAGTGACAATGGTGGCGAGTACATTTCCAAGGATTTTGGAGCATTTCTTGATACAGAGGGTATACAGCGCCAGCTGACTGTCCCACATACACCTCAACAGAACGGCGTAGCAGAACGCGCTAATCGGACTTTGGTCGAGATGGCCAGGAGCATGATTGTGCACAGTGGTCTGGACGAATCATTTTGGGCAGAGGCAGTTGCAACTGCATCATACTTACGCAACAGAGCCGCAACCAAGTCCCTTGTTGATAAAACCCCGTATGAAATGTGGACTCGCAAAAAGCCAACAGTGTCACACCTTAAAGTTTTCGGTAGTTTAGCCATTGCAATTGATAAAACGCAACGAAAGAAGTTTCATCCAAAAGGTATAGAACTGATTATGGTCGGCTACTCCGAAACCTCCAAAGCATATCGTTTATATAATCCGCAATCAAAAAGGGTAATCGTAAGCAGGGATACCGTATTCATGAAAAATTCATTTGTCGGTTCCAAAGACGCAGCTTTTGACATAGTCACATATGACGCTAGTCAGATGGAATGTTTGGGTTCCGAAAGAAATTTGGATGCCGTCCAGAAAGAAGTTTTCTGTGAAGAAGTTTTCTGTGACGATGACGCTGATCAGTTGAAATGTTTCGGTTGCGAAAGTAATGCGGATGTTGGACAAAATGAAGTTCGTTGTGGAAAGCGTGGGCGTGAGAAGGAAGACGATAGCACGAGTGACGATTGTGAAAAAGTAGTCAAATTCACTAGAGGCAGACCTAGACTTGTTCGAACAGGAAGGCGTGGACGTCCTCGTAAAGAACGTCATATATTAAATCTGTTGGAGGAGGATGACGATTTTATACCTCAGAGTGTCGAAGAGGCTGTAAGTGGCAGATATTCTAAGCAATGGCAAGCATCAATGCAGAAGGAGTATGAATGTTTGGTAAAAAATGGTACATGGACGTTAGTTGACTTACCAGCTGGACATAAACTCGTTGGCTGCAAATGGGTGTTCAGTTTAAAGAGGAATGCGGATGGCAGCATTCAAAAGTTCAAGTCGCGTTTGGTCGCAAAAGGTTGTAGTCAACAGTTTGGTATTAATTTTACAGAAACCTTTTCACCGGTTGTAAGATATGCTACCATACGTATGTTGATTGCATTGGCTTGTGAGAATAATTTGCATTTGCATCAAATGGATGTATCATCGGCGTATTTGAATAGTGAACTCCATGACACTGTTTACATGAAGCAGCCTGAATCGTTTGTCGACAAGGAGTTCCCAAATAAAGTACTAAAACTCAACAAAGCACTTTATGGATTAAAACAGAGTGGTCGGGAATGGAACGAAAAACTAGATTCCGTTCTAAAGAAGATTGGGTTTTCGCCGTGCGTCAGTGAGCCGTGTGTTTACACAAAAAATCACAAAGGTAATTTTAATATAATCGCTGTTTATGTTGATGATCTCATTCTAGCAAGCTCTAAATTGGATGAACTTACTGAGATCAAAGCTCAAATAGCAAATGAGTTCGACGTTGTAGACGGTGGTAAACTTGAGTATTTCCTGGGTATGGAAATTAGCCGTGAGGGTGACACTGGTGCTGTTACTGTTTGTCAGCGGCAGTACATAAACAACCTCCTGAACCAGTATGGTATGGAGAATTGCAGGCCAGTATCTACACCGCTGGACGCAGGGTTCCAAGTTCATTGTACTAACGATAGCTGTAAAAGGGTCAATCCAACTAAGTATCAGTCCGTTATTGGTGCCCTTATGTACCTTGCAATTTCTTCTCGACCTGATATTCTACATTCAGTATGTAAACTGTCTTCGTGTAATATGGATCCCCATTCCGAACATGAAGCTGGTGTTTGGCATATCCTTAGGTATCTAAAGAAAACCATTGACATAAAGCTACATTACAGCAAAACAGGACAGCCTATTGAATGCTTCGTCGACGCAGACTGGGGAGGCGATCCTAGTGACAGAAAATCATATACTGGCTGTACATTTGTGGCAGCAGGAAGCGTGTTCTCGTGGGAGTCAAAAAAGCAAAATTTAATTGCACTTTCCAGCACAGAAGCGGAATACGTCGCACTCTCGACTGCAGCGAAGGAAGCCGTGTATATCAAGAAGTTAGTCACTGAAATGGGTTTTAGTATCACAGCCCCGATGGTTCTTAATAGTGATAACCAGAGTGCTCAGCATTTGATAAGAAATCCTGTTTATCATGCTCGCAGCAAACACATCGACATCAAGTATCATCATATTCGCGAATTGTATAAAAACAATGATATTAAATTGAACTATGTTAGTACTAATGAAATGATGTCAGATATTCTTACAAAGAATTTGCCTAAATTCAAACATTGTAAATTCACTCAAGCTATGGGGTTATATTAATTTTTTTTTTTTGTCTTTATTAATGTTTTTCAAATAAATTGTGTTGAGAAGGAGTGTTAAAAATAATGTAAATCTTTTTGTATGGCAACATAATCTATTTGAACTATTGTTTCGATTCCATTGTTCTATTTTGTTTAAGCCTTCTCAACTTGTTTCTTTATATATAGTTTCAACGAGTATGTATTCTATTTTCAATATTTTTTACTCTTTCAATAAATCTTGTCGTGAACTGACGTGTGGTCTTTTTTCTATTAAACTTAAACTCTAACAGTAAAACCATAAATACTCGTTTAAATAAAAAGACCGTAATTTGTTTAAAGTCGGGAAAATGGATAAAAACCCGACTATAGATTATTACTTTATTGAAAAACAAAACCGATGGCGACTGTATTTTATTCCTGTATGGAGCCAGGCGACTATACTGATCAGAGTTCTCGAGAAAACTGCCTATATAATATTCGGCACTCAGGAGAGTTACCGATCTCTTACAAATACATGCATGATAATTACAATAGTATGAGTACAATATACATCGATTCGATACAGTGCCAGCAAAAATTAACAATTTTTATAAACAATACATGATATAGTGTAAATCATAATATTTTAATTCAATTTTTCGGTCTCTACCGGTATGATACATATCTTCTGTATGGGACGTTTCAGCTTGCCTGTTTCCGTCTGCACGACTACGGATCTCACTAGACCATCTCTGCTACTGATGAGTTCACAAATTCTTCCAAGCGCCCAGTGCGCTGGTGGAAAGTTCTCACTTGCAATGGTTACTAATTTCCAGACCTTGATCTTTTCTTTCTCTCTACGCCACTGCTTACGTTGTTGGAGAGTGGACAAATATTCTGTACTCCATCTATTCCAGAAGTGCTTCAGCATCAACTGTCGATCCTTCCAGAGTCTAACACCGACTGTGTTCGGCTGACTGCTAACATCAAATGGAATCGGTAGTATTGTTGGTTCACCCACCAGGAAATATGCGAGTGTCAGTGCCTGTGTACATCCGATGGATCATCATTAAGAGGATGAATTGGCCTTGAATTGAGTATGGCCTCTGTCTGTACTAGTAGTGTTTGAAGTTGCTCATTAGGTAGGACCTTCAGTCCTATGACTCTCTTCAGATGATACTTCATCGATTTTACTGCAGCTTCATAGATACCGCCTTGATGTGGAGCAGCAGGAATCATAAAGTGCCATTCTGTACTCTTGAAACTTAAGTGCGAAAGTGTATCCTCACTTGTCCATTTCTCTATAGCTTTCTTCAATTCTTTGTTGGTTCCCACGAAGGTCGTACCGTTCAAACCTGTGGTGGACCCAGCTTGACGTCAAGCTGGAACCACCACACCTCCAAACACAAAAATTAAAAAAACTAATGATGCAGGAATTTAGTACTAATTAAGTTCTACTAATTTCCAAAACTCCGAATCAAATACTCCATCATTTGACCTTGAAATTAAGCACCAAACACAAAATAAGTGGTTGAGACTTTTTATACGCCAACCTAAAAAAAAAAAAAAAATAGGTATTAGATGTAGAATGGGTTCATTAGAAAAAATACCAACCTTCATTTTTCTACTCCCACTGGTTTAGCTTTTATGACGCCTAAACTAGCCCCTATATTTGAGGGTGACCGTTAAGCTGGGTCCGCCACAAACGAATTTCGAAATTCTAATGATGCAGGAATTTAGTACTGATTTTAGTACTACTAATTACCCAAATCACGAATTAAATCCTCCCTATTTGATATTGAAAATAACTAGCAAACACAAAATTTGGAGTGGGGACTTTTTCCTTGCGACTTAAAAAATAAAAAAAAATACACATTAGATGTAGAATGGGTTTATTAGAAAAAATACCAACTTTCACTTTTCTACTCCGACTGGTTTAGTTTTTATGACGCTTAAACTATCCCCTATAACTGCACACCTCCAATCACAAAAATTCAATAAAATAATGATTGAGGAATTCAGTTTCAATTTTAGTGCAACTTATTTCTGAAATTCAGAATAAAATACTGCTCCATTTGACCTTTAAATTAAGTAACAAACACAAACAACAAATACCTAAACACCTATATAGGTAGGTAATTACTCTATGATTTGACTTAACTCCCAGACCACAAAATAGTTGAATAGAATTGTGTAAGTAGGTAGGTAATTATAAAAAAAAAACTTACAATTTATTGGTACGTACGCACATACATACATACAAAGTTGTGTTTCTTCAAAAAAAAAAAATTGATGAGTAAAAAGTTATGTATACCTATCTAATCTTCAACAACTTGTATTAAAATATTTTCCACCCTCTTGTTTACATACCTAATCGTGTTTGGAGAATTTAAGATTGCATGGATCGGCTATATTATATATTTATGCCATCATCATCATTATTCCTATTAATATCTACATACGTGAACATGAATTATGTTCATCCCTTTTAATTAGTTAAGGTGGCGACGATCGCTTTACTACAATTTAGTTTTATGATGTATGTAAATAGTACCCGTTTAGGCATGTAAATAAATTTAATGAAATCAGTTACGTGATTTCCCCTTCAGAATTTAGAGCGAATAAACTGATCATATAATCATTTGGTCCATCTTTTCTCAACTTACTCTCACACAAAGAATAGTCTTTTTCGCCGCACATTAGCCTTCTCAGTCTCATCTCACACAACTTAAAAGCAAAGTTCGTTCTTAAGCTAAGTATAGACGATTGTCAGATCTTACAATATTGTCAGATCTGTCAATGGTCTGACAATAGCGGACAATTAGCTGACAACTGACAAATTTCTATGTAAAATTGTCTGTTCACACGATTGGTAGATTTTGTGCCAAAGTCTGACAATTTAATTGTCAGCTTTTTAAAAATGTGATAATTTCAAAGTGATTTGAAAATCTGTGTCATCGTGGTAATGCCAAAACAATTGGACGAGCATTTGAAACAATTTAACTACAACTGGACATCGAGGGCGACGGACGACTTTACACACTACGAAGGAGAAATATGCCAGATGTCGTCAAGACGCGCTACGAAGAACAAAAGTCCATATTCTGTATCAAATTATTAAACAAAAAAAAAAAGAATTTAAATTTTAAATCATTTATTTTTCGAAAGACGCAAGAATGAGAAGACCATAAGGCAATAATTGAACTATATTGTTTAGAAGAAAAAATAAACCTTTGCGTACAAAAAATTCAGCAGGCTTACTCTAGAGAGCTCGGCTGATCTAGAAAGTGACCTTGAGACTATGTTAGGTCCGAGCGAGTTGGCGGCAGGCTGCCTATTGTTACCAAACCAATTGCTTGAGCTGGTTTTTTTTCCAGGTAGTGTCCCTGTCCACCCTCGTTTTGGCATTCTTCAAATTTATTTGATTGCTCGTATAGTTTCTTGCCCATTTTGAAGTACAATTTTTTTTAACTTGTTGGAATTTGCTGTTCACTTTATTTTCATCATATTTAGTCTTCATTTGAGTAGATATCTTTCAATGGTTTTATTTATTCCGAACAAAATATACAGCACAAGGAATTTAATATAAAAGTGAGTCCAGTTGCTTTATAGTTTTTTTTTTATTCAGTTGTGGAAAAACTACAAATTTCCTACAAAAATGTTTTTTTTATCTCTCAACTCGGCTCCAACCGTTTGACATTTCGAACAATGAAAAAATTGTCAGCAATTGTAAGATGTTTTCAATGAAAACATCTGACAATGACCAATGAGTCTGACAATGCCCTAATCGTCTGACAATGACACAAATTGTGCGTTCAGACGATTGTAAGATACCTGACAATTTTTTGGCAGATTGTCATCTAACAATTACCTGACAATGACGTTTCTGACAATATTGTCAGAAAAAATTGTGTGTACAGACGATTGTAAGATATCTGACAGATCTGACAATATTGTAAGATCTGACAATCGTCTGTACTTAGCTTTATCTTACATTGGTAATTGACATTTAATCCTTCTTTTTCTTTTGTGTGTGCCTGTTTGTGGCTGTAAACATGTGAAAGGAGAAGTGGAGTTTTGCCAAAGAGTTGAATAGGGTATGTGCAAGAACATGAGTGCATATTGCACTATTGATTTTTTTAAAGTTGAAAATGTTTATATAGAAAAAATTTGGGGGTATCCAAAAATATAAAATGGACAAATGAATTCAAGAGATAGACTCAAGGGCAAAACGAATTAATGATTACTTTTTGTAATAATAATTAACACGTAGGTAATTGAACCTTTTCCATTACAAATAGGTAGGTAGGTACACACATTAATTGTTATTAAATATATATTTTTTATTTAATTTAAATTTTTAAATATTATAAATGAAAGAACCGGTCACTCACTGACTCATTCATTAACCTGTCTCATCATTGCACAGGTAATACTGTAAATGATAAAAATATGCATATTATACTAAATTTTGTTGAATAGAGAGTTTTATGTTTAGGCGCACCAAGACAGGATTTTTGAAAATTCCAATATTGAATAGGGTAAAATGGGGTTTTTCTGATTAAAGGTCGAAAAACTATTTTCTAAATAGAAAAGGGTAGAACGTTCATTTTAATTTTAGTTGATAGATTTTTCAGATACAAGAAAGTTTTACATTTAAAAAAAAATTCTAAAAAATACACGAAGCCAGTTATAAAATGTCAAAAATTGAATTTTGAAAAATAGACGTTTGACAAATAATTCACCAAAAACCGGAGGTGTTAATTAGGGAAACAAGTTTAATACCATTGGAAAGATAATGAAAAAAAAATTTACCATGTTTCAGGAATTTTTGATGGGAATTTTTTTTCACCTACTTTTCGATTTTTGAAGAACACACATTTTTGTACTCAATTTTTTGTGGTTTTTGATTTTTTTATATTTTTAGGAGTAGTTTTAAAAATCTTAAAATTTTCCATCTGATGGAAATTACTGATTTATAAATATTTTTAAAATTTTAAATTTTTTCAACAACCCTAACTCGAGATATTTACAAAATTATTGCTTTTTCTTCATTCCCTCACACCTTTTTACTGTATGCATCTATAAATTTAATTTTTCTTCTACCAGCACATTGGAAAGCTAACGTTTAAATTGACATCAATCAACATTATACGTGCTACACACCCCTCACAATAGATTAAAAAGTTTCCATCAAAAAATTACACAAAAATCTTGAAAAATGCGCATGATTGTTCGTTGTCCACGGATGGTCATCAGCGGAGAATACATCGTTTTGTGTGAAATGTGAAAAAGTGCCGATTTTTAATTACACTTTAGCTTCTAATGGTCAACGGACGATGGAAATTCAGAGAGACATGAGCCGCTTGAACAAGAATTCACGAGAATTACGGTTGCAAATCAATGACATCTTGGATGAACCTAGAAATCCCTTACCCGAACCCGTAACAGTGTTTAATAATTTATCTGTTTTGGAAGAAATCTTAAACACTGAAACGAACACCGTGCCTCCTACACTCACCCAAAATGCTGTTGTACCGCATGTCCGACCAACAGCAATTGTGCCTTCCACATCTACACCCCCCAAACAAAGTCAGGAACCTCCTAAAAGTGCCTCAACAGAAACTATTGTTAAACTCGGTCACCTATGGAGCCTACAGGACTGGAATAAAAGATTAAGCAAGCTTGAATCTGCCAATGATGACTACTTTTGCCTCAAGAACACTCCCTCCTTTGCTAACGAATCCTGGGTAAAGTCCTATTTTGGGCGCAGATTCTTCTAACTGAATGTCGTCGGATTTCGCCTAGATGTTTCAAAATCCAGTTTCCTTCAAGATACGGCTGGTTATTCCATCAACCTTCTGGATCATCTCAACTCGAAAACATGACGCTGTTCAAGTGGAAGAGAAATCTCACTAAATTTAAGTCTAATTTTCAAACCAAGTCCAATCCACCCCTCAAGCGAAAATCCCCTCTGCTTCATGATAAGCCCCCTGCTAAGCGTGGTTCTTTTAACTTCCCAAATCCAGACCACACAAACATCAACAATTCCATACCCTTGTCTTCTTACCTCAACAATCCAATTTCCTTAACAAAAAACAAACCCTTTAATTTTTCAAGACCCGATACAAACTGGAGCTACAAGACCAACATTTTCCCTAGTTTTACCCACCCCTCCATTTCACAAAAATTCCCTAATGCCCCCACTACCTCCAAACTTAAAAGTCAACGAGTTTCCTTTAATCTTACTCCTACTATCTTCCCTCCTCCAACCCAATCAACCCAAACAAATTTATTTCCACATTTTGACCTAAGTTCTGGAGCTAAGTATCCAAATTTTCAGCGCTCCCATACTCTTAACCCCTCCCCAACGTCTGTCTCTAATACAACTCCTAATACTGCACCTAGCAACATAGCCTCTCCTTCTTCGCAGGAATTAACAACCCCTGGCCACAAATCTTCTCTAATGTCTACTCCTTCTGATTTCGTTTCTTCTCCACCAATACCCACTCAATCTTTTATCGATCCCCTTCTACCCCCTACAGTCAAATTGACACAGCAAACACTTGACTCTAGTGAATGTCGCTACGCTCTCTCCAGGCTAAGAGATAAGAAAACTTACGAGAACATTCGCATTTTCTTAGCTTATCTCCACGACAAATCAGATTCTGTCTGTTATGAAGGTAAAACGAACACGAGTGTAATGGTCTCCAGCCAACAGGAAGGTCTTCCTACTGACGTTAGCAGCCTCAAAAACCTCTATATTAAATACCATGAATTTTTAAATATGTCTCCGCAAAAAGTAGAGAATGATCTCGTTGCTTTCGGAAAGTATATTCATTCCAAGCGGATATCATACCTACAGCGTACCAGAGCCGACCATGACAGGTTTTTTCGTTCCTAATATATCCCAAACTTCCTCTACACCTTCCCATCAAAATCTCCCCCTCACCCTTTATTATCAAAATGTAAGAGGTCTTCGTTCGAAAACTAAGGCAGTTTTGCAACAAACTCATGCTTTACCTTTTGAAATTTATGCTCTGACTGAAACGAATCTGACCCCCAGCATCAAAAACCAAGAATTGTTTCCATCCTCTTTTAATGTATACCGTGATGATGATCTTAATCATCCTACTGATACTCCTTGTCGTGGCGTGCTACTAGCTGTCCAAAACTCAATTGACTCATCCCTTATCGCAATATCTTCTTCCCCGTATCTAGACTACGTTTCAATAAAATTAACATTACCCCGTAAGTCGCTTTACGTTATCACAACCCATTGAATCATATGAACTCGCCATTAATGCAATTGATCACGTTTTAGAAATATGTGACTCTCATGATGAAATCTTACTTTTCGGTGACTTTAACCTTCCTCATCTCAAATGGATTTCATCAGATGATGAATCTTTTTTTGTTGCCTCTAACCCCTCCTCTGCTAAGGAATGCCTTTTCCTAGATCGCTTAGCAGATTCAAGCCTCTGTCAAGTTAATGGGGTCCCAAATCACATGGGTAGGCATCTCGACCTTATTTTCACAACGGATTCTATTAACTCGTCAGTCTCATTGAGTCAACTTTCTTTATCTACCATTGATAACTACCATCCTCCCCTTCTTCTGTCATTTTTCCACAATTCCCCTGTAATATGCACTCCCTCGGCAGATATATCGTCTTACGATTTCCATAAAGCTAACTTCCGCCTAATTAATCAATACCTCCACGAAGTTTCCTTCAACTTTGATAACCTATCAGTAAAAGATGCTTTAGAAATATTTTACAGAGAAATTTTTTATTCTATTTCTCTATACGTTCCATTCTCTCGTTACAAAACGCCGACTACCTCTCCCCCTTGGTATAATCGAAGGCTCCGCTCTCTGAGAAACAAAAGAAATAAATTATGGTCAACCTTTCTTCGCACTTGATCTCCTACCGATTACTCTAACTATTATGGTACGTATCTCCAATTTAGGGAGCTTTACAGCTCTTTATACCAACGTTATATAATTGTGACACAAACCAACCTTATTAACGACCCGAAGTCCTTTTTTCAATTTGTCAATTATAAAAGAAAATCCGATGGCTACCCAACCGCTCTCTCTTTCAACAACGAAACATCCATAATCCACACACTGTCGCCAACTTTTTTGGCGACTTTTTCAAACAATCTTTCACAGATGACACTTTTGTACCCGACTCTGCTTATTTCAATTATTTACCAAATTACTCTCTTGGACCCTTTCTCCCTCGCACTATCGACCCATTTCTTGTGGAGAATAAATTAAATCATCTTAATGATGAATTCTCTCCAGGTCCCGATGGAGACCCAGCTATTCTCTTAAAGAAATGTTCTTCATTGCTTTCTCTTCCTCTCTCAAAAATCTTCAGTTTATCCCTAACTCAAGGAGAATTCCCCGAAGTATGGAAAACTTCTTTTATAATACCAATACACAAAAAGGGTCCGAAAGGTGATGTTAATAATTATCGTCCAATTGCCAAACTCTCATGTATACCCAAACTCTTCGAAAGCATATTGTATGAAGTTTTGAGCTTTCACTGTAAGTCTTTCATCTCCCCTAGACAACATGGCTTTCTCAAAGGTAGATCAACAACCACTTATCTTGTTGAATTTGTGTCTTTTATCCTATCAGCCTTAGAGCAGGGCAAGGAAGTCGATGTCATATCCACCCATTTTAGTAAGGCCTTCGATAAAATCTCTTATACTTTTCAAACTATCCACTCTCGGTTTTGAACCCATTCTACTAAGATGGATTTCTTCTTATCTGGAAAACCGTTACTACAGTGTCTGCTTTAGATCTAAATCCTCTTGCCCTTTCTTAGCCACGTCTGGAGTCCCTCAAGGCAGTCACTTAGGCCCTCTTCTTTTTATTCTTACTGTTAACGATATTGAAATGGTCATTAAATATTCGCATATTTTTCTCTACGCCGACGATACCAAATTCCAACACGATCTCGATAATTTTTCAGTTTGGTGTCTCAAAAACTGCTTAGACTTAAATATTACCAAATGCCATTCGATCACCTTTTCTCGTAAACGTTTCAAATCTTCACCCCGTCCTTATCTTCTTCATAATCAGCACCTATCTATCGTCGAATCGATACGTGACCTTGGTATAATATGTGATCAAGAGCTTAACTTCATCTCCCAGTATGACGACATAATTCTTAAGGCCAACTCTGCACTTGGTTTCGTTAAACGATGGTCCAAGGAATTCTCCAACCCATACGTGACCCGATCCCTCTTTATAACCTTTGTTCGTCCTCTGCTCGAATACGCCTGTCAAGTATGGTCCCCTTACCAACAAATTCACATCGCTAGAATCGAGAGTATCCAACGTCGATTCCTTCGTTTCGCTCTTAGAGGTCTGTCCTGGAATAATCCCTTAATCCTGCCTCCATATCAAGACCGCCTTAAACTAATAAACCTAAATTCCCTAGAAGAGCTAAGAAAAATTAATGAAATTCTCTTCATTCATAGACTACTTACAGGTTCTGTTGACTGCATTACTCTTTACAACTCTATCCTCTTTAATACCAATCCTCGTAACATACGAAATCCCCCTCTCTTTTATATACCCACCGACCGTACATCTTACGGCTCTAATGAACCAGTCTCTCGGATGCTACGGAGTGTTAACTCATACAGTAATAACTTCGATTTTAACCTAAGCACCCTTTGCCTAAAATCCCGTCTCCTGAATCAACCTCCTCACTAACCACAAAGCTTAGCTATAAGTTTCTTAGTTTTTAAGTTAGTCTAAGCATTAGCTTGTAATTAAGCCAAATAAATGGGGATTTATAAACTAACTTTCGTTCTAATTGTCGGATTTCATTTTTGATTACATATTTAGAAAGATGAAATGTCCGTTCAGTACCAGATATAATTTTTTTTTCGAAATTCTAAAAAATTTCATACTAAAATCTACATTGAAAATTTGGAGCACCTAACTTTTTCGAGGGAGAATGAGAGAAAATACAAAAAATAACAAAAAAAAAACAAAAACAATTCAAACCATGTGCAAGTGCGTTGATGGGCAAGGCAAATCGTGGTGGTATTTTTGTTTATGGATAGGTATAGTAAAAGTTCATATAAAAAAAACATATGCAGTGTCGAGTCTTTAGGAGCAAGAAAAACATGAGCGGAGTAAGTATATGAGTAGGTAGGTAGGTAAATATTGTTTGCAGCAGAAAAAAATGTTTGTACTGAAATTGGTCGGTTGGGTGGTGGGGTGGGTGGTTTGTGATGGTGAATGGAATGTAATGCAATACAAGGGCGTGCGCAAGAAGGGGTAAGGGGCATTTGAACCCCTAGTAAAAATTAGTTTTCTTACTTTTTTTGCTGAGTAATTCACAATCAAGGGCGCACGCAAAGGTGATAGCGGGGTGCTTATTACATGCAAATCGGCTTAATTTACAAAATGAGTTCTAGTTGTTTGATTTTCAAGGTAAGACTTCTTAAATGAAGATTAAATGTAATGCACCACAAGAACGTGCGAAAGGAGGGTAATAATAAAAACACAATAAAGGCGTGCGCAAGGGGTGATTATCTCATGCAAATTGGTAAAATTTTTAACTTGAGTTCTAATGATAGAATATTAAGGTTAGAGTTTTAAAATGAATATTTATTGTAATGCAACAAAAAGGCGTGCACAAAGAGGTTGAGGAGAGGTCGAAAATCTATTTTCTTAACGGGAAGGGGTACAGTATTGATTTTAATTTTATTCGGTTGATATTTTTAAATACAAAAAAGGCTTAGCCTTAAAAAAAATTCCATAAAATCTAGGAAGAGATTTATGAAATGTTAAAAGTTGAATTTAGCCAAATGGACGAATAATTCGCCATAAATCAGAGGTTTAATCTATACGAACAAGTTTTATACCATAAAAAGATAATGGAAAGAAAATAACTCATTTTTAAGAAATTTTTGATGGGATTTTTTTTTTCTTACACTTCTTAATATTTGAAAAACACATTTTTTTGTCAATTTTTTGTGGTTTTTGATTTTTATTTTTTGTAGGTAGCTCTAAAAATCCTAAATTTCTACACCTGATGGACACTATTGATCTATAAATATACCAGTCAATTTGCCTGTGTCAGTCGCTTAATAATAGGGTGTAACATAAATACGTAGTATATGTAAATATTTTTATTTAAAAAAAAATTGTTATCTTAAAATAAATAATAGGTAGGCAATAATATCTATGTAGATATGTATGCATGTAAATACAGTAGACGCTCGATACAGTGAAGTTATTAAAACCAGGCCTGTTCACTATATCGAGGTTGTTCAGTATTTAGAGAGAAAAGCTATAAAGGCTTTTCAGAGTAAAATTTTATACTAAATTAACATTTTGTCCAAATTTAAGTTTCAACTAGGTCAAACGTTTATAACATTAATTTTATTATTCATACAAAAATACAAAAAATTTAATAACAATTAAAAAGTTTCTCTCTTTTTATCAATCGTTTATCTGGCCATTTGATAGTTAAACCAAAAATGTTGCAGAAATGCCTTTGAACATAATTATGATTTTAATGCTAGAAAATTCGAAGTAACATTTTGTGCTCACCTTTTGACAGCATTCTAAGCACCTCGCAATATGTTTTACATTGCTTCAAAATCAATGTTAAAACTACAATATCCTTACACTTTACCCCACAAAAAATCAAATAAGATATAAGAACTATTCTGCTTATTGCGATAGAGAATGATACAGATGAACATTATTATGTACATACATACACCCTTTACTTGTTTTCACAATTTTACAATTTGTCGTGAAAGTTAGAATACACTATCAACTTGTGTTCTACTGGGTCTATTGTATACCTACTTTCACGATTGGGTGTACAATCCACATAAATGAACGGTAACTTGCCGAAACGGTAGTTTTCCAAAAATGGTGTAAACGCATTGCTGGAATATTCTTGTTAAGTATTGAAAAAAAGTGTAAATAAAAAACAAATCTCGTTATAGTGATTTTTTTGTTCACTATTTAGAGTAGTGTGTATAAAATTTTGTGTGTTCACTATATAAGATAGTTCACTCTACCGAGATTCACTATATTGAGCTTCTACTGTATAATTACTATTATTGTATTACATAGATATTTGTTTAGTTATTTATGTATATATGTATGTACATAGGAATTATTAGTCATCATACCTTTGCCCATGTCAGTTGCTTGACTGACGAATTCTTCATATAGGTACATATGTACATAGTTTTATATTTTGCTTCGATTAAGTAATTTAGCTTTGATAATCCAACTATTATAACCAAGTGCCCCTTTCTGACCCCAGAGCTCACAACTTGTGTTTTATTATATTTAAAATTTATTTAAAAACTAATCTCGGCCATAAGAATTGAAGTTATAAATTAAAATAAGTTGTCTGTTAAAATAAACCCCCTATCCCGCTTGGTTACGCCTTTTGCTGTGTAATAACTTTACAATAAGTATGGAGTTAATATAAATCATGGGGGTAAGTACCCACTTACCCCTCCTCGCGTATGCCCTTGTGTTGCATTACATTTAATATTCATTTTAAAACTCTAACCCCAAAATTTCTATCATTAGCCCTGAAGTTAAAAATTTACTAATTTTGCATGTAATAATCACCCCTTGCGCACGCCTTTATTGTATAATTACTCAAAAACAAGAACTAGAAAAATAATTTGTATTAGGGGTGCCCCCTTACCCCCCTTTCGCACGCTCTTGTGGTGCATTACATTTAATCTTCATTTAAGAAGTCTTACCTTGAAAATCAAACAATTAGAACTCAATTTGTAAACTAAGCCAATTTGCATGTAATAAGCACCCCGCTATCACCTTTGCGTGCGCCCTTGATTGTGAATTACTCAGCAAAAAAAGTAAGAAAACTAATTTTACTAGGAGTTCAAATGCCCCTTACCCCTCCTTGCGCACGCCCTTGTATTGCATTACATTCCATTCACCATCACAAACCACCCACCCCACCACCCAACCAACCAATTTCAGTACAAACATTTTTTTCTGCTGCAAACAATATTTACCTACCTACCTACTCATATACCTACTCCGCTCATGTTCTTCTTGCTCCTAACGACTCGTAACTGCTTATGTTTTTTTACTTTTACTATACCTATCCATAAACAAAAATACCACCACGATTTGCCTTGCCCATCAACGCACTGCACATGGTTTGAATTGTTTTTTTTTTTTTTTTTGTATTTTTTGTATTTTCTCTCATTCTCGCTCGAAAAAGTTAGGTGCTCTAAATTTTCAATGTAGATTTTAGTATGAACATTTTTAGAATTTCGAAAAAAAAAAATTATATCTGGTACTGAACGGACATTTCATCTTTCTAAATATGTAATCAAAAATGAAATCCGACAATTAGAACGAAAGTTAGAAGCTAAAGTGTAATTTAAAATCGGCACTTTTTCACATTTCACACAAAACGATGTATTCTCCGCTAATGACCATCCGTGGACAACGAACAATCATGCGCATTTTTCAAGATTTTTGTGTAATTTTTTGATGGAAACTTTTTAATCTATTGTGAGGGCTGTGTAGAATGTTGATTGATGTCAATTTAAACGTTAGCTTTCCAATGTGCTGGTAGAAGAAAAATTAAATTTATAGATGCATACAGTAAAAAGGTGTGAGGGAATGAAGAAAAAGCAATAATTTTGTAAATATCTCGAGTTAGGGTTGTTGAAAAAATTTAAAATTTTAAAAATATTTATAAATCAGTAATTTCCATCAGATGTAGAAATTTAAGATTTTTAAAACTACTTCTAAAAATATAAAAAATCAAAAACCACAAAAAATTGAGTACAAAAATGTGTGTTCTTCAAAAATCGAAAAGTAGGTGAAAAAAAATTCCCATCAAAAATTCCTGAAACATGGCTAATTTTTTTTTTCATTATCTTTCCAATTCCAATGGTATTAAACTTGTTTCCCTAACTAACACCTCCGGTTTTTGGTGAATTATTTGTCAAACTTCTATTTTTCAAAATTCAATTTTTGACATTTTATAACTGGCTTCGTGTATTTTTTAGAATTTTTTTTTAAATGTAAAACTTTTTTGTATCTGAAAAATCTATCAATTAAAATTAAAATGAACGTTCTACCCTTTTCCAATTAGAAAATAGTTTTTCGACCTTTAATCAGAAAAACCCCATTTTACCCTATTCAATATTGGAATTTTCCATAATCCTGTCTTGGTGCGCCTAAACATAAAAGTAATGATGAGTCAGGTTAATGAATGAGTCAGTGAGTGACCGGTTCTTTCATTTATAATATTTAAAAATTTAAATTAAATAAAAAATAAATATTTAATAACAATTAATGTGTGTACCTACCTACCTATTTGTAATGGAAAAAGTTCAATTACTTACGTTTTAATTGAAATAAAAGATGAAATAAATTATTACAAAAAGTAATTATTAATTCGTTTTGCCCTTGAGTCTATCTCTTGAATTCATTTGTCCATTTTATATTTTTGGATACACCCAAATTTTCTCTATATAAATATTTTCAACTTTAAAAAAATCAATAGTGCAATATGCACTCATGTTCTTGCACATACCCTATTCAACTCTTTGGCAAAACTCCACTCCTCCTTTCACATGTATACAGCCACAAACAGGCACACACAAAAGAAAAAGATAAAGGCTAATGTGCGGCGAAAAAGACGATTCTTTGTGTGAGAGTAAGTTGAGAAAAGACGGACCAAATGATTATGTGATCAGTTTATTCGCTCTGAATTCTGAAGGGGAAATCACGTAACTGATTTCATTAAATTTATTTACATGCCTAAACGGGTACTATTTACATACATCATAAAACTAAATTGTAGTAAAGCGATCGTCGCCACCTTAACTAATTAAAAGGGATGGACATAATTCATGTTCACGTATGTAGATATTAATAGGAATAATGATGATGATGGCATAAATATATAATATAGCCGATCAATGCAATCTTAAATTCTCCAAACACGATTAGGTACATATGTAAACAAGAGGGTGGAAAATATTTTAATACAAGTTGTTGAAGATTAGATAGGTATACATAACTTTTTACTTATCAATTTTTTTTTAAGAAAAACAACTTTGTATGTATGTATGTGCGTACGTACCAATAAATTGTAAGATTTTTTTTATAATTACCTACCTACTTACCTACTTACACAATCCTATTCAACTATTTTATGGTCTGGGAATTAAGTCGAATCATAGAGTAATTACCTACCTATATAGGTGTTTAGGTATTTGTTGTTTGTGTTTGTTACTTAATTTAAAGGTCAAATGGAGCAGTATTTTATTCTGAATTTCAGAAATAAGTTGCACTAAAATTGAAACTGTTCCAGATTGTTAGAATTGTTAGTTCCAGATCGGGATTGCGGTACAAAATTAGAACTGAGTACTAAATTCCTGCATCATTAGAATTTCGAATTTCGATTGTGGCGGACCCAGCTTGACGTCAAGCTGGGTCCGCCACAGGTTTGAGGGGGAGGACATTTTAGTTCCAGGTCGGGATTGCGGTACAAAATTGGAACTTAATTAGTACTAAATTCCTGCATCATTAGTTTTTTGAATTTTTGTGTTTGGAGGTGTGGTGGTTCCATCTTGACGTCAAGCTGGGTCCGCCACAGGTTTGAGGGGGAGGGCATTTTAGTTCCAGATCGGGATTGCGGTACAAAATTAGAACTTAATTAGTACTTAATTCCTGCATCATTAGAATTTCGGTTTGAGGGGGAGGACATTTTAGTTCCAGGTCGGGATTGCGGTACAAAATTGGAACTTAATTAGTACTAATAAATTCCTGCATCATTAGTTTTTTGAATTTTTGTGTTTGGAGGTGTGGTGGTTCCAGCTTGACGTCAAGCTGGGTCCGCCACAGGTTTGAGGGGGAGGGGATTTTAGTTCCAGATCGGGATTGCGGTACAAAATTAGAACTTAATTAGTACAAAATTCCTGCATCATTAGAATTTCGATTGTGGCGGACCCAGCTTGACGGACCTCAATACCCATCAACCACCAACCTCGGATACACATCTTACGAGTCGAGTACATCCGACATCCGAGGATCCGAGCACATTGATCGTGAACATTTTGTTCACGAGAGCTTGACTCGTTTTTATTCGGACCCATTCAACTCGGTTGCAAGGTATGCTCGTTCATACTCGTTCAGAATTTATCTTCAATCACAAGTCATTATCATTATACTCGTGAACAGGAAAACTCGTGAACATATCTTTTGGGTTGACTCTGTTTGTTTGAACTCGCTTTTTTCGAGTGAGTATTCGATGTTCGTGAACAGTACTCGACACGTTTTATTCTCTGGTACATACCCACTTACATTACACTTACATAGCTAATTTTATAATAAAACAAAAACAAAAATAATTCTTTTATTTATGTTTTCCTTCTTCTTAAAATTTGTACCTACATGTTTAGAAGTGATCAAATAATAGCAAACTCACTCATTATTATTAATTTTTTTATTTTAAATAGCTTGCAGGAAAGTCAATTAAGCATACATAATATATCTACATTATAGTCAAACAACTAAGGAAATAAAATTTTTGCAAGTTTTTTTTTGTGTTTTTTGAAGAGCTGAGTCTGTGAAAAATGGTGGTTTTGAGATGGAACAAAAATATTTCAATGCTTGATGTTTTTGTTTTGAGAAATTTTTGCAAATGTTTTTTTTATGTACCGTTTGCAAAATCATAAGAAACAGCACGAGACAAAAATTTAATTATTTTTTTTTTAAGTGTCATTGCCTTTGAATTTTTTTATCTTATTACCTATTATATTATGTTTTGGTTTGTTTCTCTGTTATTTCGTTGTTCTAAAATTTTTCTTCCTGAGAAATATGGCTTTGAATAAAGACAGACACTTTCGAATTTTATAACAGTTTTGGAAACCTGAATTATTCCTACAAGACTAGGTATGTAGGTATTTCAAAACTTTAAATCGAATATTTTTTTTTGGTGTACAAAAAGTACATAGGAACAAAAAACGACTTTGTTAAAAAAGCAAACTAAAGAGTGATCGATTTTTTCCTCTTACCAGATACATAGCAATTCCTACTTAGCTACCCACATAATACTAGATACCTACCTACGTACATATATTTTGGCGTCAACTACTTGACACATTCATTGCTTGGTGCAATATTTCACTCACAATGAATTGGGAACCCTATTCAATCTATACTTCTATACTATTATATAAAAGAGTAACTTTTTTTGTTTGTCAGTTTGGCTGTATGTATGCACTAAACTCACAAACAAACAAAAAAACCCTTTTAAAAAATAGATATAATATAAATTTCACTTATCTGGTATGCTATAGGCTACAGCAGAAAATAATATATTTGTTAAATACAGAATAATAAACAAATTAAAAACTTACCACAAAAAAAATCGTATGGAAATTTTCTAAAATCAAGCATGTAGATATTTTCCTTGCAAAATTCAAACCATGTGCAATGTGCCTTGGTAGGTGGGAGCGAGATAGTGAGTAGAGTTGACTGTTTACGCGTTTCGCCGTCGACGAATCGTGGTGATATTTTCGTGTATGTATATGTTCATATAAAAAAAAACATAAACGGTAGGTATTCTATATAGTGTAGTAAGAAATGAGTGGAGTATGTACATATATGAGTAGGTAGGTTATTTGCAGCAGACAAAATTTTTTGTATCTAATGAAATTGGTTGGTTTGGTGGTGGGTGTTAGCTGATGGTGAATGGAAACGAACTTATAGGCAAGGGCGTGCACAAGGAGGGGTAGAGGGCATTTGCACCCCTAATACAAATTATTTTTCAATTTTTTTTCTGAGTAAATTACACAATCATGGACCGCGTAAATAGGATGGAGGGTGCTTATTACATGCAAATCGGCTTAATTCACAACTTGAGTTCTAATTGTTGGATTTTAAGGTGAGACTGAAATTGGTTGGTTTGGAGGTGGGTGGTTGGTTTTTTAATACTTTATTTAGGTTAGGTACAAATTTTTTCATGATGATAAGTGATGGGTGGTAAAAATATGTATGCAGGTTTTTTGGCAGCGAATAATTCTTCATCGACAAAAAATAACAAAAACAATTCAAACCATGTGCAATAAGCTTGGTAGGAGGGAGCGAGATAGTGAGTAGAGTTGACTGTTTTCGCGTTTCGCCGTAGACGAATCGTGGTGATATTTTTGTGTATAGGTAGGTATAGTAAAAGTTCATATAAAAAAAAACATAAACGGTAGGGATTCTCTATAGTGTAGTAAGAAATGAGTGGAGTTGGTATATGAGTATGTAGGTATAATATTTGCAGCAGAAAAAAATTTTTGTAGGCATCTACTGAAATTGCTTGGTTCGGCGGTGGGTGGTTTGTGATGGTAAATGGACACGCACTTATTTAGTGGCAAGGGCATGCACAAGGAGGGGTAAGGCGGGGCATTTGCAACCCCAATACAAATTATTTTTCAATTTTTTTCTGAATAATTACACAATCAGGGGCGCATGGAAATAGGATAGGCGGGGTGCTTATTACATTGTGGTGGTGTGTGGGTGGTGGGTGATGGTGAATGGAAACGCACTTATTTAGAGGAAAATGCGTTCGTAAGGAGGGGTAAGTGGAAATTTGTACCCCTACTAAAATTATTTTTCTATTTTTTTTGCTGAGTAATTCACAATCAAGGGCGTACGCAAAGGTGACAGGGGGATGCGTATTACACGCAAACTGGCTTAATTTACAACTGTAGTTTCCGACCATTTGATTTTCACGGTTAGAGTTTTTAAATAAAGAGAAAATTCAATGCAAAATTAGAGGGTGCGAGGAGAGGTAAGGGGCACTTGCACAACTAATAAAAATTATTATTTTTGTTAAATAGGTATGTAGGGTGTTTTCATAAACGTCAGACTAAACGATTTCTGCGATTTCAAAATTAACAAAAAAATATCTATTTCTTAAAGGTAAACATATTTTACTACTTCGATTTTAATAACTATTTTTAAAATACTTTAAAATCATGAACCAAAACATATATTTAAATAAAAGTAGTTTTTCGTTCGTTTTTGCGATTGCAGAAATCGGTTAGTCAGAAGTCTATGAAAACAACCGTAATTACACAAAAAAGGGACGCTAAATTTATAACTTGAGTTCAAATGGTTGGATTTTCGAGGTTAGAGTTTTTGATTAAAGATTAAATGCAATGAAACACACGGGCGTGCACAATAAGGGGCAAGGGGCCAAAATACCTATTATAAATGAAGAACCGGTCACTGACTCACTCATTCATTCATCTGACTCATCATTGCACAGGTTATACTGTAAATGATAAAAAAATATAATACTAAATAGTAAATAAAAATATGTATATAACAAATTTAGACGGAATTTTTTGAAATTCAGATTTTTAGTATGGTAAAATTGGGGTTTTCTGATAAAAGGTCGAATGCATTGCAACATAAGGGCGTGCACAAAGAGGGGTAAAGGGCCAAAGTATTATAAATGAGAGAACCGGTCACTGACTCACTCATTCATTCATCTGACATATCATTGATAAAAATATATAGTAAATTTTATTAAATAGAGAATTTTATGTAAAATGGGGTTTTTCTGATTAATGGTCGAAAAACTATTTTCTAAACGGGACAGGATACAGTCTTCATATTAATTTTAATCGATAGATCTTTTAAATACAAGAAAGTGGTTAGTTTAAAAAAAAAAATTCTATACAATCTACGAAGCGAGTTATAAAATGTTAAAAGTTGAATTTTGAAAAATAGACGTTTGACAAATAATTCGACATAAATCGGGGTTTTAAGTAAGAGACATAGATTTTGTACTATTTAAAAGGTAATGAAAAGAAAGTAAATGAAGAATTATTCACGTTTCAGGAATTTTAAATCGGATTTTTTATACCTACTTTTTGATTTTTGAAAACCACACATTTTTTTCACCCAATTTTTTGTGGTTTTTTATTTTTCATTTTTTTTTTATGGGTGGTTCTAAAAATCTGAAATTTCTACACCTGATGGAAACTATTGATGTACAAATATTCTAAAAATTTCAAATTTTTTCAATACCCCGAACTCGAGGTATTTACAAAATTAATGATCTCTTTTTATGCCCTCACAACTTTTGTCAGCACCTTCGAAAGCTAACGTTTAAATTTATATCCGAATCATAATCATTCTTCATGCTACATAACCCTCACAATAGATTAAAAAGTTTCGATCAAAACATTTCACAAAAATCTTGAAAAATGGGCATTTGTTCGTTGTCCAATGCCGGTCTTCAGTGGAGAATACATCGTTTTGGGTGAAATGTGAAAAAGTTCCGATTTGATTTTACTCTTTAGCTTCTAACTTTCGTTCTAATTATCGGATTTTATTTTTGATTACATACCTATTCAAAAAGATGAAACGTCCGCATATACCTTAAGTTTTTTTTTTTTCAAAATTCCCAAAATTTTCATACTAAAATCCAAATTTAATTTTTAGCGAACATAAGTTTTTCGAGGGAGAATGAGAAAATAGGTACAAACAAACAAAAAAAAATAATTCAAACCATGTGCCGTGGGCAAACCGCGGTGATATTTTTGTGTATGGTAACACCCCGACTCCACAGGAGAATGTTCATCGTGACATGAAATGTCTTGTGGAGTCACGATATTTAATCTTATGATATGATGTCAGCGATCTATCTCTGATATTTTATCTTGACATGGATCTCTGATATGGAATTTGACAGATGATTGTTTTTTGTTGCTTTTTGTCTAGAAATGTCATTTTTTGACTCATTATTTTATGTCTTTTCATGTGAGTGGTGTTCGCTGTATTAACGAGTGAATTTTTGTTTCATTTTTGTGAATACCTAATTTTGTTTGATTTGCGTTCGTTTTTAATTATTATTTTCGTGATTTTTGAAAGTTTTATTTGTTTTTGATATTCTTGAAAATGTGGCAGAAATTATTATTATTGTCAAGGAATCTGCTGAAAGTTGAACCCCTTAAAAATCTAAGCTCCGGTCAAAATTTAGGGTACTTTTTGGAAAATTATTAAGACATAATAATAAGCTTGCTACCAAAATTCAACTTTGTCGGAATTTTTTCGAAGTGAAAGTATAATTTCCCGGGCTAGAATATAACAACCGATGAGTTCTACATTTATCCGCAAAAAAGTCCACCATCAAACACCCATGCAGTCGAAGTACGAAATGAAATATCATGACATGATTTGCCTAGCGAAGATATACATAAATAGGGTATATGGTAGAGAAGATGGAAAAATGAAACTTTTCATTGATAAATTTCTAATTTGTTTCTAAATCGGTTACTAACACAATTCACAGTCGTTCGTTCGTTAGGGGGTAATGGGAGGTAGGTACATAATATACAAATAGTCTGATTTTCAAAGTTGTCTTAAAATTACACTATAGGCAGGCAGGTAGGTACATAAAATATAGGTACATTACATTTTTATTCAAACAAAACCATAATTTAAGCAAAATCATTATCAATATTCATTGATACGCGTCTAGGCTTATTTTCATCAATGTTATCTGACAAAAAAAAAAAAACCTCAATGTTACCTGACAAGTAACATGGATGGTGTGTAGGGCTCTTTCAGGGTATGTTCATATTAAAAAATCGGCTAGGGATTTTGCGTTGTAGCGTCTAGAGTTCTTACAATATTTTAATGTAACAAAAAGTTTTCGATTGGTAATTAATTGGCTAAAGTTTTTTTTCAGTTTTAAAAATTAAAAAAAAAAATGTATTATACTTTAAATCCGAGGGAGAAATAAAAAAAAGAGAAATTTTCGGTAGCAGTTTGCAGGAATCAATGAATTATATTATAATTTTTTGTTTTTTATTTTTTTCTTATTTTTATTTCAAAGACAATAAATGAGTGATGTAAACGGCGATTTAATTTTTTAATATTTTTATAATCTTTTCTCAAAACAAATTAATAAAGTTACACACAAATAAGACGAATTTTCAAGGTGATATGGTTGTATCATTTGATAAAACTTCAAAAGTTTTCAAGATATTATAGCCAAATAAATTTTATTTCAATTTCAGTAAACATGAGCTATTATTTGTATTTTTTTTTTTTTTGAAAATTTTTATAATCACTTTTTAGAGACAAATGCAAAAAAACGTTTTTTTTTGGGAATATTTCGGGGAAAATCCTTTAATAGTACTTAATTAATTTTGTTATTTTTTAAAATTATTTATTTACGAAAGCAAATATGCAAGAGTAGTAAACTGCGATTTAAAAAATATTTTTTTTTGCTCATAACATATTTAAAAATGCAATATTATAAGTCCAAATGTTTACTGTAGTTGTGGGAGCAAGAGGCACCGTAGAACTTCAAAATATTTGTATTATTTTTTTTTTATATTTTCTTCATTATTCGCAGTGAAGAAAACAATAACTTTATTAACAGTTTAATTAATTTTTATTTTAGAAAATGGGTCCATTTTGCGTTTTTTAACATAAAACTTCCCAGCAGGAAATTTCGTCTTCAATGAAAAATTAAGCTGAATTCATCATTGAATTCAAGTACCACTTCATAGGCGAAACAGTGTGCACTGATTACATCAGTAAAAAGTAATGCTTTGTTTCAGCAGTTCATGATTTTCATCACATTATCTGCTTTGCACTTAGAAACCATTTCCAAACAACCCTTTCTTTTACTTGTTTCAAAAAATCCAACTGATTTCAATACGGAATTAAACGTTGCTAAAGAGGAAAGAAAAATTAAGCGATGATTCAATTGATGAAAAGTCATGCATAAGTTCATCAGTTCATTCTCTAAATCCACTCGTCTGCTTTGTAAAGGATACTCTGCGAGAGAGAAAGAGTTCTGAAAACTCTCCTTGGCTTACTTTGGCCACAAATATGAAATTGATGTTGAATTAAAGTCGACGTTTTCAAATGAAAAGTAGTCAGTTCTAGTTCTCATTCTCTCTCAGTTTTAATTCTTAATCGCGTCGTCTGCTTTATATAACCTTCTTCTCGAGAAAAAGTAACGATAATCTAAAAATTGCCCTTTCTTTTTCCTGGTACGAACAATGTGATGATTTCTGTAGTGCAAAAATATGTACCCTTTTAATTCAACATGCTATGATCACGTGATCGTTTAAATTTGTTTTCCTTTATTCTGTATTTCTTTTGTGGCGCGTGTTTTATTTGTTGGCTTGTTGAACATTTTGGAAATCTTCTTTTGTTTTATATTTTCATTTCAAGTTAGTTGTTCTTTTTCTATGGAAGGAAGCGGGTGTTACATTTATGTGGAAAATAACGCCAAGGTTAGTAACTCTTTATAGTTACATATGTATGAATTATTGTAAACTGAACATTTTTTCTATTCCTAGGTTACTCGAGGAGCCACAATAAATAATTTTGTAATAATTAATAATTTTTTGTAATTATTTTAATTTATATTATGTAAATAATAATGCAATAAAAAGATAATAATTAGGTACATAAGTACCACATAAATTAAATCAGTTTTTATTTTAATAAGGGAAGTACATTCTACTATTGAAAAAGGTGGTGAAAAACCAATTCGCTTGTAATTGGTGATTTCACTACTGAATATTCCTCACATTTTTCCTCAGGCAATAATAAGTCCGTGAATAAGCAACTCTCAGTTACCTAATGATTTCACTATTGAATTTTCATCACATTATTTATCGATGAAAATAAGCAGATGAATCAGCGTGTTACATTTATGCAGTGATTTCACTGTTTAATATTCATCATATTTTTCATCATATTCTAAGCTGGTGAAAAAGCAACTTCCACCGAACCAGTGATTTCATTGTTGTATTTTCATCGAGAAAGTGGCATGTGCCTACCGCCAATGACATGCCCATGTTAAATTCATCAGAGAAAAGAGCACAAAAGTGGCGGGTGCAGCTTCTTTTCTTCAAGGAAGAAGCAGCTTATTCAGCACTGAATTTTTAGAAATTTCCTACTGGGTTCTTTCCACACGCACACAAAGAAGTTTGCAGTTCAGAAGAAATCTGCTGCAGTATCAGCGCCAACTCTCTTTGTTCTCACTCCAAAACAAAATATCGCCTTTGTTCTTGTTTTTTCTTATTATGTAGTTTTTTCCTCCTTTTTTTTATTTCTCATCTTGCGGCAGAGACAAAATATAATAATAACCTGTTGGTGGATATTCTTTCATATATTTGCTTAGCTGACATGTCTTTTCGATGGTCGGCCAGCAATATTTTGGATGGAGGGGAGATATACAAGTGCAAGAAAAGTATATGGCACATGCGTTCACATATATTTTTGTGGGTCGTCTTTCTCATCTCGCAGCAAAGTAGGTCATGTATGAAAAAACCTGTTCCTCAATATGCAATCATTTTTTTTTCTTTGTTGGTTCGATGGTTGCCCAGAATAATGTTTTTTAGTAGGTTTGGCGGTTGATTAGGAACATTGCGAGAGGCAGGGTGGGAGTGAGAGGACATTAGGTATTTTGTGCATAAAAATAAATTGCACATTTGTGTAGCTTATAAGTACCTATGTATGTACATTTTTTTGATGGCTCATCTGTTGGAATGTTTTTTAATATATGTAGTTCGTATAGAATTAGGTATATACCTACAGGGTGATCGGTATAAGATGCACCTGCTGGAGCGAGTAGGTTGGGTTGAGACAAGAAAAAAATCGTATAGTAGGGGGGTCTATTTCCCCCCGTTTAGGCAGAAGGGGCAATTTTCTAAAAAATTGACTTAAAACAGAAAAAAAAATTTAAAAACAACTGTAAGATCTAAAATGCCATGCTATACCTTTTTGGAAAGCCAGAAATCTCTTCTTTGATTTTCATTTTAAAGTTGTGTTAGTTAATAGTTTTTGAAAAATTAATTTCCAAACTCGAAATTTTGAAAAAAAAAAAGGTAAAAAAAAAGTTTTAAACTAATTTTTTTCAAAATTTTATACAATTTAGTATAGTTTTTGTTTTCAAAATTCAATGCTCTTATTAGCTTTTAGTCAAAAAAAGAAAACCAGATGCTAAATGTCTTTTAGTTTTTAAGAAAATTGAAAATAACGAAATCTACCAGAGTTCAGACAAACTAAGTTCTAAGCTCTCTGGTCAGAGAACAGAAGCCAAAAAGTAGTTAATCCTTACATAAATATAAGTCAAGTGAGTAGAATTTGTTATCCTCTATAACGTTTGTATAGGTTGCCGATTAAATAAAAACATTACACATTAGAACTTTTATTTTTATTACAAGGAACAACTTAATTAAATGAACATAAATAGTCGACTAACTAGAAAAGTAGGCTTCTACTGGATTTACGATCTAATCATACATCAAGTTCTCTGACATTGATCTTCTAAAGAGATCATGTTGAGAAGAGAGGTAATTCTTACTTTAATAGTTTGCACACTTGATGTTTGCTTTGCAAACGACAAGTGTGGTGAAATAATGACCTCCTACTTAGTGGGTGGGAATACACAATATTGGCGACAACAGATAGCACATTTCATTATATGACACCTCCCCCACTTAGTATTTTTGGTCTCCAAAAACAGTAATTTTTTTTTTTAACAAAATAGCTTTTTAATTTTTAATTTTTTTTTTGTATTTGTAGTCTAATGAAAATAAATATAAGCTATAAAAAATTAACATTCAATTTTCATACTTCACTGTTTGATTTCAGTTTTTTTTTGGTTTCAGTTTTAATATAACATATATAACAATCAACAGTTGAAGTTTTTTTTTTTTTTTTTTTTTAATTTTGTTTTTTTTTTTTTTTATTTTCTTTATAATTACATTATTTGTTTTATTTGATGTTTTTAATTAACTGTATCAATTTTTATAAATACAAATCATAATATGTACATTAATATATATTTTGTTGAAGTTTTATTACATTTGTTTGTCTTAATCGAATTATTTATTTTAACATTTAGTAAATTGCAAATACATATGTTCCTATGGATTGTTTGTTTGCATTTAAAATTATTTAACACATTTTCGATTAATTTTTGTTTGTTTTTTTTTTTTTTTTTTTTTTTTTTTTTTTCATTCAGCTATTTTCATTACAATACTTTTAAGTTGGGTGCATAATTTCAAATTTTACAATATTTATCATCAATAATTTTCATGAACAACGGGTATTCCCATTAGCAATCGTTTTTAAACGCACAACCTTCTTTAACATTGCTTTGAGGGCATAGTTATTTGCCTTAGATTTATAACGGTAAGTCCTCTTACATTCATTTTAATTTATACGGTCACAATTGCTCCGAACAGTGTAAACAATTATTAATTAATTCTAGCACGAAACACCATCCAAAATCAAACTACAATAAATCATAAATAGTCCCCACGTGTAAACTGCTCGAATTGGTTTCAAGAATAAACGTACCCCCCTGTTTCTGAACAAATTCAAAAAGCATACGAAAATATGCCAAACCTGGAACGCAAACCAAACTGACATTTATGTATTCTTATATCAAAACAAAACTAGCTTGCAACAAAATAGGAAGGAAATAGAACTAAAATAAAACAACAAAATGTACACCAACGAAACGTTAAGAATTTTAAACGTTTAGAATTTCAAACGTTTAAAAGAACTTACAATTATATCTTCTTATTACAAATAATTGCAGAACAAAAATTTAAATAAAGGGTTGTAGATTACAAATAATAAAAGCATAATTTAAGTAATGTTTGCATGAAAGCTGTACCTATCAAGATTTCAATAAAAATTAAATGAAAATGTGAGTTTTGTGAAATATAAACCAAATTATTTTTTTTTTTTTTCAATTTTGATATTTGTATTTTCTTTTTAATTGTTTTTTATGGTATTTAATTTTGCGTTTTGTCGATATATCGTGAGTGTAATTACCATTCTTTTCAAAATTATTTAGTTTTTTATACTTTGGTCTACATTTTACTACAGTTCTATTTTGAACTATGTTGGGACAAAGGTTCAATGAACTCCCTGCTGTTTCTTTGTTTTTGTTATTAATTCTTGTGTCCTTATCTTTTTGAAATTTGTTTTTCAGGGATTCAATGTCTTCTCTACTTAGGTTTTTTGAAAAAAAACCTAATGGTTTTAACTTGGTTGTGGAGTGAATGGTGGAATTATAAATCGAAACTATTTTGAACAGTTTTTCGTCTAACTCGGAATTATCTTTGTTGGCGTTCATAATTCTCAAGTGCTCATTAAATGTACCATGCAATCTTTCAATGTCAGCATTGCCAGTTTTGAGGGATGCTGTTGTCCTATGGAAGGTGATTTTATTTTCTTTTAGAAATTCTTCTACGGCTGAGTGCAATATACAACTGTCACCATCAGAAATAATTTTGTTGGGCTTACCAAGGAATTGTATTCTTTGTTTTATTGCACTTAGTATAGCGATCCAATTCCTGTCTTCCAATGAGTGGATGGTGGCATACTTGGAAAATTTGTCAATCGTTGTTAAATACATTTTTCCACGTTGAGGATACCAAATGTCCATGTGGATGATATCATTGAAATGCTTTGGAGTTTCGGTAATTTCCATTGGCATCTGCAATGGATGACGATCGTGTTTTGCTAGATTGCAGATGTCGCAATTGTTGACAAACTTTTGAATTTCAACTTGCAAATTTGGATAAAAGTACAACCGTTTTAGTTCCAAAAACATTTCATTGATACTTCGATGGTTTTTGCATGTATGTTCATTTTTTATTATTGTTAATAATTCATTTTTATCTACTATGTTTGTTAATTTTATACCTGATTTTAACAATTTTAAATTTTTATTCATAGAAAAGTTTTTTACATAGAGGTCTTGAAATTGAAGATAAAGTGTCACATCTTCGCAGTAAATGCAAAAAAGTCCTTTTGTGGTTAATAGACCTTTCATTATTTTTAACAGATTGCTACAGTCTTTTTTGATTTGGACAAGATTTTGTATTTTTTTATGAAGGATTTTAATTGAAATTTTTTCTTGAGGGCCGTAAAAGAGGTGAATTTGATTTTTAAAAAGATTAATTGGTTTTTCGGTTATATATATGTGCCGAGTTTCGTCCTCCAAAGCACTATGAATTGTGGCACCAGTAGACATAACTTCCTCGTTATTGTCCCTAGGCATGACTTGATCAACTTCTTCGTCAACACGTTGACTCTCTTGTGCTTCATTATTAAAGATGTCTATTAAACTTATTTCATCATAAGTATTCGACTCGTCTTCAGTTTTGTTTTTATCAACATACCTACTTAGACCATCTGCAACGCTGTTTTCTTTTCCTTTAAGGTACTCCACATCAAAATCATACTCATTGAGTATGATTTTCCAACGTTGCAGTTTTATATTTGGCTCTTTTATACCATTCAGCCAAACAAGGGGTTTGTGGTCTGTTCGAACCACGAATTTCCTACCGTACACATAAGTTCTAAAGTATTTCACAGCGCAGACGACTGCAAGAAGCTCCTTTTCTATTGTAGAATAGTGAAGCTCGTGTTTGTTCAGTGTTCGAGATGCATACCAAATAGGGTGATTGTCTTGGCTGAGCACGGCTCCTATAGCATAGCCAGATGCGTCCGTAGTTAGGATGAACTTTTTTGTGAAATCAGGACTTTTTAAAATAGGTTCAGAAGTGATTACGGCCATATTATTGACTTTCTTCAGAGCTAGTTTTAAGGAAAAACTAGTTCTATAGGGGCATCGAGTTTTCAGTTTATCAAAAACAATTATTGATTTGAGTTAGATGTCAAAATATGTTTGAATATTTTGATTTAGATGTCAAAGTAATAAAAGTTTGTGACAAAAATAAAACTCCAAACCCGTATAGAACTAGTTTTTTGGTAAAACTAGCTCTTAAAAAAGTCAAAAATATAGCCGTTAGAGTTTTTAATGTTTTGAATGCTTTAGCATAAAGGGGATCAGATATTTGTAATTTAGCAGATTTTTTTAAATATTTAATCATAGGATATGCCACTTTGGCATAATCCTTAATAAATTTCCGGTAATAACCAGTAATACCTAGAAATTGTTTAATACCCGTTATGGTAGTTGGCAGTTTCATTTCTGTAATAGTTTTGATTTTATTTTGGTTTGGTTTTATTCCATTATTTACGATTACATGGCCAAGGTAGTTGGTAGATAAACTAGCAAAAAGACATTTGTTTATTTGAATTTTAAGGTTGCTTTCTTTTAATTTTTGAAATATTTTCTTAAGGGACTGCAAATGTTCCTCAAAACTGGTTGAAAACACAAGAATATCGTCTAAGTAGACAACACAAATCTTATTGATGTAGTCTCTTAGAACATGGTTCATGAGTCTCTGGAACGTCGCCGGGGCATTCTTTAGCCCAAACGGCATTCTAAGAAACTCATAATGACCAGTTTTGGTTGAAAATGCAGTTTTAGATCGATCGCGTGGATCAAGTTCAATTTGGTGAAAACCTTTCACCAAATCAATTGTTGAAAAATAGTTGCATTTACCGAGTTTATCAAACATGTCGTCTATGTTAGGCATAGGAAATCTATCCTCTATAGTTTCGGTGTTCAGTTTTCTGTAGTCTATTACAATTCGCCACTGTTTATGTCCGCTTCTATCGTCCTTTTTAGGGACAACCCAAATGGGCGAATTGTAAGGACTACTACTGGGAATAATAATTTTTTGCTTTAACATTTCGGATATTTGTCGGTCTACCTCGCTTGAGTGAATTTCGGGGTAACGATAAAGTTTGCTATAAATGGGGATATTACTTTTTGTTATAATTTGATGTTTTATTTGATTAGTAAACGATAAATGATCGCCTTCCTTATAGATAATAGTTTTAAAAGAATTAAGCAAAGTTTTTAACCTAAAAACATCAACATGACTCAAATGATCTGCAAATAGTGTCTTCGGAATTTCATAATTGACATTTTCACCATAAAATACACTCAAAACTTCTTCGTTTTGGTGAATAAGATTTGCATACTCTTCTTCTTCTTCGTTGAAGTATATTTGAATCGTTGCGTTTTCCGTAGTAAGTGACCTAGTTTTATAATTAATAATTAGACCCAGAAGAATATTGTTCCCAATTAAACCATCAAAGCGGTCATGAAATTGGTATTCAAGAAAATTAACAAAGTAGTTATTATTTTCATTAAATTCCTTAAAAATTGGTATTCTAAATTCTACACTTGTGCTTACATTTCGATCAAGTACTTTCAAAGTACGATTCTTAGATGGGACTTGCCACTTTGGGTTACATAAATTTTTATTGATTATACTGTATTCTGCACCACAGTCAATTATAAATCTAAGCTTTCGTATATGGTTTTGGATAACTATATAGGGTAGTTGTTTTGACGGTTTATTTGAAAATTTCGACGACCTTGGTTTGGGTTTTTTAATTATCTGCGTTTCCTTGTTCATTAAGGGTTACGTCCATTGGTTCATTATTAAAATTTCGCGGTCCATACCTATTTGACCTTCTAGACTGGCCACTTTGCGTGTTATTACTATTACGTATAGATTGACTATTATTGTAGTTTTGAGTTTGAGCCGTGTTACGTGATTGGTTACTATTCTGATTTTGTCTTGTTTGGTTAGAATAAGAATTGTATGAATTGTTAATGTTTCTAGTATTAGAATAATTATTATTGTTTTGGTTATTATAACGCAAATTATTATTTTCTTGTCTAGTACTAGAATTATTATAGTTTTGATTATTATACTGTAAATTATTATTTTCTTGTCTAGCGTTGAAATTGGAAAAACGGTTTACCTGTCTAAAATGTTCAGAATGACCATTCGGTCCAAGAGATTGGTGATTAATCTCAAGAATAATTTTGTAAGCTTCACTGAGTGACTGAGGATTTCTGCTTAAAATAATAGATTTAGTAGGCTCGGGCAGGTTGTTTTTAAATGAATCAAGAGCAATTCTATTATTTGATGCGATAATCTGCTGATTATTTTGATTATTAGTTAGTAAATACGAATTATTGATTCTACTTAATAAATACGTAATACCATTATAGTAGTCCAATATATTCGTTTTTACTCTTGCCGTTCTTATTTGGTCTATTAACTTATTGGCAGATAGCCTTTCCCCAAAACTTTCTTTCAAAATTTCTCTTACTTGTGCCCAATCTTCTTGTCTTCCATGTTTTTGAAGCTCACACCTAGCTTTTCCTACAATTTTATCCCTAATATACCCTGAAAGCATTCTTACAATATTATCGTCGAATGTGTTCAGGATGGGTGTTAATGAGTCCACCCTGTCCAGAAAATCTACTAGACAACTTGAATTGCCATTAAATTCGGGAAGTTTATTTATCAAATCTAAAACTACCTTAAATTTATCTGTAACACTAAGGACATCCATCTCGTTGAATTGTTGGTAGGTACTCACTCAGTTCGTTTCTTCTTAGTTTAGGATCAGGGTAGTTTTCGTTTTTTTTTTTTTCGCATGTACATATAGTCAAACCTTCAGTTTTGGTTGCTGATTTTTACAAAACTTTTTGTTGTTATTTTCATTTTTTTTTTTTTTTTTTTTAGAAAAAGCTTCTTTCTATTCACTTTATGAAGATTAAATAAATTTGATTGGATGTTGAAAAAAAAAAATTATTTTGCATGTCGTATTTAGGAAAGCCTTTTAACGCTTGGTTCGATCAAGTTGATTCCGAATTTTTTTTGTTTGATTTATGCTGTCGTTATAGTTTTTCTGATTTTGTTTCGGAAAGCTTTTAAGTTGCTTTTCGGAGTATTGTTTTTATGTATGATGTATGTTGTATGGGCACGAACGGTAGGGAGTATTTTTGTTTTCGAACTATTTTTAAACGCGTCTTTTTAACTGTTTTAAAGACTTTTTTTTTTTGTGTATCATTATTAGGGGAGCATATTTTTAACTTTAACTTTTTTTGTGTTTTTCTTTTTTATATTGTAAATTATTGTTCTGTTTTTTATAACAACGTTTTTGTTTCAATTTTTTTTTTTGTTTTTAAGAAAACTTTATTTCGTTTATTTGTTAAGGCATTCAAATTTTAAACTTTTAATTTTTTTTTTTTTTAATTATGTTTTTAAAAAGATAACCTGTTATTTGCGTTTTCGTTTTAAACCGACTGCGCCAGTTAAGTATTTATCCTCTATAACGTTTGTATAGGTTGCCGATTAAATAAAAACATTAAAAATTAGAACTTTTATTTTTATTACAAGGAACAACTTAATTAAATGAACATAAATAGTCGACTAACTAGAAAAGTAGGCTTCTACTGGATTTACGATCTAATCATACATCAAGTTCTCTGACATTGATCTTCTAAAGAGATCATGTTGAGAAGAGAGGTAATTCTTACTTTAATAGTTTGCACACTTGATGTTTGCTTTGCAAACGACAAGTGTGGTGAAATAATGACCTCCTACTTAGTGGGTGGGAATACACAATATTGGCGACAACAGATAGCACATTTCATTATATGACAATATGTTATAAGCAAAAAAAAATATTTTTTAAATCGCAGTTTACTACTCTTGCATATTTGCTTTCGTAAATAAATAATTTTAAAAAATAACAAAATTAATTAAGTACTATTAAAGGATTTTCCTCGAAATATTCCAAAAAAAAAACAACGTTTTTTTGCATTTGTCTCTAAAAAGTGATTATAAAAATTTTCAAAAAAAAAAAAAAAAATGCAAATAATGGCTCATGTTTACTGACATTGAAATAAAATTTATTTTGGCTTCAATATCTTAAAAACTTTTGAAGTTTTATCAAATGATACAATCATATCACCTTGAAAATTCGTCTTATTTGTGTGTAACTTTATTAATTTGTTTTGAGAAAAGATTATAAAAATATTAGAAAATTAAATCGCCGTTTACCTCACTCATTTATTGTCTTTGAAATAAAAATAAGAAAAAAATAAAAAACGAAAAATTATAATATAATTCATTGATTCCTGCAAACTGCTACCGAAAATTTCTCTTTTTTTTATTTCTCCCTCGGATTTAAAGTATAATACATTTTTTTTTTAATTTTTAAAACTGAAAAAAAACTTCAGCCAATTAATCGCCAATCGAAAACTTTTTGTTACATTAAATTATTGTAAGAACTCTAGACGCTACACGGCTCAACGCAAAATCCCTAGCCGATTTTTTAATAGGAGCATACCCTTAAGGATCAGAATCGTTGGACACCTTTACAAAAACATCCGGATAAAGACAATGACATTAATGATATTTAAATTGATGAAACTATTAAAGACCACGTTTCTAATGAAAAAGCAAAGATTCATTCGGTATGTGTTTTACAAAAAACTAGTGAAAATGCTCATAGTCTGTTTCGTGAACTTAATTTAGACCAATACAGTGTTAAAAAAATGACTATTAGTATCAAAATAATTGTGAAAATCAAGATGTTCATAGCAAACTCTGAAATGCTCTCACGACAAAAAATTGGCAATTTTTGTCTCATGATTTTCCATCAGATAGGTCATTTAAGGTTAGGATTTATGGCTTGCATGAAATTCAAACTGAATAACTTAAAAAAGAGCTTTCGTCACTCGGACTTAAATGTCTTAATGTTAAAATAATTAAAAAGAACTATGATAGTTTCACAGATATATTTTATCTTGTATATCTTGAGTGCGGTTCAATTAAATTAAACGAACTTAAAAAGCAATTTAGATCCATATTCAAAACCCAAGTAAAATGGGACTTCGCTCGACGATAACGAAATAAACTCACACAGTGCTACAACTGCCAAATTTATGGACACGGGACACGGTGAGAAGAATTGTCATATAAAAACCCATTGCGCTAACTGCGCAGAAAACCATGAAACCAAAAACTGTATCTCGACGAATATCAAATGTGCGAATTGCACGAGACAAATAAGGCCAATGACTCTTTGTTTGCATAAGCCGAAAAAGCTTCTATAATATACGGGAGAGATTATCATCACGCAATGGAAGAAACACTCTGATGACGCCTAGGCTTACAGAGTCACGATAGCATTCTGCTATAGCTTGAACCAAATTAGTTGGCCATTCTACTGCGCAAGTCTCTTCAAACTTCTCTGCTCATCTCTTAAATTTTGAAAGATACACCAAAATCACTGAAAAAAAGACAAAAAAAAAGATTTACAGTTTAGGGATTATTGATTGTTTCTATGTTTTATGGATTTATGATTTTTAGCTAAGCAACATAAACGTTCCGGGGCCGTGTTTATATTTATTTCATGGCGTTAGTGTTTATTTGATATATTTTTTGACCTGTGGGGTTTTGGTAAAATATTAATAGATCAGTGCTTACGAGTTTAACTAATTTTTACCTATGAGTTTTTAAGAATGAATTTTCCTTAAGTTTTAATAATTTTTATCTGCAAGTTTTTAAGATGAATGTTTTCTTCAGAGAGAAAAGTTAAACCAACAAATAATTTTAAGGAATAAAAAATTTGTATTTCAGAAATAAATATAAAACATAATAATAAAATAAAATAATATAAATAACAATAAATAAATAATATAAATAACAATAATATAATTTAAATAATAACTGTTCATTTACATATACTAAATTTTAAGAACTAATGTCGCTTTCATAGTCGGCTAAAGAATCGTTATTTATAATTGATTTCGAAATTGTGTCCCACATAGGGTTCCCAACTTTCTTCGGAATGAAAGGAGGACACATTTTTTCTAAATAAAAACAAATAGTAGCCGTGTTTTTTTGCAAGCCTGATGGGAATTGGATGAAAAAAAAAATAAAAACAGTGGAAGTAGTGCTTGACTGCTAACTTGGATGTGTGGGTTCGAGCCCCAGTCTAGGCAGCATTCTTTTCTATATTCCCTCAACTGAATGCCACCCCTGGGATTTAATGAGATAATCAAAACCTTATTTCTCAATCCACTGTGCTAACAAAAATCTATCCTATCCTTCTATTCCTTCTAACATTGCCTAATTTATAAGACCCTAGGTCTTACTGGCATAATATATGTTTGTGTTTTTTTTTTTTTTTTTTAAGTATGAATAAAATCCTACCCGCTTGGAAAAACAATTTTGTCTTAGATGAGGCCCTAGAAAGCCTTACATAGTAGCTTATTAAAAGGGACCAGCAAAGGTTACTATCGAAATCATACTAGGCCCTCACCTAGTTTTTATTTATTTTTGCCTCGAGACAAAAATAAATTTAAAAAAATTGGTGTATTTGAGATTCGGTACTGGAATTTTGCGCTAACTGGTCTGATACGCTAAGCACTTCTGGCCTTATTCGGAATACAAAAGTTCAATGTTGAAAATGAAAAACTATTAATATAAAAGCGTTAATTCTTATTTCTGATGGGATAGCAAAACTTTCTCAGAATTTTTACTATTTAGGGCTTATAGAGTATTTGCTACGTTTCGTCGACGGAATTTTCCTTACCTACTGTACATTTTTTGGGGGCGTGGTTAAACTTGGAACAACATAAATAATATGAAAAAGGCATAAATAATATGAAAATATATATACAAATCTCATTATGTAATTCCTTATGCTTTTAAAAAAAATATTAATTAAAAATTTGAAAGATTTTTTGGAAAATTAAAAGTTTTTGCTAAACTTTTCTTATTCATAAGAAAATAAACTGTATTTCAAAGCGTAGAATTTTTTGGAAAAAATTATGAAATTTTTTCACACACATTAGTGCAGCAAAAAAAAATATGAATTCTAATTAAAGGCTCTCCCAAACCACGAGATCGCCGCGGCAATAGAAAACAATAACAAAAACGTGTTGTTTTGTTTGACAACCACGTGTTGTTATTGTTGTTTTCTTTTGTTGCAGCGATTAATCGCGTTGGTTTGGGATAGCCTTAATACTGCGAGATACATATGTAGTAGGAGTATTACACTACACTACATTTACCGTTGAAAAAAAGTAGTTGAATATGTTTGAACGATTGACGAAATGTCAATAATTGTGTCATTTAATGCCAATTGTTTGTCATAAAGCAGGATTATGACATATATTATGGCATAAAGCAGGATTATGCCAAACAATTGAAACAAATTGACAGAAATAGTGAAATTATTACACATAAAACACCAAAGGTATATACTTATCAAATGGATCATTGATTTTATCCTTCAGATTTTTGAAAAGGAGGACATTTTTAAGTGAGGAAGGACGGGAGGACAAATAGTTGAAAAGGAGGACTGTCCTCCCAAATGGAGGACAGTTGGGAACCCTAGTCCCACATCAAATCGTGAGAAAAGTATTCTTTCTCAGTTCTTATGGCATTTTCACACACTTTTCGCCAATCTTCAGCCGTTATTTTAAAAATTCTTCCTCCGCTAGTTTTTGAACATCTAATAACTTGAATGTTGTGTTTCGTGAGCTTGCTCTTGCCTTGACAGTTGCCTAAATATTTTCAATGGGTTGAGGTCTGGATGATAGGGTGGTAATCTCTATCCATATCGCACTAGCTTCTTATCCGGCTCGATTCTGACAGCTGGAATAGCTGTCAAAATATTGAATACAAGCAAATTCAATGTTGCGAACACAACGGAACGTAGCCGCATACGGAGCTGCAGCCGCAGACGGAAGAGTTCACCAACTTTTAACTTTTCACGTACGACACTTTTGACGTTCCAATTTGTATGAAGAAAAAAAAACATCTTTTTGTTTCGGAAATAATATTGTGGTTATTTGTATAGTGAAAAAAAAAAATATTTATTAAAAGGAAAATTATTGGAAACAGAAAATGTGAATTCTGAGCTTGTACAAAAGAATATTGTTTTGTTTTTCTTCAAAATACTTTCAAAGCTGTACAGCTGCATTGTAGGAACGTAAAAAAAATAACGTCCGACACTTTTCGACAGCTCTTCCAGTTCCAGCATTCTATTCTGTCAGGCAGTAAGCTTGCATATATAAAACATATTTAATTCGTTAAGCTGCCAATTAATATAGGGTGATACAAAAATGTAGATTGAATATTAAAGCTGCGTGTGCACTCGTACGATCCTTGGGATATCGTACGATGCAGATGGGGATAGTTAAGGAAAATTAACAAAATTTACTTTTTTTTGTCAAATGGAAAGTTACATTAAATGCATACAAATACCTACAAACTTCAGAACCTAGAAATGTGTTCGAAACAGCTTATTACGTTTTAATTAATTTAAGTTGTAAATATTAGTCATGTTTTTATGTCTATCTAGCAAAATAAAGTCAGTTTCAATGTCCCCATGGTTCTTATATTAGTGAAATTTGTAAATTTGTATCACATATCATCATTTTCCGTCACAACGAATATGGACTTATTTTATTATTATCACCTCAAACAACCTTCGTAACATTTTAATTTTATTTTTTTTTTAAATACATACCTTAAAAAAATAAAATTTGGCAAACGTATGTATTATATATATTGTTTTAACCATGAAGTTTCAATACTTCTTAACTATCTTTTTTTTTCACAATATCACTTGAATGAGCACTTTTACTAATTTAGCATAAGTTAGCATAATTTTTTGTGTTTATGTAAAGCTTTCAAGAGAGAGAATGATAGCCCATTTGCTTTACAAAAATATTTTATCAATATTCAATCAGGTTATAAGGACTGCATAAATTCACAAACAAAATCTTCAAAAGCTTGAAAACCACTTTCGTTATTAATTATTATGCGGTCACAATGAGCTTACGAATTTCTAAATTCATCAACTATGCAATAATTTCTTAAACATTTAAGAGTCACTAGCTGACATATGAATACATTTTTTTAAATTCATGGCACTAGGATGGCTTGTGATTTCTGAATTAAGTTTTTTATTTCATAAGTCACTAACTAGCTTATGTCTCAAATTTGTTTTAATTCATAAGTCTCTTGGATGGCTTGGTAATTAATTTTTTTTAATTCATAAGTCACTGTTTAGCTTATGACCTAAATCCTTTTTAATTCAAAAGTCACTAGGATGGCTTGTGAATTATTTTTTTAATTCATAAGTCACTAACTAGCTCATGACTTAAATATGTTTTAATTCATAAGTCACTAGGATGGCTTGTGAATTAGATTTTTTTAATTCATAAGTCACTATCTAGCTTATGACTTAAATCTATTTTAATTCATAAGTCACTAGGATGGCTTGTGAATAAAATTTTTTTAATTCATAAATTAAATTAAATTAATTTTAAATTTAAAATAATTTAAAATTAAATTTTTTTAATTCATAAGTCACTAACTAGCTTATGAATTAATTTTTTTTAACATTGAAAATGTTTATAGGATCGTTTTGACAGAGTTGTGGTGTTACTAAAATGATTAAATGAAATAAATTCAATAAATCAGAAATGAACTCCAGCGTATAGGGCGTCACAACGAAATTTTTGGTTGGTGTTACTAAAGAAATGACCGAAATGATTGAAAGGAATACATGAACTTAGAATATGAAAAATGAACTCCAGCGTATAGGGGGACAACTATTAAATTTTTGGTTGGTGTTACTAAAACATTACTAGAATGAAGAAAATAAACAAACGAACACAAGCGATGAATTACAGCAGGCGTAGGCTATAGGTATACGGGGAAAAAACGAAGAAAAGTCGTCGTCAACAGACAAGCTTCAGTGGAAGAAGAAGAATATTCAATGAAGAATATTCAAATAGAGAAAAAAACAACAAATACAACGCAACCAACAAAAGTGTATCTATAGGTACTCTGCCAGATTTTTGTATGTAGTGTAGGTATATATGTAAATGCTATGCATGAACATAATTATGGAGGTAGGTAGGTTGTGATTTTTTGAAATTGAAAATGATAGGTATTTATTTTTATTCGATACAGAATACAATTCGGTCCTATAAGAAAGGCCAGTGATGCAGTTGAGTGTGAAAGCCGGAGTTAAGCTTGCTTGAAATCGATAATGTATGTAATATGTAGGACAACCAAAAATATGCTACATCATATTTTTTTTAGTAACACTATTAAGACGAGACTAGATTAGAAATCGCTTTTATAAGTAAATGCATATTTTTGTATATTTACGATTTACGTGCATTTTGGCATGCCGAATTTTTTTAGGTAGGTATATTTTTCATAAAAAAAACATAGTTTGTTCAGTTATTATTATTATTTATTGTATTATTCATACTAGAATGTCAGTTTATTAGACTTGACCATTCTTTATTGCGTCAATTTCACAACAACTTAAAGGCGCTACCACAAATTGTTTAGGAATTAATTTTAGGTATTTTAATTTGTTTTATTTTTGTTTGGCTGGAGATATAGCTGTTTCAGGGGGTGCCAAGTCCTATCATCAGTCTACTTTTAGTGATGCTGAGCCTTAATCCAATTTTATTGTGAAAAACTTTCTATATGCACACCATGAGGTTTGAACCCATTGCCCAGTCTTCGAAGTCGTATGCACTACGCATTTCACTACTTATGACCACTGACGTCACTGAGATGTGCTGTTTGTTTATCAAATGCATTTGGAGCATCAGCATTTTTATAATTTGTTCAGTACCTTCTAATGTTTATTCAGTAAATAATAAAGGTCTGTCGGGCAGCATTACCGGCATTATAGCATAACCAAAAAATTAAAACCTACTTCATGTTTTGTCGAAAAAATTCGCATTACAGAAATTTGGGTTGGAGTTTTTTTTTTTTTTTTTGAGAAAATTAACCTTTTTTTAGTTGGTTAAAGCGACTCGAACGATTTTATTTCAATTTTGTAATCTAGTGCTCCTAAATGTTTTTCGATTAAATTTAATTCAAAATAAAATTTTGAAGTTTCTACGTATACAGATTCACCCCACTATTGTCAAAAATTAATCTTCGGATAAAATTTAACGCGATTTTAACCCGATTCGCACACGGCCTAAACAATATGTATAGATAGCTTTTGAAAATTTAGAAAATATTGACCCAAAATAAAAAATATCATGTTCCCAGTAATTCTGACTTTTTAACATTTCTTTCGTTGAAAGGTACCAAAATTTTTGTTAGCCACGAGAGCAAACTTGTGGGGCTCACTCGTGTAAATTTGTTTTTTAATTTTTGATGCAATTAATGTCTTAAATAAATCCATGTGAATGAATTTAAACGATTTACCATTTAAAAAAACATGCATGTACTTGTACATCGTCAAAACCCACTATCGTCAAAAATTATTCTTCGAATAAAATTTAACGCGATTTTAACCCGATTCGCACACGGCCTAAACAATATGTATAGATAGCTTTTGAAAATTTAGAAAATATTGACCCAAAATGAAAAATATCATGTTCCCAGTAATTCTGACTTTTTAACATTTCTTTCGTTGAAAGGTACCAAAATTTTTGTTAGCCACGAGAGCAAACTTGTGGGGCTCACTCGTGTAAATTTTGTTTTTTAATTTTTGATGCAATTACTGTCTTAAATAAATCCATGTGAATAAATTTAAACGATTTACCATTTAAAAAAACATGCATGTACTTGTTCCTTTTTCAAAAAGGTTTTATTGGCTTTTAGCCAAAGCAAAATTTGTTCGACAATCTTGCTTGTACACTACCTATTTGTTTTTGTTTTTAGATTTATGTCGTTCTTTTTAGTGCAGTTTTTAAACACACAAAGGTATACAAACCTACTTAGAATATATTTTTACAAGCAAAATTAAGCATACTAGTATCCTCCCGTAGCCGAAACTCGCTTAGCAAAAACTGAAACACTCTAGGAAGGAGAAAAATTTTAAATTTGTTTTAAAATATTGAAGGAAAAAAACATATTTTTTTTTTTAATATGCAGTGTGCAGTTAAAAAACAAAAATGACCCGCAGTGTGAAAATGCGTGTCTCAAGTAGATTCTGCACATCTCCGCAATTGTAGCTTTCCAACCATATAAAATCTATCGAAATCGGTCAAATGCTTTTTGAGAAAATGGTACCACTGTTAAAACTGTTTTTTAGGGCATATTTGTGTACATATATATGAGTTTTGATATCAGATCTTAAAAAACAACGATTTTTTTGGTTGAACAGGAAAGTTGAGGGGTTAGTTAAAGAAAATTAACAAGATTTATTTTTTGCCAAATGGAAGCGATGCAATCTACTGGAGGAGGAACTTGAAATACAAAGCCGCGAATTAAAGGGCAAAAATATTATTTTCTCTATTCCGTCCGAAGACTCCGACCCCGAAGAAAAAGTACGATGCATCACTCGGCTTCTTTTGGGTAATTCAGAGGCACAAGGAATTCCAAACGCCATCAAAATAAGTGAAAACAACAGCTTTATCAAAATGAAATTAAATACCGGCAACAATGAAATTGCTATGAAAATGCTAAAAAAACTCTGCAAAGCTTAAAAATACAGGCGTCTTCATTCAACGAGATCTCACTAAACAAATGCAATTGAAAAGAAGAATCTTGCTACAGTATAGGAAAGTAATTAAATTGAATAATTCAAACGTTATAGTGCGATTAAAAAACAACACCCTTCTTATAGAAGATAAGATTTTTTATTTGAACGCGTGCTGTTTCCTCGTTCAATGAAGTAAACTCTATTTATGATTTACATTTATCTCGTGATAAATTTAAAAATTAATTGTTATTGTTACTAATTTTCTAATTATTGATTATTTATAATTGTTTTTGTTATCTTTAATACATACATATCTGTTAAGCAAATGCTTGTAGATGAAATAAATAACATAAAAAAAAATAAAAAAAACTTAAAATTAATGAAAATGATGGTGAACAAGTTTTGCAACAAATGTTTGGCCAATTGGACTTCGGAAGTGTCAAAAACACCATGCTGACAAACAGACGTCATAACGATTGGACTAGATCAACATTAACATCAACACAACCAGGGATGCCACTTTACCAAGAACAACAAAGTAGTAGTACTACATCAAGTAACTGAAAATTAAATGCCGTCAGCTCATTAAGTGTTAGTTTTTGTAAATTATTAGCCTATAATGTATCAGGTCTAAGTAATAAGTTATTATATGTAGACTTTTTCAATTTTGTTAAAACTTTTGATATATTTTTCCTTTTTGAAACGCATACTACCATAGAAAATTATAGTAAATTTTTCAAATATTTTAACGGGTTTAAGCTTCTGTGGAACCCTGCAACCAAAACTTATGCTAAAGGACGTGCAAGCGGAGGATCATTGTATGGAATTCAAAAAACACTTCTTAAAATATACGATTTTACAGAAATTCAAGAAATAACTGTAGTTAAACTTTTAAAACAAAATGAGATGTTTATTATGCCTATCTATTTAAACTGTAACAAGTGGACCGAGGTTTTTGAGAAACTAAATGATAATTTATCGTTTTTAGCAAGCAAAAGTGTATTAATAATTGGAGATTTTAACGCCAGAACTAATAACAATCAAGTTACAACAGCACGAAATATCAGCAATGCCCATATAAACGTTAATTCTCGAACATCCAGCGATGATGTGTGTAATAGTAATGGTACCTCACTTCTCGAATCGCTTCAAGTGTATGACTTTATTATTTTGAATGGCTGCATAGAAGGAGACATGGAGGGTCGTTATACATTTGTCGGAGAACAAGGGAAATCAGTAATCGATTACTGTATGGTCAATAATGATTGGCTGGACCTTATAATCAAGTTTGAAGTTTGAAGCAAAACCTTCTCTGACCATATGCCAATTGTAGTGGAATGGAGATCTGAACCCGTTACGAACCAACAAAATCTCCACGTCTCAAATGGAGAAACGAAGATGTTGAAACCTATCAAAACAATTTGGATATTTGGCTATCTAGAATTCCGGCGGTCACACAGTCAACAGATATTCTTTCAAACCAAATAATAACATGTATAAGGAATTCTTCAAACAAAACAAACCCAAATACATCCAAAATTTTTAAACAAAAATGGTTTGATAATCAGTGTTTGAAAGCAAGACAAAAATCATTTGCTCTTTTAAATGCATTCCGTAGATCCAACGATGAAGAACTCAGAAAATGATACATTCAATCAAACACTCAATTTAAAAGTTTATGTTATTCAAAAAAACTCAATTTCGAAAATAAACAAGCTTTATTACTAGGTAAAACAAAGAATACAAAGGAATTCTGGAGTCTGGCAAAAGAAATAAATGGCTCAAACCATATAATAGGCGCAGGTGTATCTGCAGAAGATCTTTCCATCCATTTCTCGAGCCTTTTAGTAAAAAACTCTGACTTAGCTTTTGCCTATGCTGAACCTTTTATTATTGATGATGTACTGGACACAGAGATATCTTTACTTGAGATACAAACAGTTCTTCATAAAGCTATGAATGGAAAAGCACCCGGTGACGATGGAGTGCCTTATGAGCATTTTAAAAATGCACCTCAAACATTTATTAGTTATCTGTTAACACTTTTCAACAGAATTCTTGTCAGTGCGGAATTACCCTCATCCTTCAAAAAAGCTGTTATTTTTCCGATACATAAAAAAGGTGCCCTAAATGTCGTCGAAAACTACCGAGGGATTTCATTTATGAATGTCATTGCGAAAGTCTTTTGTGGAGTTCTTGTTGACCGATTGGAAAAGTGGGTAGAAGAAAAAAATATATTATCTGATTTCCAAGCTGGATTTAGAAAAAACTATTCAACGGTTGACCAAATTTTTTCTCTGTCATCGATAGTTAAGGCGTTTCAGGCTAGAAACAAGAAGGTCTACGCAATGTTTGTGGATTTCAAAGCTGCGTTTGACTTGGTAAATCGAAATGCTTTGATATACAAACTTTCTCAACTTGGTGTATCGACTAGATTTCTCCGTGTAATTAAAAGTATGTACACAGATACAGAGGCTAAGGTCTGGGATGGTACACAGTTCTCTGAATGGTTTAAACCTGATACAGGTGTCAAGCAAGGGTGCCCACTTAGTGCTCTTTTGTTTGCACTGTTTATAAATGACATTGTAAATCATCTCCCTGGAGGTATTAGAATGTCAGGTATCCAAATCAATGTTTTACTCTACGCCGATGACCTGGTCATATTGTCAGAATCTCCGGATAATCTTCAATTAATGATAAATCGTCTTTCAACATACTGCGAAAAATGGGGACTTGCAATCAACATCGATAAGTCAAAAGTTATGATTTTCTCACAATCCAACCGGACAGAAGTTAGAAGTAATTGGGCGTTTAATGGAACGCGCTTGCAAGTGGCAAGAGAATATAAGTATCTTGGAGTTAAGCTTAATTCAACGTTGGACTTCAGTAAACATTTAATTGAAAAGGCCAAAGCATCTCAAAGTCTCGTAAACTTAACATGGCGAAAGATTTTCTCGAATAATCACATACAGTTATCTACCAAATATCAAATTTTCAATTGTAAAGTCTACATTATGTTATGCAGCACAAGTCTGGGGAATGGAAGAGCATGATGAAATCGAGAAACTTTTGAGAAGTTTTATAAAAAAATTGTTCAAGCTGCCTATCAACACACCGAGTTATGCGATTTATTTGGAAACAGGGCTACCCAAGTTATTTACTAGCACACTGAAGTTACAAGCTGATTACCTTACCAAAGTTTTAGAGTTTGATGATGATTGGTTGAGCAAAAAGTTGCTGCTTTACGAAATAAGGAACAAAGACTGGTGGTTGGATAAGTGGCAACGTATTGGCAATACTCTTGGTGAAGTTATACAAGTGAATATAAACAACACTCATAGTTTGAGGGAGCAACTTTATCGGATCATCCAATTAAATGAAGACTCAGTATGGAATAGACTAATAGAAACAGCAACCAAGTCTCAAAGTTGATTAATATACAGCCAGCTAAATTTTAACTTAAGTAGCAAAATTTATTTTCATGATACCCTATGCAATAGAGACATTTCTTTGATATTTAAAGTAAGATGCGAACTTCTGGCTCTAAACGGTAGACCATATAATGGCAGTGTCAGTCAGTTTTGTACACTAAGTAACATTAAATCCAAAGAAGACTGTTTCCATTTTATCAGCGTGTGTCCAATTTTCAAACATCAGAGGCTAAAGTATTTTGGAAAATTTTCTCTTTCGATGCTGGAAACAATACAAATATTGAATGGATTGGATTGGAAAAAACTCGCCAATTATTTAAAGGAAATTTGTAAATTTAGAACGCTACTCATGACGGAATTTGTTTAGTATCTTATCAGTATCGATATTTATAACAATTAAAATTTAAACTGAAACCAAAATAATAAAGTTTTTAAAATATGTCATGTTCTTAAAAAAAAAAAAAATAATATAAGTTGCTAGTCGAGCTGACGGCACAGCCAGAGCTTTTAAATTCAAAATCGTTGTAAATGTATACAAAATTGTTAATAAATGAATTATTTACTTACTTACTTACTTACTTATTGTACATAAAGGTACCTAGAATCTTTAGGACCTATAGTGGTGTCTGAAACAGCTTATTACGTTTTAATTAATTTAAATTGAAAAGATTAGATGGTTACTCTATGAGTGAAATCTGTAAATTTTTAATTCATAAGTCACCCAATAGCTTGTGAATTAAATCCAAGCTTAAGCTAAGAAGTGACTTAAGCTTTTGCAACTCTAACACCTACATTATTATTATCAATTTTTTTAAGTTAATTCGATATATGGTTCATTATTTATAGTCCACGTCAATATTTAAGTCATACCATGCACGATTTATTATTTAGAGCCCAATCCATAATGGTGAATTTTACTGAAATATTTAAGTCGTAACTAAATTTGATTATTGGTAGGGCCCATAGTCATTTTTAAAATGTTTCTAAGTTAAAAGTGGGTTTGATTGAAATTTAATACATTTATATAATTATATTGTAATTTATCTGGTTAAAAAATTCCAATATTTGAAGTCAAATAATTTAATAAACTCTTATACTGGTGATTTCAAAATAAAATGTATTTATAGATAGGGCCTATATTCATTAATCCAATATATAATTACAGCAATCCCCCCGTATACGCGAGGGATGCGTTCCAAGAAAACACCGCGTATACCGAATTCGCGTATGCGGAGACTAGAAACTGTATGAAAATATAGAGATGTGTTCCAACAAAACAAATTTTAGAGTCAATGGATTCTATAATATCAACCGCCTCATTTATTTTAGTGTTTAATTTATCAAGGTTTTTAATGGTCAGTTTCATGTTCTGAATTTATGTCTTCTTCAACCATTTTGGACACTTCTTCAAGCTCTATCAGGTCTTCAACAGAAAGCTCAGCATCATGCGCTTCTAAGAGCTCATTAATATCACTAGGTTTCAAGTCTTGAAAGCCTTCTCCTCCAATCTGCCTTCCAAGAGCCAACAAATTTTCCACCTGGCAATCAGGTGCTTAGCTGATAAAGCATTTTTAATTGATGTTTTTATTAAATCTTGGTTAGCGCAGATTGTGCGAACGGTGGACTCATTTATGTTGAAAAAACGTCCAACCACAGTGGGTCCTTCACCCTTTTCTAACCTTTAATAATTTCTTTTGTTTCCAGGTTTAACACAACTTTCTTCTTTTTGCATGCTTCCTTGGAAAGTTGTGACGACCGCTTTACTGATGACATCTTAATGTGTTGTAATTCAACTTCTAATTTCATAAATTAGATGGCCAAAGATATTATTATAAACGTTAGCAATACCTACCAATTTAAAATGTAAGACACAGAATCACACAATAAGAACAAATTGCAGAAATATTCTTGCCAATCTGATATGCCCAATTAAATAAATTGAAAATAAATGCAAGGCCAACTAACGAAAAAGTTTTTCTTGATACATACCGCGAATTGTTGTTGAATCGCGTATAATCACCGTGTATGTAGAGGGAGTTTCGGAAAAACTTAATCGCGTATAAGCGAAACCTCGTATGGAGAGACCGCGTATATGGAGGGTTCAGTGTATATAAATACGCGCCAAAGTGTTAAAGCAAAAAAAACACTAAATTTTTGTGTCACTTACCTATTGATAGAGGTAAAGTATTGATTAAAGAAGTCCTCAGCATGTTCAAGCACAACATTACAGCTCCGAAGTTTACTTGATGCTGTATTTCCAAAAACAATACTGCTAACACAAGTCGAATTGGAACAGGCTAAAACCTAAAAAGTAAAGTAAATTTGAATAATTGTAATATTTATATTTTCAGTATTCTGATTTACACGATTGTCATCATCATAGTAAATAAAGATTATTTTTCGTGTTTTAGTTTTAAGAAATATTAACTTTTTATTCTTCCCGACGTTTAGAAGAAGTTTCACTCTTCGTGGTCACGGGATAATACTGAGGTTTGATGGATGTTCTAGTTGTTGCTTGTATACTCGCTCTTGTTCTAAAGCAGTAAAGGTGCGTGGATGTTGCTGCACTTTGATTGTTAGTGGGTGGTAGATTTAGTTATTGTTGTGTCGAGCTAATATATTTCTGCATGCAAGCAAAGTTTACGACATCGGGTGTTGGTTTGATGGCTTTCTTTATTTTCATTTTATTTATAAGAGGATCCCATGTTGTAGATAGTTTGAAGCTTGAATCTCTGTTGAAGTTTTTGTGCTTCTTTAATTCTATTGCTTCTCTGACTATTCTTGGAACATAAAACCTTTCAACTGCGATGGATCTGGCTTGATCAAAACGAATAAAATGATCTTCGTTATAAGCCAGATGTTCACAGATTGCCGATTTTGTGACGTAATTGTTTTTGATGGCTTTGACATGTTCATTCAATCTGGTTTTTATACCTCTCTTTGTTTCTCCAATATAAGATAACCCGCAGAGCTGCAAGGAACCGAGTACACTCCCGGATTTTGGAGCGGAATTTTGTCTTTAGGTGATTTTAGAAGTTGACGAACTTTGGTTGGGGGCTTAAAAACAGTTTTTAGACCAAACTTTTTTAAAATTCGTCCAATGCCATCCGTAATTCCTTAAATATTAGGTAGAAATTTCATTGAATTTTGAACAACAACAACAACTTAAAGGTGCTACCACCAATCGCTTACGAATTAATTTTGGGTATTTTAATTCGTTTTATTTTTGTTTGGCTAGAGATATAGCTATTTCAAGGGGTGCCAAGCCCTATCATCAGTCTCCTTTATAGTGGTGCTGAGCTTTAATCCAATTTTATTTGAAAAACTTTCTACACATCATGCGGTATTTGAACCAGCGCATCAGATTTGCTCAGTCTTCGAAGCTGTGTACACTACGTACTATGCCACCGTTGACCACTGACGTCACAGGTCTAGATGTGCTGTTTGTTTATCAATTGCATTTGGAGCATCAGCGTTTTTATAAGCCCCTTTAAGTATGCTGTCTTGCTCCGCCTCCATTTTTCTCCGAACCTTATTTAATAGACTACAATTCGTAGTACGTATCAAAGGGGGAGAGGTTGGAAGATCGGTAACAAACCAGACTATTAAGTTATTATTATTTGTATTGTATTATTTATACTAGAATGTCAGTTTATTAGACTTGACCATTCTTTATTCCGTCAATTTCATTGAATTTTGAACAACAATAACAACTTAAAGGTGCTACCACCAATTGCTTACGAATTAATTTTGGGTATTTTAATTCGTTTTATTTTTGTTTGGCTAGAGATATAGCTATTTCCAAATGCAATTGATAAACAAACAGCACATCTAGAACTGTGACGTCAAAGGTCAACGGTGGCATAGTACGTAGTGTACACAGCTTCGAAGACTAAGCAAATCTAAAGCGCGGGTTCAAATACCGCATGATGTGTAGAAAGTTTTTCAAATAAAATTGGATTAAAGCTCAGCACCACTATAAAGGAGACTGATGATAGGGCTTGGCACCCCTTGAAATAGCTATATCTCTAGCCAAACAAAAATAAAACGAATTAAAATACACAAAATTAATTCGTAAGCAATTGGTGGTAGCACCTTTAAGTTGTTGTTGTTCAAAATTCAATGAAATTGACGGAATAAAGAATGGTCAAGTCTAATAAACTGACATTCTAGTATAAATAATACAATACAAATAATAATAATATAAGGTAGAAAGGCCCTTTTTTCTACTTGTGGGGGTGATGAACTTTGCGATGGATTCTGTTTGGGCTGCCAGGATCTTTGTTTGGGGCTATAACCATTCTTTTTTAGCGTCATATCTACATGCTTCAACTCCTCCTGAAGGTGTTCAGGGTCACAAATTCTATGAGCACCAACACCCGATGTCGTAAGCTTTGCTTGCACGCACGAATATATTTGCTCGACACAACAACTAAATCTACCACCCCCTAACAATCAAAGTGCAGCTACATCCACGCACCGGTACTGCTTTAGAATAAGAGCGAGTACAAGCAACAACTAGAACATCCATCAAACCTCAGTATTATCCCCGATCCTGTGACCACTAAGAGTGAAACTTCTTCAAAACGTCGGGAAGAAGAAATCTTATATATAAAAATGAATGTTTGTGTGTTCGTCTTCTATAGACTCGCGCACCGTTGAACGGATTCAGTTGAAATTCACAGAATGTGCTCTTATGTCGTTTTATTAAAATCTGCCCAACAGCCACCCCGATATTAACAAAATTTGAAATTTTATACTATAATGTGGCTACAAAAAAAAAACTAAAAATTAAATACATATGTACATACATATAAATAGAAAAATATGCTAGAAATAAAAAAAAAGTACAAAAATAAACTTACTAATCAAAATAATCAAGACTCCAAAAAATTTGTATTCAATGCCAACGGGAACGATTTTACCGTTTTCAATACAGGAACATAATGTATGTGGGTAAAAAAAATTTTACAAGCAAATACAGTATATTAATTGCAGATACAAAATTGGAATACATAACAATTGCAAATGTTATGGTCAATAGCAGAGGCGGTTTGCGTTTGTATAATGGTACAGGAAAAAAGTTCTTTGAAGGCCTTCCACAATGCCATACATAATTGGTCTTTTTAGCAACGTTAAGTTTCTTACAACTTTTCATATTTTGCTGTCGAAAACCCATGGCTAAAAAAAACAAGTGTGGGAAAGTTAGTGAAAAAATCACGTTACCAAACAGAGCTTATAGCTAAAAACCCGACTTGGTGAAAATTTCACGTTACCAAACAGAGGTAATATTGCCTCTTTGGTAACGTAAAATTATAATCAAATTCCCCACAATAGTTTTTTCCCATGGGTGGACAGTAAAATGTGAAAATTTGTAAAAATAAAATATGTGAGAAAGCATCATAGAGCTCTATCCTTATTACACGATTCGTGTTTATAGTTGTTTCGTCTTTCATCTTTTTGACAGATTAGGCGAGAGGTGTAGAAATGTAAGGGGAATTCAGCTACGTTTCAACACCTCTGACCCTGTCTTTCAAAAACGAAAGACTTCACAAACATCGAAAATTTGCACAAATGTTTGGTAACTCAAAAAATTTGCAACGAGAGAGGACAACCAAAGAGTAAGTAATTTCCCCTGCATTTAATGTATTCAGTTTGTTTAGGAACGTGAAATTTCTATCAAATTTCAGAAATTTTCACATTTTGCTGACAAAACCCATAGCTAAAAAACCCAAGTGTGGGAAACTTGTTGGAAATTACACGTTACCAAACAGAGGTCCTATGTATATATGTATGTATACCGATACCCATACAACAACAACAACAACAACAACAACACAAACATATATGCCAGTAAGACCTAGGATCTCATAAATTAGGCAATGTTAGAAGGAATAGAAGAATAGGATAGATTTTTGTTAGCACAGTCAAAAGATAAAAAATCTTTAGCACGCGAAGCAAGGCGAGCACGGGTCTGCTAGTAGTTAATATTTCTTAAAACTAAAACGCGGCGAGTTCCGAAAAATAATCATGTCGATTATGGAATCCGCACTTTATTTAATATGAATACCATCCGCGAAAATAATAACTTAAAATCTCATATCATCATAGTAGTTATATTTTCATACTATTTGCACAAATTAATGCAGTCAATTTACACTTATAATGACATCTAGTTAGAAAGTTGTGAAGTATTTTCATTTAACTTATTTTCTATATATTTTGGGATCCATTTGTCACCAAAATTTCTATAAATACTATGAAAAGAAATTCCATTTGCCTATATCAAACTCAAACAACGGTTTTTCCAAAACAGGGTTTGTTGGTTTGTGTTAAGAACGAGACAAGAAAAAAATGCAATTTGTAACAGATATAACGAAATAATAATTAAACTTGACATGATTTTGAATCATTAGACAATTAAGGAGTAAATGCTACCGTCATTCAAACAATTAAAATAATATAAATACTTACTTAAATACCTAATACCGCAAGATTAAAAACTCAAATAGATTCTGGTTGAACTGGAAGCAAAAATATGGACGGAATATATGAAGAAACTTTATGTTAAGACTAATATAACCACATCAAATGAAATGGTAAATCATGAATTTATAGAGTAGGTATATTACTCCAAACTTGATCACGAACTCAGAGAGATAACTTATTTCTCAAATAATGTTGATGCAGATAAATTTTCAACCATATTTAAAACACGAGGAGAGTTACTCCCATTAAATTTTATTATTTTGGCACCGTCCAGATTCCAATGAGGTTTATGTAACATGAATTCACGAGAAGCCATAATGCATTTTGTTGAAGTTTGTCCTATACTTCCTGAAGAAATTCTTTATTTACTCAATGGAAGAGATTAACCTGCTCCGTGCGCTATATAATTTTGTAAAATCTGCGTTACCATAAAAAGAAGTAGATAGTTACGGAATCGACATCCGTCAAGCCTTCAACACTTCGATGGCTACAGCAATCGTTAGTCATCACATAAATAATCTTGTAAACAAAAATCAATTTCATGGTCAACTTGCTTTAATTTCGCTAATTGTCACGATTCTATTTTGAAGGGATTGTTTTGCTAAATTAGCAAAACTGATAATTACTCTTATGTTTACACAAGTGTTCATAAGATCATATTTCAAAGGGTTGTTTTGCCAAATTGACGAACGAACCCCCAACAGTGGTAAGGAGTCAGCAAAATACAAGTATTTAAGTTAATCACTTTATACAAAAACTTATTGTCCAAATAATGTAAGCTTCTTTAATTAAATAAAGTGAAATTAACAAAATAATAAAAGAAATAAATAAATTTGATGGCACAACAGCTCATGAAGAACTAGGGCCTAGTGACTTACAACTCTCAACCATTCCTGTGTGCGTGTCTACAGGAATGGAGGGGACCACAGTTTATTGCCGAATCCGAACGGCTAACGAGCGGCACTTTTCTGTGACTGGAGATACTCTTGGAGGATTTGTCAATTCCTCGCAAGAGGCAGTAGCCGTCTTTTCTTTTAAATAAATAGGTGGCGAGGCTGGGGATCGAACCTTAGACCTCCGGCATGACAGTCCACTAACCATCACGCCACGGCTACTACAACAAACAAACAAAATAATACAAAGTGTTATTAATTGCCCAAGTGGTTGGGGCATAAAACATTTTTTTTATTTAACTGTTACGCTTGGCACGTAACTATACAGGGTAATGGAGCGATACAATTTAAAATGCCATGCTATGCCTTTTTGGAAAGCTAGAAATCTCTTCTTTGATTTTCATTTTAAATTAAGTTGTGTTAGTGAATAGGTTTTGAAAAATTGATTTCCAAACTCGAAATTTTGAAAAAAAAAAAATGAGAAAAAAAGTTTCAAACTATTTTTTTTCAAAATATTATGTAATTAAGTATAATATTTTTTTTCAAAATTTAATGCTCTTGTTAATTTTCACTAAAAACTGAAAACCGGATGTTAAAATGTATCTTAGTTTTTGAGAAATAAAAATAAAATAAAAAGTACTTTTTTCCAAGAAAAACACTTTTTTTGGTTTTCCCAAGTTTGATCTGCTCAGGTCAATTTTTAAATTAACCGATTATCCTTTTTTATTTTTAATTGCATACCATCTAGTTTTGAGCAAATAATAAAAAAAAATAAACTGGATGAATTAGATTTCACCTTTTTTATTGAGGCATGTGTTCAATTTAACAAAATTGATCTGCATGTCTACCTGTTACCCAAATAAAAAGGATTACCTATACCAAATAAAAAAAAAATATGTTTTACCTAACCAAAAATAAATATAGCAACTATGCTAGGATTGCCCCAGTGATTCATACCGAAAGCCTTAACCCATATTACTTTACCCCAATGCAAGAGTTGACATCAAATGATAAAATTTTGAGGACTGAATTCTGTAGAACGTTATTGCTGAGGGAAGAAACAGAACACAACTACTTTAAAATGATAGTTTAGACAGATGAAGCAGAGTTTACCAAACAAAGTAAAGCCCAAAACAGATGTGCAGCTTTTTCCCATGCAGCGAAATTAGAAATTAGAAATAGAGATATCGAGCAGCAAAGGCTGCATGCAGAGCCTGTGTAAATTTATTTTTGCTGCATTGGACAAAGCTGCACATCTGTTTTCGTCATACATCGCAGCACCGCTTTAGCTGCAATGTGTGGCTTGGCATTGTTGGACGAACGGTAATTGGACCACGTTTTTTGAATACGGTTTTAAATGGAGAATCCTATCTGCAATTTCTAAGAACCCTTTGGCCATATTTACTAGAAGATGTACCTTTGGCTATAATAGACAATTTAATATACCAACAAGATGGAGCTCCAGCACACTTTAGCCTGGCTGTGAGAAACTGTCTGAATAATCATTTCAACGACCGATGGATAGGAAGGGGAGGTCCCACTGAATGTCTAGCCCTTGAAATTCGAGTGCCAATTACATACATTATCTTCTAATTGACAGATATTTTGACTGAAGTTAAAAGCCTACAAAGTACCTACTTACAAAATTTTTCGTTAATTTGCCTATTAAAACCTATAGACCGTGACCGAACCTACAATACCCAACCAAATGTATTTTTGTTTTTGTTATACACTACGATTTGTATACTTATACGACGTGCAAGCTGCCAACTCCACTATGACTATATACTATCTCGCTCTCCATTTTACATATTGTAACGTTTTACCACGGTTCGATATAAAACTTATTTCTTTTTAACTGTCAACCGTCAATTATTTCCCTTTAAATTAAACACACTTTACTTCTCTTCAAATATTTTATTAATCATCAATCTCAATAGTATGCAACTTAAAATTACTTCCGGATACTTTTAACTTTGAACTTTACACTTTCGCTTTCAAAAATAAACTGTGTCTGTGCTCAAAAAGTTTCTCCTTATATAGTGAGCTGAGAGGTTCGGGACTCTACTCGAAAGTACTGGCACAAAAGCTATCTAGAAGGTTCCATTCCAATGATGAGAGATGAGAGAGATCTCTCTCCAGAGAGAGATGGGCGCGCTCTCTCGGGAAATTTTATAGATGGTTGTTGTCTTCGATAAGGGTATTTTTGTTCTTGGCAAACGGTCACAATGAACTACCTTCAGTTTCCCTCTTACTCCTCTCTGTATACGGTAGACCACATCATTGAGTCTCTTCACAACAGTGTAGGGTCCTTCCCAGTTCTGTTGAAGCTTTGGTGACAGCCCCTTTTGTCGATGGGGATTGTAAAACCACACGAGGTCTCCTTCTTGAAATCCTGTTGTTGTTCCTCGGGCATCAAAACGTGTTTTCATCCGATCACTAGATGTTTTTATGAATGCTCTGGTTCGTTGATGAATGTCAATGAGCCTTTCTTTGAGGTTATTCACATATTCTTCTGTTCGTTGTGGCTCAATTGTCCGGCATCCAAATTTCACCTCACTAGGCAGTCGTATTGACGTTCCAAACAAGATTTCCGATGATGTATGTCCTGTCGAGCTATGTACTGCACTCCTATATGCCATTAGGAATAATGGAATATGTCTATCCCAGTCTCGTTGGTAGTCGCCGACAACCTTAGATAGATGTTCCTTTAGCGTCCGGTTGAATCGTTCGACCATCCCATCAGATTGTGGATGAAGCGGCGTTGTCCTCGTCTTTTTAATGCCAAGGAGCGAACAAACTTCCTGAAAGATGTTAGATTCGAAGTTTCTTCCTTGGTCGGAATGAAGTTCCATCGGTACGCCGAACCTGCTCACCCAATTGAAGACAATCTGATCCACAACTGTTTTGGTTTTTTGGTTTGAGATGGCAAATGCCTCAGGCCACTTGCTGAAGTAATCCATGAATACAAGGATGTATCGGTTTCCACTGTTGGTCTCAGGAAAAGGGCCTGCGACGTCTACTGCAATCCTCTCGAAAGGCGTGCCTACGTTGTATTGTTGCATTTTACTTTGAAGCTTTCTACCTGGGCCTTCGCTAGCAGCACAAGTATCACATTTTCGGCACCACTTTTCGACGTCCTCTCTTGCATGTAGCCAGTAGAACCGTTGTCGTATCTTTTCCAAAGTCTTATTGACTACCAAATGACCTCCAGAAGCTCCGTCATGCATCTCTCGAAGAACGTCATTAACCCGGGACCGAAGAACGACCAGCTGCATCACATAGGACTTACCGTCTGCGGATTCCCACTTACGCCTTAGAACACCTTCCTCCACATGAAGTGAGTCCCATTGTGCCCAATATGCTTTCAGGGCCGGACTTCTGTCGGAGATGTCACACCACTCTGGTTTTTCTTGGTGTTCTTTCCACGCCAGAATGGGCTCTATGTCCGAGTCTTCTTGTTGGGCAGTCCCAAGTTCTTCATTACTCCAGCCGTAAATTGGATCAGCTCTCATGCGTTGGACGGCTCACCCAATTGAAGACAATCTGATCCACAACTGTTTTGGTTTCTTGGTTTGAGATGGCAAATGCCTCAGGCCACTTGCTGAAGTAATCCATGAATACAAGGATGTATCGGTTTCCACTGTTGGTCTCAGGAAAAGGGCCTGCGACGTCTACTGCAATCCTCTCGAAAGGCGTGCCTACGTTGTATTGTTGCATTTTACTTTGAAGCTTTCTACCTGGGCCTTTGCTAGCAGCACAAGTATCACATTTTCGGCACCACTTTTCGACGTCCTCTCTTGCATGTAGCCAGTAGAACCGTTGTCGTATCTTTTCCAAAGTCTTATTGACTCCCAAATGACCTCCAGAAGCTCCGTCATGCATCTCTCGAAGAACGTCATTAACCTGGGACCGAGGAACGACCAGCTGCATCACATAGGACTTACCGTCTGCGGATTCCCACTTACGCCTTAGAACACCTTCCTCCGCATGAAGTGATTCCCATTGTGGCCAATATGCTTTCAGGGCCGGACTTCTGTCGGAGATGTCACACCACTCTGGTTTTTCTTGGTGTACTTTCCACGCCAGAATGGGCTCTATGTCCGAGTCTTCTTGTTGGGCAGTCCCAAGTTCAGCTTTCATGCGTTGGACGGCGACTGTCTCCTTTTCTTCTTGGCGTGTGCAATGTTTGCAGTCCTGTTTGCAAGGTCTTCGAGACAATGCGTCTGCGTTTGAATGCAACTTTCCTCTTCGATGTTGAATCTGATAGTCATATGTCTGCAGTCTTTCGATCCACCTTGCTACTTGACCTTCAGGATTTTTAAAATTCAAAAGCCAGTTGAGTGCGCCATGGTCTGTTCGCAGAAGGAACTTCTGTCCATAGATGTACTTATGGAAGTGCTTTGTTGCCAAGATCAGAGCTAGGAGTTCCCTTCGGATCACAAAATAATTTCTTTCTGGCTTTAAAAGTACCTTACTGTAGTAGGCGACAACCTTTTCTTCTCCGTCGTGGACTTGTGACAGTACAGCTCCAATTCCGACATTACTTGCATCCGCGTCAATAATGAAAGGTTTTCCTGGAGTTGGGTAGGTAAGCACAGGAGCATTACATAAACGCAGCTTTAACTCCTGGAAGCTTTTCTCACACTCACCTGACCATTTGAACGGCTTTCCCTTCTCTGTAAGCTGATGCAAGCTTTTGGCGATTCCAGCAAAATCTTTCACAAAACGCCGGTAATATGTGGCTAGGCAAGGAAGGCAAGGAAGCTTCGGATTTGATGTTTGTCCTGTGGTGTTGGCCAATTCTTCACAGTGTCAATTTTTTCAGGATCAGTCTTTACTCCTTGGGATGAGATGATGTGTCCCAAATATTTAACTTCGGTCTTGAAAAGAGAACATTTATCTGGATTAAGCTTGAGGTGTGCTTCTCGAAGCCTCTGGAATACAGCTCTTAGGTTGTCACAATGTTCGACAAATGTTTTCCCATACACGATGACATCGTCCAAATAGACCAGGCAAGATTTCCAGGTTAGTCCTTGTAAAACGCATTCCATCAAACGCTCAAATGTAGCCGGAGCGTTGCACAGTCCAAATGGCATCACTTTAAATTGCCACAGACCATTTCCTGTGGAGAAAGCTGTCTTTTCACGATCTTCTGGGTGAATTTCTACCTGCCAGTAGCCGCTCTTTAGGTCTAGTGTAGAGAACCATTTAGCACCTTCCATTGCATCTAAAGTATCGCTGACTATGGGCAGAGGATAGCTGTCTTTCTTTGTCACATCGTTCAGCCTTCTGTAGTCCACACAAAATCGAGTGCTTCCGTCCTTCTTTTTGACAAGGACCACTGGCGATGCCCAAGGGCTTTTAGAGTTTTCGATCAGCCCATCTTTCTTCATGCCCGATATCATCTCTTCAACTTCTGCTTGTTTGGCTAAGGGAAGACGTCTTGCTGGTTGACGAATCGGTCTGGCGTCTCCTGTGTCGATCCAATGCTGCACGAGTTGTGTTCGGCCATACTGCCCACTTGGTGAAGAAAATATGTCAGCATACTTATGAAGAAGACTACCAGCAATACTTAGTTGATGTTGACTCAGATTTGTTGAGTTAAGGATTTTTGCCTTTAGTTGTTCGGAGTTCGCAGGCTTCTTCGTGTCCTCTTCTGTGATCTTAGTTATCGCTGACACAGGTTCACATTTTCCGACTATTTCTCCTTTTCTCAACTTAACTTCGTACGGTTTGATGTTCAGAATCCGTACAGGTACCATATGTTGTTCTTTGGTGCCACAAGAGTCTTCCCAACGATGATATCTTGGGAGCCTTGGTCAGTATCAGTGTTGCCCCCCTAACAGGTTGAGAATGTAGTGTGGCAAATTTTAAATGTAGTAAAATTTAGAACGCGCAAAAACACAACATACTAAATTGTAATTTTTTTCGGAACGACAATATTATTTGTATAAATAATAAAAGGTCTAAATTTGGATTTTATTTCATGCATATTTACATAGCAAAAATATCTGGTTTACAAAAACATTTTTGGAAATTTCCTACTAAAATTTCAAAATCATAGGTGGACACACAACATTATTAGAGCATTATAATGTTTGTATGTCAATTACATTGTTAATTTATATTTTATTTTTAAAATTGATTTTTTGGTGTCGAATATGATTTCATTGATTGATTTTTTTGTAATTATAATATTTTCCGAGTGATTACTTAAAAAAAAGTGAATCACACTATCCACTTTCAGAAACGAAAAATTGATGACTTCTAAAAAAAATTGGTCGAAAAAAAACGGCATCGGAGATTACCGACGCCCGCCATCACAGAAAAACATAAAATTTCCATACACACTATCCAAAACGTGTATGTATGTAAATATTGCCAGTAAAACAGTTTTTCGACGTGCTTAAATTAAGAACCGAGAATTCTCCCTACTGTGCCTAGCTAAACCCGAAGCGAATTAGTTGTTGTTGGATTTAACACGTAAGCTGTTTAGCCCGAACATCGTTTTCATTATCCAATTCCTTTCGGGATTGCAAAAAAAAAAAAATTCAGCTATTGATAAATAAAAAAAAAATATTTTGCCAAATGTAAAGTAAGATCAAAATTGTCCTTCTAAATTAGAATTTTATGTTTTGAAATTGTAGTGTTTTTGGAATATTTTACGATTGTACGGAATGAATTTTTCTTGGAAAAAAATGTAGCAAAAACGCTACATTTGTAGTAGAGGGGCAACGCTGGTCAGTATCTGGTTCCACCATGAGGTATCGGTGACCACCCAATTCGCCTTTTATTTTAACCCAAACGAACACTTCAGAAGAAGGCGGCAAGCATATGCCTTCTTTGATGACACTTCTTAGAGTTGAGGATTTTTCGTCACCATAAACCATAGGAATCTCTACATTTTGGTAATTAAGAACTTTCTTACCGATATCCAGAATTATTCCGTGTTCTTTCATGAAGTCGATTCCAATGATGCACTCGTCACATATATCTGCTACCAAAAACAGATGCGAAAACTCCAGTTCTGCCAAACGAATCGGAAGACGAACTTCTCCGTACACTTTTGCTGCCTCTCCTGTAGCAGTTTTCAGACGATAGCTATTGGTGTTATGCAGCCATGTCATCTTGACCAAGTCCCTTCTTACAATGGAGGCAGTGGCACCAGTGTCGATTGTAGCCACGTGTTTCTTGCCGTTTAACGTCGCCTCCACAATCAGACTTTTGTTGTTTCGTTTAGTCTGTGAGACCTGGACAGTGGTTCTGGGGCCATCGATACTTCTTACCTGTTTTTCTGGTTGTGGAACAAGTCGAGTAAGAGGAGCGTTGGTGTAATTGCCACGTTGTTCTCTGTTGTTTTCTCTGCTTCCACAATGGCAATCTGCACTGCCACTAAAGATCCCCGGTATTATTACAATTCCAGCATCGAACAGGTCCGTCTCGCTGATTTCTTTGGAATGCGATTCTCTGACAGGAGCATTCTTCAACTTCTATTTCTCTTACCCGAAGAACTTCTCGAGATGCTTGTTCTGCTGCTTCCATAGTTAGAGCGAACGCCAATGCTTCAGGAAGCGTGCGTTTTCCGGCAGTTCGAATCGCTCGCTGAAGGTTGATGTCGGATACAGCGCGGACAAATGCTTCTGTTGCGAACTGGTTTATTATTTCCTCTCCTGCAGTTGGATATGCCAGGTGAGCCAGCCGTTCGATATCTGCTTGAAGTTGTTGCAGACTTTCTCCTCTTTTCTGGACTCTGGTATTGAGTTGGACGCGGAAGACTTCTTGCATATGACCATCTCCAAAACGTTTGTCAATGGCCTGTACAAGAGCCGTGAAGTTGCCGTTCTTGTCTGCTGGTAAGGTTTGCAATAATTCAGCAGCAGGTCCTCTAAGGGCAAGCGTCAGAGCTATAAATTTGTCTTCGTCATCCCAGCCAGGTGGGTTTTGCCACCAAAATGGTGGGAAATTACGAGCTCGGTGGGAATATTGGTGGGAAAAATTTTATGGTGGGATTTATGGTGGGATAATATTGGAAATATTTTTTTATGGGTGGAAATATTATTTTTACCATAACCACAACTTTAAAAATTCACCACCTCTCTATTTTCCTTCAACTTTTTTCCTTACATCATATTCATAATTTAACTGCACCCTCGATAAAAACCTGTTAATCCGATATGTACACAGAGAATATGTCAAAAAGGAGAGATACTTTTTAAGAAATAAAAGATGGATGGGATTTTTGTTGTTGTGCTCTTATTTTCTAATGGCTGTTCTCTGCATTTTATATAGATTAACTCATACCCAGAGCCAAATTTCAAGAACAGAAATTCTTTTTAACCGTACTACACGAATGCGAATTGCTTTAAGCTGACCATACACGATAGAGCCAAATGGCTCGTCCGAGCCAAATTGCATCATGTGAATGAATTCGGCCGAGCCATTTGGACATTTGGCAGGTTATAAATCCACCAGTCCAATTGGCACCGAGCCATTTGGCTCTATCGTGTATGGCCAGCTTTACTATACTCCATTTTCCCCTTTCGTAATATTTTTATATTTATTTACACATTCCCACAACAAATTACAGATCGGTAATAGACAAATCGCGGAGAATGAAAATGTACCGAAGGAATAAATTTATTTATTAATACTTTACTTAACATCCTGAACGAAGTCAAAGAATGTTTAAAATTAATTTATTATAAGAGGTGAATTATGATTTATTTTAAAAAGAATGGCGCAAAATTTCTGTTGATTTGATATGATGTTTAGGCATTTTTAGTATGATTCTAGGTTAAAAACAGGATTTTCTAAATTTTAAGCGCAAGAATCGTTTTATATTTTTAACATTTTACTAAAGTAAAAATTGCCAAATGCCTGTTTTATCTTTTTTTTCATCTTGTTAGTATCATACTTACTCGAAATGTCAGTTTGACAATTACAAATGTGAAAATAGCGTTAGCTGTCACTGTGTTTCAGTGAGTTTGTTAGGAAATTAGGTAGTATGATACTAATTAAAAAATGTTTAAAACTAATAAAATTTTAGTAAAGAGCCTCAAATTTAGAAAATTGTTCAGTAAAATTGTGATAATACCTTAATATCAGGCTGTTTAAAATTTTGCGCTATTGTTTTTAATGTATTTTTTTTTCTTCGCTGAAAAATCATTTTCAGTAGGTAAACTTTTCCTCAGTTGAGACAAAAAATGTAGAAGTAAGTAATTGTTCACAATAAACATTTAGGTAAAATTAAGGCAGAAAAAACATGGTGGTTTTTTTTTTTCTTCCAGTACAAAAATGGTGGGATTTTTTGTCAAATATGGTGGGATTTTAAAAATCTCATCTGGCATCACTGATCCCAGCCATTTGTTGCTGCGGCTGCCTCAAACTGCTTCTTGTATATCGACCAAGAAGTTTGTCCATCAAAGGTTGGCGGATGCATTTCCTTTCGCTTTACAAATTCGCCAGAACTTTCTCGAATCTTCATTTTTCGAACTTTGTCCAATTCTTTGGTAATGCTTTGAATTCTGTTTTCGAAATTTTCTAGAACTTCCTCGAGCTTTGTGTCTACTTTCGAAAATTGTTTTTCGACACGCTCGTCAAGAGCAACAAATTTGTTCTCAAAAGTATCGAGCTTACTGTCGAGGAGAATTTTCTGTTCCTCAAATCGTTCAAGAAGCTTCTTTTCTTGTTTTTCCATTTGGTTGAGAAGATTATTTTGTTCATTCTTTTGTTCTCTTCTTTGCTCTTCGAGAAGATTCTTTTGCTCATTGCGTTGATCTTCAAATCGTTCGAGAAGATTCTTTTGCTCTTTTCTTTGCTCTTCGAGAAGGTTCTTTTGTTCTTTTCTTTACTCTTCGAACTGGGCGAGCAGCAGAGCCATCATATTGGTCATATCTGAACTAGTACTTACTTGCTCTTCCTCCATTTCAATATGCCTCTTTGTTTGTTCCGAAAGTAGTTAGGTGCCGTTTTCATCGTTACAATATCTACTATGTGCCCTATTACACGATGACTCTAGAGTCATGACTCTTTTCAAAATTCAATGAGTGCGAAGGTGAAATCCGATCTTTTTCTCCTTCGCACTCATTCAATTTCGAAAAGAGTCATGACTCTAGAGTCAACGTGTAATAGGGCACTATCCAAATCAAACACATGCACAATAACTATGTTGCATTGTTTCGTAGTTGTTTTTTTTTTTCATTCTCTTTTTGTAGGTATTTGGTGATAATTCTCCGCTGAATTCATCTCCGTGGACGATGAACAACCACCTAGTTGTGTGTTTTTACAAATATTCTCTCTCGCTCTCTTCTCGCTCCATCTTAATAGGAATTTTTTTTTGTAATTTAACTTATTTGCGGTTTAATAGTTTAATTAATTTATATTTTGTGCACTTCTGTGGCACAAAACCTTTCCAACGGTATATAATTTATATGCCTTCGGCTTTTCTAGACCGCGTAAATTGTACCACAAAATTCGTGTTTGCCGTTTTATAATATGAATTTGTGGTTAATAATCTACTCTCTACTCTCTCTCTACTCATATTTTAGTATTCGGTGTATCTCTAAGAAGAATAAAATATGAAACAGAGTTTTTGTTTTTTCACATTCTTTGGTTTTAGAGGGTGAAACGTACGAAGGATTCATGTCTTTATATTCAGTATCTTTAATTCATATCTTTATATTCAGAATTTTTGTCGTCATTTATGGTATTTTATATGTTATACATCTATACTGTTATACAAAGAGTGGTCAGGCGCATAATATAACAATTGTTCGAATGGAGCCACCATTTTTGTATGAATACGCTATCCAGTGTATTATAGAGATCAGTGGTGTACACTCTGTTTGATGGTTTGTCAGGCAAGCTCCAAGCAAACTCATGCTCACAAAAATTTTTGAGAAGCGGTTCTGTCCTACCTGCGCGAAGAACTTTGTTATGTAGCTCAGTTTTTCTCTACGTCCAAGACTGCTTTTAAACGATGCAACTATTCTTTTTAAGAAAAAAATTGATTTGTTCAGAAGAAAAAAATCGACTTTTCTGGGCAAATCCCTTGCATTAAAAGAAAAAAATCGATTTTGTTTAGAAAAAAAATCAAATTTTTTTGGTAAAAGGAATTCGACATAAATGTTGGAGTCTATCCAAAAATCGTATGCAAATACCCTGCCTCATTTTGCTGTCGACAAATTATATGTAAGCGTTTTTCCGTAAATTTACGTCTATTAAAACTTAAAAAGCCCTTGACCAAACCGACAATACCCAACTACATTAATGTATTTTTTTTTTTTGCTATACACGACGATTTGGTTTTCAAAATATTTTGAATATTTCTATGTTCTTTCTCCTCGCGAATATTTATTGAAACTGGTGCAATCTACCCTTCTCTTTTTCACACATACTCAACCCGTCTCACTAATTGCGCCATTCATTAAAAATCCAATGCAAACAGGTACTAACAGATCATCCCAAGAAAATTAAATGTGCTGCGGCAGACTTGTGTCCCACCCTTAATTTCATTCATTTCATTATTATTATTTTCTGAACGCTGCCAATCGATATTCCAATAATCTTTCCAGCAGTACTGGAAAACTGGTTGGCTTTATTGTGAAAAAAATCGAAACGTCACATCGTGAATTTTAAAGTGTTTTTTTGTCGGTCGTGTGTCGTGTCGAGAATTTATTTAAAGTTTTAGATTAGTTTAGTGGTACAATTTACGCGGTCTTTATATCGTTAAAAAGGTTGTAGTGCCCAATGGAAAAAAATTTTAAAAAATTGCACCAAGAAAGTTGCATAATAAGTGCGAGTGATTTGTTTGTTGGCTTTAAAAAATTGCACCAAGAAAGTTGCATAATAAGTGCGAGAAATTTGTTGGCTCCGTCTCGCTCTGGCTCTCGCTCGCACTTATTGTGCAATTTTATTTTATTGTTTTTTGTCTTTTGTGGTGCAATTATTTAACAAATTTTTGCATTGTGCACTTCTGGGCAAAAAAACCTTTTCAGTGATATATAACTTATATGCCTTCCGCTTTTGTAGACGGCGTAAATTGTACCACAAAAATCGGGTTTGCCGTTTTATTATATGATGATTTGCGTTTGGGTTAATTCTATTTGCGTTTGGGTTCAATCTATTTGCGTTTAGGTTAACTCAATGTGTGAAAACTATATTACATTAGCTTAGCACCTATTTGACTTTGTGGTGAAAGTAAGATCCTATAGACCTAGAGCTGGTGAACGATTTGCTCAGTGTTTTACACCGCTTCAAACTTTGTGAACATAATGTTTACTTTCAGTCTTCATATCGGTCAAACTGTCCACGTTAGAAAAAGACTGTCCCATATTCAAGCATATACAGGGTGCATCTTCTTTTATGACTGGAAACTTAATCGATGCACCAGCATCCTCAACCTCAGGTACAGCTTCGAAGGTTTGTTGTTGAGGCTTGCATTCCGCGTTAACCTCATCTTTTTTATAAATCTAGTGGTGGATCGTCTCAAAACTATGCCGAATCAAACCTTTAAGTCCCACTCACATGAGAGCGACCAACGAATGACGAATTAATGAATAAATGAGATTTTAAAACATTTAATAACCTAAATTCTTCACAAAATTTAAATAAAATGATTGAAATGTAAGGCTAGATTATTTTTGTATACTAAAATTAGAATTTTGATAACTAAAACAAGATCAATTTGAGAAAATGTATTGGTCGTCGCGAACAATTGCAATTCGCTGTGACCAATTTGTTTTTTTTTCTCAAATTTATCTTGTACTAGCCGACCCGTGCTCGCGTTGCTTCTCAAGCTTTTAATATACTTAGTACTTGGGAGACCGAGTTTCGCTCGGAATTTTGAGTTTTCCTTGCAAAAGGTTAGGTATCAAAGGGCACGGTAGTGCCCAGCCAAGTTCTCGGCACTACTCCCATTTTACAGGAACAAACTCAAGCGCTTTTCGACCCCCCCCCCCCTAACTTCGGAACCAATAATGTCAGAAACTTCAAACCATATTTGATAAGCTCGGCAAGCACAGGCACCTCACCAAATTTCCCTAGCATTAGTGGTTCCTAAGATATAGGAAAAATTGCGAAAACCGTAACTGACTGACTCACTGACTGACAGATCATCAAAAGTATGGAGTACTTCTAGACACCATAGAATCTTGTAATTTCGCACACCGGTAGGCCCTGCGGTGTATACAAAGGAAAAACTCCAAAATTTGGGATTTTCCATATAGGGGCGTGGTATCCGCCCACTTTCACAGAACAGCTATCAATTATTTGGAGCACTTCTGATTGTTGTAGAATGATAAAATTAGGAAGAGTGGTAGGCCTTACAATTTGAACACAAGAAAAAAATTTTAATTTTAAATTTATCATTCAGGGGGCATTGCATCCACCCACTTTTCTAAAAAGAGTTAACAATCATATGGAGCATTTCCCGATACTTAAAAATCTTGTAATTTCGCACAACTGTAGGCCTTGTAGTATATACAAAGAAAAAAATTTAAAAATTTGGGATTTTCCATATCGCTGTTTTAACTTATTTATTAAATCAGTTTAAAACCAATTTAAAATCACTAAAACTAATTCGAAAAACGGAATTTATTAAATGCTGCGATCTGCCTATTGGATTATTATCTAACAGTCAACAGGTAACAATAGAAAAAAAAAGTAATTGTTTTAAGCCTACGACCAACGACAACGACAACAAACGCAAAAGCTGTCAAACCTCTCCAGACGGCTCTTGTCATCCAATCGCAGATAGCCATAGCAGATCCAGCAAAATTTTAAAAACTAGCGCAAAAATGTCCATATCTGAATCAGATTTGAGAAAAATTAAACTTATTGTAGATGAATCTCTTCATACTGAATTAACAAAAGCTACCGCAAAATTAGCATCTAAAGAAGACCTCACTAGGCTTAATACCGAGATAACCTATCTGAGAAAACAAAATGAAGACCTAGCGCAGAAAGTTCAGCTATTCGAAGCGCGATGCAATCTACTGGAGGAGGAACTTGAAATACAAAGCCGCGAACTAAAGGACAAAAATATTATTTTCTCTATTCCGTCCGAAGACTCCGACCCCGAAGAAAAAGTACGATGCATCACTCGGCTTCTTTCGGGTAATTCAGAGGCACAAGGAATTCCAAACGCCATCAAAATAAGTGAAAACAACAGCTTTATCAAAATGAAATTAAATACCGGCAACAATGAAATTGCTATGAAAATGCTAAAAAACTCTGCAAAGCTTAAAAATACAGGCGTCTTCATTCAACGAGATCTCACTAAACAAATGCAATTGAAAAGAAGAATCTTGCTACAGTATAGGAAAGTAATTAAATTGAATAATTCAAACGTTATAGTGCGATTAAAAAACAACACCCTTCTTATAGAAGATAAGATTTTTTATTTGAACGCGTGCTGTTTCCTCGTTCAATGAAGTAAACTCTATTTATGATTTACATTTATCTCGTGATAAATTTAAAAATTAATTGTTATTGTTACTAATTTTCTAATTATTGATTATTTATAATTGTTTTTGTTATCTTTAATACATACATATCTGTTAAGCAAATGCTTGTAGATGAAATAAATAACATAAAAAAAAAATAAATAAAACTTAAAATTAATGAAAATGATGGTGAACAAGTTTTGCAACAAATGTTTGGCCAATTGGACTTCGGAAGTGTCAAAAACACCATGCTGACAAACAGACGTCATAACGATTGGACTAGATCAACATTAACATCAACACAACCAGGGATGCCACTTTACCAAGAACAACAAAGTAGTAGTACTACATCAAGTAACTGAAAATTAAATGCCGTCAGCTCATTAAGTGTTAGTATTTGTAAATTATTAGCCTATAATGTATCAGGTCTAAGTAATAAGTTATTATATGTAGACTTTTTCAATTTTGTTAAAACTTTTGATATATTTTTCCTTTTCGAAACGCATACTACCATAGAAAACTATAGTAAATTTTTCAAATATTTTAACGGGTTTAAGCTTTTGTGGATCCCTGCAACCAAAACTTATGCCAAGCGGAGGGTCATTGTATGGAATTAAAAAAAAACACTTCTTAAAATATACGATTTTACAGAAATTCAAGAAATAACTGTAGTTAAACTTTTAAAACGAAATGAGGTGTTTATTATGCCTATCTATTTAAACTGTAACAAGTAGACCGATGATTTTGAGAATCTAAACGATAATTTATCATTTTTAGCAAGCAAAAGTGTATTAATAATTGGAGAGTTTAACGCCAGAACTAATAACAATCAAGTTACAACAGCACGAAATATCAGCAATGCCCATATAAACGTTAATTCTCGAACATCCAGCGATGATGTGTGTAATAGTAATGGTACTTCACTTCTCGAATCGCTTCAAGTATATGACTTTATTATTTTGAATGGCTGCATAGAAGGAGACATAGAGGGTCGTTATACGTTTGTCGGAGGACAATGGAAATGAGTAATCGATTACTGTATGGTCAATAAAGATTGGCTCGACCTTATAATCAAGTTTGAAGTTTTAAGCAAAACCTTCTCTGACCATATGCCAATTGTAGTGGAATGGAGATCTGAACCCGTTACGAACCAAAAAAATCTGCAATTAATACCACGTCTCAAATGGAGAAACGAAGATGATGAAACCTATCAAAACAATTTGGATATTTGGCTATCTAGAATTCCGGCGGTCTCACAGTCAACAGATATTCTTTCAAACCAAATAATAACATGAGTATAAGGAATTCTTCAAACAAAACAAACCCAAATACATTAAAAAATTTTAAACAAAAATGGTTTGATAATCAGTGTATGAAAGCAAGACAAAAATCATTAATTTGCTCTTTTAAATGCATTCCGTAGATCCAACGATGAAGAACTCAGAAAATGGTACATTCAATCAAACACTCAATTTAAAAGTCTATGTTATTCAAAAAAACTCAATTTCGAAAATAAACAAGCTTTATTACTAGGTAAAACAAAGAATACAAAGGAATTCTGGAGTCTGGCAAAAGAAATAAATGGCTCAAACCATATAATAGGCGCAGGTGATGTACTAGACACAGAGATATCTTTACTTGAGATACAAACAGTTCTTCATAAAGCTATGAATGGAAAAGCACCCGGTGACGATGGAGTGCCTTATGAGCATTTTAAAAATGCACCTCAAACATTTATTAGTCATCTGTTAACACTTTTCAACAGAATTCTTGTCAATGCGGAATTACCCTCATCCGATACATAAAAACGGTGCCATAAATGTCGTCGAAAACTACCGAGGGATTTCATTTATGAATATCATTGCGAAAGACTTTTGTGGAGTTCTTGTTGACCGGTTGGAAAAGTGGGTAGAAGAAAAAAATATATTATCTGATTTCCAAGCTGGATTTAGAAAAAACTATTCGACGGTTGACCAAATTTTTTCTCTGTCATCGATAGTTAAGGCGTTTCAGTCTAGAAACAGGAAGGTCTACGCAATGTTTGTGGATTTCAAAGCTACGTTTGACTTGGTAAATCGAAATGCTTTGATATAAAAACTTTCACAACTTGGTGTATCCACTAGATTTCTCCGTGTAATTAAAAGTATGCACACAGATACAGAGGCTAAGGTCTGGGATGATACACAGTTCTCTGAATGGTTTAAAACTGATACAGGTGTCAAGCAAGGGTGCCCACTTAGTGCTCTTTTGTTTGCACTGTTTATAAATGACATTGTAAACCATCTCCCTGGAGGTATTAGAATGTCAGGTATCCAAATCAATGTTTTACTCTACGCCGATGACCTGATTATATTGTCAGAATCTCCGGATAATCTTCAATTAATGATAAATCGTCTTTCAACATACTGCGAAAAATTGGGACTTGCAATCAACATCCATAAGTCAAAAGTTATGATTTTCTCACAATCCAACCGGACAGAAGTTAGAAGTAATTGGGCGTTCAATGAAACGCGTTTGGAAGTGGCAAGAGAATATAAGTATCTGGGAGTTAAGCTTAATTCAACGTTGGACTTCAGTAAACATTTAATTGAAAAGGCCAAAGCATCTCAAAGTCTCGTAAACTTAACATGGCGAAAGATTTTCTCGAATAATCACATAAATTCTGTGGCAATAAGACAGTGTAGCTTATGTCGACATAAGCGATTTCTCTGTTTTTAATAAAAGTCATAAGCAGTTTAAAATCTACATTATTCTGCCTCACCCCCATTTAAAAAGGTTTGTCCGTTACAAAAATATTTTATAATTCGTAAACACTTATGTTTTAATGGCTATACCATGCATTCGACAGAGAAGCTTATGTCATTCAATTTTCTTATGTCCTCCCAATTCAAATTTTATGATTCAACAAAAACTCTTATGTCGAATTAATTTGTGCGAATTTTGATTTTACCCCGTTCCCTTTTAGTTTCTTGAAAAAACTTATGTTGACTTAAGATACTTTGCTAGAATTTTATTTGAAATTTACTCATACTTATGTCGACATTAGTTCTTCTGGAAAAATTATGAAAACAAAAATCAGAAAAATTAAGTTTGACAGAAGCACTTATGTCGACATAAGATTTTCTATTTCATTTTGCTTTTCAAATAACCGTTGCTTATGTCAACATAAGATAGTTTTGTTTGCTGCATTTCAGTTGGTTTCGTTGACTTAAGCGGGCATGTTGTATTTTGCGCAATAGAGTGCTAAAACGTGTTAAAACGTGTAAATAATAAGTTTTGTGTATAATTATTAATTAATTTTTAAAATTGTGTGCTGTGTAATTTGTACTCATAGTTTTTTTTTCATAAAAACAAAATTAAATGGAACGCGCGAGAAAAATGTTATCTTTGGCATTAAAAAAACAGATACAGTTAAATGATGGAAATTCCACACCATTTACACAATTCGAAGACAATACAAGATTCTTAAATGGTAAGTCCTTTTTAGCAAGTTTAACGGTTAATTACCTTAACATAAAATTGAATTTCAACATGCAAATAAAGTGCCAGATACTTCGGAGGACCAAGACTTACGGAGCGTATCAGAAAAAGACGATGGTGTTTCTGACATTCCACCATTTACAGGATACGAAGACAGTACAAGTTTCTTAAATGGTAAGTTGTTTTTAGCATGTTTACTAAAGAATATGGACGATTAATTACCTTAACATAAAATTAAATTTCCAGATGCAAATAAACTGCCAGACAATTCGGAGGACCCGAACTTACGGGGCGTAGCAGAAAAAGAAAAAGAAGATTGTGTTTGTGAAGAAAACGCTGTTTTCCCAACTGAAGCGGAAGAAGATAGATCGGTTGATTTTGATGACGATGATTCAATGTGTGATCCCAATTTTGTTCCTGATGATTCTGACAACGTAAGTAATGAATCTGATATTTCTTTTGAAACAAAAAACGCCGGCCATCAGCTAGAGCAAAATCTATTGTTTGGAGATTGTGAAACGGAAAATGAAGACCAAAATAACGAAATAACTAACGCAAAACAATAAAAAAAGATGCGCAGAGACAAAAGGAACTCTGGCAAAAGCTACATATCTACAGCTGGAAAAACTGTAAAAAACCGAACCTTACGCAAGTTAGATAACTGTTGGAATAAATTTAGGGACAAAATTTCTTATGAAAACCAACAGCTTATTTTTAAAAAATATTGGGAACTTGGTTCTTATGTGCTGAGGCAAGCGTTTGCCTCTGACTTCATTGTGGTAGAAGAAACAAAATCTGTAAGAAAAAAAAAGAGCCTTACTAATCCGAGGAAGAGGAAACACTGCAATAAATTCTTTTTGGAAGTAGGTGGTGAAAAGGTTTCCGTATGTCAAAAATGTTTCAGGTATACCCTTTGTGAGTCGGAGCAATTTATTAAAACTATAGTTAAAAAAAAACTGGAAGGCCATGGAGCCTTTACAAATGGTGATATGCGTGGAAAACATCCTGGTCCTAAAAAAATTTCTCCTGAAAAAGAAAATGAAATCATTACATTTATTAACAGTTTCCCATCTTATGAGTCCCACTACACTAGACGAGATACCTCTAAAAGATATTTGTCAACCGATTTATCAATCGCTGAGTTATTTCGACTCTACTCGGAAAAATATGATCCAGTTTCACTTTCAAAGTTCTCAAAAATTTTCAACACCCTTAATTTAAAATTCAAAAAACCTAAACTAGACACTTGCCACAAGTGTGAAGTCTTAAAAATGAAAATTAATGTCGCTTCTGATGAAGAACGTAAAAATCTTATAAAAGAACAAACAAATCACTACCTAGAAGCAGATAATGCTTATAAGTCAAAAGAGTTAGACAAATCAAACGCTGAGAACAATAAATCTTTAAAAGTCCTAACATTCGACTTACAACAATGCCTCCCAACACCTTTTTTAAGATCCTCAGTTTCATTTTATAAACGTCCATTATGGACTTACAATCTAACTGTTCATGACTGTATAACCGGACAGCCGGTATGTTATATGTGGCATGAGGCAATAGGAAATCGTGGTGGAAATGAAATTTCTTCATGTGTGTTCAAACACCTTCAAGGCCTTCCATCTGACACTAAACACGTTGTCTTGTATAGTGACTGTTGTCCAGGACAAAATAAAAATTCTTTTATTGCTTCAATGTTTGAAACTTTTTTGCAACTGGACACTAACTTGGAAATCATCGATCATAAATTTCTTCTTCCTGGGCACACTCACATGGAATGTGACGTTGACCACGCCTTAATTGAGAAAAAGAAAAAACGCACAACAGTTAAAATACATCATCCTCGCGACTCGTACCAATTTGTGAGAACTGTGGGTGTTAAACACAAATTTGACGTTCAGGAAATGAATCAAGAGCAGATTTTCAATTTCTCAACTGTTTCCGAGAAAAAATGTATGTGGAGAAAGGTTGACAATGATGGTCAGAAGTTCTGTTGGCAAAATATAAAGTGGATGAGGTTCACGAAGGAGTTTGGAACAATATACTTCAAAACATCACTCAACGAGACAGAAGAATTCAGGTCGCTGAACATAAAACGCCGTGGGTTTAATTCCATAAAAATTACGGATTTGAATAAGTGTTATCTTAATCCTCTCGAGATTACCCGGCTGGAAAAATGGCAAGTTTTTGGCTAGTTGAGACAAGGCCCTGGGTAGTTTTCGGTAAGGAAAATCTAGACGAGGAAAACATGACAGACCCCCTTTAGTGCCTCGCTTAAAATATTTATTAAGTTAAGTGCTGATGAGGATCTAGCTAGTAACTAACTAGTGAAAACATTTTATGAAAATTAATAAAATAAGGATCGTTTTAAACTCTAATAACAATATTCATTTTTTCGTAAATTAACCTTATTGTCCTTCGTCGTTTTCCAAGCTTTCGCTCCACAAGCTCTCATTATAATTCTTTAGTTATTTTATTATAATAAAAAGGACTCTATCAAGTCTAAGAATTTCATGTTTTTGGAATGTATAGACAAATATACTTGGCTAATTAACACCATAGTTCAACAAATTGAAGCCCGAAGTTGGATTAACATATCAGAAACGAGTCGCTTTTATAATTTATATAATTAACAACACTGGTCAACAAAATTAAATTATTTTTTTGTTACAAGAGCCAAACTATACTTTTCCAAAGGTTTTTGGTGTGCTGAATTTGAATCTGAATTCAGAAATATTCTATCACATCACGTTTTTGAGATATTCCCGTTTGAAAATAAAAAAAGTCGGTTTTTCGCTGTTTTCGAGGTAACGTTAAACCGTGAGGTAATTTGTTTCAACATAATTTGTAATGGTTTCTGAAAGCACTAAGTTTCTTTTTTTTAATTCTATTTAAACCTTTCCGATATCTCTTCCCCAACCCGAGAAATCCTGATTTAGTTGTAAGCCTTTATCCTATAAAATTTGAAAAGTCGATAGGGCCAGATCATGCCATAGAAAACGACCTACCCTCATCGAGGTACAAGATAATAAGTATACAGTTTTGTAGGTGGTGTCTAACCAAACATTTTGCGTAAGGGATGTCTAGCGTAAAGTGGTCAAGACATAGGGTTGCCACGCTTTAAAAGTCAATTTTCGGCTTTTTACAATTATCTGTCACAGCTCATAGGTTAAGGTACTATATTTTGAAAAATGTTAGTCTTATCGTACTTGTTATAAATGTATCTTTAAGCGGATACTGTTTTCAATGAAAATATCAATGCCTATAAAATAGGAAAAATCAAAAACCACCAAAAAAAACGATGAAAAAAATGTATATTATTCGAAAATATATTTAAATAAAAAGAAAGTGTTAATACAAAATTTTGGCAAACACGTGTCAATTTAATTTGTATCTGCTTTTTAAAAATATAAAATTTATTTCCAAAAAGCATCACTCTGATTTATGGTAATTTTTTTGTCTAACGTCTATTTTTCATAATTTTACTTCTAAACGTTCATATCTCGAGTTTTAGATTTTTTACATTTTTTGTATATTCATCACTTTTTTATATTAAAATTATCTATCGATTAAAGAAAGAATTAACACTTTATCAGTTTTTGTTCAAAAAATAGATTCTAGACTTGTATCTTTGTTTACCCTAATTTACCCTGCTGAAATTACGATTTTTAAGAAACCAAGTATTTGAACATTTTTAAATAAAATTTCCTTTTACGTGATATTTTCTGTAAGTCGTTAGGACTTACCTTCTAGGCTGTGTCAGATAGTTGTAAAAAGCCGAAAATTGACCTTTAAATCGTGGCAACCCTATGTTTTGACCACTTTACGCTAGGCATCCTTTACGCAAAATGTGTGGTTAGACACCACCTACAAAACTGTATACTTATTATCTTGTACCTCGATGAGGTAGGTCGTTCTAAATTTTATAGGATAAAGGCTTACAACCAAATCAGGATTTCTCGGGTTGGGGAAGAGATATCGGAAAGGTTTAAATAGAATTAAAAAAAAGAAACTTAGTGCTTTCAGAAACCGTTACAAATTATGTTGAAACAAATTACCTCACGGTTTAACGTTACCTCGAAAACAGCGAAAAACCGACTTTTTTTATTTTCAAACGGGAATTTCTCAAAAACGTGACGTGATAGATTATTTCTGACTTCAGATTCGAATTCAGCACACCAAAAACCTTTCGAAAAGTATAGTTTGGTTTCTGTAACAAAAACCTTGTCGACCAGTGTAATTAATGTTGTGATAATTTCAAAGTTTACTTTATAATAATAAAATTAAATTATATTTTAATAATCTAATTTTTATTTTTATTTCATTATATACACACAACATGGAGACAACACCCCAAAGATATGTATATAGTCGGTTCAGTAGTTCAAGACTATACCCCCTACATATACAAACCAACAAAGTTTATAACTTTATAATATAGGCTATGTCCATCGTCATGTTACCAATTCTCATACCAATCATTTAATTTATTTTCTGGGATTAATTGGAACTGGTCAGGGCTTAGACAGGATTTAACTGTCGAGGCAAAAAGGTTCATAACTAGTGAGAGCCTAGCGAATGCCTATTGTAACCCTTGCTAGACCCTTGTTAGTAACTATGAAAAACTTTTCAGGGCCTCATTGAAAACTTGATTCTTTTTCCAGGCGGGTAACGAAAAAAAAAGCAGGATTTACTGGATATGCTCCCACTGATTGACAGTATTTACCATCCTTTTTATCTAAATCTAAATGACAATAATAACATTGGAGAATTTCATCCAGACTTAACCGAAGCTGACGAAGAAGATGCCTAATGCTCAGCTCATATCTAAGTTTTTATTATAATGTACAATTTTAAACTCACATTTTATATTGGTTTCAGTTCCTTTATTTCTTATATTTCGCAAGTCTAATGAATTTTGTACCTTCTTTGTTGCGTTAAATGTATTTCTGTTATTATTAGAAATAAGTTTATAAATGAAAATATTATAAATAAATTTAAAAAAAAAACAAAGTTTTGCCTTATGTCTATTTATTTTACGATCTGGGATTTGACATAAAACCTTAAGTTCACTTAAGGCATTCTTTTTATTTGTTATAGGTTTGACAGAACAACTTATGTTACTTAAGACATTATTTCTTTTCAGCTTGATTTTTACAGAACATCCTAAGTATTAAAATGAATTTTTTTTACTTTCTCCCTATCAGATTTCCATGAAATAGTCAAAAATGTTAAATAACCTACTCGTTTTACAACTTCGCCCAAAAAAAATTAAAAATTATTATTAATAGCAATTTTAGACAAAAATCGATTTTTCTCGAAATAACTTTTTTCGACATAAGCTACTCTGTCTTATTGCCACAGAATTAATCTACCAAATATCAAATTTTCAATTCGGTTGTAAAGTCTACATTATGTTATGCAGCACAAGTCTGGGGAATGGAAGAGCATGATGAAATCGAGAAACTTTTGAGAAGTTTTATAAAAAAATTGTTCAAGCTGCCTATAAACACACCGAGTTATGAGATTTATTTGGAAACAGGGCTACCCAAGTAATTTACTAGCACACTGAAGTTACAATCTGATTACCTTACCAAAGTTTTAGAGTTTGATGATGATCGGTTGAGCAAAAATTTGCTGCTTTACGAAATAAGGAACAAAGACTAGTGGTTGGATAAGTGGCAGTGTATTGGCAATACTCTTGGTGAAGTTATACAAGTGGATATAACCAACACTCATAGTTTAAGGGAGCAACTTTATCGGATTATCCAATTAAATGAAGACTCAGTACGGAATAGTCTAATAGAAATAGCAACCAAGTCTCAAAGTCGATTAATATACAGCCAGCTAAATTTTAACTTGAGTAGCAATAATTATTTTCATGATATCCTATGCAATAGAGACATTTCTTTGATATTTAAAGTAAGATGCGAACTTCTGGCTCTAAACGGTAGACCATAATAATGGCAGTTTCAATCAGTTTTGTACACTATGTAACATTAAATCCAAAGAAGACTGTTTTATCAGCGTGTGTCCAATTTTCAAACATCAGAGGCTAAAGTATTTTAGAAAATTTTCCCTTTCGATGCTGGAAAAAATACAAATATTGAATGGATTGGATTGGACAAAACTCGCCAATTATTTAAAGGAAATTTGTAAATTTAGAACGCTACTTATGACGGAATATGTTTAGTATCTTATCAGTATCGATATTTATAACAAATAAAATTCAAACTGAAACCAAAATAATAAAGTTTTTAAAATATGTTATGTTCTTAAAAAAAAAATAATAATAATAAGTTGCTAGTCGAGCTGACGGCACAGCCAGAGCTTTTAAATTCAAAATCGTTGTAAATGTATACAAAATTGTTAATAAATGAATTATTTACTTACTTACTTACTTTAGAATCTTGTAATATCGCATAACGGTATGCCTTACGGTGTATACAAAGGAAAAACTCCAAAATTTGGGATTTTCCATATAGTGGGCGTGGTATCCACCCACTGTCACAGAATTACTATCAATTCTTTGGAGCACTTCTGATTGTTGTAGAATGATAAATTTTGATAAGTTGGTAGGCCTTACAATTTGAACACAGGAACAAAATTTTAATTAGAAATTTATCATTCAGGGGGCGTGGCATCCACCCACTTTTCTAAAAAGAGTTATCAATCATATGGAGCCGCACTTCCCGATACCTTAGAATCTTTTATTTCGCACAACGGTAGGCCGTGTGATGTATACAAAGAAAAAAATCTAAAATTTTGGATTTTCAATATAGGGGGCGTGGTATCCACCCACTTTCACAGAATTGCTATCAATTATATGGAGCACTTCTGATTGTTGTAGAATGATGAAATTCGTAAGGGCAGTAGGGCTTGCAATGTTTACAATGAATAAAATCGAAAATTTAAGGTTTTCTATATAGGGGGCGTGGTATCCGCCCACTTCCTTAAATTGATTTCTGATTGTTGTAGATCGATGGAATTTGGTATAGAAGCAGGGCTTACAATGTTTGTAAAGGAAAAAAAATTGAGGTTTATCATTCAAGGGCGTGGCATCCACCCACTTTCTTAGAACTATTTCTGATTTTTTTAGAATGATAAAATTTGGTAGAGCGATAGGGCTTGAAATGCAAGCAAAGGAAAAAAAATTAAAATTTGATATTTGACATTCAGGGGCGTGGCATCAACCCACTTTCTCAGAAGTGTTGTCAATTATATGAAGCACTTCTGATTGTTGTAGAATTATGAATTTCGGTAGAGCGGTAGGGTTTATAATGCATACTTAGGAAAACTTAAAAATTTGGGGTTTATCATTCAGGGGCAATGCATCCACTCACTTTCGTAGAATTATTATTGTTTGCTGTACAATGATGATTTGTTAGAGTGCTAGTGCTTAGGTGCATTCGAAAATTGAAAATTTAAGATTTGGTGTTTAAAAAAAATACTTTGCAAAAAGAAGTGAAATCACACCAAAAACATAAATGTTAAAAAAAAAGCCAAGTTCTTCATGTATACAAAAAAAAATTAATGTAACAAGTCAGCCGTGAAAAGTAATGAGATCTAAAAGTTCGCCAAGTTCTAAGCTTATGAAGGTTTATTATTAAATAGTTTAAGTAGAGTAATATCGAAACAACTCCAAATTATGAGAGAAATTTCTTATTTAATGATTACTAACTAAAATTTGGTAAGTTTACTTGGCAAGTTTTCTTTTTTTCCATATGATTGCTCAAAATTCAAAAGGTTTTGAAAACTTGCCAAGTAAACTTACCAAATCTTAGTTAGTAATCATTAAATAAGAAATTTCTCTCATAATTTGGAGTTGTTTCGATATTACTCTACTTAAACTATTTAATAATAAACCTTCATAAGCTTAGAACTTGGCGAACTTTTAGATCTCATTACTTTTTACGGCTGACTTGTTACATTAAGTTTTTTTTGTATACATGAAGAACTTGGCTCTTTTTTAACATTTATGTTTTTGGTGTGATAGCTTATACACTACAGAGTTATACTATGCAGAGTTGATTGTTTAGTAATATAAGACACATTTGATAAGATAGATATACAGACAAGATAAATAAACAAAACATGCAATGCTCACTTTATTTTTTTATAAATAAGAATTAATATAGTAAAATAATGATCTGAAGGTTTTATTATTTTTTTTGCACTTTGTTTGAGTTTTCAATTCATTCCTAGAATACAAAGCACTCTTTTTTTAATGTTAGTTTTATCAATTTTCCTAAGAAAAGTAAGTAATTTTTGAGCTTTTTCTTTGGTTGCTCCCATTTAAGTAAAGCCGAAAGCAAGATTTGTGAGTGGAACCTTGTAAAAATATAACCATATGAGAGCTATCCTGCATAAAACCACTGACATTTTGTAGATAAGGGTTTCGGGCAGTGACATTGTATAGAATATTGCTTATCGGAACGCGGCTTCATAGCTATGGTCCACGATAACACCTATCTAAATACATTGCAAGTTGTAAAATATTACCCACACAAAACTTCATCCATATCGTATAAAACATTTCAGAGAAACCAGGAGAATCTGAGAAGTATTAAGAGTGGGCGTGGCATTTAGTTGATCCCATTGAACAATATGACACTGAGTGAACTTTTTTAAAACCACGTCCTATTTTTTTTTTTCTTCCTCATATTAACAATAAGAAAATTTCATCCAAATCATTTGGATCAATACCAAGTAACCAAGATGTTATGAAATTGGGAGGGTTTTATCAAAGCCATTTTATAAATTTTGTCTCGCTCATAGGAACAAACCCTGAAAATTTTATCCAAATCATTACAGCCATTGCCAAGCACCAAAACATAATGAAAAAATGGCATGGCAGTTGGCGGATTTTACTAAATCCATTTTCTAAATTTTTTATTTCTTTCAAAACTTCCGTAAAAAATGTAGAGCAGTTTTTCAAAAAATTAATAAATAAGAAAATTGGAGTTGTTCTTCAACTCACAGGACCAAACACTGAAAATATCATCAAAATCATTAGAGAGTGGGCGTAGCAGTAGGCGTATTTTACTAAGAAAACTTTCCTATTATTTTCCTTGCTCAAAAAAAAAAATGAAAATTTCATCTAAATCGATTAAGTAGTTTCTGGGAAATTGAGTAAGAGCATTTAACGAGAAAGAAGGGGGGATAAGAAAAGTGGGTGTCGCACTGTGCGGATTTTAATAAAACTAATTTTTAATTTTTGATTGTTCATTAGAAAAAACTCTGAAAATTGTACCCAAATAGTTGGGAACGTTATCGAGAAACCAAAAAATAATAAAATGTGGGCGTGGCAGTTGCTGGATTTTACTAAAAGTATTACTGAGTTCCGGAATGGATCAGATGCGCATTTACTGAGCAAACGGCGCATCCAATTTTTTTTAGCTGCTAGGATTTAAAATATTTTTTTTGCGTTCCGAAATGTCAAACTTATGCATCAAGTTTGCGTTGCTGATGCGTATCAAAAACATTTTTTATACTTCGGAACTCAGCCTAGCTATTATTGGATTTTTTTTCTAGCTCAAAAGACAAAACTCAGAAAAATTCAACTAAGTAGATCAATTCGCTTCCGAGAAATTGAGAAAAAAGGAATAAATAATATAAGCGGGTGTTGCATTGGGTAGATTTAGCCATACAATATTTAGAATTTTTCTCGTTCATTAAAACAAACACTGAATTTCATCAAAATCGTAAGATCAATTTCCCAGAAACCAAAAATTAATAAAAGTGAGCGTGTCAGTGGGCGCATATTACTAAAAATATTTTTTTTTAATTTTATGTTTGATGAAAAGAAAAAAAGAAAAATATCAATCAATTCGATTGATACATTTTCTAGTGGGCGGAGCAGCTGGCGGATTTTAACCAAAACGAATTTCAACATTTTTTTTCCCGTTTATGAACAAACTCTGAAAACTTCACCAATTTCGTTCGGGCCGTTTGCGAGAAACCAAACATGGGCGTACCAGTGTGGGCGGATATTATTAAAAATGTTTTTTCTTCCTGCTCAAAAGAAAATACTCTGAATATTTTAATTAAATCGATTGATTTGTTTCCCAGTAGGCGGATCTTACCAAAGTTTAAAAAAAAATTTTTTCGTTCATAAAAATATATTCTGAAAATTTCATCAAATTCGATTGAAACGTTTCCGATAAACCAAAAAGTGGGCGCAGCAGTGGGCGGATATTAATAGAAATATTTTCTTTAATTTTTGAAAAGAAAAAACTTTGAAAATTTCAATCAAATCAATTCAATCATTTCGAAGAAAGACCAATAAATAATAGCATATCAGTAGTCGGATTATACCATAACAAATTTAAAAAAATTTTCGCGTACATAAAAGACAACTCTGAAAATTTTATCAAGATCGTTAAATAACTCTGAAAATTTCATTAAAATCATTACAGGCGTTTCCGAGAAACCAAATATTAATAAAAGTGGGCGGGGAAGTGGGCGGATTTGATCATAACAAATTTTTAATATTTTTTTTCGTTCATAAAAACAAACTCCGAAAATCAAAATCGTTAGAGCCGTTTCCGAGAAACCAAAAATTGAAATAAGTGGGAGTGGAAGTGGCGGATAGTACTAAAAATATTTTTTTTATTTTTTTCTTGCCCAAAAAAAAGCACCCTGAAAATTTCAATCAAATCGATTGATTCGTTTCAGTGAAAGACCAATAAATAGTAAAAGTGGGCGTGGCAGTGGGTGGAGTTGACCATAACAAATTCTTAATTTTTTTTTCTCGTTCATAAGAACAAACTCCGAAAGTTTCATCAAAATCGTTGGAGCCATTTCCGAGAAACCAAAAATTGACAAAAGTGGGCTTGGAAGTGGGCGGATATTACTAAAAGTATTTTTTTTAATTTTTTTCTTGCCCAAAAGAAAACACCTTGAAAATTTCAATTAATTAGATTAATTCGTTTTCGAGAAAGACCAATAAATATAAAAAGTGGGCGTGGCAGTATGCGGATTTGACTCGTTTATAAGAACAAACTCCGAAAATTTCATCAAAATCGTTAGAGCCGTTTCCGAGAAACCAAAAATTAACAAAAGTGGGGGTGGAAGTGGGTGGATATTACTAAAAGTATTTTTTTAATTTTTTTCTTGCCCATAAGAAAACATCCTGAAAATTTGAATCAATTCGATTCATTCGTTTCCGGGAAATTGAGAAAATTGTATAGATTTCGAGAGAAAAAGAAATGTGAAATGTGGGCGTGGCAGTGGGCGGATTTTCATAAAACACATTTTTAAAATTTTTTCTCACTCATTAGAATAAACTATGAAAATTTCATCCAAATCGTTAGAGCCGTTTCCGAGAAACCAGTTATATATATATATATATATATATATATATATATATATATATATATATATATATATATATATGTGTGTGTATATATATATAATATATACAAGTAGTAAGATTAATATGAGTATATAATATGTACAATATTAGCAAATTTATTATTTTCAGGAAGAAGTAAATACTAATTTATTTTTGTTGAGCCCATTCTGGAAAGGGCGACATAAAGTTGACCGGAACATGGTTTAACAGGAAACTGCAGTCGCCTGAATTGAAATGGGAGATCCGTTGGGATCATTGGTATCCTGAGAATAAGGGCATATTTTCCTACTGCAGGTCCGGTAATAGTTTTAAGTTGTATAATGTTCTGCAAAGCTTTTTAACTTGGAGTCTTGTGCCATTGCACAGGTTTGGGAGACTGAGATTTGAGATTCTTGATTATTAGCATTATAGGTGTACTAATTTTTAAATTTAATTTGTACGGTGGAATACCTGCTGGGTTGAGAGAATTGAGAAATTCTTGAGGGTATTTCAACATTTTCTTTTTGCATCTTTGGATTGCCTCTGAAGTTTGTTTTTCTCTTGACCATTTTATATATTCCAGATATTGATATAGGTAAAAAGAAGAGCAATAAAACAAAAAAAGCATTGAAAATAACCTCCAAAACGATAAAAAAAAAAACAATTCCATACATTAGAGACAATATAGACAATATACAATGACAATCCCCTTAGGCGGACAAATTCTTACGACCGACGATCTTGGATCTAAGTTCCATACATTTTCTGATCCCTTGAGCGGGCACTTCCTTACCCGGACGCGAATAGGAATGTTAGCCGTGATTTGTTAAATTTAATTCCCTTAGGCGGAAGTATGTTAATGTCAACTCTTATTTTCAGAAATACTTTAACATATATTCTTTTGCATTAAAAATGTTCCCCTGATTCACAGCAACAATATATCCGATTAGGGCTGGCAACGAGACGAGACCAATGTATTTTAAGACGAATCAAAGTTTTTAATGTAAATACGATGAAACTTGCCAGTCAGTACTCTTGCTTCCCATTATCTAAACAGGGCAAAATGCATGCAATAGTTAACAATGGTTTCTAGAATAAAAAACTATAGGTACGACTGGGATGCACGCAATTTTTCTAAATATATGTATACCTATATCTATATCAATTGCATTTAAGAGTTTAATACTACTTTTATATGCAGCATCAAAAAATCGTGTTGGATCAGACTTTGATATTCAACGCAAGTTTTTTTTCACTTGAGTTGATTGCTCCATTTTAAGTCCCCTTTCACACGAAGATACTAGTTGATGGTGATTTTTTTGACGTTTTCTTTAAATCTCCTTAACAAATCTCTTTACCTTTCACACGCAAGCAAATAAAACCCGGAGATTTTCTTTATTTTCCTTTTAAACTACCTTGGTTGAACGCACACAAACGTAGCGTGAAGAGAAACGTCAAAAAAATCTCCTGAATTTGTTGACCGGGGAGATTTCATTTCCCCCTCTTTCTTCCTGCCCTTCTCGCCCATGAACTAATTGTTGCCGGCAGCTCAGTTGCCCTGTGTGAAAGGGGACTAAGTTAAGTTGAAATAACATTTTGAAGAATGGTGTAAATTAATTTATTTCATAAAAAAAAACAAATAAAATATTTATAAAAAGAGTACATACAACGCTCGATTTTTTAAAATAAACCAAGTGGTTTTGTCAAGCCATGAACTGTCAAAATTAATTGAAGGATGACTCCGTTTTAAATGGATTAAAAAACCTCTACAAAAATCAAATTTTACATCAAAAAATTCGAAATTTTTCCCATTTTATTTTTGGCTCCGGAAAAAGATGTAGTCACCCAAAAGGCATAAAATCCACTTTTCCGGAGCAAAAACTAAAATCAGAAAAATTTCGAATTTTTTGAGGTAAAATTTGAATTTTGTAGAGGTTTTTTAATCCATTTAATTCGGAGCCACCCTGCAATGGATTTTGAAGTTAATGCGATGTACTATTGACCTTTTCGATTGGCTATCCGGAAGAATTGCTCGATTCAGAGCAATAAGCCAATAAGCAAACAAACATGCCCAATTCGTTTCTGAAGTTTTCTTATCATTCCTTGCGTTCGGGTGATAGTCAGATAGGCTATCCACCTATCCCAAAAAATTTTCACATAGCTTGAGTTGTCGTTGCGTCAGCTGACATCAGAAGTTTTTTAAAAAGGGATTACAACAACACACACCTGACGGATAGCTTTTGATAGTTAGGCGAACGCGCCCATTGTATTTATGAAACAACACAGGCAGTCGCCAAAAGTAAAATGTTTTAAATGGCGGAGACCAACATGAAGAGATTAATATTAAACTCGTATCTTCAATATCTTCGATTTTTACTTACATTAAATGTCACCCAAAAGATAAAAAATCCACCTTTTCTGAAGCAATAAATAAAATCGGAAAACCTTTTTCCGGCGGGGAAAACAAAGTCTACAGGGAAGGGATTGATCGATGTCAGCAATGAAATGACAGCTGCCGAAAATCACACCAGTGATCCTCAAACTAGCAGGGCAGTGCTGCCAAATTGTATTTAATAAAATTGCCGCCAGCCACGTTCATTTAAAATGATTTCATATAATATATCAGGTCTAGGAAATAAGTTAATATATAGGAATTTTTTTGAAACCATTAGAGATATCGATATTTTTTTTCTATTCGAAACTTTTATTGAACGAGAAGACACAACACATTATGAAACATATTTTCAAGAGTTTATACTAAAATGGATCCCGGCCCGGCATCTAGGACTTATTCACATGGAAGAGCAAGTGGTGGATACTTATTTGGAATGAAAAAATCATCGAGTAAAACGACAAGGTGTCGCTTTTTAAGTAAGATGAGTAGTACTGTGGTTGAAATGACATTGATGAATGAAAAACTATTTTTAATTCCTGTTTATTTAAATTGCAATAGATGGACGAGTGATTCCACTGACTTATACAATTTTCTTATGGAATTTCAACACGAAAATGTTATGGTAATCGGGGACTGCAATGCAAGGGTTGACAACTCGCAATTGGTACAATTGGAACCGGAGTTTATTCCCCGTACATTTAACAGCATACGGTCATCAATGGATTCAAAAATTGACGGCAATGGTAGAAAATTTATCGAAATGTGCGAATCAACTGGTCTCACATTGTTAAATGGACGAGCTAGAAGTGACGCTGATGGTCACTTTACATTTATAAGGGGAACGTCCTGCTCGATAATAGACTACTGCCTCGTACGTAGAAAATGGGTTGAGCACGTGGAGGATTAAAAAATTGAAGAGATGGTGTATTTAGACCACTTACCGCTTTTTGTCAGCTGCACGTCCAAGCATAATCTAGCTTATGATAAGACGGAAATGAAATTGCTGCCAAAACTGCAATGGAAAAACTCTTTTTTGGAACGATACAAAAGCAATCTCGATCATATTGTAGATTCAGTAAGTAGCAATGAGCTTAATTCTTCCGGTAGTACGGACACCCTGGTCGCATGCATAACTCAAGCAGCGCAGTCTTTTCAATCCGTACAAAGCTCAAAATGGAAAGAACCATGGTTTGACTCTGCTTGTGAAGCAGCAAGGGCAAAATCTTTTGGATTTCTGAAACTGCTAACAACAAACTCAAAATTAGCAAAAAGCATGTACCGAGATGCGAATAAGACCTTCAAAAGCATTTTCAAGGAAAAACGGAAAGCACACTCTCAATCCCTAATAAAAAAATTATCAGAAGTAAACGATAGTCGCTCATTTTGGAAAATAGCGCGCTCACTCAGCGACGTTTATTCGAAGGTGCGCAGGTGTTCACCACACACCCTACCAACATCTTAATTTCCATAAGTATAGCTAAAGTTCTCCAAAATACGCATTTGTCTTTCTTTTCTTTAGTAACTTATCAATACATACGTCAATAAATAATAAAGATCTGTGTACGAACTCAAATAATCCTCAAACAAAAATCAGAACAAATAATTCACTTCCATTCAAAGTAACGAAAAAATTTCTTTTAACTTCAGCGCACCGCAAGCTAACTCAAATCCACATACAACATAATTCAAATTACCTACCTACCAAAGAAGTGCCTAATAACAAAAATTTCCTCGTAGGGTGTTCTCCTTACTTCAGCGCACCCAGCTAACCCAAATCCACATACAAAAAAAATTTGTGAAGTCCAGTCAAGCCGAAGTAAACGCAAGCCAAGTCTAATAAAGACTAAAATGTTTTATTTGAAATCATATATCACTTCAGTTAACAATATAAGATAATCGTACTTTATACTAACACAATTACATAAGATCAGTCTTGGTATCTACATAAGAATATATAATGAGTTGATGGTGGAATGATTAATGACGTCACCCTGAAGTTCTTTATACAGGGTGCTCCATAGTACTCCCCTTCCAGTAGTTGTGCTGGACTCAACTGCGATTTAAACAAAATTTAACTTTCCTGCCGTATCGTGTTGTGTAATCCCGTTGACCACTTTCTGGACTTGTTGTTGGTTGTGACTGCGGTTGGTTTCTATCAACTTCGCTTGCGTACCCAAATGCCGCTTTAAGGCGGTCTATTGAGATGTTGATGGGTTTTCCATTTTTTTTCACGGTGTAGTATTTTGTTGATCGTTTGATAACAGGAAAGGGTCCAGTGTATGGGGGTTGAAGAGGTGGTTTCACCGCATCGTTTCGTATGAAAACATGAGTCGCATCTACAAGATCTTTCTGAATAAAGAAATGTTTATTAGAGTGATTTAAAGTTTCATTAAATTTTGTGTTTGCCATTGAAATTCGTAATGATTTTAAAAAACCTGACTGATTCTCTTTTTGTTTTTGGGGGTTGACAAATCCTCCAGGAATTGTGAGATTCGTACCGAATAACATTTCCGCAATGCTCGCTTTGAGATCCTCTTTGTATACTGTACGTAATCCTAAAAGAACCATCGGGAGGACATCGACCCAATTGATGGAAGTGTGGCACTTAATAGCTGCCTTGAGCGTACGGTGCCATCGCTCCACGAGGACGTTGGATTCCGGATGGTATGGTGTTGTTCGCAAATGTTTGATGCCAAATGTTTGGAACAACTCGCTAAATAATTTGCTCTCGAACTTTCTCCCCTGGTCTGTCGTGATTTTTTCCGGAACACCATATCGGCAAATCCAAGTATTGTAGAGTGCACGGCAAATCGTTTCTGCAGTGATGTCTTCAATTGGCACTACCTCTGGCCACCTTGAAAATCGGTCAATCATCGTTAAACAGTAACGAAATCCTCTTGAGGGTGGCAGAGGCCCAACGATGTCAATGTTTATGTGCTGAAATCGGTCATCTATTTTTTGGTACGTACCTATAGGCGTCACGTTATATCGAGAGATTTTACTTTTTTGGCACGCTAAACATGACATGACTTCGACCAGAATCTGCATTCCTTTTTCATGTTTGGCCACACAAATCTTTCGCTTACCATTTTCGTTGTCGCTCGAACACCAGGGTGCGCCATATTATGAACACTGTTGAATGCTGCTCGCTTGAGTTCGTCTGTAATGTATGGGCGTATATTTTCCATCGATGTGTCGCAATAAATTGTGAGGTTGTCATGACCATGTACGGGGAACTTTTTAAGTCTTAGCGATGTTGACTTGTCGCCTATTAGACGCTTCAACACTTCATCGGATTCTTGGAATTTTGAAAGAAGACTATAATCGATGGCGTCATGAGATGAAATGATTTCGATCCGTGAAAGGGTGTCGGCAACTACGTTTTCACTTCCCGGCAGGTAGCGCACATCAGTTGAGAATTGGCTTATATACTCCAGGTACCTTCGTTGTCTCGGTGAAGCTTTTTCAGACTTCTGAGCGAAAGCGAAGGTGAGCGGCTTGTGATCTGTAAAGATAGCAAAATTTCGACCTTCAAGCATGTGTTGAAAATACTTTACCCCAGAGTATGCGGCAAAAAGTTCTCGGTCATAGGTGCTGAACCGAATTTGGGATGGTGAAAGCTTGCGAGAAAAAAATCCTAGTGGGCGCCAAAACTTCCCTTCAAGTTGTTGAAGCACGGCTCCAATAGCGATATCAAATGCGTCAACCATCAATGCAAGCTCAGCGGATGCTTTAGGATGGCATAAAGTGGCTGCTTCAGATAATGATTGCTTACAGTTTTCAAATGCTGTTGAGAGTTCGCTGGTCCACTCGACGGGTGTTCGGTCGTTCCTTTTGTTGCCTTTTATCAATGCTTGGACTACGGCTTGGGATTTATGAAGCGACGATAAAAGTTCACCATGGCGAGAAATCGACGTAGTTCATTGACATGCTTTGGAGGAGAAAAGTTTTTAACTGCATTTACCTTATTTAATAACGGTTTAATTCCCTCGGCGCTGATGTTGTGACCAAGAAAACTTACTTCTGGTTGTCCAAATTGGCACTTGTCGACGTTGATAACTAATCCATAATGTTGAAGGCGATCAAATACCATTCGTAAATGTTTTCTGTGCTCCTCCTCGTTACTGGACGCGATTAGGATATCATCGATGTAAGCTCGTGCGAATGAAAAATCTCGCAAAATTTCGTATACAAACCTTTGGAAAGATTGTCCAGCGTTGCGAAGTCCAAAAGGCATTCGTGGGAACTCAAACAGCCCGAATGGTGTTATGATGGCTGTTTTTTCGATGTCGCACTCTTCCACTGGTATTTGGTTGTATGCACGTTGCAAGTCCAGAGTAGTGAAAATTGTTTGGCCGTCTAAGAAATATGTAAAGACGTGCACGTGGGGTACAGGGTATCTATCTGGAATGGTTACAGCGTTGAGATTGCGATAATCGCCGCATGGTCGCCATTCGCCGTTGGATTTCTGCACCATGTGCAAGGGACTAGCCCATGGGCTCTTCGATGGGCGACAAATACCTTGCTCCATCATTAGCTTGAATTCGGATCTCGCAACTTGTAACATCTTTGGGCACAATCGTCCTAGCGTTTGAGTGCGTCGGCGGTCCTTTAGTCAATATATGGTGCGTCACTTTCAATGCGATGGAACTTGCAATTTGTATTGGTGGTGGTCGTGTTATTTTCTTGAACTCTAGAATAAGAGAATAGTAAGGATTATTACACGAAATATTTGTTATGTTAAGAGAGCTTTCTTTAGTTAAGGTACCACAAAATTTAAACAATGTTTTGTTGTCGATTAAACGTTTATTTTTTATGTCCACCAAAATGTCATGAAAATGAAGAAAGTCCGCACCTATAATGGGACGACTTACATCGGCGATGACAAAATTCCATTTAAAGTTTCGTCGAAGCCCTAGAGATAAATTGATTATTTTTTCTCCGTAGGTTTTAATGTTGGTGTTGTTAGCTGCGTACAGAAAATTTAGACAACTGTTTTGTCTTTTCTGTTGTATAGTCGGTGGAATAACGGATTTGTCAGCTCCCGTATCGATGAGGTACTTGACGTGTGTAGTGGGATCTGTGATGAAAAGGCGGCAATTAGATAGGCTGGTGTCACGTGCCGCATCGAGTGACAAGCCCGTTAGTTTTCCCGTTTTTTCAATGCTCTGTTGAAAGAACAAGGAGAGCGACAGTTTCGCGCCCTTTTGCCATGTCTGTTGTGAAACCAGCAATAGTCTTGATTATTATTGTTTCTGGAAATATCACGATGAAAATTTTTCTGATGTCTTGATGATAACCGAGATGGTCGATCCTGATGACGAGTTACTGCCGATACACTGCACTTCAGCTCTTCGATTTGTTTTGTTAGTTGTGCAATTTGAGCTTCAAGCGGAGATTGGGTTTGTACTAACGGTGGCTGTATATGAATTTCCACTCACTTCTGCGATCTTGTCTGCAAGAACAGCTAGTTCTGTAAGATTGTCGTTGCTTACCATAATGATGCTTTGCATATGCTGAGGGAGTCGCTGTAACCACAATGATTTGGGGAGTTCATCGTTTACGTTGTTACCAGCTACGTCTTTCAGTTCTCTGAGTAGAGCAGATGGCTTTTTGTCTCCAAGTTCAATTTCTTGAAGTAATTTGCGAAGACGGATTTGTTCCGAGTCGGCGTATTGAGTTATCAATCTGCTTTTCAATGTTTCGTAGAGGTTGTCTTTCGGTGGATTTAGGATGATGTCGCTTACCTGGGCTAAAATATTACTCTCGATTGCTGCTACGATGGTATGGTATTTTGTTATGTCGTTCTTAATGCCTGACGTATAAAATTGATACTCGACTTGCTTAAACCAGAGGTCTGGTCGTACCTTCCAAAATGCGGGAATTTTCGTGGAAATTTTCGATAATTCGTTGGTGTTGTTTCCCTCGTTCAACTGTGGGCTTTTTCCTTCGCTGCCTTTTGGAAGATTTAATTTGGGATCGTCTTCTTTGTCAGACATGTTGGTAGGAAAAACAGTTTGCGTTCGTTTTTAGTCGTCGGGGTCACCAATGTGGAGTCCAGTCAAGCCGAAGTAAACACAAGCCAAGTCTAATAAAGACTAAAATGTTTTATTTCAAATCATATATCACTTCAGTAAACAATATAAGATAATCGTACTTTATACTAACACAATTACATAAGATCAGTCTTGGTATCTACATAAGAATATAATAATGAGTTGATGGTGGAATGATTAATAACGTCGCGCTGAAGTTCTTTATACAGGGTGCTCCATAAATTAAAAAAAAAAAAGCACAAGGAATCGTTTTCCCTTATAAATCTTTATGCATTGGTGTTCACCTTCATCAAGCGCACCAACAAAGCCCAAACAAACAAAATGTGTGTTGTTGATCGTCGCCACGACTCGGTTGCAGTGAGGGATGATTTTTTTTACTTCAAAAATCATCAAAAATGTCGATAGAACCTGACTAGATTGTTTATAACTTTTGATTAAGTGGGAGGATTTATTTCATAAAGGTATCTAAAGAAAGGTAAGAAATCAACTTATTTCCTGATGCACATACATTTATAACGGTTCATATAAAAAAATATGATTGAGGCGCCGTAAACCCAAATTTTATTATTTTTAAATCACATTTACCGGTAAATGTGAAGAAAAATTTCAAAATTTTCAAAAATTATGTACTACAATATTGTGCATCTAACTATGTTGAACAAATAAGTTCATGGTTTCATGGCGGTGATTTTAAGAGCGTAGCGAGAAATTTCGATTTTCAACGATTTCTTAAATTTCATTGAAAAAATCGCTTGAATTGACTTATAAAAAAAATCTTACCTCAAAAATAAATGTCACTTCCTTATGAAAGGGCTATCAAAAAAACCTCAATGAATTATCCATTTTATTAATGTCACAATATTACAAAAAACTCATTTACATATAAAAAATCTTAAAAATTACAAATAGAATGTATTTTCAAGTTTCTTCAAAAACTAGAAGACATAGAACCATTCGGATTCTTGTGTTCGATTGAAGATTAATATGTATACGCATTGACAACAAAAAGTTAATTTAGCACTTCATTTCACAATTTTGAAAAAATTGGTCTACATTTTTTTTTGTTCATTTTTTTTATGTGTATTATTAATTTTAAGTTTTTATGCGAATTTTTTTAAAACTATTGACATAAATAATTTAACTTAAATTTAAGATTAAAGAATAAATTCTGGCTATCAAAACCGGTATAATACTGTATAGTATTATATAGTATAATATAGTATAGTATAGTAGTTGCCGTTGTTTTTTAATATATATTTTTTTCATTTTAAGTCATTTTTTCTAAAATTGGCAATACCTCTTAAACGGGGCTAGATAGACCCCCGTCCTATAGTAAAAAATGCTTTTTTGACCACTCTACAAAAAAAGGTTATCAAACCTAACGTAGGTACTCTCCCCGAATGGATAATTTTACTGCAGCAAAAAAATAGCGAACACCCTACTCAAAGCACCACGGCACGTCACTGCGCTCACTCAATGGTATACCTTTCGTTCAAAACATTAAAATTAGTATAAACCTCTTAGCCGAGCATTTCGAAAATCTACTGAGCAAACTGGAAAATTCAAACCAGCTGATGCTCTATGCTTCACCACATATAGAAAATGAAGACCTAGACCGTGCATTCACTGTGCCAGAAGTCATGAAAGTAATACATCGGTGTAACCTCAACAAAGCTCCAGGAGAAGATCGTGTGCCGTACGAATTCTTCAAATATGCGACGGCAAATTGTATTGAGAAATTAACCGCTGCATATAACCACATATTTAATATGAGAGAAGTGCCGGACAGTCTTCGCAAAAATGTTATACTTCAACTTTTCGAAAAGGGCGATGTTAACGATCCAAACAACTATCGACGAATATCGTTTATGAACTCTGTGATGAAAATATTTACCGGTGTCATTCTAGACAGGCTCACATCCTGGGTACGGTGGGATGACATAATGTCCGCGGACATAATGTCCATGGACATTAATTCTGCACAAACGGACATAAGGTCCATGGACATTATGTCTTTCTTATAATGTCCATTGACTTAAGTTCTTTTTAAAATAAAGATAATATGACATAATGTCCACGGACTCTTTGTCCATGGACTTTGTGGCTGCTTCTTGCAGAAGTAATGTCCATGGACGTTATGCCTGTTTATAGAAAACATAATGTCCATGGACGATTTGTACATTTTGGACGGACAAAAGGTCCGTGGACATTATGTCGTTTTGTGCTAATTAAATCATGGATGGACATTATGTCCGTTGAACAAGACTTATTGTTCACTTGTTTAAAACCTATATTCCTGAAAAAATAATTAAACAATAAAGTTATTCATTTTAATTTCATGTATGTATTTCTTAATTTTATAAATAAGTATATTCGAGTATATACAGAATGCTTATTTACAGATAAACTTTTGTAGAGTGTGTAATTTTGATGTATACATTTGTAATGAGTGATCAATGCGCGGCCGCGGAGGCGGCGCGAGGCGGAACGGGTGGCGGCGATGCGGCACGAGGCGGGCACGGCGCGTGGTGGCACGGGTGGCGCGGGCGCGGACGAGGAACGCGGATTCTGTTGTCAACGGAAACAATGTCCAAATAGACACTTTGTCATTCTTAAATAGACAATATGTCCAAATGAACATTATGTCATTTTTTAACAGTCATTATGTCCAAATGAACGGTATGTCTTTTATAAACGGGAAAAATGTCTATTTGTATTTTGATCCGGTCATAGGGTCCATGGACCTACTGACCGTTTGAGATTGGACGTTGGTTCTTGACATAATGTCCATGGGCCTTATGTCTGTTTGTGCGGTATTAATGTCCATGGATATTATGTCCGCGGACATTGTGTCATCCCACCAAATGCCCTATTTTACAAATTAAGCTGCTTAGGAATGTCTTCAAATATGCTAACGATGATACAAGGCCTTTACGAAAATAATGCAAGTGCAGTATGGGATGGTGCCGGAGGGTCTGGATGGTTTCAAACGACATCTGGAGTTAAAAAAGGTTGTTTACTTATTCAGCACCTTTTCTCACTTTTCTTGGATGACATCACAACGGCTTTGACTGGAGGAATCAGTTTTGCGGGGATCCACATAAAAGCCCTTATGTACGCGGACGATATCGTCATACTAGCTGAAGTATACTGTCACCTGTTGAGCCTCACGGTTAACGCCAATAAGTCTAAAATAATGGTCTTCCGAAATGGAACAGGTAGATATTCAAGAGAAGAGAAGTGGACCTGGAAAAATGAACCACTTGAGATCGTAAAAGAATATAAATACCTTGGAGTTATGATAACACCACAACTATCTTTCAAAAAGCACCTACAGGGAAAACTCATTGAGTCGAAAAAGGCTATAAATTGTAGTTGGAAAGGAGTCCTTGGATAAAAAACATCGCTTAAAGCGTCAAATACAAGCTGTTTGAAGCAGTGATGAGATCAATAATGTGCTATGCGGGGTAGGTTTGGGGTTTTCGTCAGTATGATGAGGTAGAGAAACTGATAAGGTACTTTATCAAAAAAATCTTTCGTCTTCCAGAAAATACTCCTACATATATGTGTTATATATATAAGAATAAGTACATTATGTAAGCAATAAAGCTTTGTCTATTGTTTTGTTAAAGCTTAATAAAGTCAGTCTTACAATAGAACTCAAAGGTGTAGCTTCTTTCTTTTGACGGTCACAACAGTTTGGCGACGAGGATAAAACTAAAAACTAAGTACAAAGAAAATATTATTCAAACTTAAAATTAAAAACCAAAATCTACTGAACCTACTTAAAATGGCTCAAGTTGCCCATAATGTCCATGCCAGTTTTCACATAGAACATTTCGATAAAAATAAAGGTAAATGGAATCGTTGGGTTGAACGTTTGGAAGGAGCATTCGATATTTTTAAAGTAGAAGCTGGACAGAGAAAAAATTTTCTTCTACATTATATGGGCCAGGAGTCCTATGATGTGGTCAGCGACAAATTGTCACCACAAAAACCAAAAGACAAGGATTATGCTGAGATCGTTGAAATATTGGAGAAGCACTACAATCTGGAGCCTTTAGAGATCGTGGAAAATTTTAAGTTTCATCATAGAAAGCAGCAGGAGAGCGAAGACGTTTCAGAATATCTGGTTAATTTAAGGCGATTGGCCGCCACTTGTAATTTCGGGACATACCTAGAAACCGCCTTAAGGAATCAGTTCGTTTTTGGCTTACGAAGCAAACACGTGCAGAATCGTTGCTTGGAGAAAAAATCGCTTACTTTGGAACTAGCCTTGGACATTGCAAAAGGCATAGAGCTTTCGGAAGCTGGAGGAGCGATGATCGGAAAAGAAGAGACGTCAACAACATCGGTGTATAAGCTTGTAACGGCATCCGCAGTAGCGGCACAAAATCCAAATGTGCCTTCAAATTTAACAAAAGGTAATTACCGCAATAACAGATTTAATTACAACAAACGGCAGAATATGCAGTGCAGCAGATGTGGTGGTACACACACTGAAGTAGATTGTTCATATAAAGAAACAGTATGTTCCTTTTGTTCCAAAAAAGGGCATTTGCGAAAATTTTGTTTTAAACTAAGAAATTTAAATAAAAATAAAACTAATTTTGTGCAAGAAATAGACGATAGTGATGTGGAAGGCATTTTAAATTAGATTTGATTAAAAATAATGATGATTTTTTTGCTGAAATTTGTGCAGAAGGCAATAAGATTAATTTTGTTGTAGACTCAGGAAGTCGATTAACGTTAATAAGTAAGAAAGACTTTACAAAATATTTTCCATCTAAAATAATTGATACATCATATAAAGTTAATATAAGAAGCTATAGTGGAGAAAAAGTCCCTATGGAAGGTTTTGCGCTTGTGAAAGTGTCGTATAAAAATGTTGTTAAAACTTTAAAATTGTATATTACACATATAAATAGAATTCCATTATTAGGAAGACAGTGGATTAGAGAATTAAATATGAATTTAAACGAGTTAGCTGGTATTGATTTAAATAAACTATATGAATTGAATTTTATAAATAGTAATACTAATATGCATGCAACAAATTTAATAATTAAGCTAAAAGATTCATATCCAAATGTGTTTTCAAGTGAAGTAGGTAAAATTCCGAATTTTCAAGCTAAACTTAAAATAAAAAATGGTACACAACCAGTATTTTTAAAGCATCGTTCTGTCCCTTTCGCCATACGCGAAGAGGTTGAAAAAGAGATCACTAGAATGATTGAAGAAGGCATATTAGAAAAAGTAAACCATAGTAATTGAGCGACACCAGTTGTCCCCATTCGAAAGAGTAACAACAAAATTCGTCTCTGTGGAGACTATAAAGTCACGTTGAATAAAAATTTGTTGGTGGATGAGCATCCCCTTCCCACCATCGAAGAGCTTTTTGCTTCAATGAGTGGGGGTACAAAATTTAGTAAATTAGATCTAACAAGAGCTTATTTACAGTTGGAGGTTGACTCAGAATGCAGGGAATTCTTGACTCTGAGTACCCACAGAGGCCTTTATAGACCAACACGTCTTATGTACGGTGTGGCATCAGCGCCCGCTATTTTTCAGCGATTTATGGAAAATTTATTGCATGATATTCCAGGTGTAAGCGTATTTATCGATGATATAAAAATAACTGGGCCAGACGATACAGCCCATTTAAAGCGATTGCATGAAGTGATTAAATCAAAATAATATGCGTATTAATTTAGACAAATGCGAATTTTTTCAAAATAAAATTGAGTATTGCGGTTTTGCCATTGATAAAAATGGTATTCATAAGACTAGAAGCAAGATAGATGCTATCGAAAATATGAAACCACCACAAAATAAAGATCAGGTTAAAGCTTATGCTGGTTTAATTAATTATTATGGAAGATTTTTCAAGAACCTAAGCACCATCTTATACCCTATTAATAATTTGCTTAAGGAGAAAGTAAAATTTATTTGGGACAGTAAATGTCAATCAGCATTTAATAAAATAAAGTGTGAAATGCATTCGGAAAAATTTCTTATACATTACAATCCCAAGTTGAAACTAATATTGGCTACAGATGCGTCTCCATATGGGGTCGGTGCGGTTCTAAGCCATGAGTTGGACGATGGTACAGAAAGACCAATTATGTACGCTTCACAAACGTTAAATGCCACCCAACAACGTTATAGCCAAATTGATCGCGAGGCATATGCGATCATATTTGGCATTAAAAAGTTTTATTAATATGTCTATGGTCGTAAATTTATTTTGATGACAGACAACAAACCCATATCTCAAATTTTTTCACCCCAAAAAGGGATTCCAGCTCTTTCTGCTTCCAGAATGCAACATTATGCGGCTTATTTACAAGCATTTGACTACGAAATTGTTTTTCGTAAAACAACAGATCACTGCAACGCACCTGGAGCCTGGTATTCCTCCACTTTATACTTTCTCACTCAGGATGTATTTAAACTACATAAGAAAGGTATTGGCCCTCCCACATTATCGGCTGCCAAATGTAATAGCAAGGCATCTATTACAGCAAAAGTCCCAGTGCTTTGCAGAATGGTTGCGTCTGGAATGGCAGCACAATGTCCAACTGATGGAGACAGGAACGGAGAATTGGAATAGAACCTGCATGGTATTACTAGCTAAAATCGATAATGAACGTTTTGAGCAATTTGAGGAGAAAGCACAACGGAGTGAGACTAGAAGCATGTATAGAACTCTGCAGCATAACCTTGTCGTCAACAATTATTTTAGCGACCGATATAATATAGATACGATATCTACGATTTTCAAATCTAGAGGCGAGCTACTACGATTGAATTACCAACCGCATGGACCATCGGAAAGAAGTAGGGAATGCTCTCTATGCAACCTCAGATCTCCTGAAAACACTTAGCATTTCATAAGAATTTGCCCTGTTCTTAAAACAATACGACATGCGCATTTCAAATCTAGAGGCGAGCTACTACGATTGAATTACCAACCACATGGACCATCGGAAAGAAGTAGGGAATGCTCTCTATGCAACCTCAGATTTCCTGAAAACACTTACCATTTCATAGGAATTTGCCCTGTTCTAAAACAATACGACATGCGCATTGGGGAAGATCTTCCTTAACTTGGAGTGAAACTGCAGAAGTTCTTAATGGCCAGGAATGGACTATTTTATACAGTTATGTAAAATCCGCCCTATGGTACCGCAACCAAATTTTAAATGAATCATTTTAATTTTAATAACTATTTAAACTCTGTCATTTTCTTTAGTTTGTTTTTATTTTTACTACCCTTTGCTATATTTGCATACAGATCTAAAAAATTTGTAAATTAAATTGTAATTTTTCGAGTTATTACTCTTTTTTTTCTGGCTGACGGCTAAAGCCAATGCTATATTCTGTGAATTCTGTGAATCAAGATCTTAACTTTATTTGTAAAATAAAATCACATTTCACATTTCTACTAGAATATTTTACATTGCGCAAAAAAAAACTCGTGAATATTGTAACGTTTTACCACGGTTCGATATAAAACTTATTTATTTTTAACTGTCAACCGTCAATTATTTCCTATTTAAATTAAACACACTTTACTTCACTTCAAATATTTTATTAATCACCAATCTCAATAGTATGCAACTTAAATTCACTTCCGGATACTTTTCACTTCGAACTTTACACTTTCGCTTTCAAAAATAATGTGCTCAAAAAGTTTCTCCTTATATAGTGAGCTGAGAGGTTCGGGACTCTACTCGAAAGTACTGGCACAAAAGCTATCTAGAAGGTTCCATTCCAATGAAGAGAGATGGCGTTCTCTCCACTCTTCCATTCAGCGCATTTTCCCCCAGAGAGAGATGGGCGCGCTCTCTCGGGATTTTTTATAGATGGTTGTTGTCTTCGATAAGGGTATTTTTGTACTTGGCTCTTTGTTTGTTCCGAAAGTAGTTAGGTGCTGATTTCATCGTTACATTGCCCCCCTCCCAAAATTGATCGTCCCGAACAATTCTGTCGCTCCTTTCACCATTATAACGATGCAAACGGTCACAATGAACTACTTTCAGTTTCCCTCTTACTCCTCTCTGTATACGGTAGACCACATCATTTAGTCTCTTCACAACAGTGTAGGGTCCTTCCCAGTTCTGTTGAAGCTTTGGTGACAGTCCCTTTTGTCGATGGGGATTGTAAAACCACACGAGGTCTCCTTCTTGAAATCCTGTTGTTGTTGCTCGGGCATCATAACGTGTTTTCATCCGATCACTAGATGTTTTTATGAATGCTCTGGTTCGTTGATGAATGTCAATGAGCCTTTTTTTAAGGTTATCCACATATTCTTCTGTTCGTTGTGGCTCAATTGTCCGGCATCCAAATTTCACCTCAGTAGGCAGTCGTATTGACGTTCCAAACAAGATTTCCGATGGTGAATGTCCTGTCGAGCTATGTACTGCACTCCTATATGCCATTAGGAATAATGGAATATGTCTATCCCAGTCTCGTTGGTAGTCGCCGACAACCTTAGATAGATGTTCCATTAGCGTCCGGTTCGACCATCCCATCAGATTGTGGATGAAGCGGCGTTGTCCTCGTCTTTTTAATGCCAAGGAGCGAACAAACTTCCTGGAAGATGTTAGATTCGAAGTTCCTTCCTTGGTCGGAATGAAGTTCCATCGGTACGCCGAACCTGCTCACCCAATTGAAGACAATCTGATCCACAACTGTTTTGGTTTCTTGGTTTGGGATGGCAAATGCTTCAGGCCACTTGCTGAAGTAATCCATTACTACAAGGATGTATCGGTTTCCACTGTTGGTCTCAGGAAAAGGGCCTGCGACGTCTACTGCAATCCTCTCGAAAGGCGTGCCTACGTTGTATTGTTGCATTTTACTTTGAAGCTTCCTACCTGGGCCTTTGCTAGCAGCACAAGTATCACATTTTCGGCACCACTTTTCGACGTCCTCTCTTGCATGTAGCCAGTAGAACCGTTGTCGTATCTTTTCCAAAGTCTTATTGACTCCCAAATGACCTCCGGAAGCTCCGTCATGCGTCTCTCGAAGAACGTCATTAACCTTGGACCGAGGAACGACCAGCTGCATCACATAGGACTTACCGTCTGCGGATTCCCACTTACGCCTTAGAACACCTTCTTCCACATGAAGCGAGTCCCATTGTGCCCAATATGCTTTCAGGGCCGGACTTCTGTCGGAGATGTCACACCACTCTGGTTTTTCTTGGTGTTCTTTCCACGCAAGAATGGGCTCTATATCCGAGTCTTCTTGTTGGGCAGTCCTTAGTCCTTCATTACTCCAACCGTAAATTGGATCAGCTATCATGCGTTGGACGGCGACTGTCTCCTTTTCTTCTTGGCGTGTGCAATGTTTGCAGTCCTGTTTGCAAGGTCTTCGAGACAATGCGTCTGCGTTTGAATGCAACTTTCCTCTTCGATGTTGAATCTGATAGTCATATGTCTGCAGTCTTTCGATCCACCTTGCTACTTGACCTTCAGGATTTTTAAAATTCAAAAGCCAGTTGAGTGCGTCATGGTCTGTTCGCAGAAGAAACTTCTGTCCATAGATGTACTTATGGAAGTGTTTTGTTGCCAAGATCAGAGCTAGGAGTTCCCTTCGGATCACAAAATAATTTCTTTCTGGCTTTGAAAGTACCTTACTGTAGTAGGCGACAACCTTTTCTTCTCCATCGTGGACTTGTGACAATACAGCTTCAATTCCAACATTACTTGCATCCGCGTCAACAATGAAAGGTTTTCCCGGGGTCGGATAGGTGAGCACAGGAGCATTACATAAACGCAGCTTCAGTTCCTGAAAGCTTTTCTCACACTCACCTGACCATTTGAACGGCTTTCCCTTTTCCGTAAGCTGATGCAAGCTTTTGGCAATTCCAGCAAAATTCTTCACAAAACGCCGGTAATAAATGGCTAGGCCAAGAAAGCTTCGGAGTTGATGTTTGTCCTGTGGTGTTGGCCAATTCTTCACAGTGTCAACTTTTTCAGGATCAGTCTTTACTCCTTGGGATGAGATGATGTGTCCCAAATATTTAACTTCGGTCTTGAAAAGAGCACATTTATCTGGATTAAGCTTGAGGTGTGCTTCTCGAAGCCTCTGGAATACAGCTTTTAGGTTGTCACAATGTTCGTCAAAAGTTTTCCCATACACGATGACATCGTCCAAATAGACCAGGCAAGATTTCCAAGTAAGTCCTTGTAAAACGCATTCCATCAAACGCTTAAATGTAGCCGGAGCGTTGCACAGTCCAAATGGCATCACTTTAAATTGCCACAGACCATTTCCTGTGGAGAAAGCTGTCTTTTCACGATCTTCTGGGAATTTCTACCTGCCAGTAGCCGCTCTTTAGGTCTAATGTAGAGAACCATTTAGCACCTTCCATTGCATCTAAAGTATCGCTGATTATGGGCAGAGGATAGCTGTCTTTCTTTGTCACATCATTTAGCCTTCTGTAGTCCACACAAAATCGAGTGCTTCCGTCCTTCTTTTTGACAAGGACCACTGGCGATGCCCAAGAGATTTTAGAGTTTTCGATCAGCCCATCTTTCTTCATGCCCAATATCGTCACTTCAACTTCTGCTTGTTTGGCTAAGGGGAGACGTCTTGCAGGTTGACGAATCGGTCTGGCGTCTCCTGTGTCGATCCGATGCTGCACGAGTTGTGTTCGACCATACTGCCCACTTGGTGAAGAAAATATGTCAGCATACTCATGAAGAAGGCTACCAGCAATACATATTTGATGTTGACTCAGATTTGTTGGGTTAAGGATTTTTGCCTTTAGTTGTTCGGAGTTCGCAGGCTTCTTCGTGTCCTCTTCTGTGATCTTAGTTATCGCTGACACAGGTTCACATTTTCCGACTATTTCTCCTTTTCTCAACTTAACTTCGTAGGGTTTGATGTTCAGAATCCGTACAGGTACCATATGTTGTTCTTTGGTGCCACAAGAGTCTTCCCAACGATGATGTTTTGGGAGCCTTGGTCAGTATCTGGTTCCACCATGAGGTATCGATGACCACCTTTTATTTTAGCCCAAACGAACACTTCAGAAGAAGACGGCAAGCATAGGTCTTCTTTGATGACACTTCTTAGAGTTGAGGATTTTTCGTCACCATAAACCATAGGAATCTCTACATTTTGGTAATTAAGAACTTGCTTACCGATATCCAGAATTATTCCGTGTTATTTCATGAAGTCGATTCCAATGATGCAGTCGTCACATATATCTGCTACCAAAAACAGATGTGAAAACTCCAGTTCTGCCAAACGAATCGGAAGACGAACTTCTCCGTACACTTTAGCTGCTTCTCCTGTAGCAGTTTTCAGACGATAGCTATTGGTGTTATGCAGCCATGTCATCTTGACCAAATCCCTTCTTACAATGGAGGCAGTGGCACCAGTGTCGATTGTAGCCACGTGTTTCTTGCCGTTTAACGTTGCCTCCACAGTCAGACTTTTGTTGTTTCGTTTAGTCTGTGAGACCTGGATAGTGGTGGCCATCGATACCACAAACCAGCTTCTGCCCCTCGAAGTTGGTGCTTACTCGTTTCCCGGCTGGGAAACAAGCTGAGCAGGAATGTTGGTGTTATTGCTTACCTGCTCTCGAGTACTATTTCTACTTCCACAATGTTGACATGCAGGTCTTCTTGGTGGCAATCTGCACTGGCGCTGGAGATGTCCGGTCTTGTTACAGTTCCAGCATCGAGCAGGTCCGTCTCGCTGACTTCTTTGGAATGCGGTTCTCTGACAGGAGCATTCTTCAACTTCTATTTCTCTTACCCTATGGACTCCTTGTGAAGCCTGTTCTGCTGCTTCCATAGTTAGAGCGAACGCCAATGCTTCAGGAAGCGTGCGTTTTCCGGCAGTTCGAATGGCTCGCTGAAGGTTGATGTCGGATACAGCACGTACAAATGCTTCTGTTGCGAACTGGTTTATTATTTCCTCTCCTGCAGTTGGATATGCCAGGTGAGCCAGCCGTTCGATATCTGCTTGAAGTTTTTGCAGACTTTCTCCTCTTTTCTGGACTATGGTATTGAGTTGGACACGGAAGACTTCTTGCATATGGCCATCTCCAAAACGTTTGTCAATGGCCTGCACAAGAGCCGTGAAGTTGCCGTTCTTGTCTGCTGGTATGGTTTGCAATAATTCAGCAGCAGGTCCTCTAAGGGCAAGCGTCAGAGCTATGAACTTGTCTTCGTCATCCCATCTATTTGTCGCTGAAGCTACCTCAAACTGTTTCTTGTAGATTGACCAAGAAGTTTATCCATCAAAGGTTGGTGGATGCATTTCCTTTCAATTCGCCAGAACTTTCTCGAATCTTCATTTTTCGAACCTTCTCCAACCCCTTGGTAATGCTTTCAAATTTGTCTTCGACCTTCTCGAATTTGGCTTCTACTGTCGAAAATTGTTTTTCGACACGCTCGTCAAGAGCAACAAATTTGTTTTCGAAGGCATCAAGCTTACCTTCGAGAAGATTTTTGTGTTCTTCAAGAAGATTCTTTTGTTCACTTCTTTGTTCTTCGAATCGCTGGACAAGATTTTTTTCTTGTTTTTCGAGAAGATGCTTTTGCTCATTGCGTTGATCTTCAAATCGTTCGAGAAGATTCTTTTGCTCATTGCGTTGATCTTCAAATCGTTCGAGAAGATTCTTTTGCTCTTTTCTTTGCTCTTCGAGAAGGTTCTTTTGTTCTTTTCTTTGCTCTTCCAGAAGGTTCTTTTGTTCTTTTCTTTGCCCTTCAAACTGGGCGAGCAGCAGAGCCATCATATTGGTCATATCTGAACTAGTACTTACTTGCTCTTCCTCCATTTCAATCGTGAAAATAAACGAGTCTGGGTTTTCACCTTGTTGTCTTAAATGTTCCTGCAGACGAATAATGAGGTCATTTTTTGATCCAGCAGTAGGAAGACCTCGTTTGTTTAGTTCTGCTTTAAGTTCAACACAATTTAAATCATTCAAAATTTTACCCATTGTCTGTTTATTTATTTAAAAACACACACGCACTTTTTATTTTAAGTTAATTTACTTAAATGCACAGATAAAATAAGTTTTATCCCTTATTCTGACACCAATGTAATGTTTTACCACGGTTCGATATAAAACTTATTTATTTTTAACTGTCAACCGTCAATTATTTCCTTTTTAAATTAAATACACCTTACTTCACTTCAAATATTTTATTAATCACCAATTTCAATAGTATGCAACTTAAATTCACCTCCGGATACTTTTAACTTCGAACTTTACACTTTCGCTTTCAAAAATAAACTGTGTCTGTGCAAGATTCAAGATTCAAGATTTTGTTTATTGAACATTATATATATACAATTTGGTTAACTTAAAACTATTAAAATACAATGATTATAAAAATATTTTGTTGGCACAAAGGGGGCCTAACTATATACATTGAAAAAATATCTCAAATTATGCTAACATAATATAAATGGCTTAAAATTAAATGTCGTTGGCAAGGTTCATCTCGGGTTGTTCAATCCCGGTTGTCCAGATGGTGGGTTAGTGTTGGGTGATGGGGTCGGCTTTCAGCCGCGGTAGAACGCTGACTCCTGGCCAGCATAGAAGGAAGCTTCATCGTCAGTTGGCATTTTCTCTAGGATATCCATTCCACAGAGATATCTCGGTTCGGGATGTCGTTCCTGGGTGGTCATCCTTCTCATCAGTGGGTTAGGATGGCTGGCGACTTTTGTAATAATTTTCCTTGCAGTTTGTGCAAGGAACTGGTGCAGTGGCTTGATGTTCGCTTCTTCGTAGATTCTCCTGTTGGAATAGTGCTTTCGTCTTTGATGATCGAATTGTAATCCAGTGCATATCCTGAGTATCTTCCTCTCGAATACTTGGAGTTTTTCCATAGCAGTCTTAGATATGGTAAACCATACCGGAAAACTGTAGCTGATGGCTGGTCTTAGTAGCTGCTTGTATATCAGCAGCTTCGTTGGTGTACTCAGTCCTGTTTTCTTCTTCAAGAGGGGGTGGACTCGGTGGAATGCATAGTTCGCCTTTGTTAGCACTACCCTAGAGTGTGGGTTGAATCTCAGCAGCTCGTTGAAGTTGACTCCGAGGTATTTGGCGTTCTTCTTGGCATGAATCGTTGATCCATCCGGAAACTTCAGGACCAGGTTTCTGCACGTTGCCGCCGATCGACAGCGGATGTTGTTGGTGACGGGCCTCCTGAAACATACCAATTCCGATTTGGAAGTGTTGATTCGGATTCCCCATTTCTGGTAATACTCGTAGAGTCTGCTGGTGTGGGCTTCAACTTTTCTGGCTGCTATTACTGGCGATATTGACGATGCATATGTGAGGGAGTCATCTGCAAAGAGAAGGTTCTCACAGTCGGTTGGCACAGGTTGGTCAGATGTCATCAGGCTGTAGAGGAAGGGTCCGAGCTTCGATCCCTGGGCAACTCCAGCCTTGATGTCTCTCACCGTTGACTTGCAGTTGTCGATTTCCACGAAGAATTTCCTGGAAGAAAGAAAAGAAAATAAAATTTTTGTTAATGACTGTGGAATGCCAGTGAGTCGGAGTTTATAGTTTATGAATGAGGGCCTCTATCCATACGCTGTCGAATGCTTTCTCGACATCCAGAAAGCATCCAACTGTGGCTCGGTGGCTATTGAGCGCTGCGGTGACGTCGAACTGGAACTTCAGTAGTGGATGCAGTGTGGAGTGTCCTTCACGGAATCCAAACTGCATGTCGGGGACGATGTTGTGTTCGCCACAATACTTCTTGAGTCTCCTGAGGATGACTTCTTCGAGAATCTTGCTGATGTTGTTGAGGAGTGAAACTGGTCTGTAGTTGGAAATTATGCTGTTAGCTCCTTTCTTGGGAATTGCCACGATTTTTGCTGTCTTCCACTTCTGTGGAAAATAGCAGTTGTTGATGCAGTTGTTTATGATAATTGCCAGAACCATCATAAAAACTTGTGGAAGTCGTTTCAGAATGTAGTTGGAAATTCCATCCACGCCTGTTGATTTTTTTGGTTTCAGTGAGCTGACGATATCTTCTATCTCCTCCGGATTACAGAATTGTTGGTTGTTCCTTGGATCATCAGCTGGGCAAGTGGCATTAAACTGCACCATTTCCATATTTGGCTGTTGAGTCAGTTGGATAGACGTCCCCACTTCGTTCCGAAAAGCCGGATCTGTTGATGGCGCTGGAGTAAAACTCTGCTCGAAGTGGTTGGCAAAGGCTTCCACTTTGTCAACCGTTGATGTCAGCTCGGTGTTGTTGCTCATCATGACTTCCGGTAGCGGTTTGTTTCTCCCTATAAGGCGGTTGATTTCCTTGAAGGCGTCTGGTCCAGGTTTGATTCCTTGCAATTTCTTCTTGAAAGCGTTGTCGTTGTGGTGCCGGATGGAATTTCGGAACATGATGTTAACACATTCAAGTTCACTTTTCACTGCCTGGTATTCTTGATTCACTGTATTGAATTCCCTCTGGTGAATTCTTTGCAGCCGTTTCCTTAACCTTTGTCGGTGCGAATATAAGTTCTGCACATACTCCGGGAGGTTTTGGTATCTATCCTTAGCTGTCTTGGGTACCTTTTGGGCGTCAAGTGCGTTGCATATTGTTGTTTCCAGGAACTCGACGGCACCGTCAATTTCATCATTCTGGAGGTTTCTATTGGCAGGTGGAAGTATCAGATGTTGTTCGACGTCCCTCTTCATTCTCTCAAAGTTCAGTCTCTTGTAGTTTATGAAGCCTGCATGGGGCCTTGCTGCTAGGATGGCTGGTTGGCTGAGCTTGATCGAAAGCAGAACTGCTTCGTGGTCGGAGTCGCTTGGCACAGTTGAACAGGTGAAGTTGCTGATATCTGGAAGTATATAAATAAAATTAGAAGATGAGAGAAAAAAATCTAATGTTGATGGAGTTCTGGGAAAGGTTGGCTTGGGCTGAGACACCACAACCAAAGAATGTTCGTCACTGTGTAGGTCCATCCAGTCCACGATAGCTTTGCCTTCTGTGCTGATGGTAGTATCCTGCCATATATGATGCCTTGCATTGAAGTCGCCTCCAATTAGACCGTAGGTTGTCTCTTTCAAAACACTGTTGAGGATGCTTAGGTCGCTGTGGATGTTACCATTGGAGGAGCCGCATTTGAAATAAATGCTGATTATTGTCAGGTTTTCTCCTTGTCCTAGCTCTATCCTCACCGCCGTGGCTTCACTTGTTTGAAGGCCTGGGATGATAACTTCACTGGTGCTGAAAGAAATCTTGTCCTTCAAGTAGATGGCTGTACCTCTTCGATCTTGACCTTTGTCCTGTCGGAAGGTCTTATATCCGACGACATCAATGTTGTTCTTGCGGGTAACGTTGGTTTCACTGATGAGAGCGATGTCCGGTTTGTTGTTCTTCATGAACATGTTGAACGCTGTCCTTTTTTCCAAGCTGTATAATGAATTCACATTATACGTCAGTATGCGAAGCTTCTTTAGTTGCATAGTTGGAAGATGAATGTGGCCAGTGCCACGGACTTTTCTCCTTCACTCAGCTGGGCGTAATTAGCAGGAACAGCACTCTTGGCTTTCTCCATAACGGAAAGGAGATTGCTTCCAAAGATTCGTTGGACTTCGTTGCTAAGGTTCGTTGATGGTGCTGGCTTGGGTTGGATAGGTGTGGGCTTTGCTGGAGCAGCCCTTGTTGGTGCGCTTTTGGTGGTCTTTGATGGAGTCCCGGAAGGTTGTTGTTGGATTTTTGTTCTTGTTGCTGTTGGTCCCTTACTCAGCATTTTTGCGTAGCTAACGTTGGGACGAGTAGCAGCACATGCTGAACGTGCAGCAAATTCTTGATGAGCCTTCTTTTCGGCTTGTTTTTGGTTCCTCGCTGTCCGCTTTGCGATAAGGGTTGGGCAACCCTTAAAGCTAGCTGGATGACCCTCCTTCTGGCAGTTGGCACACCAAACATCCAGTCCAGTGTTCTCCTGCCGCTTGCATTGACCTGGCTCGTGTTTTTCCTTGCATTTGACGCAGACATATTGGCGACCGCAGTTCGTCGCGACGTGACCAAAACGTTGGCAGTTCCGGCACTGGACGATATCGGTGGATTGAAGGCGCTCCCAGTGCACCCTCTGATTCATAATCAAGGTTTTGGTGTAGACCTCGGTGATGTTGCAGTTTTTGCTCAGTTCTACAACGAAATTGTTGTAGGTTTTACCCTGCAATTTCCTCGATTTGAACTGAGCAACCTTCACAATTGGTAGTCCCTCAATCCTGAGTTCGTCCTCAACTTCAATGGCAGTGAAAGTGCTGTGGATGCCTTTCAGTAGTAGCAGATTCTTCCTTTCCTCCCGCGGTGTGAACGAGTTGAATTGGATTTTTCTGTCCTTCATATAGTCTTTGATGGCGTCGAAAGTTTTTCTGTTTCCAGCGCTGATGACGGTAGATTTTGAATTTCGGTTCTTAAAGGTGACCCCTAAATTCTTGCCCTTGCAAAACCTGCTGATTACTGCAATGTTTGCTGAGTAGCAGAAAATCGGTGGCATTCTTGGGGCCTTGGCTAGGTTATCATTCTTGGTATCCATTGTTGACTTCGGTGCCTGGGTTGGTTCAGGTTTGGAAGCTGCTAAAGCTTTGGCGACCGTTGATGTTGATGGGGTATCCTTTGGCTGAGGGCGCTTTGTTTCCTGTATGGTTTTAGTTGCGCTGATTTGGATATCTTCCTTCTTCTTCTTCATATCCTTCTTTTTGGCGGCTTTCTTGGAACGTTTTTTTCCAGAGACTTCTTCAAAACTTGAATGGTTGCTGTCAGTGTCCGATTGGCTTTCTTCGTCTCCTGTAAGGCAAATGATTTCTTCCGAGTCTTGGGGAGCTTGCATGTGTTCCTCGATTGGCTGTGGTATGTCCATAGGCTGTGGTATCTCCATTGGCTGTTTCTCTGATGGCGGTGGTTGGGCCTCTGTTACGTGTTTTGCGTGAAGCTCCTTAACGAGGTTGTTGATTTGGCTCCCGTATCCAGGTCCCAAATCTGCAATCATTCGCTTCAAGAGTACTTCAAGCAAGGCGTAAGCTGTTTCCGGTGTTAATTTCTCAGTAGTATCCATAGCAGCGGATTAGTTTGAAAGGTAGGTGGTTCTTGTTATTTTAATAAAAACTTCCAAGAATTACTGCCTTTCTTAATGGTTAATCTGTTTAGAAAAAACCTTATTTTATGGTCACAAGAAGGATAATCCACTTTGGAAAAACCCTTCTTGTAAGATTTGATTTAGTCAGGTAGCGCAGGTAGGCCTTTGCTAAACCCTTTTTCACTGGATATTTTATATTACTTAGGTAGATTTGTCAATATTTTCACTTTTTTCTCCGCGCACTTGTGTACTCGATGAACGACTGTGATTCACTCAACGAACTGTGTCTGTGCTCAAAAAGTTTCTCCTTATATAGTGAGCTGAGAGGTTCGGGACTCTACTCGAAAGTACTGGCACAAAAGCTATCTAGAAGGTTCCATTCCAATGAAGAGAGATGGCGTTCTCTCCACTCTTCCATTCAGCGCATTTTCCCCAGAGAGAGATGGGAGCGCTCTCTCGGGATTTTTTATAGATGGTTGTTGTCTTCGATAAGGATATTTTTGTACTTGGCTCTTTGTTCGTTCCGAAAGTAGTTAGGTGCTGGTTTCATCGTTACAATATTATAAAAATTGAACATGATTAAATAAAAAAATGTTTCTTCTTGCGAAAACCGAAACCAAACTACCGAGACTCGGCGAATTTCTGTACCAAAACTACGGTCTCGTGTCGGGTGCTTTTAAACTAGTCTCGGTCTCGTTGCCAGCCCTATAATGCGATGTCACCAAATCACTGTCTGTGATCAAATGCAAAACGGATTTTATTTCTGCAGCTGTAGGTAGTCTGTTTTTGTATCCTGTTTCTTGTATCTTCGTGTTCATTTTTAGTTTGAATGAATTAAGAATTAGCCATGAAGGCTGGTTAATGCAAACATTTATCATGATGCCACTATAAACAATACATTTCCTTTTATAACTATTTTTTATTTTTTCCTTGGACGGACAACTCCCTTAGACGGACAAAAGTGTTGCAACCGTCACTGACCGGCTAAGGGAGCCTAAACTGTATTTTACTCCTTACTCCACTCAGTCAGTTGAAATCAGTAATGTCTCATTTTCATAATCTTTAACAACTTTCAGTAAACCTTTTTTTCATGCTTCTTTCTTCTGAATGCCCGCCCATTTTTCTCTCAAAATAAGTACATTTATGTAACACTTCGGTTCACTGCGGAAGAAGCAAAAAATAAACACACTGCGCACGGCAGCGGTGCCCATACTCAAAATATGTAGGTGTGTATGTAACATTTTAGTTTGCTTCAGAAGAAGGAAAAAACAAACACATTACGAATTGGCCGTTCGTCGTCGTAACAAAAAGTCAACAATTGAGTGGAATGAAAGGAGGAATAAAAAATGATGGATAAGCGAACAATTGAGTGGACAGAGATTCAGAAGCAAATACACAAAAGGAAATGCACAAAACAAGGAACGATAATGAAATGGAACAAAGCAGCAACCCAGTCATTGCGATTGAATCGAATTCATAGATGCAAAAATACAAAAAGTTGATAAATTTATAATTTGTAAAAAAATTTATTTCTCAGCTTAGAAGTACAGTTAAAATATGATTTAGCGGTTAAAATTTGCATAAAACTACTGGCGCAAAATTTTAAATAGACTGATGTTAAGGTATTAACATGATACTACTTAACAATTTTCTAATTTAAAAGATCTTTACTAAAATGTTCTTAGTTTTAAACATTATTTAACTAGTATCATACTAAACATATTTCCTTAATAAAATCCAGCTGAACACGCCTAAAATAATGACAGATCACACCATTTTCACATTTGTAATTGTCAAAGTGACATTGGGAGTTAGTATGATACTAAAAAGATAAAACAGCCATTTGGATATTTTAACTTTAGTAAAATGTTAAAAAGATAATACGATGCTAACTCGTTCAAAATTTGGAAAAGCCTGTTTTTAACTCAGCATCATACTAAAAACGCTTTAACATCATATTTAATCGTCTAACATTTCGCGCCATTGACTTTATACAAAAAATACCCACTTTTGTTAAATATTAAGTAGGTTTAAAAGCATAATTAAATATGTTGGTCAACTTCGAAAAAACGGTGTACGAAATTTTCTTAAAAGTTGTCTGATTAAAAAAATATATTTAACAAATAAAAAATATCTAATTCCATGCTTCAAAAAATAAGGAAAATTATAAAATTTGTTTCAAGTAAATCGGTTGAATAGTTTCTGAGGTAAGTGCGGACAAACTAAATATTTGTGTTTGTATTAGTAGTTCAGCTTTGTTATTCTTCTCAAAAAAAGGAAGAACAATTTGCCCTAATTATTCTACACACTTCAACTCCCTCGCCAAGAAGCTTCAATTTCCCCAGGTTTAATTTCTCTGGTGTGTGATAGCCCATACTGTTCAGTTAATTTGAGTAAAATAAATCAAAGTTTCATTGTAAATAAATTCTACCAAAAATCATACAAAAAAAATATATAACTGCCAAAAAAATTAAATAAATATACATATATACATATGTACATACAAAAATTTAAACTTTGGAGAGGAATGGATCTATCGATGAAATCAAAGACTAGCAAATGGGACGGTATATTAGTAGCATAATGAAGCAGTATGGCGTATTATGTCATTTCCAAAACATGAACGATATCCAACAGCAGTTCATCTTGAAAACGGTCAACGTTTTTTGTTTTTACGTCAGAAAATGTTCAAGAAAGAGCAGCAACGCCACCAACAGCAACATTTACCCCTAACACACGCCACGAACTACTTCACCGAAGCATATTGTCGGTAAAGTTTTTTGGTCGTGTGAAATGAAAATGTGTCGACACAGCAGTGCGATCTCTGGCATATCTGCCGATATGGTGTGTGAAAAGGAGCGAACTAGTTCGTCGACACAGTTTTTTATGTTGTTATTCGATTTTTGTTGTCAACTAGTGTTTTTGGTCCCGCTAATCAAAGAATTTCAACGACGAAAAGTAGGGAGAGCATTAGAAGGTCAACAAAATATCTTCTCATCAGATGCTTCGGGAAGATTATATAAGTAGGTACTGTTCATTCTGTTCAGCAGAATGTTATTATTTGCATTTGTTATTGATTCGTTCATGGACCAACATAATTTCAAAATTTAAGGACAGTTAATAATTGCCTGTGGTGCATTTTTTTTATGTTACTGTTGTAAACTATGGTTAATGTGTCAAAAATAAAAGTTGTTGTGCCATAGTTAGGAAAGTTAACTGTGGGTATTTTTTCATTTAGGAACGACCATGTTAAAAATTATGGTTATTCTGTCAAACATGAGGGGTTGAAAAAAAATCGAATTTTATTTGGAATGAATAACCAAGAAAAAATGTTATTGCATTAAATGTATTGCAAAAATAACCATTAGGAACTCTAAATTACATGTGCACAATTTCCAAATAATTTCTTTTCACTCAGTTTTCGTACAAATCAAACAGAAATAAGTGCAATTTGTTTTCATTGCTTATGGCACAGAATTTTTGATATAAAATCGCCAAAATAAAAAGAAATAAATGTCAAGAAAACTAATCCAAAAATCAAATTCGACAAAATTTACACTTTCAACAAACATGCGGGCAACTGCAAAAAGATACTTCTGCAGAAATGGAAATTCAAAGGGGAAGATGTACTGCTGCCAGGAATACCATTTCATTTCAAACGGTTACAGTTCCCAATTAGATTAGCTTTTGCAATAACTATTAATAAATCTCAAGGTCAATCGCTGCAAATATGTGGGTTGAACTTGGAGTACCCATGTTTTTCCCACGGTCAGTTATATTTTGCATGCTACCGTGTAGGAAAGCTAAGTGATTTAATTATAAATGCACCAAATATAACTGCTAGAAATATTGTATATCAAGGGTATTAAAAGAATAAGAATAAGTTATTTGCTAAACATTTTTTATCAATAAAATAAAAAATATTTATACTGTTTGTTTTTTATTGTTTCATGGTAAAACTAACAAAAAATTAAATTTGGACTTTGTAGTTATATAATGTTGCATGAAAAAATACAGTAACACATATTAAATAAGCAATTAAGTTTTGTCTACCCGTGCGAAGCCGGGACGGGCCAGCTAGTAACTAATAAAAGAAGGCCGTACAGTTCAACGATTTTACTCAAACCACTTTCTAAACCTTTCATGTGCATCAACTTAGCAGGTCACTTTTTCCGTTGCATATTAAAAAGTATATAGTAATTAGTTGCTACTTAGTTGCTAATTAGTTACGCAAAAAAAAAATTAATTGCTCTATTGGTTTGTGTAAAAATGGGTGTCCTGCTAAGTTGACGTATATATATATATATATAGAAGTTATACGTATACTTTTTTGTTGAATAATTCGGCCAATCGGTGCCGATGCCGGCCGCCGCCTTTCTCTGGCTCTTAAAAAAAAGAAGTAATCCGAACTACGTTACTTACATTTTTTCCTGTATCATTGAGAGTATCGTAGACATCCGAAAAATTTGACATATTTCTTAAACGAATCGGCTTTCTTGCGAAACTTCCAAGATTTTCTCTGCTTTTCTCTGAGCACTTTCCCATTACGTTAAGTTTAATTTCACTGTCTATCTCGCATATTTTGTTTTTATATCTTTTTGATATATTTTGAGCTTTTTTAATTTGTAAACCTATGTATGGTTTTTCCATTTTTGTTGAACCTGTAGTGTTAGTTGATTCATTGGTATACTTTTTTGGATCTCCTATTGACATCTGCAAGGAAAACGTTACTTTTTTCCCTTGTGTTGGTGTATCCTTGTTATTATTCCTCTGTTTCTCAGAGCATAAATTGAGCTGCATCCTTCAAATTTGTGGAGCATTCGAAACCAGATAATTTTAAAAGAATCTAAAAATAAAAAACATTTGATGATGAATTTGTATGAAGAAAAAGCATGTGTAGAAAACCAATAAACTGTGTTTAAGGAAATATTTGGTGTAGGAGAAAGTGGTCCAATCACGGTCAGTGGGCAATGACGGTCAATGTACTTTCGGCCTAACTAATGCGAAATTTGTTTCGTTTTTGAACGCAAATAGAGATAAGAACGCAGAAAACAATTTGTGGTATTTATACTATCGGCCAGGACCGAAAGGGATAATTAACAAAAAAAAATTCCTTGGTTCTGATCTAATTTTCAGCTGTACGAAAATCTGTGTAAGTATGGCATTTTTTACTGTTAAATAATCTTTTTTTGCTAAATAGTTTACTCTTTGTATTTGCGCACTTAGTTTCTTTTCTTTTTTTCAAAAAAATACATGGTATTTTTAATAAAAATTAGTTTTTGCCATCTCATGAAATTTCGTAATCACGGTCAGATGACCGCCATTAGCATTAAGTTTTCTCTTTGAGGATGGCTGAGCAGAACTTGAAAAATGCCCTCAAAGCTAAAAAAATAAAAAAAAATACAAAATCCCGTTCTCCAGCTTTCATCGCCGCACGAAAAATGGCATTTTAAAGTCCCGAGCTATGGGGAGAAAGCCTATTTTCACTCAAAAGCAGGAAAAGGAATTACTGATCTGGTAAATATGCAAAATGTTTTATGGCCTCAGCGCATTGGATCTTGGGAAATACGTTTATGAATATGCGTAACAAAACGGCATTCCAAACAATTTTAGCACAGAATTAGCTGGATCTTAATAGCACAACAGTAAATATTCGTACGTAATTTTTTGTTTATGTAAAAAAATATAATTTTTGTATTATAATTTAATTTAAAAATAAGTTATTTTTGTTTTAAGTTTCATATCAATGGTGTTTTTAAGGACAATCACTTATTCATATTAATATTCCAGGCTCTGCATGTAGCCTTTGCTGCACGATATCTCTATTTCTAATTTCGGTGCATGGAAAAAAGCTGCACATCTGTTTTGGGCTTGATACCAAGATATTGCATCTAGTGTAAAACTTCGCGGCCAAAGTGCTTGTAATGTCCCGACTTTGGATGAGTTATATTGAACGTCGCCTCTGCCATCTTGAGCCCGCATATCATCAGTAACCATAGTGATAGTATAGACATTGGCTTGCTCGTCATTCTGCTCTTGTTTCTACGGTTTTGGTACTCGGTTAATGTAATTTTTTTTTTTCTTCTCTGGTTGTTTCTTATCATCAGCTTCTTTTTGATTAAGCCAGTTAATTGGTCTTATCTTTCGCTTTCGAGTTTGTTTTGCGTTTGTTGCACTAATTGATGCAAAATTTGCATGTATCTACGTCTTCTGTAGGGTTTTCCAGCGATGAGTCTTCATCATCTTTTTCTGTAGGCAATTTACAAACCTAGACTATGGGTCTTCTGAAATAGGAATCTGTGCCTACACGTACGGTTACTACTCTTGTAATACCATCCTTTCCGGGATGCACCTAGGTCCGTCAAGCTGGGTCCGCCACAATCGAAATTCGAAATTCTAATGATGCAGGAATTTTGTACTAATTAAGTTCTAATTTTGTACCGCAATCCCGATCTGGAACTAAAATCCCCTCCCCATCAAACCTGTGGCGGACCCAGCTTGACGTCAAGCTGGAACCACCACACCTTCAAACACAAAAATTCAAAAAACTAATGATGCAGGAATTTAGTACTAATTAAGTTCCAATTTTGTACCGCCATCCCGACCTGGAACTAAAATGCCTTCCCCCTCAAACCTGTGGCGGACCCAGCTTGACGTCAAACTGGGTCCGCCACAATCGAAATTCGAAATTCTTATGATGCAGGAATTTAGTACTAATTAAGTTCCAATTTTGTACCGCAATCCCGATCTGGAATTAAAATCCTTTCCCCCTCAAACCTGTGGCGGACCCAGCTTGATGTCAAGCTGGAACCACCACACCTCCAAACACAAAAATTCAAAAAACTAATGATGCAGGAATTTTGTACTAATTAAGTTCCAATTTTGTACCGCAATCCCGACCTGGAACTAAAATGCCCTCCCCCTCAAACCTGTGGCGGACCCAGCTTGACGTCAAGCTGGAACCACCACACCTCCAAACACAAAAATTCAAAAAACTAATGATGCAGGAATTTAGTTCTAATTAAGTTCCACTAATTTTTAAAACTCCGAATCAGATACTCCATCATTTCACCTTGAAATTAAGCACCAAAAACAAAATAAATGGTGGAGACTTTTTATACGGCACCCTAAAAAAAAAAAAATTGGTTTTAGATGTAGAATGGGTTCATTAGAAAAAATACCAACTTTCACTTTTCTACTCCCACTGGTTTAGTTTTTATGACGCTTAAACTAGCACCTATATTTTAGGGTGACCGTCAAGCTGGGTCCGCCACAAACGAATTTCGAAATTCTAATGATGCAGGAATTTAGTACTGATTTTAGTACTACTAATTACCCAAATCCCGAATTAAATCCTCCACCATTTGATATTGAAAATAACTAGCAAACACAAAATTTGGAGTGGAGACTTTTTCCTTGCGACTTAAAAAAATAAAAAAATACACATTAGATGTAGAATGGGTTAATTAGTAAAAATACCAACTTTCACTTTTCTACTCCGACTGGTTTAGTTTTTATGACGCTTAAACTATCCCCTATAACTGCACACCTCAAATCACAAAAATTCAATAAAATAATGATTAAGGAATTCAGTTTCAATTTTAGAACAACTTATTTCTGAAATTCAGAATAAAATACTGCTCCATTTGACCTTTAAATTAAGTAACAAACACAAACAACAAATACCTAAACACCTATATGGGTAGGTAATTACTCTATGATTTGACTTAATTCCCAGACCATAAAATAGTTGAATAGAATTGTGTAAGTAGGTAGGTAGGTAATTATAAAAAAAAACTTACAATTTATTGGTACGTACGCACATACATACATACAAAGTTGTTTTTCTTAAAAAAAAAAAAAATTGATGAGTAAAAAGTTATGTACCCATACCTATCTAATCTTCAACAACTTGTATTAAAATATTTTCCACCCTCTTGTTTACATACCTAATCGTGTTTGGAGAATTTAAGATTGCATGGATCGGCTATATTATAATATATTTATGCCATCATCATCATTATTCCTATTAATATCTACATACGTGAACATGAATTATGTCCATCCCTTTTAGTTAGTTAAATGGCCAACATACCTCCCTACTTTCTTATTTTTTTTTTTTTTTTCTTTTTTTGAAGGTGGCGACGATCGCTTTACTACCATTTTATGATGTATGTAAATAGTACCCGTTTAGGCATGTAAATAAATTTAATGAAATCAGTTACGTTATTTCCCCTTCAGAATTTAGAGCGAATAAACTGATCATATAATCATTTGGTCCGCCTTTTCTCAACTTACTCTCACACAAAAAATCGTCTTTTTCGCCGCACATTAGCCTCTTCTCAGTCTCATCTCACACAACTTAAAAACAAAGTTCGTTCTTATCTTACATTGGTAATTGACATTTAATCCTTCTTTTTCTTTTGTTTGTGCCTGTTTGTGGCTGTATACATGTGAAAGGAGGAGTGGATTTTCCCAAAGAGTTGAATAGTGTATGTGCAAGAACATGAGTGCATGTTGCACTATTGATTTTTTTAAAGTTATAGAGAAAATTTGGGTGTACCCAAAATTATAAATGGAAATAAATTTTATTGAATAGAGAATATTATATTTAGGCGCACCAAGACAGGATTTTCGAAAATTTCAATATTTAATAAGGTAAAATGGGTTTTTTCTGATTAAAGGTCGAAAAACTATTTTCTAAATGGGAAAGGGTAGAACATTAATTTTATTTTTAATTGATAGATTTTTTAGATACAAGAAAGTTTTATATTTAAAAAAAAAATTCTAAAAAATACTCGAAGCGAGTTATAAAATGTCAAAAATTGAATTTTGAAAAATAGACGTTTGACAAATAATTCACCAAAAATCGGAGGTGTTAGTTAGGGAAACAAATTTAAAACCATTTAAAAGATAATTAATAACAAAATTATCCGTGTTTCAGGAATTTTTGACAGACATTTTTTTTCACCTACACAATTATACACAATTTTTTACTCAATTTTTTGTGGTTTTTGATTTTTTATATTTTTAGGGGTAGTTCTAAAAATCTTAAATTTCTACATCTGATGGAGATTACTGATTTATAAAATATTTTAAAAAATTAAAATTTTTTCAGCGACCCCTACTCCAGATATTTACAAAATTATTGCTTTATCTTCATTCCCTCACAACTTTGTACTGGATGCATCTATAGATTTAATTGTTCTTCTACCGACACCTTGGAAAGCTAACGTTTAAATTGACATCTTAATCATTATTCTACATGCTTCACAGCCCCACAATAGATTAAAAAGTTTCCATCAAAAAATTACACAAAAATCTTTAAAAATGCGCATGATTGTTCGTTGTCCACGGATGGTCATCAGCGGAGAATACATCGTTTTGTGTGAAATGTGAAAAAGTGACGATTTTAAATTACACTTTAGCTTCTAACTTTCGTTCTAATAGTCGGATTTTATTTTTGATTACATACCTATTTAGAAAGACGAAATGTCCGTTCAGTACCAGATATAATTTTTTTTTGAAAAATATGATGAATATTAAACAGTGAAATCACTGCATAAATGTAACACGCTGATTCATCTGCTTATTTTCATCGATGAATAATGTGATGAAAATTCAATAGTGAAATCATTAGGTAACTAAGAGTTGCTTATTCACGGACTTATCATTGCCTGAGGAAAAATGTGAGGAATATTCAGTAGTGAAATCACCAATTACAAGCGAATTGGTTTTTCACCACCTTTTTCAAAAGTAGAATGCGTAATTCCCTTATTAAAATAAAAACTGATTTAATTTATGTGGTACCTACCTAATTATTATCTTTTTATTGCATTATTATTTACATTATATAAATTAAAATAATTACAAAAAATTATTAATTATTACAAAATTATTTATTGTGGCTCCTCGAGTAACCTAGGAATAGAAAAAATGTTCAGTTTACAATAATTCATATATATGTCACTATAAAGAGTTACTAACCTTGGCATTATTTTCCACATAAATGTAACACCCGCTTCCATAGAAAAAGAACAAATAACTTGAAATGAAAATATAAAACAAAAGAAGATTTCCAAAATGTTCAACAAGCCAACAAATAAAGCACAAAATAAATAGGTACAGAATAAAGGAAAAAAAATTTAAACGATCGCGTGATCATGGCATGTTGAATTGAAAGGGTACATATTTTTGCACTACAGAAATCATCACATTGTTCGTACCATGAAAAAGAAAGGGCAATTTTTAGACTATCGTTACTTTTTCTCGAGAAGAAGGTTATATAAAGCAGACGACGCGATTAAGAATTAAAACTGAGAACTGAGAGAGAATGAGAACTGACTACTTTTCATTTGAAAACGTCGACTTTAATTCAGCATCAATTTTATATTTGTGACCAAAGTAAGCCAAGGAGAGTTTTCAGAACTCTTTCTCTCTCGCAGAGTATCCTTTACAAAGCAGACGAGTGGATTTAGAGAATGAACTGATGAACTTATGCATGACTTTTCTTCAATTGAATCATCGCTTAATTTTTCCTCTTTAGCAACTTTTAATTCCATATTGAAATCAGTTGGATTTTTTGAAACAAGTAAAAGAAGGGGTTGTTTGGAAATGGTTTCCAAGTGCAAAGCAGATAATGTGATGAAAATCATGAACTGCTGAAACAATGCATTACTTCTTACTGATGTAATCAGTGCACACTGTTTCGCCTATTAAGTGGTACTTGAATTCAATGATGAATTCAGCTTAATTTTTCATTGAAGACGAAATTTCCTGCTGGGCAACGCCCCTCACACACAATACCCACAAACGCTGCCGACCTCTTTGGTGGCACACGCTCCTAACCACAATACTACACTACCCACTTCAAAGAACACTGCTATCGCACCCCACCATGCGAATACCATACAAATTTGCCCTTCAAATGACATCTAGCATTTTAAAAAATTCCCATCCCATACCGACCCCATCCCTACTTTACTTATTTTGTTTTTAATTATAATGTATTATTTTATTGTAGTTTTTTTTTTTTATATATTATATTATATTATATTATATTGTATAAGTATTCGCTTGCAATAAGCAAATAAATAAATAAATAAAATAAACAAAAACTGTAAACACCACTTGTTAAATATTTCCCTTTTTTAACTTTTAATTAAAGTCAATTTAACTACTGCTATATACAAAAAAAGGTAAAATGAGATACTTTGGAAGTTTGTGAAATGTACCCTTATTATTTTTTTTGTTGGGCATTCAAAATTTTATTTCACAATCCCTTATGAATTAAGTCAAAAAATTTTCCACAAAGATGCGCAGGATAAATTTTAGAAATATCCCATATGATGGTAAATAAGATTATAAATAAATAAATAAATTTACCATTTGTCTACATTTAGTCCTGCTAAATACAGTAGATGACGGATATAAGAAAGTCTCATATAAGAAAAACACACTTATAAGACAGACATTCCAAAACACCATGTACATTCCCATAAAGATAAGTGTTAAATAAATCTTATATAAGAAAAACGTTTATAAGAAAAACACTGATATAAGAAATTGGTTCTGATACAAAACCTCCTTCACTACATAGAAAATTAAACTTTTATAAGAAATTTTCCCGTGTTAACTTATAAATGATGCGCCGGGTAGCTTTAACAAAATTTCTAAACCCACCCTTATTGAATTGCCAAAGAAGTGACAGATTTAAGATCGGCGAGAAAGAAAAAAGCACATAAATTTGACATTTCTTAAAGGCATTTTTATTTATACAACAAATTTTCTTTCTTATATACATTTTATTTATATAAGAAATTTTATTTCTTATATACAATTTTTTATATACGAAAACACGGATATAAGAAATAAATTCCTTGGATTTTTTGAGTTTCTTATATCCGTCATCTACTGTATTCCATTTAAATAATAAACACTTTGAAAAAGTTGTTAAAATTTACTAAAAATCTAAGGTTTTAGAAGAAATTGTATTAAATAAAATGTATACAGTCTTATGCTCAGTTAAATTTCACGTTATCTGATATATTTTGCAATTTTTTTTAAGGTGTCGTTATATTTTTTTTTTTTGCAAAAACTGCAAAAAATCAGTTTTTATTTTCACTTCTTCATCGCTTACTAATAATTTTAACAATTTCAGGGCATAATATACAAACAAAAAGTTGTTTACAATATTATGCCTTAGTAGGTTTTGTATCATTTGAGATATTTTGTAAATTTTGCAAATGTACTGTTGTATTTTGTTTTTATTTTTTGAACTTATTTTTATTTTTAAATTTCTTTATGGATAAAATCAAAATTATTTCAAAAGTTTCCTTAGGAGAAGTTTTAAAAATATCTCCAACGATGCAAAATTAAATAAGGAAAAAGTATGCGTTTTTTTGTTTTGTTATACTTACCTAATTATTCCATTTTAAGAGTAAAAAATTGTACAAACAAATTTCGGAAGTCATTAAAATGCTCCGTTATGTTTTTTTTAAATTTTTGTACCTACCTACTTTTTTTTTAACCCTAACGGCAGAAATTCTTCAACAGTTAGAGGCGAAGATAATTCCTTAAATATTTCTTTAAACTATCTTCACAGCCCTACAAAATTTCAAACATATAACCAATATTTAGAAGTTTTGCACAAAATTCCTGGGCTATATTGAACCTCTTAATTTTATTTATTTAAATAAAACAACATGATATATTTTACTTGGAAAATAGAAGTAGATTTTTCAAGTTATAATTGTCCTTAAGATGTACAAAAGTAAATTCAGCCCTTTTTTTCTTTCTTCTTCAATATTCATACATCTTACCAGTGAATCATTCCCGTTTGAGCGACATTAAGCCTTCCGAAGTCACCATTTACTTCTTAGTTCATTTTATCAATCAAAACATTCGAATTCAACATTTTCAACTTTTAATGGCTTTAATATTTAAAACAAAACTTTCTCATAAAAGGTTCCTTACTAATAAGTTGCACATTTTAAAAAGCAAATGATACACTCATTCATATTTATTTATACCACCAAGAAAATAATACTAAAGACTGTACATACATACATGTATGTACATAACATTGTTGGCGCATGATCGAAAGAGGAAATTTATAAATCAATAGAGATGTTAAATTTGTTCCTAGGTATGTACAGTACATATATGTATGTTGTGTACATTACAGTGGTTCAAATAAAATTATCTTAAATAACTCTTAAAACAATTACACTGGTCTGCATGATTTATCTCACTGGAACTTCTTGATACTTTTTCGAAATTTTGTGATGCCCTGAATTCAAAATCAGATTTTCGACATAATACATACATACATAATGTACATATTTCTCGTTTTAAAAATGTTTTTTTCATTAGTTCTGGCATTCAGGTAAGTAGGTATATTCTGCCTAAAAATCAGTTTAACAGTCTGAAGGGTTCCCAACTTTCTTCGAAATGTGTAAATAAAAATAAAATACGGTAGGTAGGTACATAAGTATGGTAAACTGGGGCACATTCGTCTTTGGGGCACATTCGGCTTTGCCGTTTTACCTAACTTCGCTAATGTGTAACTCAATAATTTAAATGCTGAACGCAACCTTCTACAAAAATACAGGGTGCTTTGTAGCTTGGCAGTTCTAGTTAGTTGGCAAAAAAAAGTTAGAAGTGTTATTTGATATGCTTGTTGATCATGTATTAGAACTTATAGTTATATTAAATGAATTTGGGCTTTTATGATCAGTGAAGTTTGTATGCAATTAATTAAAAAACTAATTCATATTTTACCCTACGTTTCGCATGGCTTCTTTCCAGCTTCCTCAGGGGTTTATATTTATTTAGCTTCAAAAAAACAATTTACAACATTGGTATTAGTGAACATAGGTACATAGTTACTTTTGAAATAATATTTAATAGATGTTTTTAACAGAAGAAAATGTATTTGGATTTTTCTAAATAGTCTATTGCACTTACTTTTTTTTTTATCGAATTTGTATTGTTTGAATTTACATTTTATTTAGTCAGTTTAATATAATAAAATAATTTAAAATAATTTGTAACAGAAAAATAAATTAAAACAGAAAAATAAATTAGAAACACTACTTTGAACAACAAAATTAAAATCTAGTATCACAGTCTAAGTCTTCTTGATGGTTCATAGTTTTTGTCATTTTTTGCTGTATGCGAAGGCTTTCCAATGTGTAGCGGGTGGTGGTGCGGTTTTCTCTGTCCAGTATTGTAACATTGTTGAAATCTGCGTTGTGATCGTTGTCTATCATATGCTGTGAGAGTGCTGTAGCTGTTCTCTTCTTCCTAATGTCAGCTTCATGTTCTGACAATCTCACAGCTAGCTTACGTTTAGTCGTACCTATGTATACCATTTCACATTTCTCTTCACCTTTCCCTTTGCATGGTATTTCGTATACTACATTGTGTTGTTCTGTTTTTTGTGTCGGTGGTTTTGTGTTTGTGAAAATTCTGTTTAACGTAAAATTAGCTTTGTGTGCGAATGTTGTTTTTTCTCTGTCTATTGGTATTGTTTTATTAAGAGAGTGGTTGTCGATTAAGTGTGGAATGTATGTTAAAGAGTAGAATCTAGGGTTGCCAGATTTATCTCTTGGTATTTTTTCTTGGTCGTTTTTATTTTGCATTTGGTGGAGTTTGTCATTAATGAGTCCATTGATTATTGTATTAGGGTAGTTGTTCATTTGTAAAATTGTCTTTATTTTTGTGATATTTTCATTATGGTATATATCGTCACTTATATCCAGTACTTTATTGATAAGATTATTTGCCGTGTTTATTTTATATTTCATTGGCTGGGAATACATGAAGTTAATCATTCTTCCTGATGACATCGGTTTGGTGTACCAGTCAAAGGAAATGATGTTGCTGTTTCTCAGTAGTTTTACATCGAGAAAAGGAAGTTGGTTTCTATTTTCTACTTCTATGGTGAATTTTAATTTTGTGTGATATTCATTTAATGTTTTCAGTATTATTTCTGTGTCTTTCTTTTTGATGATTGCAACCATATCATCGACATATTTAGCTATAAATTTGATTTTTGTGTTTGATTTTTTCAACTTGTCTATTGTTTTATCAAGTAAATGGTCCAGTACAATGTCAGCAATCGTAGGGGATAATGGGTTTCCATAGGCATGTCGAAAGTTTGACTAGTAAGTAAGTAAGTAAGTAAGTTATTCATTTATTTAAATTTCAATATAAAAGTAGATTACAAAATATGAATTTAATAGCTATGGCTAAGCCGTCAGCCTGGTTAGCAAATTTAATTTATAAATGTGTACTTTATAATTTAAATTAAATTTTCAAAAAAAGGAAAAAAAAATATAAAAAAGGATGTTAAGATTCAAACGTATTCTGATATTATTAACATTCTATACTTGTAAACAGTTTTTAAGAAATGACTTAGGGTTTTCCAGTCACAATCGTTTAGAAGTTGGATAGTCTCTTGCATAGTAAATGACTGTTTTCCAAAGAAAATTAGCCTCTGCGGTCTGATTATTGGGCATATACTTATGATATGAAAGCAATCTTCTTTTGATTTCAAATTGCAGAGCGTACAAAACTGATTAAAGCTTCCATTATAAGGGTTACCATTTAAGGAAAGGAGCTCGCACCTGGCTTTGAAAATGATGGATATTTCATCGTAGCTTAAGGAGTCATGAAAGTAATTTCTACGGTTCAAATTAAAGTTTAGTTGGCTGTATAACAGCCTGCTTTCGGACTCCTGAGCCTTTATAATGAACGCATCTCGAATAGAGTCTTCATTTTTCTGAATAATGCGGTAGAGTTGTTCTTTCAAGTTACCTAGGTTGTTCATGTCAATATGTAAAGATTCTCCGCAAGCGTTTCCAATTGTTTGCCATCTTGCATACCACCAATCCTTATTTCTCAACTCATATAAAAACAGTTTTTTTGTAAGTCTATATTCTTCATGGTGACTGCATAACTTAACTATGAAGTCAGCTTGAGACTTGAGTGTATTCGTTAAGAGTTTTGGAAGTCCGGTTTCCAAGTATATGGCGTAAGTGGGCGTATTTTGGGGTAGCATGAATAGTTTTTTTATGAAGTTCCTATGGAATTTTTCGATTTCCTCATACTCATATGCCCCCCAAACTTGAGATGCGTAGCAGAGAGTGGATTTTACAACTGAATTGAATATCTTATATTTTGCAGATAAGACTATCCGTTTGTTTGAAAACACGTTTTTCCAAGAAAGGTTTAGCAAGCTTTGAGAGCTATTGGCTTTTTCGCTTAGGTGTTTGTTGAAGTTTAAAGTAGGATTCAGTTTCACTCCCAAATATTTAATCTCTTTAGCTGTTTCTAGTAGATGACCATCGTATTTCCATTGCCTTTCGTTTTGAATTCTTGCGGATCGTGCAAAGACCATCATTTTTGACTTTTCTGTATTTATTGTCAGCCCCCATCTTTTGCAATAACATGATAAGCGATTAATCATTAATTGCATATGCTCCGGTGATTCAGAAAGTATGACGAGATCATCTGCATACAATAACACATTAATGATAGAATTAGCAATTCTTATTCCTCCAGGAAGATCAGCTACAATGTCGTTTATAAATAACGAGAACAACAATGCACTGAGAAGACAACCTTGCTTCACACCAGTATTAGTCACAAACCATTCGGAATAAGTTGTACCATCCCAGACTGCTGCATTTGAACCTGTGTACATTTCCTTAATCACCTTTATGAATTTTGTGGATATGCCAAGTTGTGAGAGCTTGTAGAACAGAGCATCTCTGTTGATTAAGTCAAATGCCGATTTAAAGTCTACAAAAAAAGAATACACTTTTTTGTTCCTGGCATGAAATGCTTTGACAATGGATGATAGAGTAAATATCTGATCGACTGTTGAATAGTTTTTTCTAAAACCAGCTTGAAGTTCAGAGAGTATATTTTTTCGTTCAACCCACTTTTCCAATCTCTCTACAAGAACTCCGCAGAATAACTTTGCTATGACATTCATGAAAGAAATTCCTCTGTAATTTTCCACAACGTCGAAAGGGCCTTTTTTGTGTATAGGAAAAATCACCGATTTTTTAAATGAAGAGGGGATTTCAGCTGTGAATAAAATTTTGTTGAACAGAGTTTGCAGGTTGTTAAAAAATGTAGGTGTTGCATTTTTAAAAAACTCGTACGGTATCCCGTCTTCACCTGGAGCTTTCCCATTTTTCGCATTTAGAATCATAGCTTGTATTTCCTCCATTGACATGTCAGCGTCTAAAGTTTCATCAATAATTAACGGTTCAGCGTAGGAGATTATGAAATTAGAGTTGTTGAAGAGAAGACACCTGAAGTGAGCTGAAAGGTCTTCAGCAGACACGCCAATGTCAATTTTATAATTCATTCCATTGATCATTTTCGCAATCTTCCAGAAATCCTTTGGGTTTTTAGTTTGACCTAATGTTATTGCTTGTTGATTTTCGAATTCAATTTTCTTTTGAAGACACAGGTTTTTGTAATGTGAGTTAGCTTCTATGTACCAAACCCTTAGGAGATGATTGTTTGTAGACCTTATCGCTCGCAGAAGAGCAAACGATTTTGTGCGCGCTTTCAAGCAGTCCTTATCAAACCATTTCTGCTTGAAAGATGAATTTTGGCAAATGATTTTCTTTGATGTTGAATTTCGAATATATTCTGTGAGTTGTTTACAAAGTTTTTCTGCGGAATCCGTTATCAACTTGTTTTTTTGGAAGAGATCATCCAGATTACGTTGAAAGGCAGGTTTTTGTACGTCTATCCAACAAAGACGAGGAAGTAGGCGAAGATTTATTACTGTGGATGAAGATTCACATGAGAGTTCCACAACAATCGGCATATGATCTGAAAAAGTCTCGCATTCAACTTTAAATTTTTTGATCCGTTCAATCCAGTCATTATTTACAGCACAAAAGTCGATGACGGATTTGCCTTGACTACCGACGAAGGTATAGTGGCCTTCCATATCTCCTTCCGTACAGCCATTCAAAATAATAGAATCATACATTTGAAGCAACTGAAGCAAATCTACTCCGTTCTTATTACAAACACTGTCTGCTGAGTTTCTGTCGTCGTAAGTAATCACAGGGTTTGAAACATTTTGTGCTATTGTAGATTGCGAATTGCCTATTCTTCCGTTCCAGTCTCCAATCAGTAAAACGCTCTTGTTAGCTAGGAGTTGCATTGTATTATATAACTTTTCCTAATCATTTGCCCATTTGTCACAATTTATATAGTACGGTACAATATACATATCCTTCTCAATCAGACATTTCACTATTGTTATACCTTCGCATTCGCCAAACGCGTACTTATTCAAAATTGATGTTCGAATCCCATACAGACTACCTCCACTTGCGCGACCTTTAACTGAAGTCTTGATTGCTTCGCCCCATATTAGTTTAAACCCACTAAAATAATTCGCAAATTTACTAATATTTTCATTTGTAATGTGCGTTTCAAACAAGAAAAATATTTCAAAATTCTTAATATAATTAAAAAAGTTTATAAATAATAGCTTATTATTTAATCCTGAAATGTTATAAGATAATATTTTTAAATAACTATTACTATTAATTTGGCTGACGGCATCTAAATCTCAATTATTCGCTAATCTATTACAATTTCGGTTTTTGTTTGCCATCCCTGGTGAATCTTTTTCAACTGGTACACTCCAACTATTTTGACGTCTGTTTGAAAGCATACTTTCACTGACAGAAGCGACAGCTCCGAAGTTTAAACTGCCAAAGATGTTTACCAATTCGGCTTCTCCATTTTTATTTTGGTATTTTAGGATATTATTTTTGGTTAAATAAAATGTTTTATCTCGAATTATCAGTGTATTCTTCTTAATTGATATTTTTTCAGCTGGATTGCTTGCTTTAATCACTTTTCGATAACCAAGTAGGATGCGGTGTTTAAGTTGTGATTGTTTGCTTTGATCGCGCTGTATGAAAGTACCTGTGTCTTTTAATTTATATGCATTTTTTATCATTTTTGCAGCGGTTTCGTTAGATCCCGTGTTAAGTTTTAGTTTTATTATATTATGATTTTCACTGAGTTTAATCGCTGGTGGCATTTGGGGTGCTTCGTTGTTAAGCAAAAGTTGGGTTATGCCTTCAATCTTTTTCTGCGGGTTGTCGGTGTCGTTTAGGATCGAAAATATTAGATTTTTTCCACGTATTTCGCGGCTTTGCAATTCAAGTTCCTCTTCCAGAACACAGCAACGTATTTCAAACTCGTGAATTTGTTTGGATAGTTCTTGATTTTGATGTCGCAAATGATCGAGTTCTTGGTTCAGTTTACTAAGGTCATCTTTGGTTGCCAAGTTAGCTGTCGCAATTTGAAGAGAACTGTCGATAATAGCCTTAATTTGCAGGAAATCGGATTGTGTCATAGCCATTTGATTTAATTTAAAAATTTTTGACGATGATCTGTTAATACTTATTAATGTATTGGGTTTTTCTTCAGGTGAAGTTTGCCAAATTTTCCTTTTGTTTTCAGTCATGTGACACAGGTGTATTAATTTTTCGACTTAAGCACTATCGTTACCTGTTTTTTTGTTTTTTTTTTTTTTTTTGTTTATGGATAATCAAAGGAAAACTTCAGTGAGTACGCCTTTTAGACTTATTTTTAAGTTAGAAAAATATTTAAAATTGAAAATTTATCAGAGCGATATATAAGTTGAACTATACACTTTAACAGCAGAGTTGCCAACCAAGTTTGACTATATAGTTTATTGTCGTATTTGAAGTAGTTATTATCTGTTAAGCAGAACTGCAGAATTTTCAAAAATTGAGATTTCGGTATTTGGGTGTGATTTTTTAAAGTTTCCCAATTTTTCATAATAATTTTTATAGCTGTGTATGTCGGTATGTTTGTAAATAATGAAACTACGTCAAACGAAACAAGTATATCTTCATCTTCCAAAACTATTTGTTTAATTCTGTTTTTAAGAATGAAGGAATTTTTTACATTATAATTTTCAGATATTAAAATTTTGAGAATCTGACCAATGTGTTTCGAAAGATTGTAACATGGTACATTAGTTGATGCTGCTATTGGCCGTAGTGGAAGGTTTGGTTTATGAGTTTTTGGAAGTCCGTAAAGAACAGGTGCTGATGCTGCAGAGCAGGAAAGTTGTTGCTTTTGTCGCATATCTATTATATTTTGTTTGAACAATTCAGTCACTATTTCATTGTTGGTCTTTTGTAAGTTGGGAGTAGGGTCAGTTCTCATCGTTTTATATGTGTTTTTATCTTCCAAGAGTTGGTTCATTTTTTGGTTGTAATCTTCTTTGTATAAGACAACTGTTTTGTTGCCTTTATCTGCGTTGGTGATGATAATATTGTTTTTGTGTTTTTTAAGGATATTCCTGGTTTTTACAAACGTTTTTAATATAAATTTTTCTCTTTGTGTGTTTTTAATGTTTCTGCTGAAATTAATAATACGGTTAGATAATTTGGATCTGGCAATCTCTTTCTGTTTACTGTCTTCTATTGTTTGTATATATTGTTCAATTTCGGCTACTATGTGAATTGGAGACAACGCGGTGCATTCAAGAGGACACAAGCGTCCACATTCAACCTCTGTCTATCAACTCCTACTCTCACCTCCCCGTGGTGAACATCGGGTGCCTAGTACCTTTGACTGAAGATGGGGATCCAATCCCTGTGGACGGTTTAAGGTGGCAGCAGACGAGAGAGGGGGGGAGGAGTGTTTCCACTAAGGCACTTCTCCTTTTTTCAGGCGGCAGCGGAGGAATTCCCCAGATGGAATCAACGGTGGCGTCTACAGTTCTAGTCAGTTTGAACTACTTAGTGAACACCTTATATGGGCTACTACGACGTATTCGTAGCTCAGGCCTATAAGGAGCGGTTTATCCGGCTCCCCGTCCTTGGAGTTATAATAAGGATCTGGTCCTCCAGGCTAGGGGGTTGTGCGTCGGGGTGACTTCCCTACCACGTAAAAAAGTATCGGTTCCGAAACAACAACAAGCCTCGGATATGGATGATTTTAATGTTGACGACCCCAGCAAACGAAACAAGGACAATGAATTTCGGATCTGCACGTGGAATGTACGGACCCTAAACAGGCCACGTGCAGCCGAACAACTAGTGGAGAACCTGGATAGGCTAAGGGCTGATATAACAGCCATCCAGGAAGTGCGATGGGATGGAGAGGGCATCCGAAGGATGAAAACGTGTGACATCTACTTCGGCGAGTGCTGCAAGGAGCAAGGTCAGCGGCTCTTTGGTTGTGGTTTTGTGGTAAGGGGAAGACTTAGGCAAGAAGTCTTGGGCTTCAGAAATGTAAGCGAGCGCCTGGTCACAATCCGCATCAAAGCAAAGTTCAAAAACATCACGTTGATCTGTGCCCATGCCCCAACAGAAGAAAAGGATGACTCAACCAAAGAAGAATTCTACGATCTCCTCGAGGATACGTATGACAGGTGCCCCAAGTACGACGTCAAGATTATTCTTGGCGACTTCAACGCCAAGATTGGAAAGGAGGGCATCTTTGGTTCGATAGTCGGAGGACACAGCCTGCACGACAACACTTCCGGTAACGGACTCAGGCTCATCGATTTCGCGGCGGGGCGAAATGCCATCATAGCAAGCACTCTATTCCCACACCTCAATATACACAAAGGGACCTGGCGGTCTCCGGATCAACGAACCGTCAACCAGATTGATCATGTTGCGATAGACGCCAGACATGCTTCCAGTATCCTGGATGTCCGAACGTTCCGAGGTGCCAACATAGACTCGGATCACTACCTGGTGGTAGCGCAAGTACGTATGCGGATATCTATGGCGCCACAACGACGAGCGGATGCTGTAAAACGATTTAACGTCGCGAAACTAAAATCGCAAGAGATAGCCAGGACTTTTGCAGACCACGTCTCTCTTAAACTCTCAACAAGCCCGCCACAAGCATCATCTGTAGAGGGCCAATGGAAACACTGCCAAAATGCCATCAAAAGTGCCGCTACTGATGTGCTGGGTTTCACTAGGCCACCACAACGAAACCCCTGGTTCGATGAAGAATGCAGACTAGCACATGAAGCAAAGAACGAGGCCTACCAAGCAATGCTGCAGACTAGAACCAGAGCTGCTGAGAGAGCAGCCCGGGAGCTCTACGGGCAAAAGCGAAGGGAGGAACGCCGACTTCTCAGGAGGAAAAAGAGAGAGCATGCGAAGCGGGCGGTCGAGTCTATTGAGGACTGTAGCGGCAGGGGGGATGTTCGAAAGTTCTACCGAAGGGTGAGGCAAACTACCCAGGGTTACAAGGCCAGAACGGAAGCCTGCCGAGACGAGAGTGGGAATATGGTGGTAGACACACAGTCGGTGCTGAGGATCTGGAAACAACACTTTTCTAGACTGCTAAACGGCGAAGATGGCCAAAATTCCGCTGTAAGACAGAACACTCCATTCAACCTGGACGATGATGGTCAAAATTTCCGTCCACCCGACCCAAATGAAGTGCGGTGAGCGATAGGCAAGCTTAAAACGTACAAGGCTGCTGGTGCGGATGGCCTGCCAGCCGAGCTATTCAAAGCAGGGGGAGATGACTTGGTAGGGAGTATACACCAGCTTATCTCCAAAATTTGGTCGGAGGAAAGTATGCCCGATGAATGGAACCTCGGTATAGTGTGCCCCATCCACAAGAAAGGAGATGCTCTGACCTGTTCCAACTACAGAGGTATAAGTCTCCTCAACGTCGCATACAAAATCTTGTCATCTATACTGTGTGATCGCTTAAAACCGTTTGTCAACGATCTGATCGGCCCCTATCAGTGTGGTTTTAGGCCCGGCAAATCAACCGTCGATCAAATGTTCACACTCCGACAGATTTTGGAAAAAACCCAGGAGTTTCAAATCGATACACACCACCTCTTTATCGATTTTAAAGTCGCATATGATAGCGTAGACAGAGACGAGCTATTCAGAGCAATGGCGCATCTCGGCATCCCTGCCAAACTCGTCCGCTTGTGCAGGATGACGATGGAGAAATCTCGCTGCTCCGTCAAAGTCGGCAAGAACACCACCGAACCCTTTGATGTCGAGAAAGGTTTGAGGCAAGGCGACGCGTTATCATGCAACCTGTTTAACATCGTTCTTGAAGCAATTGTACGCAACTCGCAAGTCAACAACAGAGGTACAATTTTTCAAAAGTCTGTTCAACTACTTGCTTATGCAGATGATATTGACATCATTGGGAGAACGAAGCGAGCTGTTACCGGCGCGTTTGCAAGTATTGAATCGGAGGCGGCAAAAATGGGTTTGGCTGTTAATGAGGACAAGACGAAGTATATGCTATCATCGAGAAAGGAATCTCAACATCGTCGGCTCGGGCAAAACGTCACGATGGATAGATACAACTTCGAAGTCGTCAAGGACTTTGTCTACCTGGGCTCCACTGTAACATCGCAAAATGACATCAGCGCAGAGATCAAACGAAGAATTACTCTTGCCAATCGCTGTTTCTTCGGGCTAAGAAGGCATCTAAGTAATAAAGTCCTCTCTCAGAGAACCAAGGAGACCTTATATAAGACCCTAATCATCCCGGTCCTGCTATATGGGGCAGAGGCATGGACCCTGTCAAAAACGGATGAGAATCTGCTTGGGTGCTTTGAAAGGAAGATTCTTCGGGTGATCTTCGGTCCAGTCTGTATCGATGGAGTATGGAGGAGAAGATTTAATAACGAGCTTTACGGGCTTTACAGCGACGTCGACCTGGTCAAGAAGCTGAAAATTCAGCGGCTGAGATGGCTGGGACACGTGGAGCGTATGGACACCAACGCACCAGCCCGACGAGTCTTCGAATCTACCCCTGACGGTCTGCGCAGCAGAGGAAGACCCCACCTTAGGTGGCGCACACAAGTGGAAAACGACCTCAACCAACTTGGAGTGCGTAACTGGAGGCAGCTAGCTAGGGACCGAGCTGGCTGGAGGGGCTTGTTGGTTGAGGCCGTAGTCCATCCTGGGCTGTGAGCGCCATCTAAAGTAAAGTAAGTATGTGAATTGGAGAGAAGTTTTCTCTTGATATCGGAAGAGCGAACTTCTTTCCAAGGGAGAGTAAACATTTGCTTTCTATTGGGAACTCTACATTTGTTTTATTTTCAAACCAACTCTCATTATATATGAGACCTAATTTGATAATATGTTTCTCTTTAAGTTTATTGAATTTCGAGAGTTGAGAATATTGTGCTTTTGTTATTGTATGGTTATATATTTGTGTTTGCCTCGATATGAATGTATTGTACTCTATTTCGTTTAGTGTGTTTTTCATTGTTAAGTTTGTGTGGAAAATGTTTTTTTCCGTTGTTTTGATTGTTATAATAGTTTGTTTGATCTCTAGTTTCAAAATTTTAATTAGGAATTTTTGTTGTATTTTATTAATTCGTTGTTTTATCGTTTCTGTTGTAAATATGTATGTGATATTAGGTGATATGTTGGCCAAATGTGTTGGTAAAACTTCGTAATCTTTGCATGATAGTAAGAACTTTAATCTTTCTTTGTGTTTTGCTAGTTTTTTCTTTTGTCTACAATAGTGTTTCAATGTTGTGGTGGTATTGATGTCATACTTATATTTTATGTGTTCAAAAAAACCTTTCATTGTGTTTGATCTTTGGAATTTTGATGTTATAGAAGTTGATGTTAAGTATGTGTATATTTCGGCAGGCCCTCCGATGAATTCTTATTTGATATGCTTGTTGATCATGTATTAGAAATTATAGTTATATTAAATGAATTTGGGCTTTTATAGATGTTTTTAACAGAAGAAAATGTATTTGGATGAAATACAACAAAAATTCCTAATTAAAATTTTGAGATCAAACAAACTATTATAACAATCAAAACAACGGAAAAAAACATTTTCCACACAAACTTAACAATGAAAAACACACTAATCGAAATAGAGTACAATACATTCATATCGAGGCAAACACAAATATACAACCATACAATAACAAAAGCACAATATTCTCAACTCTCGAAATTCCCTTGGAAAAAAGTTCGCTCTTCCGATATCAAGAGAAAACTTCTCTCCAACTCACATAGTAGCCGAAATGGAACAATATATACAAACAATAGAAGACAGTAAACAGAAAGAGATTGCCAGATCCAAATTATCTAACCGTATTATTAATTTCAAAAGAAACATTAAAAACACACAAAGAGAAAAATTTATATTAAAAACGTTTCTAAAAACCAGGAATATCCTTAAAAAAAACAAAAACAATATTATCATCACCAACGCAGATAAAGGCAACAAAACAGTTGTCTTATACAAAGAAGATTACAACCAAAAAATGAACCAACTCTTGGAAGATAAAAACACATATAAAACGGAGGGCCTGACCCTACTCCCAACTTACAAAAGACCAACAATGAAATAGTGACTGGATTGTTCAAACAAAATATAATAGATATGCGACAAAAGCAACAACTTTCCTGCTCTGCAGCATCAGCACCTGTTCTTTACGGACTTCCAAAAACTCATAAACCAAACCTTCCACTACGGCCAATAGCAGCATCAACTAATGTACCATGTTACAATCTTTCGAAACACATTGGTCAGATTCTCAAAATTTTAATATCTGAAAATTATAATGTAAAAAATTCCTTCATTCTTAAAAACAGAATTAAACAAATAGTTTTGGAAGATGAAGATATACTTGTTTCGTTTGACGTAGTTTCATTATTTACAAACATACCGACATACAAAGCTATAAAAATTATTATGAAAAATTGGGAAACTTTGAAAAATCACACCCAAATACCGAAATCTCAATTTTTGAAAATTCTGTAGTTCTGCTTAACAGATAATAACTACTTCAAATACGACAATAAACTATATAGTCAAACTTTCGGCATGCCTATGGGAAACCCATTATCCCCTACGATTGCTGACATTGTACTGGACCATTTACTTCATGAAACAATAGACAAGTTGAATAAATCAAACACAAAAATCAAATTTATAGCTAAATATGTCGATGATATGGTTGCAATCATCAAAAAGAAAGACACAGAAATAATACTGAAAACATTAAATGAATATCACACAAAATTAAAATTCACCATAGAAGTAGAAAATAGAAACCAACTTCCTTTTCTCGATGTAAAACTACTGAGAAACAGCAACACCACCCGCTACACATTGAAAAGCCTTCGCATACAGCAAAAACTATGAACCATCAAGAAGACTTAGACAATATAAGCTCGATATACAGTGTTGCCATTATTTAATCTGTGATAGACTGTGATACTAGATTTTAATTTTGTTGTTCAAAGTAGTGTTTCTTATTTATTTTTCTGTTTTAATTTATTTTTCTGTTACAAATTATTTTAAATTATTTTATTATATTAAACTGACTAAATAAAATGTAAATTCAAACAATACAAATTCGATAAAAAAAAGTAAGTGCAATAGACTATTTAGAAAAATCCAAATACATTTTCTTCTGTTAAAAACATCTATTAAATATTATTTCAAAAGTAACTATGTACAATTAATTGCATACAAACTTCACTAATCATAAAAGCCCAAATTCATTTAATATAACTAAAAGTTAGAAGTGTTTATGTGTATTTTTGGCCCTGGCTGTAATTTTTAACTTCAGGTAGGTAAGCCATTTTACGGATTTATTATTTTTTAAACAAGAGATATTTTTTGAACAGTCTTGTTAACCATTAGTCTTTACATTAAACAACACAAATCAGTTCAGGTTTCATTTCCTTTTTCAAAACAAATTTTAAAAATAAATTTGTGACATCGGGGTACATTCGTCGTTTTGCAAAGGGGCACATTCGTCATCTTCTGATGGGCTCCATCAAAAAAAAGTTAAATATGTTGACGTTAATTATTGATGCAGCATCTTCAGATGAAAGTGACGCTATGAAACATAAAACAGTCATACCAGTCAAGGCTGTTTCACAATGCGACGAGAAACGCTTTTATCTTTTTCTCGTTATAAAATCGTTCCCTAATTCACAGTGCAACTAGTTCTTCACACCGACAGCATAGAGATTTATTCGTGTTTCTCAGTGAATTTGGGAAATAAAATACAATATTTGAAAAAAAAAGGAAAATGAAAATGTTAAAAAAAAAATTTTTTAATACCTACTTTTGAGAGTGTTTATTTACAAAAAAAAAGCAAAAGGCAAAAAAAGACCAAGTGTTAGCAGAAGAAGACGGTGGATACGTTAATGAAGACAAAATTAATTAGTCGCAAAATAAAAACATTTATTTGCTCGCCATTTTCGGCATTTTATTTATTTATCTACAGAATTAATAAATATACAAATACGCTCGGTATCCTGTTCTCAATTGTCAAAATGAAAATCGTCGTCTCGTCGCGTCTTTTTTTTCAATTTTTCGAACTCATGGCGTGACGGGACGACGAGAAACACTTTATTGTGAATGCTCTGGTATATTCTCATTGCTTGAAATTGGTTTGACAGCTACGAGTTCTCGTCACGTTCACGTCTCGTTTCCTTTTGTAGAAGACTAAAGTTGTAGAGAGACGAAGAGACGCTAGCTTCTGAAAATAGTCTGACTAATGAAGACTCTATGGCTATGAGAGATTACTTTTTTTTTTCAGTTAAAAAAATACTTAAAAAATCAATCCTTCTACATAATATGTATGTTCACAACGGAACGTAGCCGCATACGGAGCTGCAGCCGCAGACGAAATAGTTCGCCAACTTTTAACTTTTCACGTGCACCACGTTTTACGTTTCAAATTGTATGATGAAAAAAAAAAAAAAACAAATTTTCGCGTTGGAATGAAATATTGTTGTTATTTGTGTCGCGAAAAAAATTATTAATTAAAAGGAAAAATATTGGAAACAAAAAATGTGAATTCTGAGCTTGAACACAAGACTGTTTTTTTTTCTCTTCAAAATACTTTCAAAGCTGTACAGCTGCATTGTGGGCACGTAAAACAAATAACGTACGACACTTTCGATAGCTCTTCCAGTTCCGTGTGTGGCTCCAGTTCCAGCACTCCAGCACTGGGGCACATTCGGCGAAATGACTTTTTTTCTTAAATTATAAAAATATATATATGTTTTGTAAATGATTTAAAAAAATCCTTTATTTTATTTTGATTATTAAATGTTAACGTTTCATAAATTGTATAAAGTTTATCAATACCTTTATTAATTTCGTAAATATAGAGTTTGAATTTTTGGTACCGAATGTGCCGCAGTTTACCATACATACCTTACCTATTTTTTTATTTAAATTCGAAAGCTCATTACAAATAAAATCCTTGCCTTCTGAAAATCAATTTACTGCCTGAACAGAATGGAGACGGAACCGAAGGAGGAGTTGGAATAGCCGTCAAAATATTGAACACACACAAATTTAATGTTGCGAACACAACGGAACGTAGCCGCATACGGAAGAATTCACCAACTTTTAACATTTCACGTACGGCACTTTTAACGTTTCAAATTGTATGAGGAAAAAAAACACTTTTTGGTGTGAGTATATACCTAGATAATAAATCAGCCCTTCAAGTAATGAATTCCATCGTTATCAAAATTTTGTTGCAAATCCAGAAAAAAAAAACTATCACGGAATCATACGAATTCCCATCGCGAACAAATTCGCTGATATTTTTTTGGGGAATAATAAAAGCTTTAAATTTCGTTGAAATACGTAATTAGTTATGTATGTTCTACTGTATTTTACTATTACATTTTCTTTATTAAACAAATTAAATGCCTTGTTATATGGTTTGCGAATTGGACATTCGGTTGCAGGCCAACGATATGGCCTGCAATTCCGTGTTTCGGTTAGCGAATCGATTTTTCGCCGAAAATACATTACTTTTAGACAAAATACTAATTTATGTTCTTTCGAAAAATATCAAAGTGAAACAAAAAATGTTGTCAATAATGGAGTTTGATCATATATTTCAACGAATGTTGTATGGATAACTGGGCTAAATAATCTTTTTGAAAATAATGCAATTAATTAAAAAACTAATTCATTTTTTCCCAACGTTTCTCCGGTTTTTTTTCCGGCTTCATAAGGGGTTTGACTTAATTCTTTAAAACTAGATACAATTTTAATAAGTTTAAATATTTTTCACTATATATGTGAATAACTTACTTTAAATTTTGTTTTTGTTTTAACTACAAGTTTGTGTTTTTATTATTATTAATGTTTTAAACTATTGTTTTAAATTTTACATTTCAATAAATAAATTAGTGTACAAAAAATCGTTTTAAATTAACACTAAAAAGTATTGAGCACCTATTCGCAAACGAGATTTAAAAAATAGTATCACAGATTTATTATGCTATGACAATACTATATACGGCGCTTATGTGTGGTTCATCATTTTGCTAATATTTTGTTGGATGCGTCCAAAGTGAACCGTGTGTTCATCAAAAATACTAAATATAAAGATATGAATCCTTCGTACGTTTCACCCTCCAAAAACAATTTGTTTACATTGTTGTTTTTGAAATTTTGATGAATAGATGTGAATTGCAACCAATTTGACGGGGTAGTGAACTGAGGAGCTGCTTACATGTGTGCTTTTTACGCGGTTTTTAACACACACACTTTGAAAAGCTTATGAGTCAGCTGATTGTAATAGCTTGTAGGCAAACCGGAATGACAGCCAATGATTCATATCTTTATAATTCAATATCTTTAGTGTTCATCCTTCGTTCCTTGTCTAAATTTCTGACATTGTAGGCTGTTTCACAATGCGACGAGAAAACGAGACGTCAGCGTGACGAGATCTCTTCGCAGTTGTTCTCTCTTTAAAACGAATTTAAAACAACGAAATAATACATAATAAAGTATTTCTCGTCGTCACGTTGCGTCTTTTTTTCAATTTTTCGAACTTTACGACGTGACGAGACGACGCGAATTGCTTGATTATGTATTATTTCACTGTTTAAAATTCTTTTTTAAGAGAGAGAAAGTGCGAAGAGATCTCATCACGCTGACGTCTCGTTTTCTCGTCGCATTGTGAAACAGCCTTGAGGCTGTCAGAACAAGCTGACATACGAAAAAAGAAGACAGCTACAGGACTCTCACAACATATGCTAGACGGCTAGACCATGACCACAACGCTGATTTTTACAAGGCTGTTTCACAATGCGACGAGAAAACGAGACATCAGCGTGACGAGATTAAAATGAGCTTAGTAAAGGCCACGGTGGCGACTATGGTGTCTTGAAAAAGGACGGCGGCATGCTTGTCAAAGGCTCAGCTAAGCTCGTCGGACGGGGAGATTCTTGTCCTCTCAGTACACCTTTCTGCTCAATCTCATTTTTATTACATGCCATTTAAAAAAAAAAAGAAAAAGGAAAGAATTGCTATTAAACTATATCAGACGGACTATGGATCAGACAGTATTTGGAAATGAAGAAAAGGAAAAGACACACTCACGTACCTTTGCCATTACCTCGGCGAAAGGGCGGGATGGATGCAGACATATCTCTTTAATTTTGAGTAAGATAGATAATATTCTTACACTCTATACCTAACTAAATAATCCTAAACTAATGCTATAATTAAACCCCCCCTTTACTCCTAACTATATACTAGCTTAAACTAATCATATCTACCTTTCCTTCCAAATAGAGATTACATGGTTCGCACAGATCAAGAGAGTTTTGCCTGGTGTTGTTGGCATCGCTTGGCCATCCCTCCCGTATGTCATTGACATATCCTATGCTATCTTCCTTGGCCTATATTGTGAAAGATAACCCCTAAATTGATCCCCCAGCTATGAATCAAAAGTCAGTTTGTCATGTCTATGTCATCACTTTAACGACGGCTTGACATGGTCCTCCACACACCATTCGCTTCGATCTAGCAGTCCATCACCAAGATGTAAATCTCAACATGAACTTATGGTTTGAAATGAAAGATTATTTATCTTCATGAATCGATGAATATAACTTCTTTAATTTTTGTGCTTTTACAATTTTTACAATTCATAAGATTTACAATTAAGGTTTTCAAAGTAAGAAATAAAAAAAATAAAAAAATTTAAGATCAATAAAAAAAAAAAACAATATCTGCCTTTAAAAGGAGGTATTTATTAAGTCTGGGAATGCTTTTGGTCTTCCAGAAAAGGATTTACTTTTATATAGGAGTACTCACGGTTTTTCTTACGTCGCACGTCCCTCGAGGTTCTGCCGGCAGCACGTATCAGGAACGTTGTTTTAATTTCACTGAAATATTTTATTTTCGCAAAGTAGCAAACTAACTCTCAAAAACAGATTAGTTTGTACACTTTTTTTTCTTTTACGTTAAAAAAAAAGGAATCTTTATAATTACGTTAATAAAAGAATATTAGAAAATTAAAACAAAAGAACTTAAATTGCGATGAAAAGAGTAATGTTACGTTAACTCTTTGTACAAGGTAAATATATAAAGAAATCATCGATTTTTAAGTCGTATATATATATATCTATATATATGTATATCTATATATATGCATATATTGGAATTCACTTTGTTCTTTTTTTTCTGTATGGTTTTTTTTTTTTTTTTGTCTTTATTTCACTGAATTTTATTTAGGTTTCCCTCAAATATCCTTAATCCTTGACTTTGTAGCACCTAGCTTTTCCTACGCCCTTCTTTTCGTACCGGCGTCTATAGGTATATATAATATGGTCTTGGATTCTGGAGTTCTAGATTCAAAGATTTCCTTTCTTAGGTAAAATGATCTTCAAATCACCTCTAAGACGCAGACTCAGCATCTGCAACCTTTTTTTAGGGCATCTGCAACCTTTTTAGGGCAGAGGCACTTATTGTGTCCACTCTGATATGAGTAGGCCCCAAGGATCACCAATGAGTACCTACGAGAATATTTCGAACATTAGAACACTATTAACTTCACACTATCTTTTTGTTCCTATTTTTTTTTTTTCTTTTAATTTTCCTAGATTACATACCTCTGCACAATTATGTCAATCCTTAATGTTTCTTTGGAATAAGTATTCCTCTTTTCTTTTGGCCTGTGGGGCTCTTCAGAACACAAAAAAAAAAATTATAACTTTAGAAAGCACTGTATATGTTCACTTTCTTTAAATATCGGAAATACTTTTACTGTCTTTATTTATCGTGGATATTGGCTTGGCTTAATCAGTTTTTGATTTAACAAAAGAAAATTCCTTCACGAGATCCGACTAACTTCTCTGAAATTCCTTAGTCAATTGTCTACCCTTTGTCTTGTTCTCAAACAAAGACCCTTAGTATTTTATTCAAATTTCTTTGTGTTGAAGTACATAGATCTGTAACTGCTAGGGTAGTTGGATCCCAAAAGTCAGTTATTGTATGAAATATTTTTGTCTTCTTTACTCCTCTAGGATTCTTATATTGGTCAGGCTATAATACTTTCAGTTAAACCTACTAAAATTAGATTATATACTTTGTTACTACCTTAAATCTAATATCACAGAATCAATATTGCAGAAACGTATACAAAATTTATTTTAATAGCTAATTAATTGCATCTACCCCTGGTTTTATTATTTTTTTAAAAAGTAACCGACACTAGATCTAAACTTATTCCTATATCTTCTCACTTTCCTTAACTTCCTATAAAAATCTATTACATTGATCATCGATAACATCGATGGGCAATATCAATTTATTTAGAATTCGCCGCAAAAAGTATGGCCGTCGTGGAGAAGATTCTATCTTCTTACTCCTTTCTCTCCTTTAAGAGTGAGATAAATAGTCTTGCACTTCTTATGTCAAAATTAATTGGGAAGGTATGTGCAAGTGAACTGGCATTACATAGCAACGTTTCGGATAATGCAGAAGGTTTTGGTAAGAAATTTTATTTTGTTTTATTATTCCATTTATAAGGTTCATTTAATTATTTTTTCTTTATATTTTCAGTGCTAGGAATATAATAATAATGGATATATGACCAAAAGGTAAGTACTTATGATTTCTTTCTTTCTCTATGAATGTTTGACATAGTGGATGTATGTAAACATTCTACGAAAAGCCTATCTTAACCTTGGCCGTAATGGTTGAGGCTGCGATGGAAATCTCCGATCTTATTACTTTCGTGAAAAAGATAGTTTATCTTAATTAATCTTTACTTTGTATATTTCAGATTCTTGGATATATACAAACATGATGGGGATTCACCTATGTATGGGTATAATGTGTATTTTTACACCACTTGGATCCAAGCCGTTTTATATTTTGTTATGATGTCCGAGGACGAAGTAGAGGAGGTGTGCATGATCACCTCTTCCTTCTATGTATTATGGATGGATGAGTAGAATGCCTAGATATTATTTTCTTTTTTAAATATGAGGTAGTATGCATAGTTCTTTGCATGTTAATTTTAAGTTTTATTATTATTATGATTAGGTTTAATATTAGTGTATATTTAAGTAGGTATTATGATGTTGTTCACAATCGTGAACTACAAACAACATGAAGGCTGTTTCACAATGCGACGAGAAAGCGAGACGTCTGCGTGACGAGATCTCTTCACAGTTTTTCTCTCTTTAAAACGAATTTCAAACAGCGAAATAACACATAATAAAGTATTTGTCGTCGTCTCGTCACGTCTTAAAGTTCGAAAAATTGAAAAAAAGACGCAACGTGACGACGAGAAATACTTTATTATGTATTATTTCGTTATTTAAAACTCGTTTTTAAGAGAGAACAACTGCGAAGAGATCTCGTCGCGCTGACGTCTAGTTTTCTCGTCGCATTGTGAAACAGCCTTGAACAAGCAACCCGGCCACGTTACAAGATCTCTTCACGGTTGTTCTCTCTTTAAAACGAGTTTTAAACAACGAAAAAATACATAATTAAGTATTTCTCGTCGTCACGTTGCGTCTTTTTTTTAATTTTTTCGAACTTTATGACGTGACGAGACGACGAGAAATGCTTTACTTACTTACTTACTTTAGATGGCGCTCACAGCCCAGGATGGACTACGGCCTCAACCAACAAGCCCCTCCAGCCAGCTCGGTCCCTAGCTAGCTGCCTCCAGTTACGCACTCCAAGTTGGTTGAGGTCGTTCTCCACTTGTGTGCGCCACCTAAGGTGGGGTCTTCCTCTGCTGCGCAGACCGTCAGGGGTAGATTCGAAGACTCGTCGGGCTGGTGCGTTGGTGTCCATACGCTCCACGTGTCCCAGCCATCTCAGCCGCTGAATTTTCAGCTTCTTGACCAGGTCGACGTCGCTGTAAAGCCCGTAAAGCTCGTTATTAAATCTTCTCCTCCATACTCCATCGATACAGACTGGACCGAAGATCACCCGAAGAATCTTCCTTTCAAAGCACCCAAGCAGATTCTCATCCGTTTTTGACAGGGTCCATGCCTCTGCCCCATATAGCAGGACCGGGATGATTAGGGTCTTATATAAGGTCTCCTTGGTTCTCTGAGAGAGGGCTTTATTACTTAGATGCCTTCTTAGCCCGAAGAAACAGCGATTGGCAAGAGTAATTCTTCGTTTGATCTCTGCGCTGATGTCATTTTGCGATGTTACAGTGGAGCCCAGGTAGACAAAGTCCTTGACGACTTCGAAGTTGTATCTATCCATCGTGACGTTTTGCCCGAGCCGACGATGTTGAGATTCCTTTCTCGATGATAGCATATACTTCGTCTTGTCCTCATTAACAGCCAAACCCATTTTCGCCGCCTCCGATTCAATACTTGCAAACGCGCCGGTAACAGCTCGCTTCGTTCTCCCAATGATGTCAATATCATCTGCATAAGCAAGTAGTTGAACAGACTTTTGAAAAATTGTACCTCTGTTGTTGACTTGCGAGTTGCGTACAATTGCTTCAAGAACGATGTTAAACAGGTTGCATGATAACGCGTCGCCTTGCCTCAAACCTTTCTCGACATCAAAGGGTTCGGTGGTGTTCTTGCCGACTTTGACGGAGCAGCGAGATTTCTCCATCGTCATCCTGCACAAGCGGACGAGTTTGGCAGGGATGCCGAGATGCGCCATGGCTCTGAATAGCTCGTCTCTGTCTACGCTATCATATGCGACTTTAAAATCGATAAAGAGGTGGTGTGTATCGATTTGAAACTCCTGGGTTTTTTCCAAAATCTGTCGGAGTGTGAACATTTGATCGACGGTTGATTTGCCGGGCCTAAAACCACACTGATAGGGGCCGATCAGATCGTTGACAAACGGTTTTAAGCGATCACACAGTATAGATGACAAGATTTTGTATGCGACGTTGAGGAGACTTATACCTCTGTAGTTGGAACAGGTCAGAGCATCTCCTTTCTTGTGGATGGGGCACACTATACCGAGGTTCCATTCATCGGGCATACTTTCCTCCGACCAAATTTTGGAGATAAGCTGGTGTATACTCCCTACCAAGTCATCTCCCCCTGCTTTGAATAGCTCGGCTGGCAGGCCATCCGCACCAGCAGCCTTGTACGTTTTAAGCTTGGCTATCGCTAACCGCACTTCATTTGGGTCGGGTGGACGGAAATTTTGACCATCATCGTCCAGGTTGAATGGAGTGTTCTGTCTTACAGCGGAATTTTGGCCATCTTCGCCGTTTAGCAGTCTAGAAAAGTGTTGTTTCCAGATCCTCAGCACCGACTGTGTGTCTACCACCATATTCCCACTCTCGTCTCGGCAGGCTTCCGTTCTGGCCTTGTAACCCTGGGTAGTTTGCCTCACCCTTCGGTAGAACTTTCGAACACCCCCCCTGCCGCTACAGTCCTCAATAGACTCGACCGCCCGCTTCGCATGCTCTCTCTTTTTCCTCCTGAGAAGTCGGCGTTCCTCCCTTCGCTTTTGCCCGTAGAGCTCCCGGGCTGCTCTCTCAGCAGCTCTGGTTCTAGTCTGCAGCATTGCTTGGTAGGCCTCGTTCTTTGCTTCATGTGCCAGTCTGCATTCTTCATCGAACCAGGGGTTTCGTTGTGGTGGCCTAGTGAAACCCAGCACATCAGTAGCGGCACTTTTGATGGCATTTTGGCAGTGTTTCCATTGGTCCTCTACAGATGATGCTTGTGGCGGGCTTGTTGAGAGTTTAAGAGAGACGTGGTCTGCAAAAGTCCTGGCTATCTCTTGCGATTTTAGCTTCGCGACGTTAAATCGTTTTACAGCATCCGCTCGTCGTTGTGGCGCCATAGATATCCGCATACGTACTTGCGCTACCACCAGGTAGTGATCCGAGTCTATGTTGGCACCTCGTCTATCGCAACATGATCAATCTGGTTGACGGTTCGTTGATCCGGAGACCGCCAGGTCCCTTTGTGTATATTGAGGTGTGGGAATAGAGTGCTTGCTATGATGGCATTTCGCCCCGCCGCGAAATCGATGAGCCTGAGTCCGTTACCGGAAGTGTTGTCGTGCAGGCTGTGTCCTCCGACTATCGAACCAAAGATGCCCTCCTTTCCAATCTTGGCGTTGAAGTCGCCAAGAATAATCTTGACGTCGTACTTGGGGCACCTATCATACGTATCCTCGAGGAGATCGTAGAATTCTTCTTTGGTTGAGTCATCCTTTTCTTCTGTTGGGGCATGGGCACAGATCAACGTGATATTTTTGAACTTCGCTTTGATGCGGATTGTGACCAGGCGCTCGCTTACATTTCTGAAGCCCAAGACTTCTTGCCTAAGTCTTCCCCTTACCACAAAACCACAACCAAAGAGCCGCTGACCTTGCTCCTTGCAGCACTCGTCGAAGTAGATGTCACACGTTTTCATCCTTCGGATGCCCTCTCCATCCCATCGCACTTCCTGGATGGCTGTTACATCAGCCCTTAGCCTATCCAGGTTCTCCACTAGTTGTTCGGCTGCACGTGGCCTGTTTAGGGTCCGTACATTCCACGTGCAGATCCGAAATTCATTGTCCTTGTTTCGTTTGCTGGGGTCGTCAACATTGAAATCATCCATATCCGAGGCTTGTTGTCGTTTCGGAACCGACATTTTTTCCGTGGTAGGGAAGTCACCCCGACGCACAACCCCCTAGCCTGGAGGACCAGATCCTTATTATAACTCCAAGGACGGGGAGCCGGATAAACCGCTCCTTATAGGCCTGAGCTACGAATACGTCGTAGTAGCCCATATAAGGTGTTCACTAAGTAGTTCAAACTGACTAGAACTGTAGACGCCACCGTTGATTTCATCTGGGGAATTCCTCCGCTGCCGCCTGAAAAAAGGAGAAGTGCCTTAGTGGAAACACTCCTCCCCCCCTCTCTCGTCTGCTGCCACCTTAAACCGTCCACAGGGATTGGATCCCCATCTTCAGTCAAAGGTACTAGGCACCCGATGTTCACCACGGGGAGGTGAGAGTAGGAGTTGATAGACAGAGGTTGATTGTGGACGCTTGTGTCATCTTGAATGCACCGCGTTGTCGACGAGAAATGCTTTATTATGCATTATTTCAATGTTTAAAATTCTTTTTTAAGAGAGAGAAACTACGAAGAGATCTCGTCACGCTGACGTCTCGTTTTCTCGTCGCATTGTGAAACAGCCTTAAGCGCAGACTAAGCAAATGTACCTACTTATTATGTATGTAAATACAAGTGCCAGACATACAATTTAGAGAAAATAATAAATAAATAAAACAATATTCTGAGCAGATAGGTAGGTATGGATGGATTTGTTTTTTTCTTATGGATATGGTGTGATGTGTGAATATATATTATAATTATCTCAATAATTATATAAAATAAAATTGTTGGGTTTAGGCCGCCGCGCGGCTGTATTTTTTGATTTTTTTGTGGAGTTGAATGAAATAGAAAAACTTGAGGTAGGCTGTAGGCATCTATTTCTGTTTTTTTTTTTAATGTGTACTTATTTCTTACGTAGGCCAAGTTTTTTCTTAGTGATGTAGGTACCTACCTGCATAAAATCATGAGGGAAAAGAAACATTTTTGTGGAAAACAGATTCCTGGGGTGTCGTTGAGCGGATTGATATTATTTGCATCAAATATAAAATACCTACCTATGTAATGGGTAGCCACATAAACATAACTATCATCAACAAATTCTTTAGTCAGTTGAAGGATTTTGTTTATGGGTTATTATAGTTATCAAATAGAGGAGGAATGATAACTATGTACCTACATATGTATCTACTTTTGTATTTTGTTTATTTGATGAGCGTCATCTTACGTGGGTAGTTTAGGAAAGGAACCTACTAGGAACCTAATATCTAAGCAATAATGTCACCCCTAAGTACCTATCTATTCAATAGATAATAAAACAGTGCGACCGATGCAGCAAGACGTGCTTTTTTGACACGGCAATTTCCTCGTGACAAGAAAGAAACCAATATGAATTTAAATATCTAGAAGTATAGATTTCTCATACCATTATTTTGTGAAAAATGCTCCAAATAGCCAAATTCCAATTTTTGTACGAATAGAGCAATTGCTATTTTATTAACTTCCCATTGGAAATTATTAGTAGTGGCCGTGGCTTGATCCGTGGTTCGATCCCCAGCCTAGCCACCTATTTATTTAAAAGAAAAAAATTGACTAATCCTCCAAGAGTATCTCCTGTCACAGAAAAGTGCCCCTCGTTAGCCGTTCGGATTCGGCAATGAACTGTAGGTCTCCTCCATTCCTGCAGACACGCACACAGGAATGGTTGAGAGTTGTAAGTCACTAAGGCCCTAGTTCTTCATGAGCTGTTGTGCCATCAAATTTTTATTGGAAATTATTGTAATTCATCCCATTTGTTGAATCGAAAATGTCGTTATATGTAGGTAATTACTTCCTCGTTTCGAAAGTTCCTAGAATCCGAAACAAGCGTTTTTAGAGTGATGTCAGCGTATTGAGTGCAGGTAAGTTTTTACGTTCGTGATACCTACATAGGTATCTACTTTTTACTTTTTTCTTACATCTCGGGAACGGTTAAAGATATTGACTTCAGATAAATTTTATTTTATTGATTGTAATATGTAACGTCATATAAATTGCAGAAAAGATTAACAAAAAAAAAAAAAACAATATACCCTACTACGTTATAAAGAATTGATAAAGAATTGATAAGAATTTAAAAAACTAGTATGTGTCACACCACAATCATCTAACTACACAATTTGAAATTGTACGTAATTATTGTAAGTTGAATATATATTTATTCACTTCTTCACAAAAAGTTGGTATATCTCAACAAAAATTAAATGTTCCGATACTTAAAAATGAACCTCATAGACAGAATCACGAATTCAAATTAGGATAAAAATCTCAAATGAAAACGAAAACTAAAAGTTGTACATTTTCTCCTCTTTACCAACGGGAATTTAACGGTCATTTCATCCCACCCATCACCGTAGCACATTGAAATGAGAAAATTAAACTCTTCCTATGTAAAACAAAAATAAATAAGAGCGCATTCCTTACTACACACTTGAAATTATCTCCCACGCCACATCCCACTCTAACCCTTTTTTTAACAATGTCATGTGCTACCACCGAAAACAAAAAGTGATCGATTGTCTCCTTTTTACAGATCCATACATACATAGGTATACCAAACCTACCCACATTATACTAGTTATACCTATGTATATATATTTTGGCGTCAACCACTGGAAACATTCATTGCTTGGTGCAGTACATCACTCACAGTGAAATGTAAACCCCATTCAATAATAATTTTAATCATTCATCTGCATTAAAATGTAGGGATCTAAAACATTCACCCATACGCAAAATTAAATCAAAACAATTAGTAACGATAACAAACATTTCAACCATGACCATGCACAATTGCCATGAGAAAAAAATGAAAAAAAAAAAAACAGACAGTGCATGACCTATATAATTCTACACGCAATATAATAGATTTCTTTCCACAAAATAAGCAGACAAAAAATACAAACCGCATGCGCCAACGAAAAAAAAAAAACATACATATGTACTACGTACAAGATACACAAAATTCAAATAAATCTCCTGCCACGATCTCACCACGCGAAGTGAACACGAACTCCCACGAAGTCTACTCCTCCGAAAAAGAGCATACACAATTAACACAATACACATCACATTTATAATAACCTTAGAAAAGAGAATAAGGAAAAAAAGAAAGCATTACCACCCAGTGGATTTCTTTTGAACCAAACTTCCTTGTGTGCGTGAGCAAAGATGTTTTTCAAGTTAAAAACAGCAAAATATACAACTCTTTCAAAATTAAAATTAAAAAAACCGTGAGAGAAAATATAACTTTGTTTTCTAAATTTAATAAACAAAACACCAAACAAAAATAAAAAAAATATGTGGTAATTGTATTGGCTGTCCTTACCTAACCACGGCATTACAAATAGTGTCACATCGGCGGGTTAACTGAGGTTCAACGATGGTTCAAGGTTCTAATATGCACTAAAAGCCAATTACATGCCTGAACCATCGTTGAACCACAGTTAATCCGCCGAAATTGGTGAGTTAAAATTCCTGAACCACGGATCAAATATTTGTACAACTGGCCCTTAGATTAAGAATCCAGAACTTATGTCTTACGTAAAATATCATTAACTTGGGACCACTGTGAATGGTCTTATGGTGCGAATCCGAAACAATAAGTTTTGAAAAATTGCAATTTTCACATTTGATTTTAAGTTCTTTATCTCAGATGGAAAGTATTGAGGCTGTGATATAGATGTATAATACTCAAAAATTAATTTTGAATTTAAAAAGGATTAAGAGTATCTTCAAATGATTTCCTCTTCTTAAACCTATTAACGATAAATGTAACTTGTTACGCGAAGAAGTTTATTCAAAGAAGAGTAATTTTGACAAAAGATCAAACGAGGATGGTAATTTAATAGTAAATCAATTAGTTTCAGCCTTCTTTTCGAAATCAATTTCATATTGTAAAACCTCTCGATTTGGCCACTCGGATTGAGGCAAAATAAACCCACTTTGGACCAAACCACCACAGGTCATAGTTTTGAAGATCAGGGGGCTGTAACCCACGCGAAGCACATTCCGCAGGATTGTCGTCGTACATGATGTCAATCTGAAATATTTGTCAATTGTTGTATCTCTGTAACCCTGTTGGCATCGAATGTTTTCCAACGTATAGGCAATGCGTGAATCCACACAAGAACAATTTTAGAATCAGTCCAAAAATACGATTTAATATTTCGATTGCAGTCATATATTTTTGAAATAATTTGGATAATAACACAGCACCACATAACTCAAGACGCGGTAGCGATACTTGTTTGATAAGAGCAACTTTTGTTTTAGCCGTAATAAAATTGATAACAAATTTATATTCATTTATACAACGGTAGTAAAGTACTGCTGAATAAGCAGAATTTGAGGCGTCTGAGGAGCCGTGAACTTCTCCAAAAGCCGTAGTTTTAGTTCCAAGCCATCTTGGGATTTTAAGGGTATGTTCCTATTAAAAAATCGGCTAGGGATTTTGCGTTGAGCCGTGTAGCGTCTAGAGTTCTTACAATATTTTAATGTAACAAAAAGTTTTCGATTGGTAATTAATTGGCTGAAGTTTTTTTTCAGTTTTAAAAATTTAAAAAAAATGGATTATACCTTAAATCCGAGAGAGAAATAAAAAAAAAGAAATTTTCGGTAGCAGTTTGCAGGAATCAATGAATTATATTATAATTTTTCGTTTTTTATTTTTTTCTTATTTTTATTTTAAAGACAATAAATGAGTGAGGTAAACGGCGATTTAATTTTTTAATATTTTTATAATCTTTTCTCAAAAAAAAATTAATAAAGTTACACACAAATAAGACGAATTTTCAAGGGGATACGGTTGTATCATTTGATAAAACTTCAAAAGTTTTCAAGATATTGAAGCCAAATAAATTTTATTTCAATGTCAGTAAACATGAGCTGTTATTTGTATTTTTTTTTTTTTTTTTTTGAAAATTTTTATAATCACTTTTTAGAGACAAATGCAAAAAAATGTTGTTTTTTTTGGAATATTTCGGGGAAAATCCTTCAATAGTACTTAAGGGTATGTTCCTATTAAAAAATCGGCTAGGGATTTTGCGTTGAGCCGTGTAGCGTCTAGAGTTCTTACAATATTTTAATGTAACAAAAAGTTTTCGATTGGTAATTAATTGGCTGAAGTTTTTTTTCAGTTTTAAAAATTAAAAAAAAATGTATTATACCTTAAATCCGAGAGAGAAATAAAAAAAAAGAAATTTTCGGTAGCAGTTTGCAGGAATCAATGAATTATATTATAATTTTTCGTTTTTTATTTTTTTCTTATTTTTATTTCAAAGACAATAAATGAGTGAGGTAAACGGCGATTTAATTTTTTAATATTTTTATAATCTTTTCTCAAAAAAAATTAATAAAGTTACACACAAATAAGACGAATTTTCAAGGGTATACGGTTGTATCATTTGATAAAACTTCAAAAGTTTTCAAGATATTGAAGCCAAATAAATTTTATTTCAATGTCAGTAAACATGAGCTGTTATTTGTATTTTTATAATCACTTTTTAGAGACAAATGCAAAAAAACGTTGTTTTTTTTTTGGAATATTTCGGGGAAAATCCTTCAATAGTACTTAATTAATTTTGTTATTTTTTAAAATTATTTATTTACGAAAGCAAATATGCAAGAGTAGTAAACTGCGATTTAAAAAATATTTTTTTTTTGCTTATAACATATTTAAAAATGCAATATTATAAGTCAAAATGTTAACTGTAGTTGTGGGAGCAAGAGGCACCGTAGAACTTCAAAATATTTGTATTATTTTTTTTTTATATTTTCTTCATTATTCGCAGTGAAGGAAACAATAACTTTATTAACAGTTTAATTAATTTTTATTTTAGAAAATGGGTCCATTTTGCGTTTTTTAACATAAAATTTCTTTCCACACGCACACAAAGAAGTTTGCAGTTCAGAAAAAATCTGCTGCAGTATCAGCGCCAACTCTCTTTGTTCTCACTCCAAAACAAATATCGCCATTGTTCTTGTTTTTTCTTATTATGTAGTTTGTTCCTCCTGTTTTTATTTCTCATCTCGCGGCAGAGACAGAATATAATAATAAACTGTTGTTGGATATTCATTCATATATTTGCTTAGCTGACATGTCTTTTCGATGGTCGGCCAGCAATATTTTGGATGGAGGGGAGATATACAAGTGCAAGAAAAGTATATGGCACATGCGTTCGCATATATTTTTGTGGGTCGTCTTTCATCTCGCAGCAAAGTAGGTTATGTATGAAAAAACCTGTTCCTCATGTTTTTTCTTTGTTGGTTCGATGGTTGCCCAGAATAATGTTTTTTAGAAGGTTTGGTGGTTGATTAGGAACATTGCGAGAGGCAGGGTGGGAGTGAGAGGACATTAGGTATTTTGTGCATAAAAATAAATTGTACATTTGTGTAGCTTATAAGTAGCTATGTATGTACATTTTTTTGATGGCTCATCTGTTGGAATGTTTTTTAATATAGTTCGTATAGAATTAGGTATATACCTACAGGGTGATGGGTATAAGATGCACCTGCTGGAGCGAGTAGGTTGGGTTGAGAAAAGAAAAAAATAGTATAGTAAAAATAAAATAGTAAGTTTGGAAATAAATTAAATTTTTATTATTAATAGCCAGCTCGGTACTGCGCCCTTTCACTGCAAAACCATCGATCGAACTAAATTCAAACGATATCCCACCACAGTACCGAGCTGCACTCACACAGACGTCTTTTCATCCCTTAAGTAGGATCTTCGTATGAGATGGGTTTTCTCTCATTCCACTTGATTCTGACTTGTGATAGTGTGGTGGACATTTATGGTTGTGAACGATTCACTCGTTTTACACAAAAAAGTTTTAAACTAATTTTTTTTCAAAATTTTATATAATTAAGTATAGTTTTTGTATTCAAAATTCAATGCTCTTATTAGCTTTTAGTCAAAAAAAGAAAACCAGATGCTAAAATGTCTTTTAGTTTTTAAGAAAATTGAAAATAACGAAATCTACCAGTGTTCAGACAAACTAAGTTCTAAGCTCTCCGGTCAGAGAACAGAAGCCAAAATGTAGTTAATCCTTACATAAACATAAGACAAGTGAGTAAAAGTTGTTAAGATATTTCATGATATCTTTTAAAGTATGCGTCCTAAGACCTTCCAGTTTCCAATATTTGAGTTTAATTTTTTTTTTTTCAAATTTTGAGATTGAAAGTTAATTGCTCAAAACTATTCGCTAAAAAAACTTGATTTAAAAAGTTATTTTAATAAAAATTCACCTTCTTATAACGAAAATTCTTTTGAATATGTTACTTATTAACTGAAAAAAGTTTGAAAAAAAATTAATTTTCGTTTTCTTTTGATGATGATAAAACAATGGTTAAAATCACTCCTTTAATTATTATTTTTTAGTTTGACAATTCTTAACGTAAAAACGGTCTTACGGATCAATTTGAAAATTTACAGGATTTTTGTTGGTTTATTTTTCTGTAAGACGTTGTACTAGTTTTAGGATTGTGATCATTAAAAAAGATTTACAAAAACACTACAAAAACTCATTTTTTTGTAGGTAGGTACCTACTTTTTCAAAAATTTGCGAGTAGTGCACAAAAATTTTTCTTTATAATGTTTCAAACAAATCTCTTAGGATTTTAGCACTGTTTTTTTAAACTGGCAGATACTATTGATTAACTTAAAAAAAATGTTTGATGAAGATCCAGATGTTCAAATTTTTTTTAAAAGTTTTTGGCTTGTGCTATTTTTTGTGATTGCGCAGTAACGGTATATTAAAAAAATAATATAAAAAAGTAATTGAAAACTAGTAATATAAATCTTACTTGCTTTTAATTTCATCTCAATACGACCATTTTTCACTAAGATAAGTAGGTACAACTCTTCAAAAAAACACAAAAAAAAAGACGAAAAAAATCATTCCCTAATTTTGTTTGTCTAGTGCAATATGCATACATTTTTTTGCATTCGCCGTAATTTTTTTGTGTCACATATCTAAGCGTTTAGAGATTATATATTTTTTAACTATCTATATTTTTCGCCTTTACAGTTTTTGAATTCGAATAACGGCCCTTCCCGTTTAAATAATTTCTCGACCTTTACACAAACTTACTCTTTGTTACTTATGGGTAATAGCTACCTAATTTTGAATTTAAAAAATCCTATCTAACCTACCTACCTATCATATATTAAAAAATGTCAATTCCATACATTTTCATAATTAGGTATCTACCTATACCTATTTAGACCTACAATTTAAAAAAAATCTCAAAACGAAACTTAAATTTTACGTAATAATAATAGGTACCTACCTAACTAATAAAGAACATTTTTTTCTTTTGCAATTAGAAGATTAAGACAAACAAAAAATATTTTCTTGCATGCAAGGATAAAATGAAAAATCAGAAAATTAAAAAAAAAAATTCACCGCCACCAAACCACCAACCCATCTCTCATTCATATGTACTACATTGTACCTAAATATATTCTCATTTCTCATATCCAAAAGACAAAACGAAAACAAGGAAAAAAACTATATAGGTTCAAAATTTCATTCGCGCGAGTTTTGTTTTAGATTGTTTTATTTAACTGAATGAATTATACAACTGTTTTAGTTTTGGATTTTGTTTTATTTAGTCAACTGAATGAATTATATAATTGTTTTAGATTTTGTTTTATTTAGTCAACTGAACTGAGAGAGGAATCGATCCAGACTGATTTAATTTAACTTCTTGAGCTCAGAAGGAACTCAATTATCTTGGGTATTCAAACGCCCACACAAAATGAAGAGATCGCTTACAAGTGCTTTATCTGCAACGTTGCAAACGATCGCAGCTTTTGTTTGTATCAATCCATAATGATACTCATGGATAAACAAAATAATGCTTAATTAACAGTATTTGATTTTATTATTGTTTGTCGGATTGATTTCCAGTCCAGCAAACAATGCAATAATGCAACAAAGTATTTTATACTTTGGAAATATATATGTAGATATACATATGTGTAACTGAATTATATAACTCTTCCCCTCTCAGAATAAAGATACTCCTGGATCGTACATAATATAAATTTTCAAAATGATCCAAAAGTTATTTTTTTTTTTTTTTTTTAAACTAATATAATGTATAACACTTTGTGTTTATATAAAAAAATTATGATTTCATTTTAATAAAAACTTAAATTTAAATTTACTTAGGCAATTCAATGCCCAATTCTTTAAGAAAATCATTAGACATTTTCTGTATTTCTTCTTTTTCTTTATTTATTTTATTTATATCAATTTCGTCCATTTTATTTGATTTGATTTCATTTATAGCTATAGGTAGTATATTTTGTTTTATTTTGTTTTTCTTGGTGCGTAATATTAAAACTATCATAGTTATTAATACAAATATAAAAACAGTTAATAATAAATTGTAGTTAATATTTTTATGTGATTTTAGTTCATCAATTTGTTTTACGTTCTTTTCATTGTTTGTTATAATTTCTTCTATCGTTATTTTAGGAGTAAATGTCACGTTATTTATTATTGGATAAATAAATTTTTCACTAAAAACATTTCGTTGATTATTAAAAAAATGATTCAAAATTTCAAATGAACAATTATTAAAATGTATTAAATAGTTATTATTGAGAACAGTATTTCTCGAATTACAATTCTGTTTTAAGTTTACATTATTTCCGTTTTTTAATATAATAGTTTCTTCGTCTATTTTAACAATCTCAACATTTTTGTTTTTTATTGTTTTGCAGTTGTTTCGAACTACACAATTTTTTGATATTTTAAATTCGTTCAATATATTTTCTTTTTCATAAGTAAATGTATTGTTATTATAATCAATTACTGCTTCAATTTTTTCATCTATTTCTCTCATTTCCTCATTTGGAATTGGTATTATAATTCTCACTTGAATTTTTTTGAATTCCTTTGGAATTTTTAACACAAATAATAATAGATTATTTTTATGTTCTACAACAGCAGTTCTTAAGTATTTAAGTTTATTTAAATTTATATCATATGTGTCAATTTCTTCACTAGTAAGTATATTTGGATGAATCAAACCATGTTGAGCGGATATAACATTGTCTTGAATATTCTCTATCAAATTCCTCAATAAATTTAATTGTATCATTTTGTCAAAATATAAATTTTGTAAAATTATTTTCTTTAAAGATTGATCTATTGAATCTAGGTTATAAACTAAAATTTGTCTCTCGTTTAATATTGTTTTCTTAATAAATTCTATTGATTTGTTAAAATAATCATTTACTTTAACCTGTTGATTTAAATTTGTTATAGTGTTATGTAAATTTAAGTCTACTCTATTTAAATGGTTGTTTATATCTTCTTTATCAGTATCATCCATCGTTCCAAAAAGGAATGATGAAGTTCTTCCAATTATATTTACTAATCCTCGTTTGAATCTACGTTTTTCTTTGGGAATTAAAGTATGTAACTTATTTTTCAAAATTTCTAATTCTGATAAAATCATCATTTCATGATTACTGTATAAGGGTCCTATATTTTTTTCAATTTGGTTTAGAATATTAATTATTTCATTTGTGTTTATTATATGAACAATTAAATCGGATTTAATTACTATGTCTTCCATTTTACCATTAATTTCAATATATCCATTCTGATCTAATATGGGTTGTACATTAATCATTGCTGTTATGAGGTTCATGGTGCTCAGCATTATTAGTATTAGGATTATCTGCAAATTTATACTTTCTTTTAATATTTGTTGAATGAATATTGTCTAATTTTTCGAATCTATATTTAGGCTCTTCCTTATGTCTCACTGCTTTATAGTTTTTAATGTATGCTCTCGTTCTATCATCGATATATTCTTCCCTTCCTTTGTTTGCCTTATTTAGAAAATTAGTTTTAGCTTTCAAAATGTTTTCCTTTATTTTAACATATTCTACTTCTTTATTTTGAACTCTCGTTGGAGTAGTTTTAATAGTACTATGTACTCTATTATTATATACTCTGACTGAATGCTGTATAATTCGTTTAACTGATAACTCTTTCTGTTCTTTTTTAATTATTCTAAATATTTCAGCTATACTATTGTGAAAACGCTCAATATCAGAATTACCTGTGTGACTATTTGGTTTTGTGTAATGAACATTGATATTTTCATTAGTAAAATATTCTGTTATTATAAGTGTTCTAAATTCGTTATCGGCTACTACTTTTGTCGGTTTCCCGATCCTTGTAAAATGTTCTTCTAGAGTTTCTAATAAAGTATAAGCATTTCTGTCGATTAAATAATAAATAAACCCAAATTTGGAAAATTTATCTATTACGGTTAAGAAGTTATGTTTCATTATGGTATAAGTATCGATATGAATAATTTCATTGATTGTTTCAGGCGTTTCTGTCAAATTAAATACTTCTTTTATTGGTTTTCTATCGTATTTTACTTCATTACATCTGTCACAATTGTTTATTACTCTCCAAATAAAGTCAAGTAGTTTCGGATAATATATTTTGTATTTAATATTTTGATAAGTTTCATTTATTCCAGAGTGGTAACTCTCTCTTGTATGATATAAAGCTATTTGTTTCACTAATTCTTCTTCGGTTTTAATATTTTCTGCTCTATATGTGCATCTAATGAATTTTACTGTTTTACTACTAGAGTAAATACGTCTGATAATTTCTTGAAATATGTTGTATTGCCTGTCTTCTAATTCTGTGAATATTCCAACAGTTCCTTTCAGATTATGTTCCTTTAAAAAACTTTCACAATTATTGAAATCTTTTTGTTCTATGTACATTATTTTATTTCTAAAAATTATTTCTACTTCTTCGTATTTTTGTTTTACTAAAATTATTTGAAATCTATACTTGTTTACTATATCCTCCTTTATTGGTATGTAATCTAATAAATTTTCTTCTGCAGAATGTATAGTTACTAGTTCATCAATGAAATTACTTTCACTTGAACATTTTGTTGCATTTGCTTCACTATAATCTGTATCTGATTCTAGTTCTTCATTATGAATATCTATACTTGTGTCTGTTTCACTTGATTCCTTTTCTTCACTTGTTTCTCCTTTTATTCTTGACAAAAAGTCGGCTACTTTATTGTCCTTACCTTTAAGGTAATCTATTTTATACTCGTATGCATTTAATTTTATTAACCATTTCTGATGTCTAGCGGATAAATCTTTTCCTTTATATTTTGTAACTAAATATTTTAAAGGTAAGTGATCGCTAAGAATATGAAATTTTCGGCCGTAGAGGTATGGTCTGAAGTAACCTAAAGCCCATACCACAGCTAAAAACTCTTTATCCGTAGTCGAGTAATTCCTCTCGTGTTTATTGAGAGTTCTCGACGAATAACATATTGGATGACCTTCTTGTGTCAATACCGCTCCAAGGGCGAAATCAGATGCATCTGTTATTACTGTAAAACTTTTGTCAAAGTTTGGAAATTGTAAAATGGGGTGATGAGTTATTATTTCTTTTAATTTCTCAAATGCATTTATATAATTAGGATCTGATGTATTGATTTTCATATCCTTCCTTAGATACTTAATTATTGGGTGTGCAACTTGAGAATAATTTTTTATAAACTTTCTATAGAATCCCGTGATTCCTAAGAAGCTTTTAATTTGAGTTTCTGTCCTAGGTAACTTTAGTTCTTGTATAACTTTAATTTTATTTGGATTTGGCTTTAGGCCTTCTTTTGTAAGAATATGACCTAGAAATGGTGTTTCCTTTTTCATGAAAGAACACTTATCTATTTGTATTTTTAAATTATTTTTGTTTAAAACATGCAATATTTCTTTAATATTGTTAATGTGTTCTTGTAGTGAAACACTAAAAATTAAAATATCATCCATGTAGACTATACATGATTTATTTATGAAGTCTCTAAGTACTTCATTCATTAATCTCATAAAAGTTGCCGGAGCATTTTTGAGTCCAAATGGCATACGTATAAATTCGTATAAGCCATGAGGAGTAACAAATGCTGTCTTTTTCCGGTCTTCTTCTCTGACTTTAATCTGGTGATAGCCTTTCGCTAAATCCAGTGTAGAGAAGTATTGGGACTTACCCAATTTATCTAGGATTGAATCAATTTTCGGAATTGGATATTTATCATCCTCCGTTATCTCATTCAACTTTCGATAATCGATAACAATTCGATATTTCTGTTTTCCAGAATTATCTACCTTTTTTGGAATAACTATTAAAGGACTTGTGTACTTTGAATAGCTTTTTTGTATTATCCCTTGGTTTTCCATATCTACTATTTGTCTTCTAACCTCCTCTTCGTACTTTTGAGGGTATCTATAAATTTTTGAATTTATTTGTCTATCAGTGGTTGTGTTAATTTCATGTTCTATAACATGTGTATGTGTTAATACATCTCCTTCTTTAAAAAAATAAATGGTTAAACTTATGTAATAGTTTACTCAATGCAATTCTTTCTTCTTCATTTAGATGTCCTATTTCTAATTTATCAGTATTAAATGTAATTTCTAGAATTGTAATCCTATTAAATGGATCCTCCTGAAATTTAATACTTTGTTCGTTTATAACAACTTTATTGTTTTCCATATCAATTTTTGCGTTGGTGTATCTTAATATATCAGTTCCTATAATAAATTGATATTTCCTATCAGTAATAAAATTATGAACTTTCCATTTTATTAAAGCGTTTTTTGGTAACATAAATTCTTTTGGACAAGTTGTATGAACTTCCTCACTAAAACTATCTTTTTTATTTATTGTTGAATATGTCACTGGTGAAATTTTTATTTGTTTCAATTCCTTTACGCTTGAACTTATTAAACTAACATTAAGTGCTCCAGTATCTACTAAGGCTAAATATTCTGTATTGTCAATTGTGATTTTTATTATGGGAGATCTATATTCTTCTCCCGATTGATAAAAAAATTTCCTATTTCAATAATATCAGTATTAGTATCAGTAGAATTTTTCTCTCGTAACAATTGACCGTTATCAATTTGCTTATTTTCAGAATTATTAACAGATATGTGATCCACATCCATTGGAACTACCGAACTTTGATTTTGATTATTATTATAATTTCCTGATTGCTTTCTATAATTATTACTTCGGTTAAAATTTCCTCGCTGATTTTGATTCTGATTATTATTATTGTGGTGAAAATTGTTATTGTAATTCCCTGATTGCTGGTTATGATTATAATGATTAGAATTTCCTCCTTGATTTTGATACTGATTATTGTGATTCTTTTTATAGTAATTATTGTAATTTCCTGCTTGTTTTCCGTAATTATTATCTCGATTTAAATTTTTTTCCTGATATTGATACTGATTATTATTGTTATTATTTTGGTTAGCTTTATAATTTTTATTAAATTTACTTGTATGTTGTACTTTTTTTGTGTAATGATTATTCTTGTTTTCAAATATTCTGTATTCATTCCTAATGCAATTATCCTCAAAATCTACACAGTCTAACTCATCCAAAATATCCTGAAGATTATGTTTCTTTTTAATAGCATAAGCTAATGTTCCTTGAGTTATTCTTTTTACAGTATTTATTAATAATGATTCTATTCCTGAGGGCCTTCCTCTATACGTCCTAAGTAGTATTCCACACTTTGAATAAATGCGGATACTTGAGTATTCTTCCCATTAAATGGAGTTAAATGCTTTATTTCTGTGAGCATTCTTTCTTTGACGGATGCGGGATTTGAAATTATATTCGCCTGGACTCTCACCAGTGTATTTAACACTGTTTGTGTTTCGTTAAGAGTTTGAATTATGTTTTCCATTGTCAATTTTTTTTTAATCTTGTTTAAGTAAATTAATTAATTATTACTTTTATTGTTCTTTACTTATTAATCACATTGATTATTAAATGTTCACTTTTTGCTTCGATTCTATTTTTTTTTTTTTCTTTTCATTCAATATTACAGCGACGAGTGAAAATTGAATTTTTCTTACTCTTTGCACTCATATTCGATTAATTTTCAGTAAATTACTTTCGGTGCTAACTTTTTAATTTTCAAAGGTTCTTTTCGGATATTTTTTTTTTTTAATATCCTACCGCGACTGCGCCAGTTTTGTTTTAGATTGTTTTATTTAACTGAATGAATTATACAACTGTTTTAGTTTTGGATTTTGTTTTATTTAGTCAACTGAATGAATTATATAATTGTTTTAGATTTTGTTTTATTTAGTCAACTGAACTGAGAGAGGAATCGATCCAGACTGATTTAATTTAACTTCTTGAGCTCAGAAGGAACTCAATTATCTTGGGTATTCAAACGCCCACACAAAATGAAGAGATCGCTTACAAGTGCTTTATCTGCAACGTTGCAAACGATCGCAGCTTTTGTTTGTATCAATCCATAATGATACTCATGGATAAACAAAATAATGCTTAATTAACAGTATTTGATTTTATTATTGTTTGTCGGATTGATTTCCAGTCCAGCAAACAATGCAATAATGCAACAAAGTATTTTATACTTTGGAAATATATGTGTAGATATACATAATGTGTAACTGAATTATATAACTCGCGCGCCGGCCGGCCGTGCCGTCGCCGCCGCCCCGTGTCGGTCAGTCTCATTAGGTTCTTTCTGCACATAAATATATATGTGTGTATACTTGTGTGCGCTTGTGCAACTCTTTTTGCTATGCATATCATGAATACATATTATGTCTCTGTGGCTCTCATCTGGCTCTGAGAAACGAATAGCACAAGCGAAGCGAGAATGACACAGGTCATTTGGTAAAGAAGAGAATCATATTTTCACTAATACATTCATGATAAAAAAGGGAACCCAGCCTTAAGGCTGGGTTCCCTTTTTTTTCAAACTCAAAGTTCATGTAAATGCATTTGAGTGTATTAGTGAAAATACCAAATGACCTGTGTCATTCTCGCTTGTGCTATTCGTTTCTCAGAGCAAGATGAGAGCCACAGAGACATATAATATGTATTCACGCTATGCATAGCAAAAAGAGTTGAACAAGCGCACACAAGTATACACACATAGGTATATATTTATGTGCAGAGAGAACCTAATAAGACTGACCGACATGGGGCGACGCACAGTGGGACGACCCATAGCAATAAATAAAAAAATCAAATGTTATAGCGGTACTTTTGAGTGATTGGTAAGACATCACAAATATATATAGGTTCTAACTGCATCAAAATTTTTTGCATTGACCAATTAGTGCAAAAGTTATAGAGCGGCAAACATTGTCAAGTTTATTTTTTTTTTTTGTGGTGAAAAAATGGTGTTTTTAAATTCAATTTTGTTTTTCTCCTAAAATTTTTTGTGCGCTAAAAAATTAACTCAATTATGGATAGTAACACTGTTCAAGGTATTTAAATTAATATTTAATAATAAAAACATCTTTTATTTTTATTGTGTTTTTTATTCGTGGTTTTTTCAAGTGAGGGTAGAAGTTAAAAAAAAAAAAAAAAATTGACTTTGAGTAAGCTTTTCTTTTTTAGGCCTAAAAGGCTCTCTGAGGTTTTTATGGTTTTATACTCAGTAAAGTGTCCTTTAAGTGAATCAAGAAAAAAATCTTGCTACAATTTTGCTCCAAGTACTTAAAATTACGTTTTTTAGGTTCAACTCCCTGTATTAAAAATGCCGAAATTTTTGAAACGTGGCTGGATAGTGATAGAACCAGGAAATTTGAGAATGTTTGTGAAAGAATTCAAAAACTTCTTGGCTTAGAAGAGCGAATGGAAGAGTTGGACAAGCAAATTACGGAAATTGCTAAATTTTATTGTCTCAAGGTGAAGCAGAAGTGGGAGCAGTGTTGTAGAAGACTTAATGCTTTGAATGTTTGCTTCACATCGCATACAGATTACCAATTCAAACTTGGGCAGTTCGTGGCCAAGAAAATAAATTAATATTTGATGAGAGGAAAAAGCAGATACAATAAAATTTCAGCGAAAAAATGGGGCTCCTTGTCGACATTCCAAAGCCCGGTTATGGAACAACCAATGACGGAAATACCACGAGAAGGTTTTTCTCAAACCTAAGGCTCAGTTCTGAAATTACTGGTGCGGACAAGGACCTGATTTTTAATTTTGGAATTATCCTTCGAACAATTGCATCTGGTCGTCAGATAAACATGGACAATTTTGTAAAGCTATTGGAAGAAACAAAAAGCATATACTTAACAAAATACAGTTGGTATTACATGCCAAGCAGCGTGCACAAGCTTCTTATTCATGGGAAGGATATAATAAGCTTTTTCGAATTACCAATTGGTGTTCTTTCCGAAGAAGCCTTGGAAGCAAGCCATAAGGAAATAAGAAAAGCTAGACTGGATCACACCACAAAAACAGCGAGATATCATACAATGAGTGATTTAATTAATGATTTACTGATTTGATCTGATCCACAGCTCTCGCATTTGCGGTCAAAAAATTGACATATGTCAAATTATGATCAAGATATATGCCCATATTTATTAACAGACGAAACAAATCTTAGTTTTCCCGTTGAATTGAACCCGGAAGACTTAAATTATACATCCAAAACCGACACCGAATTATAAGTTTTTTTCTTTATATTGCTATTTTGTTTTTTGTTTTTTGTATTCAAATAATATTGTTATTTATTGTTATATTTGTCATACATAGAAATCATACAAGAAATTTAATTATTTGTTATTAAAAGAAGAAATAAAATTAATAATAAAATGGAAATCCTAAAAAAAAGTTCGCTGCTCAACTCTTTTGATGAAATGAACTTTAATTTCCTTGCTAAAACTTTTCCATTTATTTGGTTTTCATGTTTAATTCATAGATTTAGGTGTAAAAAGACGTCCCAATGCAACTTTGCGTGATTTCAATAACTTAAACAAAAGATATGAGTTTTGCCGATTTCCCCATACATTCGTCCCACTGTGCGACGGCGACGACACGGCCGGCGCGCGCGAATGAAATTTTGAACCTATATAGTTTTTTTTCTTGCTATCGTTGTTTTGTCTTTTGGATATGAGAAATGAGAATATAATGTAGGTACAATGTACATATGAATGAGAATTTTCTGATTTTTCATTTTATCCTTGCATGCAAGAACATATTTTTTGTTTGTCATAATCTTCTAATTGCAAAAGAAAAACATGTTCTTTATTAGTTAGGTAGGTACCTATTATTATTACGTAAAATGTAAGTTTCGTTTTGAGTTTTTTTTTAAATTGTAGGTCGAAATAGGTATAGGTATAGATACCTAATTATGAAAATGTTCAAACAAAGATAAAACTATATATATACGGACCACCACCACAAAAACCCTAAAAAGAGTTAAATACGAGTGCGTGTGTAATACAGTCATACCTATACCTATTTTTTTTTTAACTTATTGCCCTCCCACCCTCCATCTCAAATATTCCTAATCGACCACAAAACACCAATAAAGATTTGTATATCTATTCTATTTCTAATTCTATACGTACTATATTCAAAAACAATCCAACAGATGAGCCATCAAAATAATTTACATACATACATACTTATAAGCTACACAAGTGTGCAATTTATTTTTATGCACAAAATAATGTCCTCTCGTTCCCACCCTGCCTCTCGCAATGTTCCTAATGAACCACCAAACCTACTAAAAAACATTATTCTGGGCAACCATCGAACCAACAAAGAAAAAACATGATTGCATATTGAGGAACAGGTTTTTTCATACATGACCTACTTTGCTGCGAGATAAGAAAGACGACCCACAAAAATATACGCGAACGCATGTGCCATATACTTGTTTTGCACTTGTATATCTCCCCTCCATCCAAAATATTGCTGGCCGACCATCGAAAAGACATGTCAGCTAAGCAAATATATGAATGAATATCCAACAACAGGTTTTTATTATATTCTGTCTCTGCCGCGAGATGAGAAACAAAAAAAGGAGGAAAAAACTACATAATAAGAAAAAACAAGAACAAAGGCGATATTTGTTTTGGAGAGAGAAAAAAGAGAGTTGGCGCTGATACTGCAGCAGATTTCTTCTGAACTGCAAACTTCTTTGTGTGCGTGTGGATAGAAATTTTATGTTAAAAAACGCAAAATGGACCCATTTTCTAAAATTAAAATTAATTAAACTGTTATTAAAGTTATTGTTTTCTTCACTGCGAATAATGGAGGAAATATAAAAAAAAATAATACAAATACTTTGAAGTTCTACGGTGCCTCTTGCTCCCACAACTACAGTTAACATTTTGAATTATAATATTGCATTTTTAAATATGTTATAAGCAAAAAAAAATATTTTTTAAATCGCCGTTTACTACTCTTGCATATTTGCTTTCGTAAATAAATAATTTTAAAAAATAACAAAATTAATTAAGTACTATTACAAGATTATCCCCGAAATATTCCAAAAAAAAACAACGTTTTTTTGCATTTGTCTCTAAAAAGTGATTAAAAAATTTTTCAAAAAAAAAAATAAAAATACAAATAACGGCTCATGTTTACTGACATTGAAATAAAATTTATTTGGCTTCAATATCTTCAAAACTTTTGAAGTTTTATCAAATGATACAACCATATCACCTTGAAAATTCGTCTTATTTGTGTGTAACTTTATTAATTTTTTTTGAGAATAGATTATAAAAATATTAAAAAATTAAACCGCCGTTTACCTCACTCATTTATTGTTTTTGAAATAAAAATAAGAAAAAAATAAAAAACGAAAAATTAAATTATAATACATTGATTCTTGCAAACTGCTACCGAAAATTTCTCTTTTTTTTATTTCTCCCTCGGATTTAAGGTATAATGCATTTTTTTTTAATTTTTAAAACTAAAAAAAAACTTCGGCCAATTAATTACCAATCGAAATCTTTTTGTTATATTAAAATATTGTAAGAACTCTAGACGCTACACGGCTCAACGCAAAATCCCTAGCCGATTTTTTAATAGGAACATACCCTTAATAGCTAGATTCCAATGAAGGCAGAGTTTTTCGATAAGTTTCTCATTCAACGCTTAGTGGATGGGAAAGTGGGTAATCCCATCCTATTCCAGCGCACCACAGCTTTCTAAAATAGATTTTGGCTAAAATAATTGTTGGTACCAACCACCCAAGCGGATCAAAAAGCTTAAAAGCATCCGACAATAAAGTTCTTTTAATATGCAAATCGCGTATTGGAACCGATATTTTAAAGAAAAAAATAAAGATAAAATATCGGATTCCAGAATAGGCCTAAGGCCTGAATTGAAGAATCGGAATTTCCATCAAAGTCAAAAGATAATTAACAATTTTCTGATGGAAGATTATATAAAAGTTCTGGTGAGTATGAAGACCGCTTTTTTAACTTGAATCTTTTTAGCTGTGATTATATCATCAGCTCCAGAAATAATGTCGTCAACATATATGTCTCGTTTTAGAATTTCGGAACCGATTGGGCAATTATAAGCTTCATCATCAGCAAGTTGCCGGAGCACACGTATAGATAAATAAGGTGCACAAGTTTTACCATATGTAACCGTTTGAAGTTTGTATAGCTGCATAGGATCAGAAGGGTTATTTCTCCAAATAATAAATGTGAAAACAATGAAAACTATTCGCCACCTCAAAATGACGGCTGACAAGTCGTTTTTAGGTATAGGACCTGGAAGTAGTTCTTAATTCAGGGCATTTGAAAATTGAGGTTTTGATGAACTGTCAAATACCACACGTAATTTGATACTGGTACTACTTTTCTTCAAAACACCATGACGTGGAAATTTAAAGACGTTTTCTGATTCAGAAAGATCAGAAAAATTATTCGAGAATGTCATATATTCAAGATCAATGTATTTACTAATGAATTTTGAGTATTTTTCGGAAAAGTTCTTTGTTCTAGGTGCTCGAATAGTTTGCGAGCATTATGCTTGAGTTTTTAAAACAAGGGTAGTCTCCACCTGAAACTTTTAACTTGAACGGAAGTCTAACAATATACCTATCTGAAGGCGAACCTTTTGAGGAAACACGGTAATGCGTTTCTTGGAAATACTTTTCACATGTTCGTTTTTCAGTGGTTTGTATGCGTGGTGTAGAAACTTCTTCAAGTTCCCAAAATTTTCGGAGAGAATTGTCAATGTTCACTTGTGTGTGAAACGATAACACATTTTGTGTATGTCTGTTTTGTTTGGCCCTAAAATGATCCAACCCAATTTAGTTTGTTGTGCAAGAGAACCGTCAATAGTTTTGATGATACCATCGAGAATAATTTCATGGAATACATCTGCACCAACAAGAATATCGATGCGCCCAGGCTCTGCAAAAAATGGGTCTGCCAAAGTAACTTTGGCAATATCAAATGGTATTGAAGCGTTAACTTTTTTAGCAGGAAAGTAACTACTGATAGAATTAATGACCAAAGCCTTGACAAGTAAAGAAAATTCAGCATTTGCTGGCAACAAGCCAGAGGACCTACGGGCGGGGTACGGCGTGTTTTTGCTAACGCAACCAAATTTTTGTTGGTTTTTTAACAATATCTTCTGTTTGCTTGTGTGTACTTTATATAACCCAGCAGGAAATTTCGTCTTCAATGAAAAATTAAGCTGAATTCATCATTGAATTCAAGTACCACTTCATAGGCGAAACAGTGTGCACTGATTACATCAGTAAAAAGTAATGCTTTGTTTCAGCAGTTCATGATTTTCATCACATTATCTGCTTTGCACTTAGAAACCATTTCCAAACAACCCTTTCTTTTACTTGTTTCAAAAAATCCAACTGATTTCAATACGGAATTAAACGTTGCTAAAGAGGAAAGAAAAATTAAGCGATGATTCAATTGATGAAAAGTCATGCATAAGTTCATCAGTTCATTCTCTAAATCCACTCGTCTGCTTTGTAAAGGATACTCTGCGAGAGAGAAAGAGTTCTGAAAACTCTCCTTGGCTTACTTTGGCCACAAATATGAAATTGATGTTGAATTAAAGTCGACGTTTTCAAATGAAAAGTAGTCAGTTCTAGTTCTCATTCTCTCTCAGTTTTAATTCTTAATCGCGTCGTCTGCTTTATATAACCTTCTTCTCGAGAAAAAGTAACGATAATCTAAAAATTGCCCTTTCTTTTTCCTGGTACGAACAATGTGATGATTTCTGTAGTGCAAAAATATGTACCCTTTTAATTCAACATGCTATGATCACGTGATCGTTTAAATTTGTTTTCCTTTATTCTGTATTTCTTTTGTGGCGCGTGTTTTATTTGTTGGCTTGTTGAACATTTTGGAAATCTTCTTTTGTTTTATATTTTCATTTCAAGTTAGTTGTTCTTTTTCTATGGAAGGAAGCGGGTGTTACATTTATGTGGAAAATAACGCCAAGGTTAGTAACTCTTTATAGTTACATATGTATGAATTATTGTAAACTGAACATTTTTTCTATTCCTAGGTTACTCGAGGAGCCACAATAAATAATTTTGTAATAATTAATAATTTTTTGTAATTATTTTAATTTATATTATGTAAATAATAATGCAATAAAAAGATAATAATTAGGTACATAAGTACCACATAAATTAAATCAGTTTTTATTTTAATAAGGGAAGTACATTCTACTATTGAAAAAGGTGGTGAAAAACCAATTCGCTTGTAATTGGTGATTTCACTACTGAATATTCCTCACATTTTTCCTCAGGCAATAATAAGTCCGTGAATAAGCAACTCTCAGTTACCTAATGATTTCACTATTGAATTTTCATCACATTATTTATCGATGAAAATAAGCAGATGAATCAGCGTGTTACATTTATGCAGTGATTTCACTGTTTAATATTCATCATATTTTTCATCATATTCTAAGCTGGTGAAAAAGCAACTTCCACCGAACCAGTGATTTCATTGTTGTATTTTCATCGAGAAAGTGGCATGTGCCTACCGCCAATGACATGCCCATGTTAAATTCATCAGAGAAAAGAGCACAAAAGTGGCGGGTGCAGCTTCTTTTCTTCAAGGAAGAAGCAGCTTATTCAGCACTGAATTTTTAGAAATTTCCTACTGGGAAGTACCACGTTTATGCGGTGTTGAAGCTAACTTGTTTTTACGTAATTTACTATCGAACTTAAGTCAAAAAATTGATTATTCACCCAATTTTTTTTAATTAATCGTTGGAATATTATAGATCTTTTTCTCTATAGATCTTAAGAAAACACAAAAAAATATTTATTGCATAAAAAAGCAAATACCTTCAACGAAACAAAAACAGGAGTGGGGTGAAGTTCAAATTTGTGAAAATGCACAATCAAGTATGTTTTCAACCCTCGATACCAGTTTTAGTTAAGCAGATATTTTACTTAATGTGCTGATGAGAGACAATTAAAAAAACTTTACTTTTCTTATAATTTTTCGTAATTTTCAAACCGTGTTGTATACTTAAAGAAATAGGCCACTTATTTTCTTAAATAAACAATTTCAGTTTAAATTTGATGCAAACATTATATAAAATAATAATTCAATAAAAATTGTATTCTTTTTATTTATTTATTTATTTGTTTAAATTTTAGCAAAAATAGAAAAAATCCTAGTTTGGGGTTAATGTTTAACTGAAATGTTTGACGTGTAAGTTCCATTTATCAAAGTAGTTAGGTTTTTTTGAAATATTTTTTTTTTGGTTAATGTGAAATAATGTTTATTTATTATTAAAAATGTATTATTTAAAAATAGTTTAATATAAAAACTGGGTTTTAAATTTAATTTATTTTAAAAACATTGATCTAAAACCTTGTGCGGCCTTAAGCCATAGACTGCTTACACTCACCCAATAAATTTGTCGATACTGATTATTTTTTAATTGTTTATACATTGTTGTGGACACCCGAACGTCAGTTTGAGTTCTGAAAATGAGAGATGCGACCGTGAAATAAAGCAATAGGAAGGTTTTTGGGAGAATAGAATATGGGAGGATGAAAGCGGGATAGAAAGAAGCAATAGAGAAATTAAAGTAGGAAGAGGGTTAGGATAAAGTAGGAACGGAGAAGGGAGGAAAATAATGTCCGCTACGGAAGCGATGGCATGCTCGCGATTCTCGGCTCAGCTCGCTGGATATAGGGGAGGATCTTGCAACCGTAGCTAGACCTCGCCTATTTCAAAAAGAAAATTTACATGCCAAAAAAAAAAACAGAACTAAACTAACACTGTCACCACTTAAACACATCACATCTTGGGATCGCCACTGTTGTCGTTGTAGCGCGACCTAGTCCCTCCCTTCCTGGAATTCGTTCGGCCATTTTTCAGAATTCCCCTTTCCTGAACTCAGGATTCTGTTGTCGTCAAACCATACTTTACCTACGGGGTTTTAGCCCGCCGTACTGCACCCTCTGAAAATGTCCTTAAAAAGTCATTGGAATCCTAGAAGCTCAGTGAAAACCAATTTCATTTCATATATCATTGACGTGATTTACAAAATCTCTTTATTTATCAAAAAAAACATTCAAAATACCTATTCGAAAACAAAATGATTGTAAACTCTTATCATATTAAGTCGAAAGAATTTACAAACAAAAATAACGAAATCTTTCAAAATTAAGAAAAATGAAAATTAACGGTTAAAATATGAAACGAAACTAAAAACGAATAAAAATTGAAACAACGGAACTGTCGCCGAACTGTAGATGACTAAAAGTGGGTCCTCAACCTGCACGGCAATTCCGCCGGTAATTGCGTCCCTAACCGATATTCGGACCAAGTCCTCGATTTCCCAGTTCTTTTTTCTAAGAATACCCAGTGTTCGGGCTCCAAACAAATCTAACCTCCTTTACCCAGCAGGAAATTTCGTCTTCAATGAAAAATTAAGCTGAATTCATCATTGAATTCAAGTACCACTTCATAGGCGAAACAGTGTGCACTGATTACATCAGTAAAAAGTAATGCTTTGTTTCAGCAGTTCATGATTTTCATCACATTATCTGCTTTGCACTTAGAAACCATTTCCAAACAACCCTTTCTTTTACTTGTTTCAAAAAATCCAACTGATTTCAATACGGAATTAAACGTTGCTAAAGAGGAAAGAAAAATTAAGCGATGATTCAATTGATGAAAAGTCATGCATAAGTTCATCAGTTCATTCTCTAAATCCACTCGTCTGCTTTGTAAAGGATACTCTGCGAGAGAGAAAGAGTTCTGAAAACTCTCCTTGGCTTACTTTGGCCACAAATATGAAATTGATGTTGAATTAAAGTCGACGTTTTCAAATGAAAAGTAGTCAGTTCTAGTTCTCATTCTCTCTCAGTTTTAATTCTTAATCGCGTCGTCTGCTTTATATAACCTTCTTCTCGAGAAAAAGTAACGATAATCTAAAAATTGCCCTTTCTTTTTCCTGGTACGAACAATGTGATGATTTCTGTAGTGCAAAAATATGTACCCTTTTAATTCAACATGCTATGATCACGTGATCGTTTAAATTTGTTTTCCTTTATTCTGTATTTCTTTTGTGGCGCGTGTTTTATTTGTTGGCTTGTTGAACATTTTGGAAATCTTCTTTTGTTTTATATTTTCATTTCAAGTTAGTTGTTCTTTTTCTATGGAAGGAAGCGGGTGTTACATTTATGTGGAAAATAACGCCAAGGTTAGTAACTCTTTATAGTTACATATGTATGAATTATTGTAAACTGAACATTTTTTCTATTCCTAGGTTACTCGAGGAGCCACAATAAATAATTTTGTAATAATTAATAATTTTTTGTAATTATTTTAATTTATATTATGTAAATAATAATGCAATAAAAAGATAATAATTAGGTACATAAGTACCACATAAATTAAATCAGTTTTTATTTTAATAAGGGAAGTACATTCTACTATTGAAAAAGGTGGTGAAAAACCAATTCGCTTGTAATTGGTGATTTCACTACTGAATATTCCTCACATTTTTCCTCAGGCAATAATAAGTCCGTGAATAAGCAACTCTCAGTTACCTAATGATTTCACTATTGAATTTTCATCACATTATTTATCGATGAAAATAAGCAGATGAATCAGCGTGTTACATTTATGCAGTGATTTCACTGTTTAATATTCATCATATTTTTCATCATATTCTAAGCTGGTGAAAAAGCAACTTCCACCGAACCAGTGATTTCATTGTTGTATTTTCATCGAGAAAGTGGCATGTGCCTACCGCCAATGACATGCCCATGTTAAATTCATCAGAGAAAAGAGCACAAAAGTGGCGGGTGCAGCTTCTTTTCTTCAAGGAAGAAGCAGCTTATTCAGCACTGAATTTTTAGAAATTTCCTACTGGGTTATTTTCCTACCTACAGAGAGCTCTTTGTACGTAGATAAAAGGGATTCGCAAAAGATTGCTACTCAATAACTGGTCTCTAGAGGATCCGGTATCCGTGAAAGGCTAGCGAAACTCGGGGTATCACTTGCAACGGACTCACTTCCCGCCAAGTAATAATCGCGAGTAGAACCACAAATTTAAAACAAATATATATATATAAAAAAATAGTGAAAATTTGAAGAAAAAATATGTAAAAGATTGCAAAAAGTTACACAGAAAATCTATAATTTCTATAATAAAATGTATATATATATATAAAAAAATAAAAAAGTATCACGCCAATCTATTCCCTAATAATAATCTGGAACCTGCTTCGGATGACGTCTTGGAATTTTGATTTTCTTATTTTCGTGTTTATTTAGGTATAAATTTAAGTTGAAATTTATTTTTAAGCAAAAAAAAAAAGTTACTTAGGTGAGGGTCGAATAGTTGGCGTTTCAAAGACAACTGAATGTCCTCTAAAATGGCGGGTAAAATCCTCACTTTCTTTGTATTTTAAGAGGAGTTGTACCACCGAGAAAAATACCTTTTTTTGTCTGTACAGAATTACTTGGTTCGTCTGGGTTTCAATCACAGACTCTTTTCCTCTTTTCCCTTCTCAAACTGAATTTCGCGCTAGGAATTTTCTGGTGGGTTGGTAAGTTCGGTACCTTTTAATCTGCCACTTTTCACCTGGCCTTATGGGACACTAGCAATCGCCCGGCGGCCACGACCTCTTGTCGTCGTCGTTGACCGCCAATATTCACCCTCACTATAAATTAAATAATTCGCACTATATCACTATATTCTTCTATGAACTTTTCTCAACTCACCCTTCGAACTTTTTATATGTATATATATAATAAAAAAAACTATGTAGAACTCCAGTCAGCAATATCTCGCCTCAAGCTTGAATTTAGTTAGTAGTTTGACTTAACTTTATTTGTTATTTTTTTTTGTATCACTACCGAACTATTCAAACCAACAATTTAATAAAAACTAGTACTAGGCACTATGACGTCGCTCGTACTCTAGTTCTTCCAGCAACGATGTCAACTCTAGCTGGGTTGAATAGACAGTGTCTATGACGATGACAAAGTCGTTACAGTATCGTCACTCGCAACCGTTGTACATCTTCTTTGTCATCGCCAAAATTCAACCTGATTGGAAGATTACTCTTAAAGGCTCAATTACCTATAGTGGTACAGGTGATGAATTTTCATTGTGTTCGTGCTAACTAATGTTCCTAATAATTCAAATAATTATTCTACCGGCTTTTCATTACCCTATAAAGCTTAGATTCAAAAAAACTAACTTTCCTTTTTCCTAAAAAATCCTCTTTACAATCATCTAGCTATCTGCTCCCTTTCATCTTTCTATATCCCATTACTCTAACCCTTTTCATCAATTTTTTAGTTGAATTTACTACCTGTCTGTCTATCTCGCCTCCCCCTCCTGGATACCCCACGATCATAAAATCATTCGCGTTATTCACTCCATTGATGTCGGTTGCGGTTCCCTCAATTTGAGAAAAACTTCTTGCCTCGACGCCACCAAATCTTTCGCGAAATATTTGTCAAAATTCATAGTTCCGGGCGTAAAAGTTTTCTGGATTCCCATTTAACGTGAGTTCCAACCCAAAAATCGAACCTGAACCATGGATATCGCACCACCAATCGGCGCAAACACAACCCTCATGGCATTCCCGGCTTTTTTCGCGCTCCTACTTGTCACTGCCGTAAAGCAACCATGGAAGCGGCATCGGGAACACCAGTACCTAGGGTTATACCTACCTCATGAGAACCAATAACCCGGATTTCAAGTACGGGCTTCCCGTCAGGTAGGTAACCGTTTTATTCTTGGTGACTAGGACCCTATTGGTCGGCTCGACACTAGTACCTACCCACTGTCTAGCGAACCGATCGTCCTGACCTACCTCACTCTAATAATAATTAACCCGTACCCGATACATATTAATTTATCTTTTTTTTTTTGAATTTTATCAACTTTGCCGAGTCTACTTATGTTTCTCGAGCCCAAGAGGTTTTCACATAGACGAAATGATCCCGATTACATATGGGCCTATTATATCCGAACCTTTGTGCCGCACACCGCCCGTACCCTTGGGTAGGTCAATGACCTTTCCTTGCAGAACCCTTTTTTGCCTATGACGTAGGTACTTACTATAAAGCATGTATTAGTATGTAGCACTGATCTCTATAATACATAGTGGATTCCCTACAAAGTATAACAGCTTTTCTACTTCCAATTGAAGATGACAAGTACGAAGGCAACTCAACACTTTAGGTATGTTCAGTGAGGCAACTCAACAATTTAGGTATGTTCAGTGAGGCTTTGGCAAAAACCAAAGTGGAATTTTTAAGAAAAAAAAGCAAAAGAAACGTCACTTGTTTGTAAATTTGATTTTTTGTAACTTAAAATAATTGTAAAAGTTAATTTAAAATATTTTAGTTGCAGTTTTATAAAAAAATTTGCATTTCATTATGTTATACAGTTATACCGTTATACAAAAAAATAGGCAACTCAACATTATAACAATTCTCAAATGGCATCAACTTTCTTGTATGGATGCGCTATCCAGTGTATTATAGAGATCAGTGGTATGTAGGTATATGTAACGTAAATAAAGTAAACTTTCGTATTCGACCTTTTTGTTTATTTCGCTTTAGCATTTAAGGAGATTTCATTTATTCGAACTGTGAAGTATTTCCATTTTACAGCACCGGCCTTCAGGCCACCTCTCTGGCTGGTAGCCGTAACAACCGTCAGATTTGATTTATGATTGGCTACAGTGATCGGTCCACCTTGGACGTGCTACGATAATCAGTCATACTGTTATACGGAAATACCAAAATAAGTTTTATACTTGGACAGATTCTGCTGAGCTGTCATCTTCAGGTGGTGTAACCTATTGTTATGACTGCGCTATCCGGTTGTATGAACACATAGCAGATAAAGGCAATTATAACAGTGTTCTATACTACTAAAAAGTCAATTTTACTTCCGTTGGTATACACTGATTGACCTCTGTCAGTTTTAGTAGATTCCCCTTTAAATGTCACATCTGAAACCGACATAAAGTAGAGTTTGACCAATAGAGCGGATACCCCGGGATTGGAAAGCGGCTGCGCGCATCTCATTAGTTTTCACCTATTAGAGAATTTAGGAACTGCGAAAAAAAATTGCGAAAGATGGCGGAGGCCACATGGAGTTTGGAAATGTCAAAATGATATCGAGGCGAAATGGTGTCTCACCACTACACTGACATTTTCAAGGAAAATACATGAACTGGCGGGTGTGTTGGATTGTATGATTTGATAACTGTGAGGGAGAATTGAATATTTATTGAGACTTTAGAAAATTTACACTGAATTACAATTCCTTTGTTTAGTTTAGCGAATATCTGCGGCTATAGAGTATTGCCTGCTTTATCTGAGTTACAAAAGAATTCCTCATGGCTGACAGTTTAAATTGATAGATTGCTCTTGCTCAGGAGCATAATATATACATTTGAGTGTGATTAGTAGTCACTATAATTTACAATATATAATATCTTAAAACTAAAGGAATAAGAGAGACGAGTATATGAAGTATACAAGAATTCTTATTCTAGGGTACGATACACCGGAGGGTGTTTTTTATACAAATTCTTTTGTGTCCATCACGAAAGTGATATGCTGAAAGTAATTGCTTTGTTCTATATGGATAATATGAATATTATTCTTGATACAGAAAAATACATCTTGTAATAAATAAATCGATAAGTTGAAGGTATATCATGTAGTGGATTAATGTTTTGTTGATGGTTTTTATAATTATGAATGAATTATAATAATTTATAATGAATTTTTACAGCCATATAATATTAGTTAATTAACGGCTATTGCTGTGATTTATATTAAATTTTGAAATTTCGGTTACTGGTTTTAAATCATCAGATATTTAACTAAAACATGAGAGATTAAAAAATTTGTTAGTATTTTTAGTATATAAAAGTATAATAAAGATGTTGTACTGTCCCTCTTCTAAATGAATGTGTTCATAAATAATTGAATAATCAAGTCAAGCTAGAAACGAGAGATGACATTATCATAAGCTACCACATGAGAACGTGTTGAGCCAAATCAAGGAGTTTTAGCCACGATTTTTACCCGGAAGGGTTTTAGAGTAGAAGGTTGTGGGAACAGCATCCGAGGTTGATTCAAAATCCATCAATGATATGTCCAGCACAAAGAGATACCTCTCCGAGTCCCCAAGGGAGCCCGACAGTGAGGAGACGACATCATTGATAAGCCCATTATTAGGGAATTGAAGGTTAGAGACTTTTTTAATAAGAATAGAACGTGTCTCATAAGCAGAACGGTTTTGGTATCATTATAGATGACAGCATTCGAGAAGCGTTTAGTAGATGATTGAAAGTTTTTATTACAGTAAAATCTGAGTATTTTTCTCTCTAGTTTTTCAGCCTCCCGTGCAATAGTGGGTGATATTAAGTACCAAACTGGAAAGGCGTAAGTAAGAATTGGTCTAATCAGGGATTTATAAAAGAGCATTTTAGATTTTTTTGAGAGAGCTTTGTTTCTAAAGTAGTGCATTAATGCATTAGAAGCTTTCCGTGTTTTGGCTAGAGTTGCTCTGGCGTGGGCGTTAAATTTAAGTAGTTTGTTAAAGTTAACTCCAAGATATTTAATGTTGTCTTTTACCTGAATATTACACTGATTTATTTTTAAATTAAGATTTTTGCTTTCCAATACTGTGCTGGCTGGGCCCTTACCACTGGCATTCCTAAAGCAGATCATTTTGCATTTGGGGATGTTTATAGAAATACCCCAGGTGTTATAATAATCTTTAATTATGTTGATGTGTCTTTGTAGATGGCGTGTTGCAGTAATGGGTGAGCTGTGGCTGGAATAAGCTATAGTATCATCAGCATAGAGAAGGCTTGTGGATTCCAGCTCTTGATCAGAGTAAATATGGGAGAAGTCAGAGAGAAAAAGATTATATAGATGGGGACCCAGTATGGAGCCTTGGGGAACCCCTCTTTCACTAGAGCAAGTATTGGATTTAGTAGCTTGGATTTGAATAAAGAATTTCCTGTCGTGCATCAAGGAGATGCACTATATGAGGTGGGAAATTGAGGGGTGCTATTTTAGATAGGAGGCCGTCCCTCCACACACTGTCAAACGCTTTCTCTAGATCCAAGGAGCAGGCTACAGTGCAGCGTTTATCTCTTAGATTAAGGGTGATATCTGAATGGAAACTGTGAGGGAGAAGAATTGTTGGTAGGAAAATAAAGTGGCATGTTCGTTTACCGAAACCCCGTATGATCGAAACTTTAAGATCAAAAGAATTTTCACCGTGGGTGAACACGAATCAGTTGCGATAGACATTAACTGGTCGCAAAAAAAAAATCAAAAAGAAACAAATTTAAGAAGTTTAAAAATTCGAATTGAACAAGAATTTAACAATTTGTATAAAATAAATAGAAAAATGTGCGTTTTGTGTGTAAATTAATTTACATTTATTTTATGTAGATTTTCTCAAAGACAAAAAAATATAATATACAATCATTTTTTTTGTAGTTCAAAAATTTTTAATAAGCAATAAAGTGCAAAAAGTCGGAGAAAAATTTAAAATAGCTATTTTCTTGGTGAGTTTTATTGAAACAAGTTTTTGAAAAATTGGTGGTTGATGTGATAATTTTAAATAGGTTTTTATATACCACGATTGGTGAATTTTTGGCGGTCACAGTTGGCCAGCGGAGCGCTGGGCCAACACCACTTTATATTTTTTGGTTATGTGTATAACCAACCGTACGCTGAACCATTCCTGCTAGTTACTAGCTCAAAGATAAAGCAGCACTCATTCTCACCAGTGTTTGGTGGAGCTGTTCCGTTTGTGATGGATCTGCGTGAAGAGTTGAATCTCTGAGTTGCGAACATTTTTTCCGTGAAGGAAAAGTGGGTACGGGTTCAAACTAATTTGCCGAATCACCAACTTTCCCACCACCACTCAGCGATCCTGAAACATCCAGATACCACGAATTTATTTTTGGAATTTCTGAAAGGAAAAGAATAAACAAAGGAGATCAGGTATTTTCTTGTAAAACGTTGAGAACAACAAAAAAAACAACAGGAAGAAGAAAAACATTAAAAAATTGCAATTCAGACCAAAGAAAAGCTATTGTGTGTGTTGTGTCTTTTGTTACTTGTTAAGTGTCAACTTTGGCGTTGAAGCTTATTATCTTTTCTTAAACATATCTACATTATTTTTCATTATAAACTTAAAATACAATTTACAAAAAAATTTAATTTTCTTAAATTTACAACATTATTGTAAGTGTTTTGTCCCCAAGGTCTGTCACTTTGAAAGATTTTCCATGCCTGTTGTTTTATTGTTTTCGTTGCTTTTTTTTCACCTGCACTGAGCTCATTGGAGGTAGGAATTATTTGAGGCAATTCCAGAAGGCCGTTCAGCGGGAGTCCTAAGGGGATCAAGAACGAATTTACCGATCATTTATTTCGTTTGTTTTTTTTTTATTTCTTTCTTGTTTTATTCGGTTGTTATTTTTTTTTCTATTATTATTCTATTTAATACTATTTAAATTCTTTAAATGAAGATCATATGTCACTACTTTTTTGTTAATTCACGTTTTTTTAGCTTTAATGCCTACCTGATTTTGTTTGATCTTTCTGTAATATAACTTCACGCCTATTTATTCGAAATTTTGAGTTTACTTTGGTTTCTCTAAGGAAACCATGACTTTTTGAAGAACTTTTCAGGGGGTGCCGATAGTAGCTGAATAACTTTGGTGAAGATGGTGTGATTTGAACGCGATCATCCACCGTCCTCTGGGGAAATCTAAATATGGCCGCATATTTCCAGGTTGGGTGGGTTAAGGCCACGCTGCAACATCACCAGCAGCGCCTTGGTGTGGTGATTGTCCGTCCGTCGTCTTTTTTGATTATTTTCTTTGGCCTGATTTGTGTTTTTGTTGCAGGTGAGGTTAAGTTTCGGGGGCAAGATCCCCCCCCCCCCCCATTCCGGCGAGCTAACTGCCGTGCATCGCAAGCAGGCCGCATCCCCGGAACTTAACATTCAAGTCCTCTTTCCAACCTCTTCCTTTCCCAATTTCCTAACCCTTTCCTTTTTTCCTGCCCTACCATCGTCCACTTCTTCCCCCTCCTCTTGCTCGCAACAAAATGGCGCCCAACGTCGTTTAAGGCGTTTTCCCAACCTAGTTGGAACGTTTTTTCAACGTGTTAGCTTTTGTAGTCTTAGTTTCAGTATGTTTATGTTGTGAAAGTTTTCAACTAATTTTGCTATAAACTTTCAAGAACCGTAAGTCTGCTCCAGGAAGGTCCCAGACGTACCTAGGAGTATTGCGACGGTTTCTTGGAAGTTCATAGAGAATGCAGTTAGTTTTTGTTTGGCGTTTTATTTGAAGTTGCTGCATGGCTTTCAAGGTTCATAAGTCTGCACCAGGAAAGTCCCAGACATACCTAGATGTATTGCGACGAACTTTCGAAGACTTGCAGTAGCGACAAATAACGTCTTTGGTCTAGTTTTTCCCTATTCCCTTCCTTACTATTTTTACTTTTCTATCTGCTTTTTCAATTTCTTATCACTTTGTCTTGTCTTGTTAGGGTTATTGGTTACGGTGGCCGTGATTGACAAGTCGTCGAACATCGATGCACCGTACCAACTTTTCTTCGGAGTTTTTCAACTCATTTGTATGTCAAGTTTCCCTCTCCGCTTCAAGTCTTCTAGCAAAGTCCTAGAGACTGTCTAGAATTACGGAACGGAGAGGTGAACTAAGTAATGTTTTTGTTAGTTTTTCTACTTTTTCTCCCGTTAATCTCACCACACCAAGGAATCTCGTTCGTCCGTCTAATGTCTCAGTAAATAGTGATATCGTTATTAGGATCACACCATACGGCAAAGAAACCACTAAAGAAGCTACTTGAAGCACCTCGTATGCTTATGTAAAACTCAATTTAAAACAAATCTTTTTTTGTATAACTTCACTACAGTAAACAAAACAATTTCTTGTTTTTTTTTTTTTAATTCAAATTTTCATTTAATTAAAAGTTAAGTTTTCTATAATTGCATAGCAAATTTTGAAATCTTCTATAGTTCTTTTTAAAGAAAGTAACTTAGTTTTGTTTTGAAAAATAAGGTAGTTCTTCATTATCTATTTTTGAAATCATTTTGTTACTGTGGTACTTGTTTTTAAACAAAGTCTGTTCTTGTTTATTAACTTAATAATACTTTGTTTAGTTATTTTGTTACAATCTTTTGTTTTGAAATATTCTTATGGCAATTAGTTTATTTTCGAAAAATATAACTTAATTGTTTACGAAAACAAATTTCAACGGTTCAATCTTCTTAAATTAGTTTAAGAAAGCTTTTGGTTACGTTAAGTTAATTTTTTTTTGCGTTAAGTTTTTTTCGTAAGGAAAAACTTTGTTTTGTTTTGAAATTTTTCAAATTTTCTTTATTTCATTTAATGCATTTTTTTTTCTTTATTCCCACCACAATTTAGTTTTTTATTTACATAATAAAATTACTTTAAATTTTCTACGGAGTAATAGAGTTACTTGTTAAGTTTTTTTGTAATATAGTTCTACGTTTCTTTAATTTTTGATAGTAGTTTTTTTTTTTTGGGCAAGACTTGAATATTTTTGTTTTGTTGAGACCAGTTTTTTTCCGTCAAAAGAAAACTAAACATGAAGGTTTGAATGAAAGAACAACAACTTGAGTGAGCTACCACCAAGTTTTAAAGGCTGGAGTTATAGCTATTTCACGGTCGCCAGGCCGATCATCAGACTCCTTTAGTGGTGCTTAGTCTATTTATGTTCAATTTTATTCGAAAAACATTTTGCCCCACTGAGGCTCGAACCTAGACCAAGCGTCTCCGGGCCAAGTGCACTACGCACTGCGCTACCGAAGGTCACGTGATCATGTCGATCGAGTGCAGGTTTTATTGTTTGACGAATGCATTTGAAACTAGCATTTTTACTAGCCACACACAAGCTTGTTGTTGTTCATTTGGGTTCTTTCTTTTTTCTCCATACTCTTTTCATAAGTCAACAATTCGTTGAACATATAAGGAGGGAGATTGTATGAAAGATTTGAAGCTGGTCAAGAATTAAATTAGAATTAATTGAAAGAGTTTTTTGTGTGATAACACACGCGCAGTGTAGGCTGCAAAGCTTTCGCACCATCATATTAATATTGAAGGTTTGAATGAAAGAACAACAACTTGTTGCGTAGGCAAGAGGATGGGATGCGTTGGACGATGATAGGGCAGGAAAAAAAGGAAGAGGTAGGAATATTATCTAGGAAGTGTTTGGAAAAGGGAAATGGAATGTTAAGTTCCGGAGGACGTGGCCTGCTTGCGTAGCTCGGCATTTAGCTCGCCGGAATGGGGGGGTTCTTGCCCCCGAAACCTAACCTCACCAGCAACAAAACATATATCAGGCCGGAGAAAACTATCAAAAAGACCACGGACGGACAATCACTACTTCTAGGGCACTGCAGGTGTTGTTGCAGTGATGCCAACCCACCCAACCATGATATCCGTTGGCAAATTTGGACATCCCCAAAATAGGCGATAACCACCGTTCAGGTCACACCATCTTCACTGAAAGGACTGGGCTACCATCCACACCGCTGAAAAGTTTGTCTTCAACAAATCATGTTTCGTTCAAAACGAAACAAGAAAACACTAAAAATTTCATCCACAAAGGCGTTTAGCAAAGTTTATTAAGAAAGGTAAGTTTACGTATAAGAAAAGCATTAAACAAATATATATTTTTTTTCTTTTTTTTTTGAATGAAAATAAATTGCAATATTTTAAGTTTTTATCAATTTTTCTTTTGAATATCTTTATAGATATAAAATTAAAATGAAAGAAAATTACAAACAAACGCTAAAAAAAATAATAAGGAAAACAAATAAAAAGAACAAAAAATGTGATTACTCGGCGTTTCCCAAGGAAAATGGTAACGGTACCCTTTTGGCACCTAATTGATGGATTATGTTCAGTTCTGCGTATCTTAAAATTCCCTACCTCGATAGAGCTCTGTGGAGGAGGACAACTTATCTGCAAACTTTGCGTTAGGAACGCGGTCAACGAAAGAACCTAGGAAACACTAGATATCACTTACAAAAAGGTAATTAATTGAAAATCGAAGACTTGAATTCAAAATTAAATGAAAAATATAGCAAACACTATTATCTTATTCAAAAAAAGAAACTTCGACGCCACTTAAATTATAACAAAAAAAATATAGTGTAGATGTTATACAAAAAAAAATGTAATTACACCAAAAAAGAAGAAATGATGTTCTGAATGTATCTTTAGGTACCAGAAATCCTTTTCCGGTAGTATCGGTATTTAAATATTTTTATTTTAAGGATGTATATATTGTATTTTTAACTGTACAGGCCAAGCGCTTTCCTCGTGGCACAAAATAACACTATAACTTTGAATATGTACCTTACTTTTTTTCTCTTCTTTTCTTTCCAGACTCACTGCGATGGACTGTTCTCAGCGTGAGGAGTTCCAATCGAGGCAACTTCGATTCATCAAGATCTGGTCCCGAAGTGTACTGGGTTCAAGCTGAACCCCGCTGGACAAGAGGATATAACACACTCCCGAGCAGCGTTTTGCCAAAACAGCCAGATAGTATCCGCGTGAGTGAAAATCACATACGCCCGATTTAGAGAAAACGGATGGATTTTCTCGAAAAGACGGGTTGTAGTTCCAATGAAACAAAGTGGGTTTCCAACAAAATAGATAGGTGGGTTTCCAACGAAAAAAGTAAAAGTTGTGGCGGCCCAGTCCTTCACTGGTAAGCTGGGACCGCCAGAATTCAAATTGAAACAGTTGGGTTAACCTGTGTAAATTTTGTACAATTTATCACCATTTCAATAAAAAAAAATCGTTAACTTTTAAAACTCACCCTGTGTTATCTTTTTATGCTTAGGAATATTGATTTTAAAATGGTAAGTGGTATAACCAAAATCCTACCGATCACTCGAACACGAAAGTTAAATATTATTCTAATTTGAAAAATGGAAAGCAAACAAAATTAAAGAATTACTCTATCGGTAGGTAAAAAAATCAAACAAAATTCACCACGTACTTTAGGTACAGCAAAAATAGGTTTTTTTTTTTTTTTTTATATATAATGGTTTGTAGGTACTTTGTATATACGAAATCGGAGCTTATGAACGTACAGCTCTTGTTCGATAGTCGGAGGAATAGTATGACATATTGACCATCAAATCAATTTGCCGGAGGAGAATCATCCCACTTTGGGTACGGCTATTCCTCCTCCCACATTATTCGGGTCATACGATCCAACCCATCCGCTAGTTATCATTTTTTTTTTCTCAAAATGTCAATGTAGTAGTTCAAATGATTTTTCCTCCATCCCTCATCTGACATTTTGGAAATACTCTTCTAACTTTCTAAAGAGAAGCTTCATACTTTGACCACTAGGTGGCGCTAGAGTCGCTAACAAGACTTAGGGTTCGGTTTTTACCTTGGGCGTCCACAACAAAGTTCGCGCTTTTGTAGGATATATTCCCACTAAAGCACGAAGACAGAGGTCGCCACGATGTTTTTTTTTTTTTTTGTTTTATTATTATGTTCCAATGTCCATCAATCATATTATTTTCAGTCCAGATCAAGTGACAGCTAGCCGGAATCCCTTATTTCACTTTGGTGTTGAAGTTTAAACAAAAGCGTTTAGTAAATAATGCACGCTCTAGCATCGCAAGATATTGTGTTCGTGGCTTAAAATATCCCTAATATTTCCCATACACATTTTAATTTCTTCAACCCGGAACGCGATTATCAGCTGTCAAATGAATTGGGTAATTTTGGTTTATGCATTTTCACTTTTATTTTTCAGCTCGGAGCCGTCAGCAGCGTTGGAATTTGGATCATCTTTCGGTAAGTACTACACAATTTTACAAACTGTACCATAAGTATTTGTTTTCTTCAAAACGTAATGGTACGTCTACTTATCTTCATGCAATATCCACCTATTCTGGATCACTAAAAATCTACTTTTGTTTACACCAATTCTAGAACACCCCTACCTAGGGCTTCCATGGGAAACAGGATACCCGATACCTATCAACTTTGCAGCCTTTGCAGCTTATCAGTCCCTGTAGGATCTAATCTACATGTAGAGGCAAAAATTGTGAACGCTTGGCCTTGGATAATTATAAAAACGTGGGGAGTTTACCCACGCTACCCAAGCCGGGGAATATTACCTGAAGTGCCGTTATGGTAAGCGACGCGTACTTTTACCGTCCCTGCACAGTTATTTCAATTGCGTCAAAATTTTTGTTTCAGGTTTCACTGCTGATGATACTCCGTCGCACACCAACGCATCCAACATAAGTTTTAGTGTTGAAAGTATTCCTTAGTCCAAGCAAAACCCAGTTGTTCATGCTTAAACAATTGCAAAGCACAATTTCATTGCCATTTGAATTGGATATTGAGGCTGGTCAGTTCAGTATACCCGTTGCAGTACAAGAGGAATACCACCATCAAGATCTAATATTTTGATCTCTACCAATCAACAGAGCAAAGAGCCCAGAAACGGTGGGTATTTAATTTCTTTGGGATCCTAGTATATCTATTTATTTATTTATTTATTGTATCTATCCTACTTTTCTTTCATTTCTATAATAGATTATGAGAATCATCCATATGCTACAGTAACATCACTACACTCAGTACATGGAATGTCCAATGGCCTTTTATTTTACAGTCCAGATGATTCCAAGATACTGAAAGGTCATTAACCTTCGAGACACCGATAAACAGCACAGTTAGGAAATTAATCTGAAATCTCCAGTACGGCAACGACAATATGCAACCACACAAATAAAAAGCGGCCTGGTGCATTCTGAACGGATTATCTTTTTCCTCAAGAGGAATGCGGTGAAAATTTACAAAGGTCATTGACCTCGACAGCTGATACTTCCTGAATCCTAATAAAACGATTTTATTGGTGAGTGTTACGTGACCTACCTATATTATTAACATAATCAAAGTAACAATTAGCATAAAATTTGAAATAAATAAGTGTGAAATAACAATAAATAAATAAAAAGCTAAGGCAACTAACAAGCTATATCACAGATGGAATTTTTTTCTTCTTTAATTATAAAATATCACAGTTCGGGTATTACAGTTTGAATTATCTATATCTAGTATCACAGTTAAATTACAAATATCACGAATAATCGCCACGTATATTATTGCAAATAAGCAAAGTGAACCGAAAATATTTGGTGAAATGATAGTAGGTTTTTTGCTGTTGAGATATTGGTTTCTTGAGTTTTGGATGTTGGCACAGAAACCAGACAAACTATTTCATAGGGCTGCTTGGACTATACACAAGTGAAAATAAATTAACATTGAAATAAATAAGACTAAAATTGTGCATGATATTAATAATTTAATAAATAACAACAACTAAACCATGAAATAAAATTCTTTAAATTTGTTTATGGATGACAAGATGTACTAAACTAAAAAAAATAGACAGCAAATCCTCAGGTTCTAAGTGATTAATGTTGAAAAAAAAGAAAAAATGCATTTTAGGATTTTAGAGTGTGATGCATAAGAAGATATTCATTTATTTTTAAAGTTTTTTTTTTCATTGAAATTTTAACGCGATTTCATAATAGGGATTTAGCGAATATCAGATAATTTGTGACTCGTGTTTTCGGACTAACCCAGAAATATTTTAGGAAGTTCAAACTGTGATACGAGGAAGAAAATATAGATTTATTTAATGGGATTTTCAAACCTTTGAAGTACATTAGGTACTATTAAATAATAGAGATACTTTTTTTTTTTTTTTTTTTTTTTTGGTTTTGGTTTTAAAAGTGAACGGAAAATTCGTGCGTTTCGTGAAAATAATATTGGCATTTCAATGACGGATCAAATATTTTGAGTGAAAATTTTGTCGGTTATTGCTTTAAATCTTTGGCATGGAATATACCGATATTCTTGCCGTTCAGATTTTCGAGTTCATACATATGACTCCCTATTGCTTTAACTATCCGGCATTTCACATACTTCGGACATAACTTTGCTGACAAGTTTCTTGACGCGTCACTCAAAATAAAATTTTTGCGGAATACCTGTTGTCCTGGCAGATATCTAACTTTTCGTGTACGGGTATTATAAGTTTTAGCTGAACGTTCATTAGCTTTTAAAATATTTTCGCGAACTCTTTTACGTATGCACTCCAATCGATCACGCCGGGGAAGTATCATCAACTCACTGTCGTCAACCGCGTTCAACTTTTGTGCCAGCTCATAGCTGCTACCGTGCATCATAATGTTTGTTCCAAACAACGCAAAGTATGGTGACACACCGGTAGAACTATGAACTGCACTTCTCAGGGCACATGCTATGTCGCTGAGATAGTAATCCCAATCACGTTGATCGGTTTTGAGATATGCGCGGATAGCTGCCAACAACGTGCGGTTGACCCTCTCCGACGCGTTCGATTGGGGTGCATAGTTCGCTGTTCTCATATGGGTGATTCCGTACTTTTGCAAAAAGTTTTGAAACTCTTTCGCGAGAAATTGCTTCCCATTATCTGAATGGATAATACGAGGAACACCGAACATATTGAACACCTCTTGGTGTAAAAACTTAATAACACTTGAAGTGTTTGCGTGTTTCAATCCTTTCAGGCACACGAATTTTGACATATGGTCCAAGACGACAAATACATACGCATTCCCTGATTTTGATCTGGGATACGGACCCAAAAAATCTACATATAATTTTTCGAATGGACGGTCAGAACAATACAAGTTTACGATAGGGGGACGAGATATTTGACTAGAAGCCTTACATTCTTTACAAACGGAACAATCAGACACATATTCACGGACTTGAACGGTCATGTTTGGCCAATGAAAATATTGCCTAATTCGCGATAGGGTTTTGGATATTCCCCCGTGAGCTGCTTTCGGTGGATTGTGAGCCTTTTCGATAATATCTTGGGTTAATCCCGAAGGAACCCAGAGAAGCCAAGAATGCTCTAGCATTACTTCTTCTCCCATTCTCGCAAACGCGCGTTTATATACAAAGCCGTCTTCGACTTTAAGATCCGGTAGTTCTTCGGAATTATTTTTAATTGTTTCAATCAGGCTTAGGTATTCTTCAGATTTAAATTCCACGGAGTTCAGGTCGATCAGGAGTGCTACTTCTTCTATGTCCAGAGAATCTACGTGTACCCGAGAAAGAGTGTCTGGAACTACATTCAGGCTGCCCTTCCGGTGCTGTATGTCGAAGGCATACGATTGCAGTACCAGACTCCACTTGGCGAGCTTTCCACTTAAGTCTTTCATGCTCATAAGCCATTTTAGATTGGAGTGGTCTGTGATCACTGTAAAATCCATGCCTTCGACATACGGCCGGAATTTTTGAACAGCCATCACAGCTGCCATGCACTCCTTCTCGGTCACACTGTAGTTTCTCTGGCTTTTATTGAATTTTTGGGAGAAGAAGGATATAGGAACTTCTTCATTCTCCGCGTTTTTCTGAAACAGCACGGCCCCGATTCCCGCATCCGAAGCATCGCATTGGATGTAAAATCTTTTCGAAAAATCCGGATGCGACAGAACCGGTGCCGTGGTTAACGTCTTCTTCAGACTCTCGAACGCTCTCAGTGCCTCTTCTGTCATTTCGAATTTCTTATTGCTCTTCTTCAACAGGTCCGTCAGGGGTGCAGTCAGACTCGAAAAATCTTTAATGAATTTCCGATACCACCCTGCTAAACCAAGCAACCGCCGAACCTGCCTTGCGGTTTTGGGAACTGGGAAGTCCACAATCGCCTCCACCTTGGCAGGGTCGGTTTTCAATTTCCCACCACCAACTATGAACCCCAAATACTTCAGCTCTTTGAAGCAAAACTTGGATTTGTTCATGTTGATGGTGAGATTCGCTCTGCGTAAGCAGTCGGCTACTTCGCTTACCAGGGCGATATGCGTCTCGAAATCCGGCGCCATGATAAGCAAGTCGTCCAGATAGACAAAGACACGATCCCTAAGTCGTGCAGGAATAACCTTGTCCATTAACTGGCATTACCTTTGGGCTGCATTGCACAACCCAAAAGGCATGACAGTGAACTGGTACAAGGGTCTTCCCGGTACCGCAAAGGCAGTCTTTTCCCTACTCTGTTTCTCCAGCGGGATTTGCCAGAATGCTTCCTTTAGATCTATACTACTAATGTAGTAAGTATCCGGTAGCCGGCTGAGGAGCCCCTCGATATGGGGGAGAGGATTCGCATTTTTCTTCGTCAGTGAGTTCACCTTGCGAGAATCCAGGCAAAGTCGATTTTTGCCTGGTTTTCGCAAAAGAACCACTGGCGAACACCATGGGCTTTCACTCTCCTCTATAACGCCGAGGCTCAACATCCGGTCTAGCTCTTCATACAGAATGGCTTGTACCGCTGGAGAGACAGGGTAGTGACGCTGTTTCACAGGGAGTGCATCCCCGGTATCTATCACGTGCTCCATGAGCGTCGTCTTTCCAAGACCGTCCCGGTCAAAACACAGAAATTTCTGCCTGACTGCATCCAGTCTGGCCTGCTGATCAGGATTCAACTGATGAGCGTTCGAGAGATCTGCCTCATCAGTTAACGTGATCGCGCTTATAATATTTGGAGGTAGACTTCTTGATCCAAGTTAGGAACAAGAAAAAAAGTTATCATATCTATTTTCGACTCGTATTGTACTTTCACAACCACCTTACCTACAATCGACTGACTCTTACTGTCCGCCGTTTTAACTCCCGAATGAATTTTTACTAGGGGAAGGTTCAGTTCTTTGACCAGCTCCATACAATTTTTCCCCAGGATGCTGACACTTGCGCCGCTGTCTAGCAATCCTTGGACTTCTTTGTTTTCTAATTTTATATTGGCATAAGGTCTAGGGTCGGGTGAAAATTTCTTGATAGTGGCGGCAATACGCTTTTTAAAATCTTTTCTTATTTTAAATCTTTTCCTAGCTTTGAGGATTTTTTTGGAAGGAAACTGAACTTTATTGTTAAAAATCCTATCCCTAGCACGGTAGTATTCCTCGATTCTAACGTGTAGAGGTTTGATTTGACATAAATTTGATATCTTAGTACTTTCGGTATGAGTATTTGGATTTGCCTCTCTCTTTAAAATGGTGATTTTTGTATGGCCCTCTACTACTAAAGGGTTTTCTTTTGATTTTGTTTCAGCATCAAGAACTGGGAATTTTTTAATAAATGGGGGTTCTAATTTTGTGTCGAACGCGAATCCCCCGAAACCTTCTAATTTTGTGTCGAACGCGAATCCCCCGAAACCTTCGCGTTCATCGATCGGTTTCCCGGGTTACATCGCTTACAATGTGGGGTCCTGACACCTTCAAGACCGCACTTGTAGCAAAACACATTCAGTGTTTCGGACTCGCACTCGAAATAGGTGTGACCTTGCGCTTTACAATTCCAACACACCAAGTTGGAAGTGTCAGCATATTTTCGAGGCGGGAGTTTTGGTCGGGTGCCTCCGAACTGGTATGCTGCCAAGTGTTCCTCAGAGGGCTGAACCTGGTACGGGTCCTCATATTCCAGCTCGTTGGCCGTATACCTCGCTGATGGCTTAGTGGATTTTGGGAACTCACGTTCTTTCTTCGGGAATGCTGACTCCACATCCTTGCAGGAATTCCTCAACTGATCCATCGTATAAATGGGCATCGGATATACTAGGTTTACTACCCTTTCGTTGAGATTCTTTTTGAGGATTCTTACCAACTCCACTTCTGGGATTGGTTTGCGTAATTGTGACTTAACTTTGCTTATTGCCGCCAAGTAGTCGTCGATGTTTGCTGAAAAACCTTGCTTTTGATCCATGAGATCACGCATTATGTCGTAATCGGACCTAGTGTTTTTAAATTGGCGTAGCAAAGCATCTTTAAGCATGGGCCAATCAGGTCGGTTGTTACTGCGCTGAAACTGCCAGAACCAGTCGTGGGCATTTCCTCCTAACAATAGATGGAAATCTCGCAGTATTTCTGCCCACGGACAACCATATTGGCTCTGCAACGTTTCTAGGCGGAAGACAAAATCTTCAACAGTCATTTTGTCGGGCTGAGCTTCGAATTTCAACCCCCACTTGTTGATCTTAATGGGAGCTTTGTATCCCGAAGTCAACCAGTGGGGTGGAAAAGGAGTTTGTTGATGGTAATTAGGATTTGGATTGTACGGATTTCTCTGGGATCCATAGAAATCTCCCTGGACACTTTCAGGCTGAGATACTCTCTCCTGGTTTCGCCTCAACTGTTCTTGGGGCCCTTTTCGATGCTGTGCCGGAGGCACAAAAGCACTTCTGGATGGCTCAGGCTGAGGACGCTGCCAAGGAGGTGGGTTATCAGGAGGTGGAACGTTATAAGTGGGTGCTGGATGTTTTGGCACTGTACCGGTGTTTGGCTGAGAGGATCGTCCCAGATTCAACTCACTGAGGAAACTTCCAAGCTGATGCTGGATTTCATCTTTCAGAGTCTTGGTAACCTCTGTCTGAACGGACTCTTTGTACGAAGACATATCATCTACAATGGCTAAATTGATATAAGCCTTTAGGTCTTCTGGAACGGTTCTCTTTTCCGTCCTTCTAATTGTCGGGGGTCTTTGAGTCAGGCTCTCTAAAATTTCCCTAGAACCGCCCCCGTTCAGCAAATTCGATCTAATTGGCCTTGAAATGGGTGCCATACCTGCGTTCGGAATAACTGTTTCGTTATGATGGTCAGAACTTGTTCGACGAGAGGGTAATGCTTCAGCTCCTAAACCACTTAGATCGCTGAAGGATGGAGGAGAAATCGTATCAATTGAACTGGCTGGTAGGTTCGAACTAGCGGGTAAATTGGATACGGATCGGTATTGCCTTTCAAACGTGAGAGGGGAATGCATGACGCGGCGTCTCTCACTTCCGTCCAAATGCTGACTTACTGACCTAGTCACTCTAACATTATCGTCGATAACCGATTCCCTAATGATCCTATTAATGCGATCATCTTCGTCTTTATTAGTGTTATCCATTTTTCAAATTTTCAACAAAAAAAATTCCAACAAAAAACAAAAGAAGTTCGGAAAAAAAAACTTCTACAAAAAAAAATAATAAATCAACAAGAAAAATAACGAAAAGAAAAAAAAGTAACAGATCGAAGGGTTGAGTTTACGTAAGGTAACGCTTCTTCACCAGAAAAAGCGTAGCTTAAAAGTAACTCTATATATATATGTAATATCGTAGCCGAATATGAAAAAGTTTTTGTTTTGTACAAAAACGAATATATTCGATTATGAAAATAAACGTAGAAAAAAAATGGCAATAAACAAAAATTAAATGAACTTAACAAATGGAAAAGACTTTTCTTTTAAGTATTTCTTATACTCAGAAAAAAACTGAAAAAAAAAAATTGAAAAATTTGTATTTTCGAAGTACCTACTAATTTTCTGACTGGGTTTAGTTTGGTTTTAAATAAGGTTTTCATATACATACGCGGTGCTTCAAGTAGCGTCTTCAGTGGATTTTTGGCGTCATGGTGCGACCTTACTAAGGGCATCTTTTGTAAGATAAGACAACAGACGGACAAAAGTAAATCCCTTGAAGTAGTGAGGTAGAAAAGGAAATAGAAAAACTAACGAAAAGACAAGAAGTAGTTTTCCTCACCGATCCCGCAATTCTAGACGGTCCCTATGGACTTAGCTAAAAGACATGAAACGGTGAGGGAAACTAAATACATAAATGAGGAAAACTCGGAAAGTAAGTTGGACGGAGCATCGATGATCGACGACTCGTCAATCATGGTCACTGCGTCCAAATAGAAAGCTAATAACATTTGACAAACTAGGAAAGAAAATGAAAATTAAGAGAGAAAAGTAAAAAAAATGGATTAAGGATGTAGGTAAAACAAGACATAAGAAAGGTAACTTTTGTCGTTGCAAATTCCCGGAATTCGTCGCGATTTACCTAAGTATGTCTTCGACTTTCTTGGTAAAGACTTACGAATCCGAAAACTTGCAACAATTCCAGTTGAAGAAAAAGAAAAGAAAGAAAAGGATTACACTTCTTAACCGCCGTTGTAGTGAACTTTCAGGAATTCGTCGCCATTCACCAAGTACGTCATAGACCTTCCTAGCGAAGACTTTCGAATCCTAAAAATTCTCCACAACTTTGGATAAGGAAAGCGAAAAACACACATTAACCGCGGTCGCTGTGAATTTTCAAAAACCTCGTCGCGATACGTCTAGGTATGTCTATGACTTACGAGTTTTGAAAATCCACAGCAAGTTTGGTTTGACCGTCACAAAAACGAAAACTACAAAAAAATCTTGGCTAAAAGCTAAGACGTTGGGCGCCATTTGTTGCGTAGGCAAGAGGATGGGATGCGTTGGACGATGATAGGGCAGGAAAAAAAGGAAGAGGTAGGAATATTATCTAGGAAGTGGTTGGAAAAGGGAAATGGAATGTTAAGTTCCGGAGGACGTGGCCTGCTTGCGTAGCTCGGCATTTAGCTCGCCGGAATGGGGGGGTTCTTGCCCCCGAAACCTAACCTCACCAGCAACAAAACATATATCAGGCCGGAGAAAACTATCAAAAAGACCACGGACGGACAATCACTACTTCTAGGGCACTGCAGGTGTTGTTGCAGTGATGCCAACCCACCCAACCATGATATCCGTTGGCAAATTTGGACATCCCCAAAATAAGCGATAACCACCGTTCAGGTCACACCATCTTCACTGAAAGGACTGGGCTACCATCCACACCGCTGAAAAGTTTGTCTTCAACAAATCATGTTTCGTTCAAAACGAAACAAGAAAACACTAAACATTTCATCCACAAAGGCGTTTAGCAAAGTTTATTAAGAAAGGTAAGTTTACGTATAAGAAAAGCATTAAACAAATATATATTTTTTTTCTTTTTTTTTGAATGAAGGTAAATTGCAATATTTTAAGTTTTTATCAATTTTTCTTTTGAATATCTTTATAGATATAAAATAAAAATGAAAGAAAATTACAAACAAACGCTAAAAAAAATAATAAGGAAAAAAAATAAAAAGAACAAAAAATGTGATTACTCGGCGTTTCCCAAGGAAAATGGTAACGGTACCCTTTTGGCACCTAATGGATTATGTTCAGTTCTGCGTATATAAAAATTCCCTACCTCGATAGAGCTCTGTCGAGGAGGACAACTTATCTGCAAACTTTGCGTTAGGAACGCGGTCAACGAAAGAACCTAGGAAACACTAGATATCACTTACAAAAAGGTAATTAATTGAAAATCGAAGACTTGAATTCAAAATTAAATGAAAAATATAGCAAACACTATTATCTTATTCAAAAAAAGAAACTTCGACGCCACTTAAATTATAACAAAAAAAATATAGTGTAGATGTTATACAAAAAAAAATGTAATTACACCAAAAAAGAAGAAATGATGTTCTGAATGTATCTTTAGGTACCAGAAATCCTTTTCCGGTAGTATCGGTATTTAAATATTTTTATTTTAAGGATGTATATATTGTATTTTTAACTGTACAGGCCAAGCGCTTTCCTCGTGGCACAAAATAACACTATAACTTTGAATATGTACCTTACTTTTTTTCTCTTCTTTTCTTTCCAGACTCACTGCGATGGACTGTTCTCAGCGTGAGGAGTTCCAATCGAGGCAACTTCGATTCATCAAGATCTGGTCCCGAAGTGTACTGGGTTCAAGCTGAACCCCGCTGGACAAGAGGATATAACACACTCCCGAGCAGCGTTTTGCCAAAACAGCCAGATAGTATCCGCGTGAGTGAAAATCACATACGCCCGATTTAGAGAAAACGGATGGATTTTCTCGAAAAGACGGGTTGTAGTTCCAATGAAACAAAGTGGGTTTCCAACAAAATAGATAGGTGGGTTTCCAACGAAAAAAATTGTGGCGGCCCAGTCCTTCACTGGTAAGCTGGGACCGCCAGAATTCAAATTGAAACAGTTGGGTTAACCTGTGTAAATTTTGTACAATTTATCACCATTTCAATAAAAAAAAATCGTTAACTTTTAAAACTCACCCTGTGTTATCTTTTTATGCTTAGGAATATTGATTTTAAAATGGTAAGTGGTATAACCAAAATCCTACCGATCACTCGAACACGTAAGTTAAATATTATTCTAATTTGAAAAATGGAAAGCAAACAAAATTAAAGAATTACTCTATCGGTAGGTAAAAAAAATCAAACAAAATTCACCACGTACTTTAGGTACAGCAAAAATAGGTTTTTTTTTTTTTTTTATATAATCGGAGCTTATGAACGTACAGCTCTTGTTCGATAGTCGGAGGAATAGTATGACATATTGACCATCAAATCAATTTGCCGGAGGAGAATCATCCCACTTTGGGTACGGCTATTCCTCCTCCCACATTATTCGGGTCATACGATCCAACCCATCCGCTAGTTATCATTTTTTTTTCCTCAAAATGTCAATGTAGTAGTTCAAATGATTTTTCCTCCATCCCTCATCTGACATTTTGGAAATACTCTTCTAACTTTCTAAAGAGAAGCTTCATACTTTGACCACTAGGTGGCGCTAGAGTCGCTAACAAGACTTAGGGTTCGGTTTTCACCTTGGGCGTCCACAACAAACTTGAGTGAGCTACCACCAAGTTTTATAGGCTGGAGTTATAGCTATTTCACGGTCGCCAGGCCGATCATCAGACTCCTTTAGTGGTGCTTAGTCTATTTATGTTCAATTTTATTCGAAAAACATTTTGCCCCACTGAGGCTCGAACCTAGACCAAGCGTCTCCGGGCCAAGTGCACTACGCACTGCGCTACCGAAGGTCACGTGATCATGTCGATCGAGTGCAGGTTTTATTGTTTGACGAATGCATTTGAATCAACTAGCATTTTTACTAGCCACACACAAGATTGTTGTTGTTCATTCGGGTTCTTTCTTTTTTCTCCATACTCTTTTCATAAGTCAACAATTCGTTGAACATATAAGGAGGGAGATTGTATGAAAGATTTGACGCTGGTCAAGAATTAAATTAGAATTAATTGAAAGAGTTTTTTGTGTGATAACACACGCGCAGTGTAGGCTGCAAAGCTTTCGCACCATCATATTAATATTGAAGGTTTGAATGAAAGAACAACAACTTGAGTGAGCTACCACCAAGTTTTATAGGCTGGAGTTATAGCTATTTCACGGTCGCCAGGCCGATCATCAGACTCCTTTAGTGGTGCTTAGTCTATTTATGTTCAATTTTATTCGAAAAACATTTTGCCCCACTGAGGCTCGAACCTAGACCAAGCGTCTCCGGGCCAAGTGCACTACGCACTACGCTACCGAAGGTTACGTGATCATGTCGATCGAGTGCAGGTTTTATTGTTTGACGAATGCATTTGAATCAACTAGCATTTTTACTAGCCACACACAAGCTTGTTGTTGTTCATTCGGGTTCTTTCTTTTTTCTCCATACTCTTTTCATAAGTCAACAATTCGTTGAACATATAAGGAGGGAGATTATATGAAAGATTTGACGCTGGTCAAGAATTAAATTAGAATTAATTGAAAGAGTTTTTTGTGTGATAACACACGCGCAGTGTAGGCCAAGTTTTATAGGCTGGAGTTATAGCTATCTCACGGTCGCCAGGCCGATCATCAGACTCCTTTAGTGGTGCTTAGTCTATTTATGTTCAATTTTATTCGAAAAACATTTTGCCCCACTGAGGCTCGAACCTAGACCAAGCGTCTCTGGGCCAAGTGCACTACGCACTGCGCTACCGAAGGTCACGTGATCATGTCGATCGAGTGCAGGTTTTATTGTTTGACGAATGCATTTGAATCAACTAGCATAAATTGAACATAAATAGACTAAGCACCACTAAAGGAGTCTGATGATCGGCCTGGCGACCGTGAAATAGCTATAACTCCAGCCTATAAAACTTGGTGGTAGCTCACTCAAGTTGTTGTTCTTTCATTCAAACCTTCAATAATAATATGATGGTGCGAAAGCTTTGCAGCCTACACTGCGCGTGTGTTATCACACAAAAAACTCTTTCAATGAATTCTAATTTAATTCTTGACCAGCGTCAAATCTTTCATACAATCTCCCTCCTTATATGTTCAACGAATTGTTGACTTATGAAAAGAGTATGGAGAAAAAAGAAAGAACCCGAATGAACAACAACAAGCTTGTGTGTGGCTAGTAAAAATGCTAGTTGATTCAAATGCATTCGTCAAACAATAAAACCTGCACTCGATCGACATGATCACGTGACCTTCGGTAGCGCAGTGCGTAGTGCACTTGGCCCGGAGACGCTTGGTCTAGGTTCGAGCCTCAGTGGGGCAAAATGTTTTTCGAATAAAATTGAACATAAATAGACTAAGCACCACTAAAGGAGTCTGATGATCGGCCTGGCGACCGTGAAATAGCTATAACTCCAGCCTATAAAACTTGGTGGTAGCTCACTCAAGTTGTTGTTCTTTCTTTCAAACCTTCAATATTAATATGATGGTGCGAAAGCTTTGCAGCCTACACTGCGCGTGTGTTATCACACAAAAAACTCTTTCAATTAATTCTAATTTAATTCTTGACCAGCGTCAAATCTTTCATACAATCTCCCTCCTTATATGTTCAACGAATTGTTGACTTATGAAAAGAGTATGGAGAAAAAAGAAAGAACCCGAATGAACAACAACAAGCTTGTGTGTGGCTAGTAAAAATGCTAGTTGATTCAAATGCATTCGTCAAACAATAAAACCTGCCCTCGATCGACATGATCACGTGACCTTCGGTAGCGCAGTGCGTAGTGCACTTGACCCGGAGACGCTTGGTCTAGGTTCGAGCCTCAGTGGGGCAAAATGTTTTTCGAATAAAATTGAACATAAATAGACTAAGCACCACTAAAGGAGTCTGATGATCGGCCTGGCGACCGTGAAATAGCTATAACTCCAGCCTATAAAACTTGGTGGTAGCTCACTCAAGTTGTTGTTCTTTCATTCAAACCTTCAATATTAATATGATGGTGCGAAAGCTTTGCAGCCCACACTGCGCGTGTGTTATCACACAAAAAACTCTTTCAATTAATTCTAATTTAATTCTTGACCAGCGTCAAATCTTTCATACAATCTCCCTCCTTATATGTTCAACGAATTGTTGACTTATGAAAAGAGTATGGAGAAAAAAGAAAGAACCCGAATGAACAACAACAAGCTTGTGTGTGGCTAGTAAAAATGCTAGTTGATTCAAATGCATTCGTCAAACAATAAAACCTGCACTCGATCGACATGATCACGTGACCTTCGGTAGCGCAGTGCGTAGTGCACTTGGCCCGGAGACGCTTGGTCTAGGTTCGAGCCTCAGTGGGGCAAAATGTTTTTCGAATAAAATTGAACATAAATAGACTAAGCACCACTAAAGGAGTCTGATGATCGGCCTGGCGACCGTGAAATAGCTATAACTCCAGCCTATAAAACTTGGTGGTAGCTCACTCAAGTTGTTGTTCTTTCATTCAAACCTTCAATATTAATATGATGGTGCGAAAGCTTTGCAGCCTACACTGCGCGTGTGTTATCACACAAAAAACTCTTTCGAAAACTAAACATGTCGTTTACCAATAAGGATGAAGAAGACCGCATCCATAGTATGATAAGGAATGCTGAAATAAACGAACAGTTTAGATTAACGAGGTCAGTAAGCCAAAGCTTAGATCCTACATCTAGGCAGAGAGTGATGCATTCCCCTCTCATATCAGATATGCAAATCCGCTTTATTTATTTATTTTCAACTGCAGACAGTGGTTGTCTAAGTTGCATCAGTTAAGTGTATAGGTACATAATAAATATTAAGAAAATATAAAGCAATAATAATAATGAATGGTTTTTTTTTTTTTTTTCTTAGAGACTAAGTAATGAATGTTTAATACTATTTTTTGATAAGTTAAAATCAATTAAGTTGTAAAAATGATTACAATCAGTACACATATTATTAACGGGTTCATTACATCCAACATACCCGTTAGTTCAGGTATACCGATTGAAGATCCGTTTGCTCGCAGTACGGTTGATTCCATTTCCACTCCTTCTTTTAGCAATCTCAGCGGCGTGGGAGCAGAAGGGTTACCTATTAGTATTGCCAAATACTGACAGGGCACCGCTTCCTAGGCCAATCAATTCAAGAAACGGGGGTGGCTGTAGGGACATTTTAGATAGCCTGTCGCAAAGACCCTCTGCAACTAAAAGAAAAGACAAAAATATAATTTCGGAGGATTTAAAAGCCTTCGTTAATTTAGCTATGGTAGATGCTCTATCTAGCTATAAACATAACATAAGTACCGAAGTGTTAAATACGCTGAAGGGTGAGATGCAAAATAAGCTAGGAAGTTTCCTACGAGAACTGAATTTAGGACGTCCTACTCCAGCACCCATCGTTCCTCCACAACAGCATCTTACGTCTGATCAAAGTAGAAGTGCTTTTGTTCTCTTGAACAACAGCGCAGGAGAACACAAGAGCCGTTCAGACGAAGCCAAGCCAGCAACCTGACGGTTTCCGAGGCTCTCATTTTGGTAGTGCGAGTAATCATGCGTACCCTGTTAACCAGCCAAATCCATATCATTACCAACCTTTGTATCCACACCAGTTTGTACCTTCAGGGTTTAAGGCACTTATTAAAATAAATAAGTGGGGTCTTAAATGCGAAGGTCAGCCAACAACCTTAACGATTGAGGATTTCGTTTTTCGTCTTGAGACCTTACAGAGCCAGTACCAATGTCCGTGGGCGGAAATATTGCGCGATTTTCATCTGTTCTCGCTGGAAATGCCCACGACTGGTTCTGGCAATTTCAGCGGAACAATTATAGACCATATTGGCCCACTCTTCGAGAAGCTCTGATGCGCCAGTTCAAGAATAATCGGACCGATTATGAGATCACGCGGGAGATAATGGACCGTAAGCAGGGGTTTTTGGAGAGCATTGATGATTTCTTGGCCATCAATAAAATAAAGTCGCAGATGAGAATGCCGATTCCCGAAGCTGACTTAGTTAAAATGTTGAAAACGAATCTGAATGACCGGTTTATTAGTCTGGTGTATTCAATGCCCATTTATTCCTTGGATCAGCTTAGGAATGCGTATAAGGATGTGAAATTTGCTTTTTCAAGGAAAGAACGAGAGTTACCAAAAACCTCAAGGCCGCAATTCAAATACACGGCCAACGAAATTGAGTATGATGACGCATACCAGGAAGCCAACGAACATCTCGCTGCTTACCAGTTTGGGGGAGCTCGGCCGAAACTTCCTCCACGGAAATATGCGGATGCTTCGAACTTGGTTTGCTGGAATTGCAAAAGTCAAGGTCATACGTTTTTCGATTGTGAGTCGGATAATCGCAATCTGTTTTGTTTCAAGTGTGGTCTTGAGGGTGTGAAAACCCCACACTGTACACGGTGCAATTCGGGAAACAGGTCGGGGGACGTGAAAGCTCCGGGGGAATCACGTAAAACCCAATCTCAGAACCCGAAGTAAATACGAAAATTGGAGTCCAACAACCTGAAATGAAAGTTGTTGAAAGTCCTCTTACGGAAGAGGGCAAAAACAAAATTATAATTTAAAAAAGAAAAGAAACACAACCTACAAATAAAGAAAACGATGAAAAACCTAACCTATACCAGATTAAACCCCTACACATTAGAATTATTGAATGGTGGGATGACACAATGTCCGCGGACATAATGTCCATGGACATTAATACCGCACAAACGGAAATAAGGTCCATGGACCTTATGTCAAGAAACAACGTCCAATCTCAAACGGTCAGTAGGTCCATGGACACTATGACCTATGACATAATGTTCATTTGGACATATTGTCTATTTAAGAATGACATTTTGGAAATTTTTTCCGTTGACAACAGAAGTATAGTCCATTTGAAATAGACATTACGTCCACATGGACATTATGTCCGATTCAAAAAAAACTAAACAAACATAATGTCCAAACTGCCAAAATAGACAAAATAATTAAACAATAAAGTTATTCATTCTTTTTCAAAATTCATTTTAATTTCGTGTATGTATTTCCTAATTTTATAAATATGTATATTCGAGTATATGTAGTAGCCGTGGTGTGATGGTTAGTGCGATGGACTGTCATGCCGAAGGTCTAAGGTTCGATCCCCAGCCTCGCCACCAATTTATTTAAAAGAAAAAACGGCTACTGCCTCTTGCGAGGAATTGACAAATCCTCCAAGAGCATCTCCTGTCACAGAAAAGTGCCGCTCGTTAGCCGGATTCGGCAATAAACTGTAGGTCTCCTCCATTCCTGCAGACACGCACACAGGAATGCTTGAGAGTTGTAAGTCACTAGGCCCTAGTTCTTCATGAGCTGTTGTGCCATCAAATTTATTTAATTTTTATATTCGAGTATATACAGAATGCTTATTTACAGATAAAATTTTGTAGAGTTTGAAACGATTTGTCGACAGTTAGGACATAAAATGTTGTTTTGGCCATCTGTATAGTTTTCAAATGCTTGTTGACAAATATTTGCATAGCAGCTGCAAAAAATCTTGAGATGATTGCATCGCAGTAGGTATGGGTAATTTTGATATATACATTTGTAATGAGTGATCAATTCGCGGGGGGGGGGGGGGGGATACGGGTGGCGGGGGTACGGCGCGTGGCGGCACGGCACATACATGAAATTAAAATGAATTTTGAAAAAGTTTGAATAACTTTATTGTTTAATTATTTTTTCAGGAATATCAGTTTTAAACTAGTGGACAATTAGTCTTGTTCAACGGACATAATGTCCATCGATGATTTAATTAACACAAAACGACATAATGTCCACGGACCTTTTGTCCGTCCAAAATGTACAAATCGTCCATGTACATTATGTCTTCTATAAAGAGGCATAACGTCCATGGACATTATTTCTGCTAGAAGCAGCCACAAAGTCCATGGACAAAGAGTCCGTGGACATTATGTCATATTATCTTCATGGACCTTATGTCCGTTTGTGCAGAATTAATGTCCATGAACATTATGTCCGCGGACATTATGTCATCCCACCTTATTGAATATAACAAAGCACGTAACCCGAATTTTTAATAGCGCAATTTATAAACCGTCCAAAAAGATCCCTAAAGCGAGAGGCCGTTATAAAGCCAGACGAGAAATCAGAAAGCGAATTTCGTCCACTATCGTAGATTTAGCATCGGACCCGAGACCGTATGCTAAAATTATATTAGGAAACAAAGAAGTTTAAGGGTTGCTTGACAGTGGGGCCAGTGTGAGCATCCTTTGCAAAAACTGCTTACAGCTCGTTAATGAGCACAAACTCCCTACAATTACGTATCGGTCTGGTGTTAAAACTGCCGACGGTAAAAGTCAGTCGATAGTGGAAAAATTCGAAGTGAAAGTTCGGTTTAGAGACAATGAGGGGGTGCTGACGTTCTTCTTAGTTCCAAATTTGGACCAAGAGATCTACCTTGGAGTAGACTTTTGGAAGATTTTCAAGTTAGCACCGAACGTGATCAGTTCAGTTTCTTTGACGGAAGATTCAGATCTCTCGAACGTCCATCAGCTGAACTCTGATCAGCAGGCCAGACTGAATGCAGTCAGGCAGAAATGTTTGTGTTTTGTCCGGGATGGTCTTGGAAAGACGACGCTCATGGAGCATGTTATCGATACAGGAGACGCACTACCTGTGAAACAGCGTCACTACCCTGTCTCTCCTGCGGTACAAGCCATTTTGTATGAAGAGTTAGATCGGATGTTAAGACTCGGCGTTATCGAAGAGAGCGAAAGTCCATGGTGTTCGCCAGTGGTTCTCTTGCGAAAACCAGGCAAAAATCGTCTTTGTCTGGATTCTCGCGAGGTGAACGCACTGACGAAGAAAATAGGCGAATCCTCTCCCCCATATCGAGGGGCTTATCAGCCGACTACCGGATATGTACTACATTAGTAGTATTGATCTAAAGGAAGCATTCTGGCAAATACCGCTGGAGAAAAGACTGCGGTACCGGGAGGACCCTTGTACCAATTCACTGTTATGCCCTTTGGGTTGTGTAATGCTGCCCAAAGGTTATGCCAGCTGATGGAAAAGGTAATTCCTGCACGACTTAGGGATCGTGTACCTCGATGACTTGCTTATCATAGCGCCGGATTTCGAGACGCATATCGCCTTGTTAAGTGAAGTAGCCGACTGCTAACGCCAGGGCTGTTAAACCATCAACATGAAGAAATCCAAATTTTGCTTCAAAGAGCTAAAGTACTTGGGCTTCATAGTTGGTGGCGGTAAGCTTAAAACTGATCCTGCTAAGGTGGAGGCCATTGTGGACTTCCCAGTGCCCAAAACCCCAAGGCAGGTTCGGCGGTTGCTTGGTTTAGCAGGGTGGTATCGGAAATTCATAAAAGATTTTTCGAGTCTGACTGCACCCCTAACTGACCTGTTGAAAAAGACAAACGAAAAGTTTAAGATGACGGAGGAGGCGCTGAGGGCGTTTGAGGATCTGAAGAGGACGTTAACCAAGGCACCGGTTCTTTCGCATCCGGGTTTTTCAAAACGTTTTTACATCCAATGTGATGCGTCGGATGCGGGAATCGTTGCGGTGCTGTTCCAAAAGAACGAAGAGGACGAAGAGGTACCAATTTCTTTCTTCTCACAGAAATTTAATAAAAGCCAGAGAAACTACAGTGTGACCGAGAAAGAGTGTATGGCTGCGGTGATGACTGTGCAAAATTTCAGGCCGTATGTCGAAAGCATGGACTTCACAGTAATCACGGATCATTCTAGTTTCCGCTGGCTAATGAGCATGAAGGATCTGAGTGGTAAGTTAGCCAGATGGAGTTTGCTGTTGCAGTCGTATGCCTTCGACATACAGCATCGAAAAGGCAGCCTGAATGTCGTTCCGGATACTCTTTCTCGGGTACACGTAGATTCTTTGGTCATAGAAGACGTAGCTCCACTCATCGACCTAGAATCCCCTGAATTTTGTTCTGACGAATATACATGTTTATTAAAAACCATTAAAGAATACGCCGATGAACTCCCTGATCTTAAAATGGAAGAGGGATTCGTTTATAAGCGCGCTTTTAGAAATGCAGGTGATAAACCTATGCAAGAGCATACGTGGCTTTTGTGGGTACCGTCGGGTCTCACCGAAGACATTATTAAGAAAGCCCATAATCCTCCAAAAGTAGCTCACGGAGGAAAAGCTAAAACGCTACACAGAATCCGACAAAATTTTCATTGGCCGAATATGACGGTAAAAGTGCGCGAATATGTCTCTAATTGTTCTGTGTGTAAGGAGTGTAAAGCGTCAAATCAAATATCACGTCCTCCTATTGTCCATTCTTACTGTTCTGATCGTCCATTTGAAAAACTGTATATTGATTTTTTGGGTCCTTATCCCAGATCAAAGTCAGGTAATGCGTACGTGTTTGTTGTGGTGGATCATTTGTCTAAGTTTGTATTTTTAAAAGCTTTGAAAAACACTAACACTTTAAGTGTTTTACGGCAAGAGGTTTTTAAAATGTTTGGCGTACCGCGTATAATCCATTCCGACAACGGAAAACAGTTTCTTGCAAAAGAATTTCAAAATTTATTGCAAAAGTACGGAATCCAACATTTAAGAACAGTGAACTATGCGCCCTAATCGAACGCGTCGGAAAGAGTCAACCGCACGTTGCTAGCAGCAATCCGTTCTTATCTCAAAACGGATCAAGGAGATTGGGATTACCATCTTAATGACATTGCTTGTGCCTTAAGAAGTGCTGTTAATAGCTCTACCGGTGTATCTCCATACTTTGCGTTGTTTGGTACGAACATGATAATGCACGGTAGCAGTTATGAACTTGCACAAAAATTAGACGCAGTTGACTATAGCGAGTTGATGATTCTTCCCCGGCGCGATCGATTGAAGTGCATTCGCAAAAGAATTCGAGAAAATATTTTTAAATCCAACGAAAGGTCCGCCAAAATATATAATACCCGTACCCGCAACGTTCGATACCTGCCAGGTCAGGAAGTCTACCGACGAAACTTTATTTTAAGCGATTCGTCTAAAAATCTGTCCGCAAAACTATGTCCGAAGTATGTTAAGTAACGTGTAGTCAAACAAATTGGCCGAAATATGCATGAACTGGAGAATTTATCTAGCAAGAAAATTGGCATATTTCACGCCAAAGATATTAAACAATAAACTATGATGCCGTTGAAGCTTTATCCCGAAAGCAATTTAATTTAAATAAGCCAGTAAACAATTATTTTTTTTGTTGCACAAAACTTGTTGCTGTAACGCTGTTATGTTTTCCTGTCACTTTGTAATCACTTGCTTTCCAAAACAATCCGTCTTTATTATTTCACATCGCATCCTTATCATAAGGAAACAAAATTCACGATTATTGAAAAATTTCCTCGAAAGCACTTAAAAACCGATAGGCGTGCCGACTATAAAACTCCTTCATTAATTAAAACCAATGCGCACTTAGTTCCTTTTATCCTACTTTATGTTTGTAAAAATGCTCCTTGATTTCACTTAGTACCTGATCTAATTCACTAAAATTTTATTAACTTTCTAGTCAATGTTTTTGAAACACCCCGCACTTAGTACCTGATAGTATGTTATCTTTCTAAAAACACTTCACACCGTACCTGTAAAATCTAAGATCTGATTTTAGTCAAACCCAAAAGTAATTTTTTTAGTATCTATTGATTTATTGCATGCTTATATCTAGTCATTTAGTTATTTTATTTATATATTTATTCATTTATTCTATCTTCTTCATTAGCTTATCTGTGATAAAATAATCCGCAATGATGTAAAACTAAACAGCAATAACAAATCCGTAACGATACTAAACTATACTGTGATATTAGCAAAGCTAGTTAGTAAGTAGGAGTACTTAGTTTTTATTTATTTTGCATGTTAATTTATTTTATTATATTTGTCTTGTCTTATTTATTTATTTATTTATTAGTTAACGTATAATATAGCACTCCATAATGAACGCTCACCGTAGTCTGATGCATGTTAATGCCCTTGAAGTTTTCTTGCATGGGTGGATGGGTGGTTTATGTGATGGCACAGCGATAGTTGTTGTCAATAATAAAACCTCACTATCGGTTTCCATCAAAACAAATTTTTCTGCAGAAAAAATAAGTAAAAATAAAACGATTGTACCTTGTTGATTTAGCCCGGCTCATTGTGAGTTGCTCACATCAGATCTACCTTCAACGGTGGGTACGATTACACCCAAAAACCTGTGTTCGACAACAAATGAAAAAAAAAAACACTAAAACACAAATTCCCAATGAAGCGTACCAACTTACCATTTACCTATGCCCGGCATAACATGGGTTAACTCCCCACAAGGTCATCACGAGTACTCAGCGCGTGCTTTTTTTGCCATTCATGAAGTAGGTACACCAATGAGATGTAAATCATTTTTGGGGTGGCCCCCCTCTTCCTATCTGCTGGACTACACCTAAAAACCAAATGGGGGATTAGTTTTTTTAGAAAAAAAATACACAGGTCTAACTAGACTAAATAACTTCAACAATAAGTAAATACTTACCAAAGACCAAATCAAATTTTATCTACGGCAGCTTTCTCCATCTCCATTGAATCTGAAATTGAAATGAAAAACAAAACACCACAGACCATATACCTACAAGCTATTCAAATTAGAGTATTGACTTTTCAACCCAAAGCAAAACATAAGAGATAGCAAACTTTCATATATATCCAAATTTTCTTATTTGCCCGTTTACACTGGACTTTCAATGAATGGCAGTGCTGCTATATTCATAAAATAGAATTATCATACAATGGTCTAATTTTTATCATACGAAGAACAAAATTATCATACACAAATACAAATCTTGTTTCTATAAAAGACCGTTACCAATTTCAACTTCTTCTGACCTAATGTGATGATTGAAGTTATGGAAACGGAAAGCGTTTTTAATTTTTCATACAAGGGATGGTTGACTAAAGAACAGAATCCCGATTTTTATATGCCTTAAATTCACTGCCATCTTGGATTTTACTTTTTGCTCCTGTAAATTCTACAAAAAAGTTAGTATAGTTTTTGAAGATAAAATTCATGTAAAAATTTGTTGGGTTTTAAATCAATAATCAGAATTTTTCTAATTTAGTTTTTTAAGACGAATAAATTGTTGTTTCTTAAATCTATCAAGAATACTTATAACGTTATAACCAATAATTAATTCTGTTTTTAAAAAGAAATCCAAGATCATAGCAGAAAATCTTTTGTCCGTCATTTAGCTTTTCTCTTTGCCTAATACCACTTTAAAACTTAAACATATTTGCTGTTTTAGTTCCTTTTCAAGTATGAAAACCAGATAGGCTACATTTTAGTGAAAAACTTTTTTTTTCAAAATAACGATTGACATAGAAGCATGTTTTTGATTTTCACTTTTTTCGAAAACGGTTAAATTGGTTTTGATCACTTTTTATGGAGATTGTTTTTTTTTAGTATTGTATAGCAAAATCCAAAATATATTTTTTTAAGTTTTAAAAAAAGCTTTCATTTTTTTTTTTTGGAAACTCAATATTTTGGAAACGACTTCACCGTTTTTGATTAAACTTGATACCAAGAAATTTTTTTTTAACATTATTTACCAAGTTTTAGACAACAATTAGCATTTTTACAGCTAAAATTGAAGGTATCATATTATAATTGTTAAGAAATCGATAAGAAAAGTGTATTTTTTCTACGATCTACGATTAAACAGGAATAAATTTAATACTAGTTTAAACCATGATTTGCCTCCGATAGAACCAGTTTTTATTGTGGTCTTTCTTAAAAGCTTATATTTTTTTTTTGGAAATTTGACTTATTGGGCCCTACCAGAAATTTTATCTGACAAGATCATTTTATTTTTTTTACCAAAGCATTTGAATTAAATAAGAAATAAAAGTATACCTTTTATTTTCTTAATAAAGGCATCTTCAAAGTTATAATTATTCTTTTTTTTTCAAAATGAAAATTATCATACATTTGGCGTATGATAATGGTTTCCTATCATACATCAAACACGACCTGAAATTATCATGCATGTAGCATAATTATCATACGGTTGGCAGCACTGATGAATGGAGCATCTGAGAGATGGGTAGATTTTATTGGTGTGAAAGAGGGAAGGGTAAAATGAAATGAGAGGATTTTTCTTTACAATGTAAACGGACGCTATTGACACCAGGACCCATGTTCTGTAACTCTCACATCGAAAAAATCAGTCGAGAAACGCTGAAAAATGGAACAAAACTCATGTATTTTGTTTCAGTTTCCATCGTTTCTCGACCGATTTTATGCATGCGAGAAGTTACAGAACATGGGTCCAGGTAAATTGCTTTCGACACCACCTGCATATCAGCGCGTGAACTACTAGAGGAGGATACAAAATTTTTGGATTTGACATTCAGGGCGGTATTCACCGAGCGCTCATAAATGGCTCTTAAGTTCATGAGGCTCATAACTTAAAAATTATTTGTGCTATTCACCAACCACTCATAATTATTTTTCGATGTTTTCGAAGATGAGTGACAGCTGTTCGGCTAAATGCCAAAATAAAATGGACAAAAGTTTCCTAATTTTAATATTCCTTTTATTTTAACAAAAATGCTCAAGTTAAATCAAGATATCTACCGAGTGTGTTAATTAAAATAAGAAGGTAGTTGTTTGTTCTATCGTGATGTGCTATTCAAATACATTTCTCATCATAAGCTCATAAAAAAATTGAAGAACCCTACAATCTTAACATGATAGGATCCAATAAATCTAAGCCCACGTGAAGCAGCCGGCATTACTAAGTTCATGCGCGCACAAGTTGGTCCATAATTCGACAAGTCTATATAAGTGTATTACATAATGTTAGTACATACTACGGAAATATACATAATGTTAGTACATACTAGAAATATTGTTTTTTCTACTTTCTTCATAGAAATTATGGCACAACCTCTTGAGACTCCTTCCCAAAAACTAACCAATGATGACTTTCGTAAACTTTTGGCTACCCCTCGACCGGGTGCCCCAGTTAATTTGCCTGTTGGCTCAGTAAGAGAAGCTGGATTAAAGCCGATTAAAAAAACTTCTGCGCCACTCAGCTCCGATCGTATTGAAGCCATAAGAAAAAAAAATTCTATGCAGCATTAAAAAAAACAAGAATATTATAATAAGCTAGCTGAACTCTCGGAAAAATATCGTGATCGAGCTCGAGATGGCGCCAATCCAGATTATGAAAACGCGGAAACGCCTGGACATGGCAATAATGCTTAGCTGTGGCGGCACATGACGTTAAATCGATGCAGCTGAAAGAAGACGTCAAATTATTCAAGAATCGAAGTTCTTGGGTGGTGATATGGAACATACAGATTTAGTTAAGGGTCTTGATTATGCCCTTTTACAAAAGGTACGCTCGGAGCTGCAGCACAAGAAAGACGAACAAGTGAAAGAATTAGAAAAGGTTTTTGAAGAAAAAGAACTAACCATCAGCTTAGAAGAACAAGAGTTTTCAAATAAACCAACTTTTAATACGGTACTTGGGAGAAATATTTACAATACTATACTTGCGGCTAAATCCAAGGAAGTAGTTAGTCATGAACACTTTATGCGCGGTCGAATGGCTTATGTAATTGATCTAGACATTGATAATGCGAGATATATTCCTACAACTTTATTTAGATCTAAGTATGACGTTCCTGTGAACTTTGATGATGCACAGACACTTACAACAAATGACATTGTGGTAAACAAGCTATCACAGATTTTGTCGTATTTGCGATGTGGTGGACGTATTAAAAAAAATCGCTAACGTGATAGAGACAAACCTTTGTTCAATGAAACAAACGATAATTTGAAGAATTTTGCGAACGACAACATACCTATATGATGATATTGGATTTGGAGACTACTACAATCCTCAAGTTAAGAACGGAAATAGAACCTTGCCATGTTCAAGGTCACCGTTGAATGAAGACATAATGCAGAAAAGTCGTTTGGCCGAGAAGCCAAAAATTACTTTCAAGAAGAAATTACTGGAACTGAATCGTCTCCACCAAAGAACATGAGTATTGTAACGTTTTACCACGGTTCGATATAAAACATATTTCTTTTTAACTGTCAACCGTCAATTATTTTCTTTTAAATTAAACACACTTTACTTCACTTCAAATATTTTATTAATCATCAATCTCAAGAGTATGCAACTTAAATTCACTTCCGGATACTTTTAACTTTGAACTTTACACTTTCGCTTTCAAAAATAAACTGTGTCTGTGCTCAAAAAGTTTCTCCTTATATAGTGAGCTGAGAGGTTCGGGACTCTACTCGAAAGTACTGGCACAAAAGCTATCTGGAAGGTTCCATTCCAATGAAGAGAGATGGCGTTCTCTCCACTCTTCCATTCAGCGCATTTTCCCCCTGAGAGAGATGGGCGCGCTCTCTCGGGATTTTTTTATAAATGGTTGTTGTCTTCGATAAGGGTATTTTTGCACTTGGCTCTTTGTTTCTTCCGAAAGTAGTTAGGTGCTGATTTCATCGTTACATTGCCCCCTCCTAAGATTGATCGTCCCGAACAATTCTGTCGCTCATTTCACCATTATAACGATGCAAACGGTCACAATGAACTACTTTCAGTTTCCCTCTTACTCCTCTCTGTATACGGTAGACCACATCATTTAGTCTCTTCACAACAGTGTAGGGTCCTTCCCAGTTCTGTTGAAGCTTTGGTGACAGTCCCTTTTGTCGATGGGGATTGTAAAACCACACGAGGTCTCCTTCTTGAAATTCTGTTGTTGTTGCTCGTGTATCATAACGTGTTTTCATCCGATCACTAGATGTTTTTATGAATGCTCTGGTTCGTTGATGAATGTCAATGAGCCTTTCTTTGAGGTTATCCACATATTCTTCTGTTCGTTGTGGCTCAATTGTCCGGCATCCAAATTTCACCTCACTAGGCAGTCGTATTGACGTTCCAAACAAGATTTCCGATGGTGTATGTCCTGTCGAGCTATGTACTGCACTCCTATATGCCATTAGGAATAATGGAATATGTCTATCCCAGTCTCGTTGGTAGTCGCCGACAACCTTAGATAGATGTTCCTTTAGCGTCCGGTTGAATCGCTCGACCATCCCATCAGATTGTGGATGAAGCGGCGTTGTCCTCGTCTTTTTAATGCCAAGGAGCGAACAAACTTCCTGGAAGATGTTAGATTCGAAGTTCCTTCCTTGGTCGGAATGAAGTTCCATCGGTACGCCGAACCTGCTCACCCAATTGAAGACAATCTGATCCATAACTGTTTTTGTTTCTTGGTTTGGGATGGCAAATGCCTCAGGCCACTTGCTGAAGTAATCCATGACTACAAGGATGTATCGATTTCCACTGTTGGTCTCAGGAAAAGGGCCTGCGACGTCTACTGCAATCCTCTCGAAAGGTGTGCCTACATTATATTGTTGCATTTTACTTTGAAGCTTCCTACCTGGGCCTTTGCTAGCAGCACAAGTATCACATTTTCTGCACCACTTTTCGACGTCCTCTCTTGCATGTAGCCAGTAGAACCGTTGTCGTATCTTTTCCAAAGTCTTATTGACTCCCAAATGACCTCCAGAAGCTCCGTCATGCATCTCTCGAAGAACGTCATTAACCTTGGACCGAGGAACGACCATCTGCATCACATAGGACTTACCGTCTGCGGATTCCCACTTACGCCTTAGAACACCTTCTTCCACATGAAGCGAGTCCCATTGTGCCCAATATGCTTTCAGGGCCGGACTTCTGTCGGAGATGTCACACCACTCTGGTTTTTCTTGGTGTTCTTTCCACGCAAGAATGGGCTCTATATCCGAGTCTTCTTGTTGGGCAGTCCTTAGTTCTTCATTACTCCAACCGTAAATTGGATCAGCTCTCATGCGTTGGACGGCGACTGTCTCCTTTTCTTCTTGTCGTGTGCAATTTTTGCAGTCCTGTTTGCAAGGTCTTCGAGACAATGCGTCTGCGTTGGAATGCAACTTTCCTCTTCGATGTTGAATCTGATAGTCATATGTCTGCAGTCTTTCGATCCACCTTGCTACTTGACCTTCAGGATTTTTAAAATTCAAAAGCCAGTTGAGTGCGCCATGGTCTGTTCGCAGAAGGAACTTCTGTCCATAGATATACTTATGGAAGTGCTTTGTTGCCAAGATCAGAGCTAGGAGTTCCCTTCTGGTCACACAATAATTCCGTTCTGGCTTTGAAAGTACCTTACTGTAGTAGGCGACAACCTTTTCTTCTCCATCGTGGACTTGTGACAATACAGCTCCAATTCCAACATTACTTGCATCCGCGTCAACAATAAAAGGTTTTCCCGGGGTCGGATAGGTGAGCACAGGAGCATTACATAAACGCAGCTTCAGTTCCTGAAAGCTTTTCTCACACTCACCTGACCATTTGAACGGCTTTCCCTTTTCCGTAAGCTGATGCAAGCTTTTGGCAATTCCAGCAAAATTCTTCACAAAACGCCGGTAATAAGTGGCTAGGCCAAGAAAGCTTCGGAGTTGATGTTTGTCCTGTGGTGTTGGCCAATTCTTCACAGTGTCAACTTTTTCAGGATCAGTCTTTACTCCTTGGGATCTTCTGGGTGAATTTCTACCTGCCAGTAGCCGCTCTTTAGGTCTAATGTAGAGAACCATTTAGCACCTTCCATTGCATCTAAAGTATCGCGGATTCTGGGCAGAGGATAGCTGTCTTTCTTTGTCACATCGTTCAGCCTTCTGTAGTCCACACAAAATCGAGTGCTTCCGTCCTTCTTTTTGACAAGGACCACTGGCGATGCCCAAGGGCTTTTTGAGTTTTCGATCAGCCCATCTTTCTTCATGCCCGATATCATCTCTTCAACTTCTGCTTGTTTGGCTAAGGGGAGACGTCTTGCTGGTTGACGAATCGGTCTGGCGTCTCCTGTGTCGATCCGATGCTGCACGAGTTGTGTTCGACCATACTGCCCACTTGGTGAAGAAAATATGTCAGCATACTCATGAAGAAGACTACCAGCAATACTTAGTTGATGTTGACTCAGATTTGTTGAGTTAAGGACTTTTGCCTTTAGTTGTTCAGAGTTCGCAGGCTTCTTCGTGTCCTCTTCTGTGATCTTAGTTATCGCTGACACAGGTTCACATTTTCCGACTATTTCTCCTTTTCTCAACTTAACTTCGTAGGGTTTGATGTTCAGAATCCGTACAGGTACCATGTTGTTCTTTGGTGCCACAAGAGTCTTCCCAACGATGATGTTTTGGGAGCCTTGGTCAGTATCTGGTTCCACCATGAGGTATCGATGACCACCCAATTCGCCTTTTATTTTAGCCCAAACGAACACTTCAGAAGAAGACGGCAAGCATATGTCTTCTTTGATGACACTTCTTAGAGTTGAGGATTTTTCGTCACCATAAACCATAGGAATCTCTACATTTTGGTAATTAAGAACTTGCTTACCGATATCCAGAATTATTCCGTGTTCTTTCATGAAGTCGATTCCAATGATGCACTCGTCACATATATCTGCTACCAAAAACAGATGTGAAAACTCCAGTTCTGCCAAACGAATCGGAAGACGAACTTCTCCGTACACTTTAGCTGCCTCTCCTGTAGCAGTTTTCAGACGATAGCTATTGGTGTTATGCAGCCATGTCATCTTGACCAAGTCCCTTCTTACAATGGAGGCAGTGGCACCAGTGTCGATTGTAGCCACGTGTTTCTTGCCGTTTAATGTTGCCTCCACAGTCAGACTTTTGTTGTTTCGTTTAGTCTGTGAGACCTGGATAGTGGTTCTGGGGCCATCGATACCACAAACCAGCTTCTGCCCCTCGAAGTTGGTTTTTACTCGTTTCCCGGCTGGGAAACAAGCTGAGCAGGAATGTTGGTGTTATTGCTTACCTGCTCTCGAGTACTATTTCTACTTCCACAATGTTGACATGCAGGTCTTCTTGGTGGCAATCTGCACTGGCGCTGGAGATGTCCGGTCTTGTTACAGTTCCAGCATCGAGCAGGTCCGTCTCGCTGACTTCTTTGGAATGCGGTTCTCTGACAGGAGCATTCTTCAACTTCTATTTCTCTTACCTTATGGACTCCTTGTGAAGCTTGTTCTGCTGCTTCCATAGTTAGAGCGAACGCCAATGCTTCAGGAAGCGTGCGTTTTCCGGCAGTTCGAATCGCTCGCTGAAGGTTGATGTCGGATACAGCGCGGACAAATGCTTCTGTTGCGAACTGGTTTATTATTTCCTCTCCTGCAGTTGGATATGCCAGGTGAGCCAGCCGTTCGATATCTGCTTGAAGTTGTTGCAGACTTTCTCCTGTTTTCTGGACTCTGGTATTGAGTTGGACGCGGAAGACTTCTTGCATATGACCATCTCCAAAACGTTTGTCAATGGCCTGTACAAGAGCGGTGAAGTTGCCGTTCTTGTCTGCTGGTAAGGTTTGCAATAATTCAGCAGCAGGTCCTCTAAGGGCAAGCGTCAGGGCTATAAATTTGTCTTCGTCATCCCAGCCATTTGTTGCTGCGGCTGCCTCAAACTGCTTCTTGTAGATCGACCAAGAAGTTTGTCCATCAAAGGTTGGCGGATGCATTTCTTTTCGCTTTACAAAGTCGCCAGAACTTTCTCGAATCTTCATTTTTCGAACTTTCTCTAATTCATGGGTAATGCCCTGTATTTGGTCTTCGAACTTTTCTTGAACTTTCTCGAGTTTTGCATCTACTTTTGAAAACTGCTTTTCAACGCCCTCAACACGTTCGTTAAGAGCAACGAACTTGTTTTCAAATGCATCGAGCTTACCTTCGATAAGGTTTTTCTGTTCTTCTAGAAGGTTCTTTTGTTCATTGCGTTGATCATCAAATCGTTCAAGAAGATTCTTTTGTTCCTTTTTTTGTTCTTTTCTTTGCTCTTCGAACTGGGCGAGCAGCAGAGCCATCATATTGGTCACATCTGAACTAGTACTTACTTGCTCTTCCTCCATTTCAATCGTGAAAATAAACGTGTCTGGGTTTTCACCTTGTTGTCTTAAATGTTCCTGCAGACGAATAATGAGGTCATTTTTTGATCCAGCAGTAGGAAGACCTCGTTTGTTTAGTTCTGCTTTAAGTTCAACACAATTTGAATCATTCAAAATTTTACCCATTGTCTGTTTATTTATTTAAAAACACACACTTTTTATTTCAAGTCTGTTTATTTAATTAAAAACACACACTTTTTACTTCAAGTTAATTTACTTAAATGCACAGATAAAATAAGTTTTATCCCTTATTCTGACACCAATGTAACGTTTTACCACGGTTCGATATAAAACTTATTTCTTTTTAACTGTCAACCGTCAATTATTTTCTTTTAAATTAAACACACTTTACTTCACTTCAAATATTTTATTAATCATCAATCTCAAGAGTATGCAACTTAAATTCACTTCCGGATACTTTTAACTTTGAACTTTACACTTTCGCTTTCAAAAATAAACTGTGTCTGTGCTCAAAAAGTTTCTCCTTATATAGTGAGCTGAGAGGTTCGGGACTCTACTCGAAAGTACTGGCACAAAAGCTATCTGGAAGGTTCCATTCCAATGAAGAGAGATGGCGTTCTCTCCACTCTTTCATTCAGCGCATTTTCCCCCTGAGAGAGATGGGCGCGCTCTCTCGGGATTTTTTTATAAATGGTTGTTGTCTTCGATAAGGGTATTTTTGCACTTGGCTCTTTGTTTGTTCCGAAAGTAGTTAGGTGCTGATTTCATCGTTACAGTATTGTAACGTTTTACCACGGTTCGATATAAAACTTATTTATTTTTAACTGTCAACCGTCAATTATTTCCCTTTTAAATTAAACACACTTTACTTCACTTCAAATATTTTATTAATCACCAATCTCAATAGTATGCAACTTAAATTCACTTCCGGATACTTTTAACTTTGAACTTTACACTTTCGCTTTCAAAAATAAACTGTGTCTGTGCTCAAAAAGTTTCTCCTTATATAGTGAGCTGAGAGGTTCGGGACTCTACTCGAAAGTACTGGCACATAAGCTTCTGGAAGGTTCCATTCCAATGAAGAGAGATGGCGTTCTCTCCACTCTTCCATTCAGCGCATTTTCCTCCTAAGAGAGATGGGCGCGCTCTCTCGGGATTTTTTATAAATGGTTGTTGTCTTCGATAAGGGTATTTTTGTACTTGGCTCTTTGTTTGTTCCGAAAGTAGTTAGGTGCTGATTTCATCGTTACATTGCCCCCCTCCTAAGATTGATCGTCCCGAACAATTCTGTCGCTCCTTTCACCATTATAACGATGCAAACGGTCACAATGAACTACTTTCAGTTTCCCTCTTACTCCTCTCTGTATACGGTAGACCACATCATTTAGTCTCTTCACAACAGTGTAGGGTCCTTCCCAGTTCTGTTGAAGCTTTGGTGACAGTCCCTTTTGTCGATGGGGATTGTAAAACCACACGAAGTCTCCTTCTTGAAATCCTGTTGTTGTTCCTCGGGCATCATAACGTGTTTTCATCCGATCACTAGATGTTTTTATGAATGCTCTGGTTCGTTGATGAATGTCAATGAGCCTTTCTTTGAGGTTATCCACATATTCTTCTGTTCGTTGTGGCTCAATTGTCCGGCATCCAAATTTCACCTCACTAGGCAGTCGTATTGACGTTCCAAACAAGATTTCCGATGGTGTATGTCCTGTCGAGCTATGTACTGCACTCCTATATGCCATTAGGAATAATGGAATATGTCTATCCCAGTCTCGTTGGTAGTCGCCGACAACCTTAGATAGATGTTCCTTTAGCGTCCGGTTGAATCGCTCGACCATCCCATCAGATTGTGGATGAAGCGGCGTTGTCCTCGTCTTTTTAATGCCAAGGAGCGAACAAACTTCCTGGAAGATGTTAGATTCGAAGTTCCTTCCTTGGTCGGAATGAAGTTCCATCGGTACGCCGAACCTGCTCACCCAATTGAAGACAATCTGATCCACAACTGTTTTGGTTTCTTGGTTTGGGATGGCAAATGCCTCAGGCCACTTGCTGAAGTAATCCATGACTACAAGGATGTATCGGTTTCCACTGTTGGTCTCAGGAAAAGGGCCTGCAACGTCTACTGCAATTCTTTCGAAAGGCGTGCCTACGTTGTATTGTTGCATTTTACTTTGAAGCTTCCTACCTGGGCCTTTGCTAGCAGCACAAGTATCACATTTTCGGCACCACTTTTCGACGTCCTCTCTTGCATGTCGCCAGTAGAAGCGTTGTCGTATCTTTTCCAAAGTCTTATTGACTCCCAAATGACCTCCGGAAGCTCCGTCATGCATCTCTCGAAGAACGTCATTAACCTTGGACCGAGGAACGACCAGCTGCATCACATAGGACTTACCGTCTGCGGATTCCCACTTACGCCTTAGAACACCTTCCTCCACATGAAGTGAGTCCCATTGTGCCCAATATGCTTTCAGGGCCGGACTTCTGTCGGAGATGTCACACCACTCTGGTTTTTCTTGGTGTTCTTTCCACGCAAGAATGGGCTCTATGTCCGAGTCTTCTTGTTGGGCAGTCCTAAGTTCTTCATTACTCCAACCGTAAATGGGATCAGCTCTTATTCGTTGGACGGCAATCATTTCCTTTTCTTCTTGGCGTGTGCAATGTTTGCAGTCCTGTTTGCAAGGCCGTTGAGATAATGCGTCTGCGTTTGAATGCAACTTTCCTCTTCGATGTTGAATTTGGTAGTCATATGTCTGTAGTCTCTCGATCCACCTTGCTACTTGACCTTCAGGATTTTTAAAGTTCAGAAGCCAATTGAGTGCTCCATGGTCTGTTCGGAGAAGCAACTTCTGTCCATAGATGTACTTATGGAAGTGTTTTGTTGCCAATATCAGAGCTAGAAGTTCCCTTCTGGTCACGCAATAATTCCGTTCTGGCTTCGAGAGTACCTTACTGTAGTAGGCGACAACCTTTTCTTCTCCGTCGTGGACTTGTGACAGTACAGCTCCAATTCCGACATTACTTGCATCCGCGTCAATAATAAAAGGTTTCCCTGGAGTAGGGTAGGTAAGCACAGGAGCATTGCATAAACGCAGCTTTAACTCCTGGAAGCTTTTCTCACACTCACCTGACCATTTGAACGGCTTTCCTTTTTCTGTAAGCTGATGCAAGCTTTTGGCGATTCCAGCAAAATCCTTCACAAAACGCCGGTAGTATGTGGCTAGGCCAAGGAAGCTTCGGAGTTAATGTTTGTCCTGTGGTGTTGGCCAATTCTTCACAGTGTCAACTTTTTCAGGATCAGTCTTTACTCCTTGGGATGAGATGATGTGTCCCAAATATTTAACTTCGGTCTTGAAAAGAGCACATTTATCTGGATTAAGCTTGAGGTGTGCTTCTCGAAGCCTCTGGAATACAGCTTTTAGGTTGTCACAATGTTCGTCAAAAGTTTTCCCATACACGATGACATCGTCCAAATAGACCAGGCAAGATTTCCAAGTAAGTCCTTGTAAAACGCATTCCATCAAACGCTCAAATGTAGCCGGAGCGTTGCACAGTCCAAATGGCATCACTTTGAATTGCCACAGACCGTTTCCTGTGGAGAAAGCTGTCTTTTCACGATCTTCTGGATGAATTTCTACCTGCCAGTAGCCGCTCTTTAGGTCTAATGTAGAGAACCATTTAGCACCTTCCATTGCATCTAAAGTATCGCTGATTCTGGGCAGAGGATAGCTGTCTTTCTTTGTCACATCGTTCAGCCTTCTGTAGTCCACACAAAATGGAGTGCTTCCGTCCTTCTTTTTGACAAGGACCACTGGCGATGCCCAAGGGCTTTTAGAGTTTTCGATCAGCCCATCTTTCTTCATGCTTGATATCATCTCTTCAACTTCGGCTTGTTTGGCTAGGGGGAGACGTCTTGCTGGTTGACGAATCGGTCTGGCGTCTCCTGTGTCGATCCGATGCTGCACAAGTTGTGTTCGACCATACTGCCCACTTGGTGAAGAAAATATGTCAGCATACTCATGAAGAAGGCTACCGGCAATACTTAGTTGATGTTGACTAAGATTGGTTGAGTTAAGGATTTTTGCCTTTAGTTGTTCGCAGTTCGCAGGCTTCTTCGTGTCCTCTTCTGTGATCTTAGTTATCGCAGACACAGGTTCACATTTTCCGACTATTTCTCCTTTTCTCAACTTAACTTCGTACGGTTTGATGTTCAGAATCCGTACAGGTACCATGTTGTTCTTTGGTGCCACAAGAGTCTTCCCAACGATGATGTTTTGAGAGCCTTGGTCAGTTTCTGGTTCCACCATGAGGTATCGATGACCACCCAAATCGCCTTTTATTTTAGTCCAAACGAACACTTCAGAAGAAGACGGCAAGCATATGTCTTCTTTGATGACACTTCTTAGAGTTGATGATTTTTCATCACCATAAAGCATAGGAATCTCTACATTTTGATAACTAAGAACTTGCTTACCAATATCCAGAATTATTCCATGTTCTTTCATGAAGTCGATTCCAATGATGCACTCGTCACATATATCTGATACCAAAAACAGATGTGAAAACTCCAGTTCTGCCAAACGAATCGGAAGACGAACTTCTCCGTACACTTTTGCTGCCTCTCCTGTAGCTGTTTTCAAACGATAGCTATTGGTGTTATGCAGCCATGTCATATTGACCAAGTCCCTTCTTACAATGGAGGCAGTGGCACCTGTGTCGATTGTAGCCACGTGTTTCTTGCCGTTTAACGTCGCCTCCACAGTCAGACTTTTGTTGTTTCGTTTAGTCTGTGAGACCTGGACAGTGGTTCTGGGACCATCGATACTTCTTACCTGTTTTTCTGGTTGTGGAACAAGTCGAGTAAGAGGAGCGTTGGTGTAATTGCCACGTTGTTCTCTGTTGTTTTCTCTGCTTCCACAATGGTGACATGCAGCTTTTCTTAGTGGCAATCTGCACTGCCACTGAAGATGCCCGGTACTATTACAATTCCAGCATCGAACAGGTCCGTCTCGCTGATTTCTTTGGAATGCGATTCTCTGACAGGAGTATTCTTCAACCTCTATTTCTCTTACCCGAAGAACTTCTCGAGATGCTTGTTCTGCTGCTTCCATAGTTAGAGCGAACGCCAATGCTTCAGGAAGCGTGCGTTTTCCGGCAGTTCGAATCGCTCGCTGAAGGTTGATGTCGGATACAGCGCGGACAAATGCTTCTGTTGCGAACTGGTTTATTATTTCCTCTCCTGCAGTTGGATATGCCAGGTGAGCCAGCCGTTCGATATCTGCTTGAAGTTGTTGCAGACTTTTTCCTCTTTTTTGGACTCTGGTATTGAGTTGGACGCGGAAGACTTCTTGCATATGGCCATCTTCAAAACGTTTGTCAATGGCCTGTACAAGAGCCGTGAAGTTGCCGTTCTTGTCTGCTGGTAAGGTTTGCAATAATTCAGCAGCAGGTCCTCTAAGGGCAAGCGTCAGAGCTATAAATTTGTCTTCGTCATCCCAGCCATTTGTTGCTGCGGCTGCCTCAAACTGCTTCTTGTAGATCGACCAAGAAGTTTGTCCATCAAAGGTTGGCGGATGCATTTCCTTTCGCTTTGGAAGTTCGCCAGAACTTTCTCGAATCTTCATTTTTCGAACCTTCTCCAACTCATTGGTAATGCTTTCAAATTTGTCTTCGACCTTCTCGAATTTGGCTTTTACTGTCGAAAATTGTTTATCGACACGCTCGTCAAGAGCAACAAATTTGTTTTCGAAGGCATCAAGCTTACCTTCGAGAAGATTTTTGTGTTCTTCAAGAAGATTCTTTTGTTCATTTCATTGTTCTTCGAATCGCTGGAGAAGATTTTTTTCTTGTTTTTCGAGAAGATTCTTTTGCTCATTTCTTTGCTCTTCGAGAAGGTTCTTTTGTTCTTTTCTTTGCTCTTCAAACTGGGCGAGCAGCAGAGCCATCATATTGGTCATATCTGAACTAGTACTTACTTGCTCTTCCTCCATTTCAATCGTGAAAATAAACGAGTCTGGGTTTTCACCTTGTTGTCTTAAATGTTCCTGCAGACGAATAATGAGGTCATTTTTTGATCCAGCAGTAGGAAGACCTCGTTTGTTTAGTTCTGCTTTGAGTTCAACACAATTTAAATCATTCAAAATTTTACCCATTGTCTGTTTATTTATTTAAAAACACACACGCACTTTTTATTTTAAGTTAATTTACTTAAATGCACAGATAAAATAAGTTTTATCCCTTATTCTGACACCAATGTAACGTTTTACCACGGTTCGATATAAAACTTATTTATTTTTAACTGTCAACCGTCAATTATTTCCCTTTTAAATTAAACACACTTTACTTCACTTCAAATATTTTATTAATCACCAATCTCAATAGTATGCAACTTAAATTCACTTCCGGATACTTTTAACTTTGAACTTTACACTTTCGCTTTCAAAAATAAACTGTGTCTGTGCTCAAAAAGTTTCTCCTTATATAGTGAGCTGAGAGGTTCGGGACTCTACTCGAAAGTACTGGCACATAAGCTTCTGGAAGGTTCCATTCCAATGAAGAGAGATGGCGTTCTCTCCACTCTTCCATTCAGCGCATTTTCCTCCTAAGAGAGATGGGCGCGCTCTCTCGGGATTTTTTATAAATGGTTGTTGTCTTCGATAAGGGTATTTTTGTACTTGGCTCTTTGTTTGTTCCGAAAGTAGTTAGGTGCTGATTTCATCGTTACAGTATTAAAGAAGTTAAGGAAAATTAAAACTCATAAAAATGAAAGTGCTGAATTGGATAGAGAGTGGCAAAAACTTCAAGTAAGTTCTTTTTATGACCATTTTAATGGAGATTTAAAAATTTATTTTATTTCACAGACCATTATACAAAGGCGAAAGACGGAAAAATCAGCCGATGAGCTAGAGTACAAGATCAGTAAATTTTAATTTTAAAATTATCTTAATAATAAATACGTTTTATTGTTCAATATTCAGAAAAATGAAATATGGAAAATTAAGCTACCTATTTCACTTATCTCAGTGGAAAAATATTCTAGGAAAATTTATTAATTTTTTCGAGAAAATGTAAAGTTAACATAACCTTCTACAATTTTTTTTCTTGTGAACGTAACAATAATAAAAATCAATGACAAGATCGTCGAGAGCAGTGTCGAGAAATTAAAAACTAAATGTTCCGAGCGGATACCCGTATATAGGATAGATTAAATATTAAGTTTCAGCCTTTATATTTTCTTAATTTAAACACTTTACAACACAATAAAAATTCAAATAATTAAACATATAAATACGATAAGAGGAAATATAAGCTACTGTATAAGTTTGCACAAGCGGATCATCATCAGTGAATCTATTATGATCATATTTGTTGGAGGTATTTACGTCATTAATGCCACCACCGTCAATTCGTGTATCACCTGTCTTTGGATCTTAGTGTGAATTGGCAAATCTAGCAAATGAGGTACAAAATCTTTTGTTGCATCTGGTTAAATACAGTCCAGTTACAAAGAATATCGTTGTTATTATTAAAAACACTGGCAAAAGCCAAATGTAAGAGGACGTTGGAACTTGTTTATACCACTTTGAACTTAATATAACTTTAATGTGCTCGGTTTCGAATATTTCTGAATTGTAACCCTCATTGGATACTGTCCGCACACCAAATGTGAAAACTTTTTCAGCAAATCTTCTATTAACAGATCCGATAGGTTAACAATAATTGGAGGTGATGAAGCCACTATTGTTTTTAATATTCTGGATGGTGAAGAACTTGAGAAGTTAGATAATAAGCCATCGAATATTACTAGTTCATACTTGAACCTAAAATAATAATAAAAAAAATTTATTTCCTGGTGATAACTATTCATAGCCAAATACCCAAAATCGGATTTTTATAATCGTCATCAGTTATCAGAGTAGTTGCCTTTTTGGGTAGAGGACCAGGGCCGTAGGGACCAAACACATTTACTCCTAGTAAATACGATAGTCATGGTTTGAAATCATTAAGAAGAACATTTTAATTTCTGGCTATGAGGCGAGGTTCTGAAAATATAGTAAATATTTGAAATTTAAATTTTAAACTGTCAATACAAAACAAAATTAAAATTACTTTCTAAATATTCACGTAGAGTTGTTCCATAATAGACCCCATACCACAATCTTTACATTATCACATTTCCACAACCAAAATCCAAAACTGCTTCCTCTGTCATCTCCCTAGGATATCTTTTTAGCTGTGAGGGTGCCTCTCTTTATTAAGCTTCCTCCTTGGAACTTTATTCTTCCTGTTCATCTGTTTTCTTCATGCTTCAAGGTAAACAAAGATGTTCAATAAAATCGAAAGCATTATTTTTCTGTCCAAAGAAACATGTTAAAATTAAATAACATAAATTTCTAGAGAAAACATACCAACATTTTTCCTATTTTTTTTTCGGCAACTGACTGCAATATTGGACATCTTTTATGACCAGAGAGACATGTAATGATTTATGTTTAATTATTAATAATATATTTCGCTGCAACACTTTTGTGAGATACATAATACTTTGGAAAAATGTTCTCCAGTCCCAAGGCAGTTGCAATCCAAGTTTGGCCTAAAAAATGACTTCTTGCATTATTGTAATGACATTGGATGTTTTTATTATAATATACAAAACGGATATTGATAACTCGCGTAAGTAATTAATTTTCTTTTATCACACATTAGTAGCAAAAGAAAACATGTTTATTTAAAAAAAAATAATAAAAACAAAGGAAAACAAAAAAAAAATAATTGTGGCACTGAAAATTGACACTTTGAGAGAAGTGACATTTTGTTTCGAATATTTTCGAACAATTTTTTGGTGAGAGCGCTCATAACTTATGAGTGGTCGGGACCACTCATAAGTCTTATGAGCGCTCATAAATATTCACTATTATTGCTTGGTGAATAGGTTTATGAGCCTCATAAGTTATGAGCGCTGGGTGAATACCTCCCTCAATGTATTTCCCATAGGAGAAAACGAAAAAATGGTCTGGAAAACATTAATTTTTCTAATTAATTTTATATGAACGGGTATCCGTATTTTAATTGCAATGTAATAATAAAACATGTAAGTTTGTGAATCGAGCTTAAAATAAATCGAAACTAAAAACTAGAATGCCTTATTTTATAGATAAAAAGTGTAAACAAATCACCCTTACAACGAGAAACAACAACAACGATACCACTGATCTCTAAAATACACTGGATATTGTATTACCTACAATGTATAACAATTTCTGTGGTTCCAATTCACTGATCTCTATAATACACTGGATAGCGTATTCATACAAAAATGTTGGCTACATTTGAACAATTGTTATATTATGCGCCTGACCATTATTTGTATAACAGTATACCAGTATAACATATAAAATACCAAAAATGACAGCGTCAAAGTCACGTCATTTTTGTTTCATTTTCGTTTTTGCAACTTTTTTGTTTTGGTAAGCTTATAAATCAATGAAAAATAAAATTAAATATAAGATAAAAACAATTTTTCTGTGAAATAAAAAAAAGAACATAGCATTTCCTTGCATCATTTTCGTCCCGGTGTGTGTTCCAATTAAAAATTATATTGATTCTGCTAGACAAAAAAGGATACAAAATGTTTAAGCACACCGATCGAAATGTTCTAAGGATTCGTGCTTAGATTCTAGAACACCTTTGTTCCGAAGAAAGTGCCACATACACACGATGTGGTGTAGCTACATCGAATATAATAATTCCGTCAGTAAGTATATGGATGCCATAGATGTATGGCGCAATCTAATTGCAAGCAAGAACTAATATTTTTGGCCAAGATTGTTATCACTTTTCCTTATCCAAGGCGAAGAACTCCCAAATGAAGGTGAAATATGTACAAGCCAGTTCAAGTTTCTAAAGCTCTCTAAGATTTTAGCAATCTCAGAAATCTGAACGTAATTACTCAGTCAGATTGAGATGGAAATTGGTTTTGACTTTTTGCGGACAAATATTGTTCAGGTTTCCCCTCCTGTTCAGTGGAGCTGATGTAAGATCTCATAAACGTGAACTGGCTAAATATTTTTGAAAAGGAATTGAAGTTAATCAAGTTCGTTTTCAAGGTTATACTTAAATTATCTTGGCCCTTTTTTACATTAAAAACAATTCAAAATTATAATGCACCCTTTACAAATGTTTATTAAATTTCCATGCTCAATAAAAACAAAATATTTGTATTTTCTAGAGTTCCGGTAAAAGTTCAGTATTCGAAAGTTTGGTTGGAAGATTATTTTTGCCAAGAGAAACAGGCATAGTTACACGGCGCCCTCTTATTCCACAACTTATATATTCCCCACACGATGACAAACAAAATCGTTCAGGGGAAAATGGTATGTCTAACACTGTAAAGTGGAATTTTCCGTAATTATTTTGTTGCTCGCCCCACAGGGACAGTTAAAACCGAAGAATGGGGAAGGTTCCTACATACGAAGAAAATTTTTACTGACTTCGATAAGATCCAAGACATTAAAAATGCTACGGGCAGCAACAAAGGAATATGCCCAGAGCCAATCAATTTGAAGATTATTCTACACGAGTGGTAAATTTAACACTTCGATTTGCCTGTCATCACAAAAGTATCAGTTGGCGGTCAACCAGAAGATATTGAATCACAAATTAAAAATTTAATTGTTAAAATACATTAAAAAATCCAAATTCGTTACTTCGGCCAACACTGATATGGCAACAAGTGAAGCATTGAAACTATCCAAGGATGTTAATCCAGATGGTCGACGTACGCTGGTACTGACGCAATTGATACATTTTACGGACGTGTGATTCCAGTTAAACTAGGCATAATAAATCGATCTCAAAAAATATAATAGATAGGAAAACCATTGAATACCAATTAAAGGATGAGAAAATATCCTACGCTTGCTACTAAAAATGGTAGGTACGCAATACTTAGCTAAGACTCTAAATCGTCTTTTGATGCACCACTTCAGAAATTGCCTGCCTGATTTAAAGGTAAATATTTTATTTACAAAATAATAAATTTTAAATTGGCATTTAATATAGTTTTTACACTCATATGGAGAGGATGTCACGGATAAAATTCAAACTCTACTTTAAATAAAACCTTAATTTGCTAGTGCATATTGTGCAACAACTGAAGGCACATCCAGAACATTGAAACTACAGAACTTTGTGGTGGCGCTAGAATTTGCAATATTTTTCGAATATTGGATTTCATTCATCCACTATCGGGACTGACTAAAATGGATATTTAACAGCTATTCGTAATACAACCGGTCTAAGGCCAGCTTTGTTTGTGCCTGAAGGAAGTCTCATTTGAAATTTTGGTTGAACGTCAAATTCGTCTTTTAGAAGAACCTTCATTGCGATGTGTCGAATTATTTCATGAAGAAATGCAAAGAATTATTCAATTATTGTGGCAATGAAGTTCAACAGGAAATGTTGCGGTGTGTTGAGTAACTATTTTTATACTTCTAATATATCTTTTATCTATGCTTTCAAAAGAAACGCATAAAACTTGATACACGTACTTGTAAACGAGGGGGTAACGAATCGCAAATTCGGTTGTTATCGCTAATATGGGTATGTTCCAACCAAATCAAAGGCCGTTTTTGAAACACTTCATCTTCGTCAAAAATGCATTAGCAAAATTTTCTTTAACGCAAACTTCAAAAGTCTTTTGTTCGAAAATGGTAACAAAAATTCTATTGCATTAGCACTGTGTTCGTTAATGCAGTTTGCAAAACAAAATAATCTCTTCTCATAAAATCTGAATTGTTGACACTACCTATCTTAATTAACGATTTCTTACCGAATTAATTTTGATTGTTTTAACTTTTGTTCGAAAGCGTCAAATGCGCTTGCAAAAAAAATCATTTGATTGCAATTTCTGCATCTTAAATGACGATCATTTTCTGGTCAAATTGACTTTTGTTTGACTTTTTCGAAAATGGCCAAAATTGACATTTAAGCTAAAAACTTCATTCTAAGCGTAAAAAAAAAACATTTCATCTTCTATACATTGCCGAAACAAGTACAAAATTCAAAGGTTGAATGGAAATGTAAAACTTTTTGCTATTGATGATGGAAGTGGTGAAGGTCTTCTGCTTTTTTTTTGCGTCGATTGTATGCATTCGAAACGTTGCAATAATTTAAAGCCTTTTATTGGCTTACAGCCAGATTAAACCAGCTTCAAAAAAATACTAGTTTGTGTAAAGTATTTACATGTTACCAAGCATATACTAGTATTTACATGTTACCAAGCTACTTAAAATACACAATCTTATTGTTTTTTTTAATCATTAGAAAAACCAAAAATATTAATTAATTACGTAAATTTTTTTAAAAAAATTAGTTTGAATACAATTTTTTTCATTATTTTTTTCAAATTTTTCGTTTGAAAATTAATTTTTCAAAAACTGTTCTCTCATATAATTTGAATTAAAAAAAATAAAAGAACTAGCTTTTAAAAAAAGTATATCATAACCTTGTAGGTGTTGCCGTTGTTTTTTAATGATTTTTTTTTATATTTCAAGTCGATTTTTAGAAAATTGCCCCACCCGCATAAACAGGGGAAATGGACCCGTCTTCCATTGCTTACTTTTGCAAAATCAATTTTTTTTACCATTTCAAAAGCTTCAATTTTCTAACATTATTGAAATATTAAATGGAGAATCCTAATTTTCCATTTTCTTTATTTTAAATTGAATGTAGGTATGTATACAAAACGATTGCCTAAAGTTTGACAAAAAGAAATAAGAGCTTGATAAATTTAGCTCCTTAGGAAAATTTTTCTAAAAAGTGGGTCCACAGATGTTTCTTAAAAAAAATCGATAAATTTAGTATTAGATATAGGCTACCTTTGATTGAAAATAAAATTTTCGAAAAATGGTTTTCAATTGTACCTCCCATAGAACCATTTTTTTGATTTTCTTTTTTCTCGAGAAGGAATTAGATGATTTTAATAATTTTTTTTAATGGAGAATTTTGTAAAAAATTCAAATAGTATTGTGTACCAAAATTTTCAAAAATTTTTTTTTTTGATTTCTAAAAAAAGTTTCAATATTTTTTGTTTTTGAGAACCATACATTTCGGAAAAGACTTGTTTGATTTTTACAAAACTTGTTACCGAGCGGTTTTTTAACATGATCTAAAATATTTTAAATACAAATTTTTCTTTTATTCAAAATTAACGGTACCTTCTATATAAATCTATATAAATAATTAGGCTTAAATAAAGTTTGTGGTATCGTTTTCTCAAAAAGTATTTGACCGATTTCGATAAATTTTATATGGTTGGAAAGCCACAATGTGCAGAATATACTTGAGGAACGCATTAACACTCTATAGGTAATTTTTTTTTGTACTGTCGAACACTGTGCGTGTGCATATTCAAAAAAAAAAAATTGAATTAAAAAAAAAAAGGTTTTTCTCCTTCAATATTTTCAAACAAATTGTTTTCGAAATTGAAAGTGTCGACTTTCTACACAGGACGATACTAGTGTTAAAAAAACCGTTACAGAAAATCTAAATTTTCTGGAAAACGACTCCTACGATTTTAATTAAAACTGTTCTGAATACCAATATAGAACCTTTTTTTTTATTTTGGAATGTCTCGCATTATCTGTATAACTGATTTAAATTAATTTTTTTTACACAAAAGCTTCTAATAAGTTTAAATCAAATTGCTTATCAAAATTAAAAAAAAAAAAACTAGTTTTAGATTTTTAAAAATATTTCCAAATTTTTTTTTTTAAATTCGATATTTCAAAAACTAGAGGTTTTAGAATATTATGAGCAGATTTTAAGAAAATAATATTTTTTAAGCCAAAATTAACGGTACTTACCTTCCGTATTTTTCTGAAAAATCAGATACCATTTAAGAGGAGCAAATTTTACATCTAACCATTATTAACAATGCCTCTCACAGTTTTTTTTAAATATTTTAGTTTCTCATTTTTTGCTAAACCGACTTGATCTTTTTTATATTTAAAGCTTCTAATAAGTTTAAATAATGTTGCAATCAATACGTTTATTATTATTTTTAAGAACAATTTATATTGCACGCATCCGAATGTTAATGTTAGCTTACCTTCAAATTATAGAAAACTCTATTTTCAAACACGATCAACTGTTTTTTTTTTCGCAGCACTAAAATGATTTCTCAAGTTTTTTTATTTATCATGTCATTAAGGTTATAATATTTTGATTTTATACTTTCAGACTTGAAGAACATCTCCATTCAACTATTTAAGAATTATTTCCCAAACGCATTGTAAACCCTCAATATAATTTATAAATAAATACATTAAATAAATTGTTTTATAATTATGAAAAAAGATTCACTTTTTAATTTTCAAATTATTAGTATTTTGAAATTCAATATTAGATATGTACATAGGAAATGTAGTAAAAAGATCGAACGAATAAATAAAAAAAAAACGAAAAATATTCAATAATGAGTAATCACATGAATTAAAACCCACACATTAGTATATTTGTACAAAATCAAAATCAATAAATAAAATATAAAAATCACAAAATAATTTGTACATACGATGCAAAAGATAACAATAAACAAGGTATCATATGTATGAGGTATTATTTTATATATTGCTACAAAGCCCAATTTTTATACATTGAAGTACCCTCACAAAACATCAGATTTAAGAATTAAAATTAAAATTCAATATGATGTATATCAGAGTTGTAAAAACTGCAGTCTTTTCGGTACTGCAGTTAATTGACTAAAAAGACTAATTTCATCAACTTATTTTTTAACTTATTTTTTGTGACTAGTGTAGTTCGAAGTAAGAATTCTTTTTTTAATGCCTCTTCGTGACATAAGGTTTAGAGAGCATGAAGTTTTATCTTTGATTTATGTAGTTGCATACTAATATCGGGGCAGCTTTCATGGTATTTTGTTGTTCAGCAACACCAGGAACGCCCGATTACTTACTGTGGAATAGTGTTAAAGCTGGTAAACTTTTTAAATAAATTCGTTCGCTTGAAAAACAATCCGTTTTGTAAATTTTATATTTATTTTTTTTTTACTTTTAAAAACTACCTCTACAAATTGCAGTCCCTAGCAGAGAGAGTGCCGTCCGGAACCTGTGCCCTCCTTGCCCCAAATCAGCTTTCTTAATAGCACTTAGACAAAAAAAAAACAATATTGTAGTACTTGGTTTTGGCTATAATGTTATGCCCATTTAATAAAAAAATGTGATAAATTAAAGTTATTATAATAAAATTTCTTTTGGTATAATTCTCTGACCACATATATAGAAATAAGTGGTGTTCTTATGATAATAAAGAAATATACTAAAAATATTCGTAAGTTACCTGACTGAAGTCAGGGCTGCTGCATATCTGCAATTGGTGTCTGTCTCCGCTAAGGGTTTTTGCAACTCTGAAGCAAGTTCCTGATGAAGTACATATACAAGGTCCTGAAGAGATTCCTCTGTACCTTTAAAGAAAAAAGAAGAAATATTTAAAAATAAATATTAGTTGAGCCAATTTTTCCAATAAAATTTATTAAATACTTTTTCAAATTTATGGATTTATAAATATACTAGCCGATTTGCCCGTATCAGTCGCTTCGCAGACTTGATAATAGGATGTAACATAAATTTATTATATTAAAAAATAAATTATGTATGTACCTACCTATCTACTTATATTTTTATTTAAAAAAAAATCTATTATCAAAAAAAACATATTAGGTATAATAATAAATAATAATAATTATAATACATATGTATATACATACATACATATGTATGTAGGTATGTATGTTTATGTAATTATAATTATTATTTATTGAATTATGTATAGGTATTTGTTTATTCATTTATGTATTATAAGTCAAGCAACAACTTCTTCAAATGCTCAGGTCTGTCCAAGGAAAATCTGTAACACATAAACAAGTGGAGATTATTTATTTTGATACAAAATATTTAAACACTTCATTTCATACTTTCGAAGAGTGATACCAGGTTTGGAGTCCTTTGTTACATTGCAGTAGACACAACTGTCCTTTCACTCTAAAAATTGCGTAGAGACACTGCCTGTTATCAATACTCTTCGCTTTCTAAAATTGATGAAGCATTCTCCTCGAAAATGATCAGAGCAAATAAATGAATATTTTGTTGGAATGAAAGATGAATGAAGTTTAATCTGACCCTTCCAAATTTACAACAAGGCAGGATCTTCTAGAGGAAATCTGTAAAATATTTTATTAGGAATCATATTCACTAAGCTCAACACAATTTTTTTGTGGGCAAATCGATATACACGACAGAAGTGAAAATTTTTTAGCGAACGGAACCTCATGTTACAAACTCTCAGTTAACAACTTCTCTTTATAATCTCAAGTATTTTTTGAGATTAAGATAAACAAACAGACAGGCAAAAAAGCTTTATCATATCAATAGGATAAGCTATCCATCAACAAAATTTCAATTCTCTGATGCAAAATAAGCATTTAGACAATTTTTCCCTTGCATTTCTTAAAATACATATTTAAATTACTTATCTAAACAATAGTTATGTTATCGTTTTTTGTTGCGCTAAATTTCGGCTAAAGACGTTTCACTTCAATAAATTAATGAAAAAAACTCACCCATGAAGTGTTCTGCCTTGGCTTGTGGCTTTACTACCACCTTCTTTTTTGCAAATTTTGCAATGTAGCACCATTTTATTATTGTTTTTGATAAATGTATTCCCTTGAAAAAAAAACTAAATTTATCTTAATTTTTGCACTTTTAAAATAGCTTTTAGCATGCACGAATTTCTTACGACGAGGCTTAATATTTTTTTTAATAACTTAAAAACTTACTTCCAATTTGTTTTTCTTCGCGATTCACACCCAACGCTGAGTAAATTATTATTATTATTATTATTATTATGGAGAAATATTTACATATTTTGTGAAAAAACAAAAACTCGGTTTCAACTTTATTTTTCTTGGAGCCACACCGAATACCAAAATATGAGTAGAGAGAGTACCCCAAATAATATTTATTTTGCGTCAGACAAATGTCAAATTATGCGGCTGACCACGTATTTAAATCTTCAATTTGAACCACAGAAACTGTTATACATTGAAGGGAATACACTATCCAGTGTATTATAGAGATCAGTGTTCCAATTGAAGATTATAATACGTGGCCAGCCGCATAATTAGACGTTTGTCTGACACAAAATAAATATTATTTGTGGTTAATAATCTACTCTCTACTCTCTCTACTCATATTTTAGTATTCGGTGTATCCCCAAGAAGAATAAAATATGAAACAGAGTCTCTGTTTGTTCACATTCTTTGGTTTTGGAGGGTGAAACGTACGAAGGATTCATGTCTTTATATTCAGTTGGTCTTATTAATAAACATTGTCTAACTTTAGACAGCCGTCCAAGTTTCTAAAAAACCTTTCTAATTTTTGCTAAAGTAATCTATCTTTTTATCTTGCTTTAGACAACGTAATCTATGGTCTAAAAATAGAGAAATGCAATATTTTTTTTTATTAAAAAAGCATGTTTCCGACTGTTTCAAAATACTTAGACATAGTTTAAACAGCCAAAAATCTAATTAATAAGACCAAGTCTCTTTAATTCATATCTTTATATTCAGAATTTTTGCCGTCATTTTTGGTATTTTATATGTTATACATCTATACTGTTATACAAAGAGTGGTCAGGCGCATAATATAATAATTGTTCAAATGGAGCCGCCATTTTTGTATGAATACGCTATCAAATGTATTATAGAGATCAGTGAACGATACCCAGTTACGTAAAAAGCAAGGCAGGAGCGTAGCCAGTTTTATTTAAAATATGTTTTGTTTTTATTTTGTGCTGTGTAAAATGTGTTTGATAATTTTAAAGAAATTTTGCCCATAATTATGAAAATACATGAAATTAATTTTTAAGTTAAAAGTTTTTTGTTTTTTTTTAAAAAGAATAATGCCGAAAATTATTTTTTATCTTGTTTTGTACTTTTTAATTTGTACTACTTAATTTGTATCCAAAGAATGCTAAAAAAAACTCCCAAAAGCAAAACAATAATCAAAAATTTAGCAAGAATAGTAATAAAATTTTAAGTGAATTATAAATGTGTGCCCTTAACAAGCTGTTCCAATTCTATATGTTTAAAAATTTATCGTATCTATTAACTATTAAAACGTTTTACGTTATAATGTTTTAAACATAAAACATACCTATTCTCCCATTTCACATACTAAATGCAAATACATACATAGGTAATATATCTATACGTCTATGTTAAAACATTATTTCAGTTCAATCCATAATTGATTTTGCCCCTTAAAACCCTTCCCTCACTACGCACATGATCTGATTTCAACTGGCGACGTTCATCCATTTTGAAAAACAACAACAACAATACACGTTTGTTTACATTATTTATGGGCAAAATAAAGCAAATAAGAAGTTATATTCGGTATATGTTCTTCTTGATTAACAAACAAACATACATTATTAATCTATTTCAATTATTATATAGATACCCGTTCATATAAAATTAATTAGTAAAATTAATGTTTTCCAAATTATTTTTTCGTTTTCTCTTATGGGAAATACATTGAATGTCAAATCGAAAAAAATTTTATCCCCTCTAGTAGTTCATGCACTGACTGCTAGGTGCCGTGAATCCTGGTGCCAATAGAACGAGTCGCTTTCAGTTAAACATAATTAAATTAAATTCATGTGACAAAAGGGAACTTCCACCAACTGTCAGTTAGCTTAACTAGTTATTTGGGTAATTTTTGATATTTAGAGGAACAGCCACCTCATAGAAATTGGAGTGGATAAAAGTTCAGTTTAGGCAGTTAAGTTTAGGAAAAAATTAGAATGATATACGGCCGCCCTCCTTTTTCGTCCTTTTATTAGAGTATATCCAAACAATATACGAATTTTGTTGTGGACGCCCGAACGTCAGTTTGAGTTCTGAAAATGACAGATGCGACCGTCAGATTTGATTTATGATTGGCTACAGTGATCGGTCCACCTTGGACGTGCTACGATAATCAGTCATACTGTTGTACGGAAATACCAAAATAAGTGTTATACTTGGACAGATTCTGCTGAGCTGTCATCTTCAGGTGGTGTAACCTATTGATATGACTGCGCTATCCGGTTGTATGAACAGATCAGCAGATAGAGGCAATTATAACAGTGTTCTATACTACTAAAAAGTAAATTTTTCTTCGGTTGGTATACACTGATTGACCTCTGTCAGTTTTAGTAGATTCCCCTTTAAATGTCACATCTGAAACCGACATAAAGTAGAGTTTGACCAATACAGCGGATACCCCGGGATTGGAAAGCGGCTGCGCGCATCTCATTAGTTTTCACCTATTAGAGAATTTAGGAACTGCGAACAAAAATTGCGAAAGATGGCGGAGGCCTCATGGAGTTTGGACATGTTAAAATGTTATCGAGGCGAAATGGTGTCTCACCACTACACTGACATTTTCAAGGAAAATACATGAACTGGCGGGTGTGTTGGATCGTATGATTTGATAACTGTGAGGGAGAATTGAATTTTTATTGAGACTTTAGAAAATTTACAGTGATTTACAATTCCTTTCTTTAGTTTAGCGATATCTGCGGCTATAGAGTATTGTCTGCTTTATCTGAGTTACAAAAGAATGCCTCATGGCTGACAGTTTAAATTGATAGATTGCTCTTGCTCAGGAGCATAATATAACCATTTGAGTGTGATTAGTAGTCATATATAATATTAGTTAATTAACGAATATTGCTGTGATTTATATTAAATTTTGAAATTTTGTTTACTGGTTTTAAATTAACAGATATTTAACTAAAACATGAGAGATTAAAAAATTTGTTAGTATTTTTAGTATATAAAAGTATAATAAAGAGGTTGTACTGTCCCTCTAAATGAAGATGTTCATAAATAATTGAATAATCAAGTCAAGCTAGAAACGAGAGATGACATTATCATAAGTTACCGCATGAGAAGGTGTTGAGCCAAATGGAGATTTTAGCCACGATTTTGACCCGGAAGGGTTTTAGAGTAGAAGGTTGTGGGAAAAGCATCCGAGGTTGATTCAAAATTCATCAATGATATGTCCAGCACAGAGAGATACCTCTCCGAGTCCCCAAGGGAGCCCGACAATGAGGAGACGACATCATTGATAAGCCCATTATTAGAGAATTGAAGGTTAGAGACAGTCTTTTTAAAGTTGAAAGGCCAAATTTGGGTGTTTGGCCTTATGTCACTTTATAAAAGCGACATAAGACCAAATTTACATATTTGGCCTTATGTCGCTTTTTTAAAGTGACATAAGGCCAATTTTCTTTGAGACATAAGGCCAAATATAATTATATAACATTCCCAAAAGCTCCCCTTACAGTAAAAGAGGTTTCGGACATCTTTCAAAAGGAAACTATATTGAATAACTTCGGCATGTCGCCACGTATATGTATATATTACTGTAAAAAGCCGAAATAATGAAATTCTAGAATCTGAATTTAAAGAAACTTTAAATGTATCCTATGTATAAACAGTGAGGTAGGATTTACCGGTAAATTCTGCAAAAGAAACTTTGCATACACCCAAGCTCGCACCTACCCCAATTCCTATAGTGGGCCAAGCAGGGGGGTTGCAGGGGGGCAGCATGCCCCCCATACATACCTCTATATTTATACGCCGTAATGCTGAGTGCTTTATAATTTACCCGTAAATTCTAGAATTTCATTATTTCGGCTTTTTACAGTAATATATACATATACGTGGCGACATGCCGAATCTATTCAATATAGTTTCGGTTTTAAAGAAAACAGTTCAAAGTGACATAAGGCCCAATTGGCCTTACGTCACTTTTCAAAAGTGACATAAGGCCAACTCTTAAAATTTGGCCTTATGTCGCTATTGAAAACTGATATAAGGCCAAACACCCAAATTGGGCCTTATGTCACGGCACCCTTTTTTAATAAGAATAGAACGTGTCTCATAAGCGGTACGGTTTTGGTGTCATTATAGATGACAGCATTCGAGAAGCGTTTAGTAGATGATTGAAAGTTTTTATTACAGCAAATTCTGAGTATTTTTCTTTCTAGTTTTTCAGCCTCCTGTGCAATAGTGGGTGATATTGAGTACCAAACTGGAAAGGCGGAAGTAAGAATTGATCTAATCAGGGATTTTTAAAAGAGCATTTTAGATTTTTTTGAGAGAGCTTTGTTTCTAAAGTAGGGCATTAATGCATTAGAAGCTTTCCGTGTTTTGGCTAGAGTTGCTCTGGCGTGGGCGTTCAATTTAAGTAGTCTGTTAAAGTTAACTCCAAGATATTTAATGTTGTCTTTTACTTGAATATTATACTGATTTATTTTTAAATTAAGATTTTTGCTTTCCTATACTGTGCTGGCTGGGCCCTTACCACTGGCATTCCTAAAGCAGATCATTTCGCATTTGGGGATGTTTATAGAAATACCCCGGGTGTTATAATAATCTTTAATTATGTTGATGTGTTTTTGTAGATGCCGTGTTGCAGTAATGGGTGAGCTGTGGCTGGAATAAGCTATAGTATCATCAGCATAGAGAAGGCTTGTGGATTCCAGCTCATGATCAGAGTAAATATGGGGGAAGTCAGAGAGAAAAAGATTATATAGATGGGGACCCAGTATGGAACCTTGGGGAACCTCTCTTTCACTAGAGCAAGTATTGGATTTAGTAGCTTGGATTTGAATAAAGAATTTCCTGTCGTGCATCAAGGAGATGCACTATATGAGGTGGGAAATTGAGGGGTGCTATTTTAGATAGGAGGCCGTCCCTCCACACACTGTCAAACGCTTTCTCTAGATCCAAGGAGCAGGCTACAGTGCAGCGTTTATCTCTTAGATTAAGGGTGATATCTGAATGGAAACTGTGAGGGAGAAGAATTGTTGGTAGGAAAATAAAGTGGCATGTTCGTTTACCGAAACCCCGTATGATCGAAACTTTAAGATCAAAAGAATTTTCACCGTGGGTGAACACGAATCAGTTGCGATAGACATTAACTGGTCGCAAAAAAAAAAATCAAAAAGAAACAAATTTAAGAAGTTTAAAAATTCGAATTGAACAAGAATTTAACAATTTGTATAAAATGTGTGTAAATTAATTTACATTTATTTTATGTAGATTTTCTCTAAGACAAAAAAATATAATATACAATCATTTTTTTTGTAGTTCAAAAATTTTTAATAAGCAATAAAGTGCAAAAAGTCGGAGAAAAATTTAAAATAGCTATTTTCTTGGTGAGTTTTATTGAAACAAGTTTTTGAAAAATTGGTGGTTGATGTGATAATTTTAAATAGGTTTTTATATACCACGATTGGTGAATTTTTGGCGGTCACAGTTGGCCAGCGGAGCGCTGGGCCAACACCACTTTATATTTTTTGGTTATGTGTATAACCAACCATACGCTAAACCATTCCTGCTAGTTACTAGCTCAAAGATAAAGCAGCACTCATTCTCACCAGTGTTTGGCGGAGCTGTTCCGTTTGTGATGGATCTGTTGAATTCCTGAGTTGCGAACATTTTTTTAGTGAAGGAAAAGTGGGTACGGCTTCAAACTAATTTGCCGAGTCACCAACTTTCCCACCATCACTCAGCGATCCTGAATCATCCAGATACCACGAATTTATTTTTGGAGTTTCTGAATGGAAAAGAATAAACAAAGGAGATCAGGTATTTTCTTGTAAAACGTTGAGAACAAAAAAAAAAAAACAGGAAGAAGAATAACATTAAAAAATTGCAGTTCCGACCAAAGAAAAGCTATTGTGAGTGTTTTGTCTTTTGTTACTTGTTAAGTGTCAACTTTGGCGTTGAACAAAATTTCATTTTCTTAAATTTACTACATTATTGTAAGTGTTTTGTCCCCAAGGTCTATCACTTTGAAAGATTTTCCATGCCTGTTGTTTTATTGTTTTCGTTGCTTTTTTTTCACCTGCACTGAGCTCATTGGAGGTAGGGATTATTTGAGGCAATTCCAGAAGGCCGTTCAGCGGGAGTCCTAGGGGGATCAAGAACGAATTTACTGATAGTTTATTTTCTTTGTTTTTTTTTATTTCTTTCTTGTTTTATTCGGTTGTTATTTTTTTTTCTATTATTATTCTATTTAATACTATTTAAATTCTTTAAATGAAGATCATATGTCACTACTTTTTTGTTAATTCACGTTTTTTTGCTTTAATGCCTACCTGATTTTGTTTGATCTTTCTGTAATATAACTTCACGCCTATTTATTCGAAATTTTGAGTTTACTTTGGTTTCTCTAAGGAAACCATGACTTTTTGAAGAACTTTTCAGGGGGTGCCGATAGTAGCTGAATAACTTTGGTGAAGATGGTGTGATTTGAACGCGATCATCCACCGTCCTCTGGGGAAATCTAAATATGGCCGCATATTTCCAGGTTGGGTGGGTTAGGCCACGCTGCAACGTCACCGGCAGTGCCTTGGTGTGGTGATTGTCCGTTCTTCGTCTTTTTTGATTATTTTCTTTGGCCTGATTTGTGTTTTTGTTGCAGATGAGGTTAAGTTTCGGGGGCAAGATCCCCCCCCCATTCCGGCGAGCTAACTGCCATGCATCGCAAGCAGGCCGCATCCCCGGAACTTTACATTCAAGACCTCTTTCCAACCTCTTCCTTTCCCAATTTCCTAACCTTTCCTTTTTTCCTGCCCTACCATCGTCCACTTCTTCCCCCTCCTCTTGCTCGCAACAACATATAAGTAAACAAAACGTGTAGATATCTTTACAATCCAATTTAAATTTCTTCAATTTAACTTGGAATCCAGTTTCAAAGTCAAAAGTGCGCAAACTTATCCCAAACTAGATACTCTACGAGCGTATTGTATATAATATTTGGTTACTGTTTGTCTTTACTCTTCCATGAACTTCTCCTAGATGTCAGGGCGAAAAGATAAATTTAGTGTGCGATGGTCGTTGAATTCCCGAAATTACCAATTTTAGTCTAATTTAATTCTTTTTTATTTAAATGAACTTTGACATTTGTAACTTCGAAGTAAAATTAGTAGTTTGGGTAAGCAACTAAACAAGTACCCATCAGTTAGATGCTGTCGTACCTTTCTAAGACGCAATATTTTGGTCGATGGCTATGGACTCTTAATAAAATCTACAGCGCATACACACTGCAAATTGTATTATTCTAGGGGAACATGGTTACATTCTTGCACCTAGAAAATATGTTGTTGTTGTATACCCGTGGTCTGGCTAATGTATTAAGAAGAGGAATAACAAAAATAAAAGAAAAATATTTTTGTTGTTGTTTAGTGGACTATATTAAATTAAATTCAATTGGAAGATTTTATGCGACCTTTAGTCCAAATGCGTTTCGTCCAGGCACGACAGTTGGGCTCATCAGTTAGATGCTGTCGTACCTTTCTAAGACGCAATATTTTGGTCGATGGCTACCGACTCTTAATAAAATCTACAGCGTATACACACTGCAAATTGTATTATTCTAGGGGAACATGGTTACATTCTTGCACCTAGAAAATATGTTGTTGTTGTATACCCGTGGTCTGGCTAATGTATTAAGAAGAGGAATAACAAAAATAAAAGAAAAATATTTTTGTTGTTGTTTAGTGGACTATATTGAATTAAATTCAATTGGAAGATTTTATGCGACCTTTAGTGGACCTCTTCCTAAACAAGTACCTATTAAGAATTTTAGATTTTTCTAAGGGACAATTAGTTTAATGTGGGTTTGATATTTGTTTGTCAATAAGTAGATACTTTTTGTATCAAAGAAAAATTCCCTCAGGTGTTACTGCGAGCAAGTACACAAGTTAAGTTTTGTCGATTTTTCCAGGGGGGGCAAGAATCAGGCATTGCCCCCCCTTGCCCCCTCTAACTACGCGCATGCACAAAACCTTTACAAATATTCGAATTATTTAAGCCATTACCAATAATAAGGCCCATCAGCCACTAGGCAACTTTTTATTGCTCCCAGTCCAATTACATTAGCTTATATGGGAGAGCGCCCACTAGGCAACTTTTAGTTGCGCAACTTTTTGTTGCTCGGAGATGCTCGCGGAACTTTTTTCCCGGCAGCTTTTTGTTGCTTACCCTTGCCCACTAGGCAATTTCCGAGCAACTTCCAGCAACTTTTGAAAATTTTTCAATTTTTTTTGCAAAATGAGGGCTTTTTAACCCGAAAAATAAGTTTTGTTTTTACACTGAATTTAACATTTCAATTGAAAATACTGAACCCAAAAGTTGCTCGGAAATTGCCTAGTGGGCAATGGCAAGCAACTCCGAGCAACTTTGAATTGCGCAACAAAGAGTTGCGCTACTAAAAGTTGCCTAATGGGCGACGGGCCTAACACAATGAAGAGAGTTTTTCTTGAGTCTTAATTTGTGAGTATTTTGTAACGAATGATGACTGAGACCCTTGGTTTATGAGGGCTCTAAAAAAAAAATCGCCACAAGCAGTATATATTTTAACTTTTGCAGTTGCAAGCAGTATTTGTGAATCATAATTTCAACCGAAAAAAGTTGAAGCATGAGAAAAGGTTTCGTTTGAAGAACCAACAATAAGATTAACAGAAGCATCATTTGAACTTGATTCGAATGCTCAATATGCATTACGGTGTTGTGCCGTCTATTGTACTTCTGGAATTTAAAATTGCTTATGTATCTTAAAACATAATGTCCAGATGTCGAACAGTTTACACAAATATTTTTTGATTTTAAGAAATCAGTTTTAATTTCATGTGAAAGCGACTTAAAACTTGGACATTGGTAAAGAAGATGAGGTTCACTGCAACTAGGACACGAACCAGAATTACTGGAAACATAAAATGCCTTGACCCGATCTTGTCGTTTATTGTTTTGATATTTATCTTTTGTTTCATTAAACTTTATGGTTATGCGGTTTAGAGTCTTCTAAAAATTCATTAGAATCAGTAAGTTTAGAAAGATCGTAATCAATTGAATCGGTTTACCACCAATTGCTTACGAATTATTTTAGGTATTTTAATTCGTTTTATTTTTGTTTGGCTGGAGATATAGCTATTTCAAGGGGTGCCAAGCCCTATCATCAGTCTCCTTTATAGTGGTGCTGAGCTTTAATCCAATTTTATTTGAAAAACTTTCTACACATCATGGGGTATTTGAACCCGCGCATCAGATTTGCTCAGTCTTCGAAGCTGTGTGCTCTACGCACTATGCTACTGTTGACGACTGACGTCACAGGTCGACATGTGCTGTTTGTTTATCAAATGCATTTGGAGCATCAGCATTTTTATAAGCCCCTTTAAGTATGCTGTCTTGTTCCGCCTCCATTTTTCTCCGTACCTTATTTGATAGACTACAATTCGTAGTACGTATCAAAGGGGGAGAGGTTGGAAGATCGGTAACAAACCAGACTATTAAGTTATTATTATTTGTATTGTATTATTCATACTAGAATGTCAGTTTATTAGACTTGACCATTCTTTATTCCGTCAATTTCATTGAATTTTAAACAACAACAAATAATAATAAATAATAATTTTCAATACAAAAAAAAAAAAAAAAAAAAAAAAGAGGTTCACCAACAATCCACGGTGATGATCTTGTTTGAGTTACTTACCTTGGTGGCCACGTATAGTTCCACTCCTTATTTGATTTATGTATGTATGTTTTATGTTAAGTTTTCTTTTAGATGTGATCCAGATATGGGCAAATAATTATTAGTAGGGATTTAGTGCAGTATTATTTATTAGAATTATTATATTTCATGTACATGTTAGTTTTTAATTTATTTTATTTAGCTTTATTATGTAAATTCAAAATCTTAAGATGTAGTTAGTACCATATTAGTGGTAAGCAGATCTGACACACCCACACAAATATATTTATACAGATAACTCAATACGGACGCATAATTGCAATTTTTATAGAATAGGTGTTAACATGACAGGTATTGCTGACAGGGGAAACAAAATTCGTGATTCCAGTCTGCACACAAATATTAATACGTTACTGATCTTAAATATAGGCCATAGGGCAATGACCGATTTATGTATTTCGATTTAAGCCTAGTACGCAGAACGGGAAAAATTTATCTTTTCATACAAAATTTTTTCTCAGGACAAATTTTGTCTTCAGTTTTTCCCAGGCAGTACGCAGTTCACGCGCAAAATTGTGACATTTGTACCCGCTGTAGGGTGAAGTCTACACTAAATTTTGCCATGAAAAATAATATTCGAAGCATTATTTTGCGGGAAAAATTTTGACAGATCAATAATTTTGCACGATAAACATTATCAACTATTATTTATCGATAATTTTACAAAAAAAAGAAAAACATTTTGCGATTTTTCCATCGTTTTTGTAGATATTAGAATTATAGAGATAAAATTTGCCTTTTCCCGATCTGCGTACTAGGCTTTAAATCATATTAAATTCGTCCGCTGGAGATTATCAGTGTTGCCGGAAAGCACCTTCGCATATATATTTAAAAACTAAGATCGATACATAAAAAGGCAAGAATTTTTCCTTTGTTCACGGTTTTCTTTTTTTTTTTTTTGAAAATAAAAATTTGAGTTTGATTGGAAATCCATTTATTTGAAATAAAGCAAATAAGTACTTAATTTTACTCAAAGGTGAGAAAATAGTTAAGAGAAATAATTTATGAACAAATGAAAATACTTTTTAAATTTAATATTATCAGAATACGGAAGGAAAAAACAAAGGTAGACCCATAAAAGTCAGGAAGAATTTCAAGGGCGAGTTTAGACAACCAAATAGGAGATTTTGGGACTCCGTTCTTAAGAAAAGGCAGAGGTATAACATCACTTAGAGTTCTAAAAGTGTTCCACATATATATTTATGTATATTCCACCTTATTCCCAGGTTCGAAGCATAGACAAGTCTCGTTACCATTCATACATATATATCAACGCAAGTATATACATATATATAATCGACAAGATAAGAAGGGCCTACTTGCAGAAGAAGATTCGAGCCTCTGCTCATTTTTTTTTTTTTTTTGGTTCGACCTCAAGATAAGGGTTAAGGTCGGAAACCAAACTTCTACTTGAGGGCCTGGTAGCTGGTTCAGGAACTTGCCAAAAGACCACAGCAAGCTAGTCAAAGAAATAACCTGGTGAGAGAAGTTATAGAGCGTTGCATCCAATTTTTTTTTAAAGTCCCATCTGGACTTTTGGACCTTTAATTATATATGTATAAAATATTTATACACTTAACACTATCTGGCGCTGAAAATAAAGCCATAATTTTTCTGAACCTGAATCGTACTGCCGGCAGGACTTTGGGGGACATTGCAAAAGTAAGTCAGATTAAAATATATTATTTACTACATGAATTTATATATTTATAAAGAGCACAAAAGGGAAAGAAGTGTCTACACTCTAGTGCTTCAGATCACATCCATTTTTGTTTTATTGTTTAGATTTTTTTTTCTTTCACTTGAATTCCTTTTTCCCAAAAGGGGAGTGAAAAATCACATACACTCCGGGGCAATAAAATAAAGCCATAAATATATTTTTTTTTATTAAACGAAAGAAATAGTTTCAGAATAACCTTTTTATTGATCTTCCTTTTTTATTTTTATTTCTTCATAATCTTAGCATAAATTAATAATTTTTAATTGTGAATGAATCTTTTAATAAAATTTTGATGAATAGAAGTCTTCGATCTTTTGATCATAAATTCCAGTAGACCAGGAAATCATTTCATGATGATGTGCTAAACCTTTAAAAAAGGTGTGTGAAGACTCGGCAGAGCCGACGATGAGGAGAAAGAGAACGAGATACGAACACAGAATGACATGACATAGACTATACTTACCTTTGTTGACTAGACATTTACGATACTTACCTACGCTGATGACGAAACTTGCAAACCATACACCCTTGCGACTTACCTACGATATTTACGTTACCTAACTTGTTTACTTACCGGATGGACTCGACGACTTTTAACTGACAATACTTACCACGACATGACCTGATGAAGAAAAAGGGCCGATTTGCGACTGGAAGTTCATATTAGGGGCTATCTCTAGAATACTGGCCAAGGAGATAGCGATGGTTGTATCTTGGATACAAGGGAGGGCAGGCCAAACTTTTGCCATCAACATCAGGCAAGGCCTTTGAGGACTCGGCAAACTGCTGTGTTGGTGAGACAGTGGGGCTGTTATTGATTTTGGCGAACCAAAAAGGAAAAGTTTCATTTTTAGTAGTTTTAGATTAGATAGGCTTAGATTTAAGATTATATCTTCCCGATATAAATTTTTAGATTTTTAGGGCTTAGTTTTAGATTAGGTTTAGATTATATTTACTTAAACTTCCCTTTTTTATTGTTTTGCCGAAAAAAAAATCGGCCTAATGCCTCACCCTTTCACTAATGCAGTAGCATAGGTAACTAGGTTTGGCGATTTCCTTTTATTTTCCATTCCAGTATCCCTATCCCGTTACCCTATCCACTATTCCTATCCTCATCCTTTAATATCGGCATGATTTTTTTGTTTGCTGAGTGGGATGAGTTTGGAAAAGGGCAAGAACAACCCCAGTCCGTCGAGCTTAGCCGAGCTAGAGCAAGCATGCCACCGCCCTTTTCCAACTCATGAAGATACACCCCGTGGTAACCCAGACTCGCAACAGAGTCAGAACCTTTTTGTTAACAAAAAAGATTTTTATTCAGATGCTATTGATATGTTTGATGTGGAGAATATTTCTTTTGAAAATGAATGAATGAATTAAATACTAAATGTATTATTAAATGTAAATTATGAGATTCTTTACAAAACATTGTTAATATAAATTTTTGCTTCAACAACTAAAAATTTTACTTATAGTTTTTTTATTCATTTGTTTCTTTGTATATTTATTATTAACAAAACATTTGTCTTTAAAAAAAATCCATTATCCATGATAATAAACACTAAAATGAAAAACAACGATTTTTTTTCGGTGTAAACACGTAAGTTTCATCCTTTAACAGCCTTCAAAATTTGTGTTTTCTAAATAAAAATTAAATTTTAACTCATTTTTACTCTTTACAATGATTTAAAACACAAAAAGTCACTTTAAACTTTTCAAAATAATTTACCGCACAAAACAACTACTTTTTCCCCACTGTGCGACGGTGTGCCTACCTACATATTATATTAAAAAAAAAAAAAAAAAAAACGGTGGTTATCCCAGTCTCGGGGATAACTTTTAAAATAATAATTTCATATTTGTTATTTACAATTCATGCCCTTTCAATCAAAATATGTCTGTTCTTAATCGACTCTGGTTTTTTTTGGCATTCTCCTTTACAAGACAAAATTGATATCCTTGATTGAAGAAATTTGTGGTAAATTTTTATATATTCGAATATTTTTAGATACTTTCCGTAATTTATTTATACTGTTTAAAGGTAGGTATAATGTATTTCATATTAACAATTTCTTTATTACAAAGCTCATATAGTTTTAATTTCAATTAGAAGTTTTTTTTTCAGAATCCACAATAGAACAATACCTAGATGGGCATTATAATATTATTATTCTGCGCTGATTACGATATGCTATTAAAACTTCAAAGATCTACACTGGGTCATTAAGCAAATAATCAATCATCATCATCATTAATTAGATTAGTTGTTGTGATGAATGGCGATTGTCCTTATCCATGATATGAATGTATTTGATTGAACACAATTTGCCGGAATGATTGAGATATTCTAGCTCTTCTGTCATTTTATTCACAAGAACTTGCAAATAAGAGCGAGCATCTCTTTCATCTAAGACCCATTGAATTATTTCAGTTATTTGTTTTTCCCATTGGAAAATTGTCTTCTGCTTTGACCTGCAAAAATAAAGGAATAACAATACTCAGAAGTGTAAAAAAAGGTAACATTTAACTTACATTAGTTCACGGCACTTCTTTTCCACCTCTTTATTTTTAATCTGGAGTACGCTACGACTGTCCTTAACTTTATCAATTTCTGAATAAAGTCTTTGTACTTCTTCAATCCAGCTACTTTTATCTCTGCTGTATTTTTTTTTTAACTCGAGGATTGTTTCTTTTAAATTAGCTTCAGCATTTTCATTAGCTTTTTGTGATTCAATTCTAAACTTTTCAGGGAAATTATTACTTTCATGTAATTTCCCACTTAACACTGAAACGCTCGTAGTTACGTGTGACGGTGGATTATTGTACGCCTCAGAAGAGTTGTCATCGTTATTTCCTTTTTCCAATCGGAATACATCTGATGAGTAACCCAGGGATGATGGGCTCTCGAAATCCATAGAGTTTCCAGCCCATACTTCAGACTTCAACTTTCGATAACTTTCATCTGATCTTTCGCGTAGTTTTCTTTGCTTAGATGCTCCGGCAAGTGCGTCTTCCATCCGTAACTCAAGTTCCCTTTTACTTTTTTCGGATTTTCTTAATTCACTTCGAAGGCAATCAATTTTTTGCATTGCTGTATCAAGTTCTTCTTCTTTGTCTCTCACCTTAAAAACAAACAATATGATATGATTATTTCATATAAAGGAGTTGGAAAGAGGGAGGTTAGTGATTGGTTGTCTAAAATATTTTCATATTTAAATCATAAAAAGTGTATAAATATTCACTTCAGTTAACATTTAACTTAAGAACAAGCTTAGATAAAATAATATAGAGCCATATACATCAGCGTCGGATATATGGGGGGGGGGCAAATCGGGGCAAGTGCCCCGGGCGGCAGCTTGAGGAGGCGCCAAATTCGAGAAGACAGTCTCTTCAAGAGACCATCAACACGCAACAAATTAAAAAAAAACTGTAGACCTATATGTATATGTATTTATACGTAGGCAGTTAAAATCAAAAATTAAATGCATATGTATTTATCTTTAAATAAGGATTGAAAATGGAATTCAAATTATGTATGTACACATGTATATATTTCTCACTCGATAGCAGTTTATTTTACTAATTCACCATTGCGAAAAAAAATGATTTCAAAGTAAAACACTCAACCAAAAAAATTATTGAACACTAGACCTAGAAGAAAACTCTCTTACTACTTTTGAGAAAATCGGGTTGGAGTCAAAACTCCTCTTGGGTCAAAATTCTTTTGTCAAAATTATGCTTTTCAAAATTCTGTCTTTCAATGTTGTGCTTTTAAAAATTCTGTTTTACAAAAAAAAATATGTAAAACAGTGTTTTTTTTTTTAATTTGAGTTGTGTTTTACAATGTTTTTTTATAATTGTAATATATTTATTCAGTTATAGAAAGCTCAAAATCAAAAACGGAATAATTTATTGGAAAAAGAATTGAAGAAGCATATCTATATGGTTTTTTAAATCTCAATAAGAAAATATCTTATTACGATCAAAGCACAAGCAGATAGAACAAAAATGGAGAGAACATAAAATCGAAAAGAAAAAACATAATAGAAAATTAAATTTAAATTAAGCCAAATAAGTTTTCTAAAGAAAATAGCTAAAAATATCCTCTGCTTTGCTCTGATTATCTATTACTTATTTTCTGTTGTAAGCCTAAAAATTTTTAGTTTGCAGAAATGTTTGGTAATAAATGTTTCTTTGAAAAAGCAGAATGAGCAGAATTTTATTGTATTAAATATTTATTGTCAGTATTTTGAAAAACAGAATTTTGTAAAACCGAATCGAAAAAAAACTGAATTTCGTAAAGCAGAATTTTGGCAAGGCAAGCGGAATTGTGACAAAATCATGCTCAATCTTCTTTTAAGATCAGAAAACCATTCTTTTATTAAGTTTTAATTCAAATCGCTTTAGTGAATAGGTTTTGAAAAATTTATTTCCAAACCCAAAATTTGTTCCAAATTTTCCTTATTAAATAGTATTTGTGTTATTAATACTCAAATGCTCCTTTCAATTTTAGTCAAACACTAAAATCCCATTCAATTTAAATTTTTAATCAGTTTATAACAATTCCATTTATTTAATTCAATTTATTTAAGTATACAGGTAGATACAAATAAAAACATAGGTGCAAAATTTTAGACGATTTAGTATGATGTTAAAGTATTTTTAGTATGATTCTAGGTTTAAAACAGGCTTTTCCAAATTTTAAACGAGTTAGCATCGTATTATCATTTTACTTAAGTTAAAGTGTAGTTATTGGCGCAAAATTTTAGACGATTTAGTATGAAGTTAAAGCATTTTTAGTTTGATGCTAGGTTGAAAACAGGCTTTTCCAAGTTTAAAACGAGTTAGCATCGTATTATCTTTTTAACATTTTACTAAAGTTAAAATCGCTAAATTCCTATTTTAATTTTTTAGTATCATACTAAATCCAAGTGTCACTTTATCAGCTACAATTGCAAGAATGGGTTGAACTGTCACTGTTTTAGGCGTGTTCAGCTAGAAAAATACGTTTAGTATGATACTAGTAAGAAAATGTTTAAAACTAAGAATATTTTAGTAAAGAGTTTTAAAGTTAGAAAATTGTTAAGTAGTATCATACTAATACCTTAACATTAGGCTGTTTAAAATTTTGCGCCTTTTATGCTTAAAACACTTCTAGTTTTTGAGAAAGTTTGTATTTGTATTTATATTTATTTATTATAATGTTAACAAAAATACAACAAGATTTAATCTTTTAGAAGTATTGTAATACGTGTTACCAAGTTATACAAATAAATTAAATTAAATATATTATGCTATAAAAGTATATTAAAATGGATTTCATTAATTAGGCAAATAAGACAATGTTGATTTTAGTGATTTATGGTCGAGAAATGCAAAAATAACTTATCCTTGAAGAGGGTTGGTGGAGTTATTCTCTATAATTCAAATGGAAGGATGTTCCACAATCGTACAACGGCTACAGAAAAAGATCTCTCTCCAATAGTGTGTGTAAAACGCGGATAAATTAATCGTACACCTCTCTGCGATTGAGCAAACTGAAGTCTTTTGATGAGATGTTTTTTCATGTCAGAGCTCAAAAAATGTGATGAAGACCTTACGGATCGAAGTGAAAAATAAATTTTTCTAATTGTGTCAGACACAGCATCACAGCAGCTTAATTTATTATTGATTTGAAAGCCTAGGTGCCTTACTTCGTTGACAAAATTAATAATTTGCCCATTTAAAACAACGTTAGGAAAATCGAGTCGATTGATTTGATTTCTAGAACAAAACATACTTACGAGTTTTCGAAGGATTTAATTTGATTTTATTCGAGTAGGCCCATCTCTGAATATTGATTAAATCTTCATTTATTCTAATAATACAATCTTCTATCAAACCCATTTCACGGAAACTGTATCTTAAAACATCATCTGCATACATATGTAAGTAGGAATTTAGAACGATGTCAGGTAGATCATTAATAAATAAAGGGAATAACAGTGGCCCGAGAACAGAGCCCTGCGGAACCCCACAGTTTACAACATACGGACTTCAAAAACCTAGATCAGTTCTAATTGTTTGAATCCGATTGATTAAGAAATTTCTCATAAGTTTAATTGCTGTCCCGGAGAAATTAAATTTAGTCTTTAGTTTTGAAATCAAAATTGAACGGTTAATACAGTCAAATGCCTTTGAAAAGTCCAAAAGAACCATTTGCGAAAATCTGAAATAACTTTTACAACAGCTGATTCACAGCTGTGTTTACTTCGAAAACCCGATTGCCATTTAGATAAGAAGTTGTTGTTTTGGACAAATGTTATGATTTGGTCAGCCAGCAGTTTTTCAACAACTTTACCAAAAAATGGCAGCAAACTGATTGGTCTGAAATCAGATGGCTTTGTGGGATTGTTCTTTTTAGGAATAGGCAAAACTATTGCATCTTTCCATGGTGCAGGAAATTCGCTGCTGTAAGTACAGGTATTTAATATATGTAATATAGGCAATAGAATAATTGGTATAATTAACTTGATGAATTTTGGCGATATGTTATCAGAACCAACAGCATTCGAATGAGTTGATTTGATGGCATTAATTATCTCACTAGTACCAATACAATTAAATGAAAATGAGTCGTCGTTTTCCTGCACATTAAAAGGTAGTGGTACTAGATGATAGTGGAGCAAAAATTGACTTCATTACTTGTGGGTCAAAATAGCATTTCGAAGATGCCCTATTTCCAGCGACACCAGCTTCTTTCAAATTTGTTCATAGCTGTTTGGAACTTAAGGAAACATCAAGCTTTTGACAAAAGTAAGTTTTTTTACAAGAGCGAATAAGACCCCTAACTTTATTGCGAGCATAGATGTATTGACTTCTGTTATATGGCGATGGGTTTCTTTTATATTTTTTGAAGAAGCGCTCTCTCTCCAAAATTTGCTGTTCAATATTATCGTTATACCAGGGACAATATTTAGAATTTTTAATGCGTTTGGTGACAAATGGAACGTATACATTATAAAGCCTATCCAATAAATCGTTAAACAGCAACAGTTTGTTTCCGACATCGTTCGTGTAAAGAATGTCATTCCAATAGCCATCTGGAATATTATTTTGCAAGTCCGAACAGTTTAAAGATCGATAAGATCTAAAACTTATAGTTCTGTTAGGATTTAAGTAACAAACATTAAACTGCAGCGAACAAAATAAGAAATCATGTATGAAGTCAGATGTTGGTCTGACCTGATCATTACCCAAAACTTTGTGCTTTGTACTTGTTAGGAACACATCAATGAGCAAAGGATTAGTTTCTGATTGAAAACAGGTCGGCCAGTTCGTATTCACGACTGAAATGCTTAATTTTTCACAAAAGTAAGCAAACAAACGTGATGTGATATTTTTATCAAATTGGTTGACATTAAAATCTCCGCCAATCAAAATATCATTGTACTTTGCACTTAAACTAAGCAGTGTATCTTCTAACTCTATTAAATTTTCCTCTTTGAAGGTACATGGTGGGCAGTACACAACCACTAAGAGGTATTTATCGCAACCGTTGCTTATTTCAATGCATAAAAATTCAATTTTTGATTTGGATGAAGGATAAATGCTTTTGGCAAAGATATTTTCTTTGACGTACATGCAGACACCCCCACCGCGAGTACTACGATCGTTTCTATGTAATTTGTAACTAGCTGCGCCTGCGATGAAATGCCTTGGTTTAACCATGATTCTGATACCATTATAACATCCAATTTTGAAGTACCAAGCATTTGATAAATCAAAGTATACTTAGAGGAAATACTATCAACATTAAGACCATCATACGCACCACACAATACATTAAAGACAGATCTAACATTGTTAGGACTTGTAGAGGAAATCATGTTTTTTTTTTTTTTTTTTTTTTTTTAATTAAAGCAACTCACCAACCACCACGAAGAAGATATTTTTGCTCTAGTTTTATATAATTATGAAAATAAATAAAATAGAAATGAATAATAAGATTAGAAAAAGAAAATAAATATGTAATAATAATAAAAAAAAAAAAAAAAAACAACAATACAAATAATGAGTAAGGGACCTAGTAATGGTAATATAAATAAAATTATAATTCTAAAGGTAAGATTGAAGAAAATATTGTTACAGTTGTAAAGTTGAAAAAAAAAACAATCAAGGTAAGTTTTCCTTAAATTCAACTTCAATCCGTTATTTTGTTACCATAAAGCAAGTAGTAAAGTAGAATTTGTAATTTTCTCAAAAATCAAAGATCTATTTTTCAGACCCAGTTTTTCACTGGGAGATTAAATGTTAACCCGAATTGAAAAATTTGGTGAGTTAAATCTGGATTTACTGAACAGTTGCTTTTGATATTTTATGCTCTAAATTTGTTTGGTCGATTTGCATAAATTCGCAACTTCTTCTAAAGTTAAGTGTAAATAAGTTTATATCCAGAGTTAATTGTCTCTGGTTTAACTCACCACTGAAAAACTGTGCCTTAGTGTTTGACTAAAAATCCTCTAAGGCTCAAAACAAAAATACTACTAAACTACGTAAAATTTTGAAAAAAAAAGGTTTCTTCACAATTTTCTTCTCCTCCCGACTAAACAGGGGGAAATAATCCCACCTCACATACGATTTTTTTCTTTTCTCCACCCAAACTACAAGCCTCAAAATTTTGACGCATCTTATCCAAAATACTCTGTATACTAATTGTATGGTCTTTTATGTCACACGTACATAAAAATTGCTAAAGAAAAAGTTTTCTCCCAGCTGCAAAAAATCCAACCAGGTACCTATTATTTAATTTTTTTTAATCATTTACTTCAAATGCTGAAGGGGCCCAAATCAGGTTTTTGCCCCTGTTCGAAAAAGTCGTAGATCCGGCGCTGATAAACAGGGTGTTCAGTATAAGGTGGACCAAAGAGTTGGAGCGAGTAGGTTGGGTTAAGACAAGAAAAAATCGTATGGGAGGGGGGGTCAATTTTCCCTTTTCCCCGTTTAGGCGGGAGGGGCAGTTTAATAAAAAATGGACTTGAAATTGAAAAAAAAAAATTATTAAAAAACAACGGCAATACTTACAATGTCATGCTATACATTTTTTTTAAAGAAGAATAGTTTTTGAAAAATTAATTTTCAAACTAAAATTTTTTAAAAAATAATGAAAAAATGTGTTCAAACTAATTTTTACGTTGTTAAGTAATATTTTTGTTTTTGATATTCGATGCTTCTAGTAATTCCCAGTAAAACACTGTTATCAGGATGCCTTAATGTATTTTAGTTTTTGAGATAATTGAAAATAACGATATCTACTTTAATACTTAATTAGTACAAACAGAATCTTTGGAGCAACAAAATAACCGATGCGATGGAAGTCAAATTAAAGGAAAACTTACTTTTGTTATTTTCAATTTTCTCACAAATTGGAATACATTTTGACATCTGGTTTTAAGTGTTTAGCTGGGAACTGGTGGGAGCATTGAATATTAAACACAAACATATATACATATACTTAATAATATACAATTTTGAAAACAATTACTTTGAACACAATTTTTTGTTTTTGCAAAAATTTAAGTTTGAAAATTAATTTTTGAAAAAATGTTCACTAAAATAACCAACTTTAAAAAGAAAATACAAGAAGAGGTTTCTGGCCTTAAAAAAACGTATTACATGTTATTGTAATAGTGATCCTTGTTTTTTAATAATTTTTTTCAGTCTTAAGTCATTTTTTTTAGAAAATGTCCCCTCCCGTTATTTTTAATTTTCTCAAAAGCAAAAAGACCCTTGAGTATTTTCTTTTTCATATTTGCCTAGAAATTTACAGGAGCATCACACGATTTTTTCATTATTTTTTCAAAATTTTGAGTGTAAACATTAATTTTTCAAAAACTGTTCCCTCTACTAACTTAAATTTAAAAGAAAATAAAAGAATGGATTTCTGGCTTAAAAAAAGTATAACATAAGTTTTTTATATATTTCAAGTCGATTTTTTGGAAAATTGCCCCTCCCGCCTAAACGGGGGGGAAATAGACCACCCTCCAATACGTTTTTTTCTTGTCTTAACCCAACCTACTCGCTCTAGCTCTTTGGTGCACTTTATACCGAACACACTGTATAGTGCACAAAATAAAAATACAAGATCTTTAAATTATTAAACTTAAAGCAAAAAAAAGAAAGAAAATCATTGATGTCTCAAGAAAAATTAGATCCCACATTTCAGCAAATATAATAGCTAAAAACTTAGAAGTTCGTTATTTCAGTATCGGAACCGTTTAATATCTAGCAAATAAAACAACATATTACTGTAGTAGCCGTGTAATGATGGTTAGTGCGATTGACTGTCAAGTCGGAGGTCTAGGCTCGATCCCCAGCCTCGTCCAACTAAAGTCTATCCAATATTAATTGGCAGTACACGTCTTATGGGAGAGCTTTTTCAAAATCAGAAGCGCGCCATATTTTTGCACCATACTACATTGAAAGAACTCCTTCATAAAAAGTGTTTAAATAAGTAAATACATTTGGTGGCACAACGGCTCATGAAGAACCAAGGCCTAGTGACTTACAACTCTCAACCATTCCTGTGTGCGTGTCTGCAGGAATGGAGGGGACCTACAGTTTATTGCCGAATCCGAACGGCTGGTGAGCGGCACTTTTCTATGACAAGAGATACTCTTGGAGGATTTGTCACTTCCTCGCAAGAGGCAGTAGCCCGGAAAAAAACTTAAGGTGGAAGCGGCTGGTATTGAACCCAGACCTCTGGCATGACAGTCCATCGCACTAACCATTACGCTACGGACTACTAAAAAGTGTTTGCCCGCCCGTAATTTCCGATTACATCTGACATAGACCCAACGTCCTCTCGAGCGCACATCTGAGTGCGCACTGAAATGAACTGCTGTGGCTGCTGTTGCCAGTGTCCCCAGATTGAGGGGAAGGCACCACTTTTGCCAAAATGCGAAAGGGGAAAAAAAGGAGAGAGCCTAAAAAAAGGGGAAACAAATCCGAAAAGGGGAAAAATATATGTTCTATTCTTTCTAGTGATTAGACTTTTAGGTTTTAATAAATGCAAATCATATGCAATTCCAACTTCACTCATTTTTTTTTACTACATAAGGTCTAGTTGAAAACATGAAATTTCTTACATTTTTTCATAAATTTTCAAATTTTGATGTGAAAACCTATTAAAGAAGATATTAAGGAAAAATTTCGTGTGCGAACTAAATTAAAATTTCGCCAAATTTTATCAGAATGTTCAATTTTGACTCTAGTTAGGTGAATCTCGTATAGATTGTAGAAGCATCAAAATTCAATGGACATTTTAAACCAATTTGAACACGGCCTTACTTAACCTTTTCCTGCATGAAGTTACAGTTTTTTGGTGAGAAGAAATAAAACAAATACAAAGAATTTTTATCTTGAATAGTTTTCAGTGAAAAGGAAACCGACAAAGATTTTAAGAAAAATGCTGTTAGCATTATATTTCGTAATGAAACAGAAAAAGCTTAATCTTTTATTTTTTGTCTTTCTCATAGCGGAATAAAGGACAGAATGACTAAATTCATAAAATATTTTGATTGACACACATTATATAAGTTAGGTACACTATGTACAATACAAAAATGTTACAAGATAAATTCAAAACAATATCTTTTCAATGTTTTCTTTAAAAATTTAAACGTAATTTACTTAGGGGAAAAAAAAGGGATTTTTATTAGAAAATTAGGGGAAAAAATACCATTCTGGTGTCAAAAAAAGGGGAAAAATGTTTTGGGGACCTAGGAACCCTGGCTGTTGCTGTTGCTGCTTTTCATCTTCAACCCTTATATTAATGTGCATTCAGGGTTGCCCATGTCCATTTGGTAACTCGTTCAGTTTTTTTTTCCTTGGATTTCTGTAGAGGTGCTTTTGATTTTAGAACTTTAAAAAAAGTTTTTAATGATGGGAGTTACCGTTGAGTGTTTTCATCTTTTGCATTTCTTTTAATGTGTGGAAAATACGTTAAAATGCAGTTACAAAATTTTAAGCTGTTTTCTTTTAAGAAGAACCCTATTTGCGTAGATTTTCGTAGCCCGCGATCAGTTAATGTGAAATAAATTATTTTTATGTAAATTGTATGTTTAAAAGGTGTATTTTTTATTTTAAGTTTTGTACAATTTGTGTTTTTTAAATGGGTATTTTTTTAAAGAATCGTTGGTAAATTTTTTTAAAAATGTGTGTGCAATAAATTTTAATTCAAGTTATAGCTATTAACAAAAGTAAAAAAAGAATAAAAATTTAACCAAAGTGTATATTTAAAATAAATCTAAGAATATTTTAACTGTCGAATGTTTCATTTGGGACTTCGTCAGTACCAGACTTCTTTTCTTTAATAATTTTATGATTGAAATTAGTATGTGTGTTGTTTTTGATTATAAAAATAAAATAGCGTCGATGTAGGTGTTGTGCGTTGGCCACCATTTAAAAAAAAAAGTGTTGTAACCAATATCTTGAAATAGGAAATTTAATTATCTTTCTTTTCTTCAAAGTACATTTTTTTATAGGACTTATTTTTTCAGAGTCGAGGCACCTTAAAGTACACTACTGGGGATGCCCTTACAAAAACGCACCTATTATCTTACCTCATGGTGGTGTGGAAAAAGATAAATCATTTTTGTTTGTTTTTCAAAATCGTAATTGTGCAATTTTACCTACTAGGTGGTAACGCTGGTCAATTTCAAATAAACTTGAAATGATTTATTATGCAAACTACGGCATCGCGATAAGAGCTTTTACATGCGATAGACTTATGCAGTACGCTGCAACCAAACTGAGATGCAAACGTCCTATCTTCCCTGTACTGACAAGAATAATTGGATAAACTATAATAACAATAAAAACGCCTCTTGCGAGAAATTGACAAAACTTCTATAGAAAAGTACTGCTCACATACATGTTAGCACTTCCGATTCGGCAAAAAACTGTAGGTCCCCTCCATTTTTTTAGACACGTACACAGGAATGGTTGAGACTTGAGAGTCGTAAGTTACTAGGCCTTACTGCCTGAACAGAATACAATGCTGCAATGCTGAAACCGGAGCTGCAGACGGAACTGGAAAGGCTATCAAAAAGTGTCGTACGTTTGAAAGTCTTTTGAAGAAAAACAAAACAATATTCAGAATTCACATTTTCTGTTTGCAATACTTTTTATTTTAATAAATAATTTTTGTTTTGCGATACAAATAATCACAATATTTTTTTCACCCAAAAAGTTGCTTTTTTTTCTTCATACAATTTGAAACGTCAAAAGTGTCGTACGTGAAAAGTTAAAAGTTGGTGAACTCTTCCGTCTGCGGCTGCAGCTCCATATTCGGCTACGTTCGGTTGTGTTCGCAACACTGACTTTGTGTGTATTCAATATTTTGACAGCTATTCCAGCTCCAGCTCCGGTTCCAATCCAATCCAATGGAGCAGTGCTAGTTGCTTCCAGTCAATGCGACGAGAAAACGAGACGTCAGCGTGACGAGATCTCTTCACGATTATTCTCTCTTAAAAAAGAATTTTTAAACAATGAAATAATAAAGTATTTTTCGTCGTTAAAATTACGTCTGTTTTTCAATTTTTTGAACTTTATGACGTGACGACGAGAAATGCTCAATTATGTATTATTTCACTATTTAAAATTCTTTTTTAAGAGAGAACAACTGTGAAGAGAGCTCGTCACGCTGACGTCTCGTTTTCTCGTCGCATTGTGAAACAGCCTTCTGTTCCAAAGATTTTTGAAGTTAAGCTAAGTACAGACGATTGTCAGATCTTACAATATTGTCAGATCTGTCAGTGAAAATACTGTCCCAAATGTCTTACAATCGTCTGTACACACAATTTTGTCTGACAATATTGTCAGAAACGTCATTGTCAGGTAATTGTCAGATGACAATCTGACAAAAAATTGTCAGGTATCTTACAATCGTCTGAACGCACAATTTTTGTCATTGTCAGGCAATTAGGACATTGTCAGACTCATTGGTCATTGTCAGATGTTTTCATTGAAAACATCTTACAATTGCTGACAATTTCTTCATTGTTCGAAATGTCAAACGGTTGGAGCCGAGTTGAGAGATAAAAAAAAAACATTTTTGCAGGAATTTTTTAATCTTTCCAAAACTGAATAAAAAAAATCTATAAAGCAACTGGACTCGCTTTGATATTAAATTCCTTGTGCTTTGTAGTTTTGTTCGGAATAAATAAAACCATTGAAAGATATCTACTCAAATGAAGATTAAATACGATAAAAATAAAGTGAACATCAAATTCCAACAAGTTAAAAAAAATTGGACTTCAAAATGGCCAAGAAACTATACGAGCAATCAAATAATTTTGAAGAATGCCAAAACAAGGGTGGACAGGGACACTACCTCAAGCAATTGGTAACAATAGGCAGCCTGCCGCCAACTCGCACAGATCTAACATAGTCTCAAGGTCACTTTCTAAATCAGTCGAACTCTTTAGAGTAAGACTGCTGAATTTTTTGTACGCAAAAGTTTATTTTTTCTTCTAAACAATATAATTCAATTATTGCAAGATCTTCTCATCCTTGCGTCTTTCAAAAAATAAATGATTTAAAATTTAAATTCTTTTTTTTTTGTTTAATAAATCGATAGAGAATATCGACTTTTATTCTTCGTAGCGCGTCTTGACGACCTCTGGCATATTTCTCCTTCGTAGTGTGTAAAGTCGTCCGTTGCCCTCGATGTCCAGTTGTAGTTAAATTGTTCTGAATGCTCGTCCAATTGTTTTGGAATAACCACTATGACACTAGATTTTCAAATCACTTTGAAAGTATCCTCTTCTTGATAGTGGCTACATACATTAAAAAGTGAAATTCTATAAAAGATGTTTGATCTTGAAATCCTCAATTTTTATTGTGACTTTAATTTTTATTGATCTGCCAACCGTGTGAACAGAAAATTTTCAAGCTGACAATATTTTCAGATATATAACTGTCCGAAAATTGTCAGACAAGAGCTGACAAATAAATTGTCAGACTTTGGTACAAAATTTACCAATCGTGTGAACGGACAATTTTACATTGTAACAAATTTGTCAATTGTCAGCTAATTGTCCGCTATTGTCAGACCATTGACAGATCTGACAATATTGTAAGATCTGACAATCGTCTGTACTTAGCTTTATACTTCTTTTAGGAGGGTGGCAGTGATGTGATCCATGTAAAAAAAAAATTCTTATCTTCTAGGTAAACAAAATTCGTAAGTAAGTGAAAAAAACGTAAAAATCCCGAAAAACTCGTAAAAATGTAAAGAAAAGGTATATAAAGTAAATTACTGAGAAAATGAGAGGAATATTGTCATGATCTGTCAAAATCTAAATTAATAAAGGCTGATTTCCAATGGCGCGTTAAGCGTTGCTTGGACAGATTTTTCTGTCAACGCGAAAGTTCACACATAGCAATTTATGCAAAGTGTTTACAATGACGCGTTTGGCATTAATGTTACGTTTTGGCACCCATTACCATGTACACAAACCAACGTAACGGAAGCTACCTCAACGTTAAAGTTGAAAAAAATCAACTTCAGCGTGCGTTTTGACAATTCAACTTATGTCGAATTCCTTTTAATAAAAAAATCGATGTGCTTACAAGAAAAAAATTAATTTTCTGGACAAATTCCTCATTTTGAAAGAAAAAAAAATCGGTTTTGTGTTATGTAGATTCATTTTGATTTTCAGAATTACACTTCAATTGTTTTTAATCAGCTGATTCTCTTCAAATCGTCTGTCATGTTGACGCGTTCGTAAAGCTTGTAAACGTATACGTAAGCGTCTCTAACGCCAACGCGCCATTGGAAATCAGCCTTAAGGAAAATTTTAATTGTTTATAAGTTGCCAAAAATAGTATTATTAGAGCCAATTCCTCTAAGAAAAAGTATTTTTTTTTTAATTTTTGCATGGTTGAAAAAGTACTTTCTGATTAGGTAAATCTTTTATTGAAATAGAAAGAACAAATAATAAACTGAAGCATTTTATAGTAAAAAAGTTGGACGGAAATAGATAAGAGAATCTATTTTTCTAAACAAATCGAAAATAAAATTAAACGAAATAGTTTTTTAAGATACCTACCAGACCACACAGAATAATCAGCTCCAACTCTCATCCTTAGTTTTGAAGCTAACCAATTTTGATTATTTTTCATACTAATTTGTTTTTACTTTTGCACTTTACTTGTTTTCAATTGCAATGTCAAATTGACCTTTTATTTAGGATCAGCGACAGTATAAGACGTTCAAATGGGTAGATAATGATATGATTGTATGAATACTTTTATATTACACTGTAATAATATCATCATTGCTCTATTCTGTTTCTTTTCTCTAAATCATTAGCTGTAAGTTAGTTTTAGTTATTGTGAATAAAATAAATTTAGTCTTAAGTCAAATGTGGTCGTTTTCATTTCTCCTCCGTTGAAACAAAAAACTGGCGACGAGGATAACGGGAAGTTTAAGACGTTATAGGTATATAATTATAAAAGTACCGGTTAAATGAGCTCCGACGAAATAGACGAAACAAAAGAGGTCGAAGAAAAAATTATCGTTGATGAAATTTTAAAAAGCCCTGAAATTAAAATGTCGGGATTCATTGGACGAATTGAATATTATAACACTGGTGATAATTTTAATAGTTATATTGAACGACTTAATCATTTGCTAAAGCTCAATAAAATAACGACCGACGATGATAAGGTCTCGTTTTTAATCGGTGTCGGAGGAGGTGATTTGTATAATATATCGAAAACGTTGGTGGCTCCAAAAAAGCCCGATGAACTAAAATATGACGAGCTTGTAAAGAAATTGGTAGCACATTTTGAGCCCAAGAAAAATATTACCACTGAGCGTTATAAATTTCTAAATAGAAATCAAGAACTAGATGAAAGTGTCTCAGATTTTATTGTTGCTATGAAGCAGCTGGCAGAAGGTTGTAAATACCTTGAGTTTTTAAACGAAGCTTTGAAAGATCGTCTACTCATGGGACTCAAGAACAAACGAATACAGTCCAAATTAATCGACGCTGATGAGTTAACATGGGAAAAAGCATGTGAAATTGCTTTGAATATGGAGCTAATAGAGACAGAGATGGCGAATATGAGTGGCGGTTGGGCAGTGGCTGTAAATTCGGTGAGGACAAAACGTGGTGATGGTGACAGAGATTCCAGGAGAACAACAGTAAGACCCCTCGATGAGCATGCGGTTCGTGGTAATTCAAGGTCAAGAATGAGAAATTTTGATAAATTACAATGTCATTTTTGTAAAAGGTGGGGACACACACAGAAATATTGTTATATGAAAAACCGTAATAACAGTTTTTTTAGAAATCGTTCGAAGAGTAGAAATAGAAATAATTCATATAATGCGCAAAGAAACAAAATCAGCGCAGTTAATGATTCTGATGTGGAAGAAAATTCAGGTTTAGGTTATTTAAATAACGTGATATATGATAACAGTAGTGCATTATTTATACATGTAATATGTAATGGCAAGCAATTGAAGATGGAAATTGATTCTGGTGCATGCACGTCTGTTATGCACATAAGCACATGGAAATCACTGTACCCAAATACAGAAATAAAAGAATATAATAAAAATCTTAACGTCATTTCAGGGGGAAAAGTCGATATAGTAGGTTGTGCGATGGTGAAGGTCAAATTAACGGTGGAAGGTGATGAGTTTGAATTGGAGTTGGTTGTTATCGGTGGTCCTAAGGTGTTTATTCCATTGCTAGGAAGGTCATGGTTGGACATGATAGTTCCATTGTGGAGGGATAACATTTTATCAGGGAACAAGTTGGTTGCTAAGGTGGAGGCCACACAACAATGCGTTACAGATCTTTTTACTAAATATCCAAATGTTTTTAAGGGTGAAAAAACAGTAGCCATCCAGAGGTTTAAAGCAAATTAATTGCTTGATGAAAACACAGTTCCAGTTTTTTGTAAGCCGTATTCCCTTCCATTTGGAGTCAAGGATAGGGTGAAGAAAGTTAGATAGGTTGGTGGCAGACAATATTATATACCCAGTCAAGTACAGCAATTGGGCTTCTCCAATCGTTGCGGTAGAAAAACCAAGCGGTGAGGTTCAACTATGTGTTGACTGTAAGGTTACCATCAACCTTTATGTACGAACAAATCATTATCATTTACCTAAAAGTGAAGATATTTTCGTGGCAATGGCGGGTTGCGCTGTTTTTAGTGTTTTGGATTTAGAGGGGGCTTACCAGCAAGTTGAAGTTGAGGACTCTTGCCAAGAGTTTCTCACAATCAATACAGATTGGGGGCTGTTTAGGTATAAGGCTAATTTTTGGTGTTAAGTGTGCATCAGCAATATTTCAAGATATTATGGATAAAATTTTGAATGGGTTATCAAAAGTAAAGTGCTATATTGATGACATAATTATAGGAGGAGCGAATTTCGATGAATGCAAAAATAATTTAATGAAGGTTTTGGAAAGGTTAAATGAATTCAAAGTCAGGGTTAAATATGAGAAGTGTAGATTTTAAAAATGAAATCGACTATTTGGGTCACATAATAATTGAAAATGGCATTAAGCCAAGTACAAAGAACTTAGAAGCCATAAAAAACGCTCCCCAACCTCAAAATCTTACTCAATTGAAATCATATTTAGGTCTCTTAAATTATTATTCCCGATTTATTCCAAATTTGTCTACTGAACTGAGAACTCTATATGAATTAACGAAAAAGGAAGTAGCATTTGAGTGGTCCAGTAAATGTGAAGAGGCATTCATAAGAAGTAAAACCCTCATTTTGCAAAATAATATTTTAGCACATTATGATCCTAGTAAGGAAATAGTATTGCATTGCGATGCAAGTCCGTACGGGGTCGGGGGAATTTCGTCCCATATAATTAATGGTATTGAAAGGCCCGTACTTTTCGCATCAAGCACCCTAAGCTCTTCTGAGCAAAATTATTCGCAATTACACAAAGAGGCCCTAGCTATAATATTTACAGTGAAAAAATTTCATAAATACATTTATGGAAGGGCTTTCACTATATATTCAGACCTTCAACCCTTGCGGGAGATTTTTAATCCTAAGAAATCTACGCCAGCTGTTGCTGCAGCTAGAATTCATAGGTGGGCTGTTTTTCTTAGCACATATCAATACAAAATTGAGTACAAAAAGAGTTCTCAAATGAGAAGCGCCGATGGACTTTCCCGTCTTCCATTACAGTATGCCACAGGTCTAGAAGATGACAGCATAAAAAGCCATACATTCAACGAATTACATGAATGTACATTTTGAAGATGTTCGTCAAGAAACCGAAAGAGACTGGGAGTTAAAAAGTGTTCTCAGTATGATTCAAAATGGTTTTCCCAGTTCAGTTTAGCATAATCTTAAAATATATGTTCAAAAAAAGTTTTCTTTGTCACGAGAAGGAGGCTGTTTATTTTATGGAGAACGTCTTATTATCCCTAGAATATTGAGAGATTCAATTTTAACGTTATTACATGATACGCACATTGGAGTTCTGCGGATGAAGATGTTAGCTAGACAATATTTTTGGTGGCTTGGCATCGATGGCGACATCGAGAGCCACGTTTTTAATTGCAAAGCTTGTGTTTACTCTAGTAAGAAACCAGTGTCTAGCCATCATCAACCGTGGCCAGAATCCAATTCATTTTTAGAGCGAGTGCACATAGATTTTTTTTTATTTACAAGGTAATAGTTACTTGATAATCGTGGACAGTTTTACGAAATGGGTGGATGTTAAGATAATGAAAAATACAAAAATTGAAACCTTAGTAAAAGAACTAAGAACTGTATTCGCATATTTTGGGTTGCCCTCCACATTAGTGTCCGATAACGGACCCCCCTTTGATTCCACTTTGTTCGCAAAATTTTGCAATGACAACAATATAAAATGTATGAAAAGTCCACCATATCACCCCCAGTCTAATGGTGCTGCCGAAAGAGCAGTGGAAACGATAAAGACATCATTAAAGAAAATGATGATGGACACAAAACTTGTCACTCTTCCTACAGAATTATTAATATGCAATTTTCTTCTCAAATACCGTTCCACGCCATCGACAACCACAAACTATGGTCCCAATGAAATGATTTTTAAAAGAAAACCGAAAACTCTTCTTGATAATATTAATACAAAAATAATCGAAAATGCGGAACAGGATGTTGAAAACAAGTTAAAAATATCAACAAGAACAACGTCTTCAAATAAATTTAAGAAAACCCTTGAAATTTAAAAAAAGGGGATAAAATATTATACAAAATGAAAAATAATTTTAATTATAATTGGATTCCAGAAATTGTTGAAAAAAGAGTTGGAAAAGTAGTATATTTAATTAATGTCGATGGAATCTATAAATCTGCACATATATCACAACTCAAGAAATGTAACTTAAAAGAAATTTTTTTTGCGCCTTCTAATGTACTAAAATCTGATTCGAAAAAAACAAAGCATGTAAGATTTAAAAACCAACAAAAAACAAAGGCGTCTTCTTTACCTATTTAAAGGGAAAGACGGCAATCTGATAGATTAAAAGGCAAAAAGATTGTTAGTTATAAGTAAAGTAAAAATGAAGTAATAATGAAGAAATATTTATCATATGTGAATTACGAATATATTTATATTATTAATATTTAATAATTTAAATAATAATTAATCATGTTATCGAATGCATTGGCTTATATTGAATAAAAAGAATTTATTTTGGTTGTGAACTTATTAATAGATATTAAGGAAAAATCTTTTTTAAGTTGAGAGGAGTGATATGATTGTATGAATACTTTTATATTACACTGTAATAATATCATCATTGCTCTCTTCTCTTTCTTTTCTCTAAATCATTAGCTGTAAGTTAGTTTAAGTTATTGTGAATAAAATAAATTTAGTCTTAAGTCAAATGTGGTCGTTTTCATTTCTCCTCCGTTGAAACATAAAAGATAAGTCTCCTCTATAACCTCTGTCGATCAACTCCTACTCTCGACCTCCTTGTGATGCCTAGCACCTTAACTGAAAATGGGGTTTCAATCCCTGTGGACGGTTTTTAGGCGGCAGCAAATGAGAAAGGGGGGGAGGCGTGTTCCCACTAAGTCACTTCTCCTTTAACCAGGCGGCAACGGAAGAATTCCCCAGAATCAACGGTGGCGTCTACAGTTCCAGTCAGGTTGAACTACTCAGGCCTATAAGGAGCGGTTTATCCGGCTCCCCGTCCTTGGAGTTACAATAAGGATCTGGTCCTCCAGGCTAGGTGTAATTGGGCAAAGATTTGAGAGATTTTTCTTTGCCAAAAATATATTGGCTATTTGTTGTGATTTGACGAGAATTAATATATTCCCATCGCGGAGTTGGGTAATGTAATCATAAGATGTACTTATCCATCTATTGCTTTTTTAAGCAAGAAAACACTGAAAGAAGTGAGTGAAAGAACAGTTAGACCAGAGGTCATGTTTAAATAATTAAACCTGTTGATAAATTGGTTTATCGCACACTTTTGGCGCACGAATTAGATAAATATGAATAAGGAAGGGAAACGCACGCGGGGGCGAAAGAGCGAACAAAAAACACCAACTTTGAAAGAGCTAGGGCTGGCAACGAGACCGAGACTATAATATTCACAAGTTTTTTTTACGAAATATAAAATATTCTATGCGCGTTAAAATATCGAACCACATATGTATGTACATAGTTTTATACTCAGGTGCACTGCGAAAATCCAGAGAAAAATACGTATGCATGCCGTTGGAATAGAAATCGCTGACTGGCAAGTTTCATCGTATTTACATTAAAAACTGTGATTCGCCTCAAAATGCATTGAAAGAAAAAACAACAATTTTACAATTTCACTGTTTGAAACAACAACAAAAGAAAAAACAGACTCACGAGTCTGTTTTATACATTTTCTCGTACTTCACACAAGACTCCACACCACCCATTTTTCTTACCAACAAACTGCCGAGATATCGTACTCTTTCTTTTCAGTCTAAACAGGCGTCTTATCTTACATCTTTTTACCACCAAAAAACACGAAAGAAACCAAGGCTAAGGATGAGATCAAGACCAAGACCGAGACCGAGACCAAGACCAAGACCAAGACCAAGACCAAGACCAAGACCAAGACCAAGACCAAGACCAAGACCAAGACCAAGACCAAGACCAAGACCAAGACCAAGACCAAGACCAAGACCAAGACCAAGACCAAGACCAAGACCAAGACCAAGACCAAGACCAAGACCAAGACCAAGACCAAGACCAAGACCAAGACCAAGACCAAGACCAAGACCAAGACCAAGACCAAGACCAAGACCAAGACCAAGACCAAGACCAAGACCAAGACCAAGACCAAGACCAAGACCAAGACCAAGACCAAGACCAAGACCAAGACCAAGACCAAGACCAAGACCAAGACCAAGACCAAGACCAAGACCAAGACCAAGACCAAGACCAAGACCAAGACCAAGACCAAGACCAAGACCAAGACCAAGACCAAGACCAAGACCAAGACCAAGACCAAGACCAAGACCAAGACCAAGACCAAGACCAAGACCAAGACCAAGACCAAGACCAAGACCAAGACCAAGACCAAGACCAAGACCAAGACCAAGACCAAGACCAAGACCAAGACCAAGACCAAGACCAAGACCAAGACCAAGACCAAGACCAAGACCAAGACCAAGACCACGAGAAAAAGGCGAGACCGAGATCGAGACGAGACTTGGTTAGGCGAGACCAAGACCGAGACCGAGACAAGACTGAAATTTTTGAACTAATAAAAGTCTCGCCCAGTCTCGTCTCAAGAGCAGGGAGAAAAACGATCGAAACGATGTTATCGGCTCGGATGTTTAAACCACACTTAAAACTAAAATCAAAGAATAAAGCGAAATTTAAGCTAACCTTCATAAGATTTCCAAGATCGTTCAAGTTCTTGTTTCAAAAAATTTTAAGCAGGTATGGTAAACTGGGGCACATTCGGCACCAAAAATTTAAATCTCTATATTTACGAAAGGTACGACAGCATCTAACTGATGAGCCCAACTGTCGTGCCTGGGCGAAACGCATTGGACTAAAGGTCGCAATAAATCTTCCATTTGAATTTAATTCAATACAGTCCACTAAAACAATAACGAAAATAATTTTCTTTTATTTTTGTTTATTCTCTTCTTCGAAATTAATAAAGGTATTGATAAACTTTATACAATTTATGAAACGTTAACATTTAATAATCAAAATAAAATAAAGGAGTTTTTTAGATCATTTACAAAACATATATATATATTTATAATTTAAGAAAAAAAAGTCATTTTGCCGAATGTGCCCCAACACGGGGCACTTTCGTCAATGCTAGGGGAACTTTTGGCACACAAAATTTTTGGATCTAAACTGCAAAATAAAATAAATTCAAATCCTTTAAACATTATATTAATTTAAATAAATGAAAAACTATATTTTTATCACAATAATTCAAAAAACTTAATATAAAAATCTCACATCTATGTCGTTACTCGTGAGTCAAGTTCATTGGTAAATACACTTGTCAAAACAATTAAGGGAACAAAAAAAAATCACTTTTTTTTAGTGTTTTTCGAAGAGCTGTATCTCTGTGAAAAGTGGTCGTATTGCGATGAAATAAAAAGCATTCTAAAGCTTAATCCTTTTTGTATTGAGAAATTTTCGCAAATGATTTTTTTAAGGTACCGTTATTGCGCAATCATAAGAAGTAGATTGCGCAATCATAAGAAGTAGCACAACCCAAAAATTTTAAATTTTTTTCTTTTTTTTGAACATTGTCATTTTCTTTGAAAATTTTTTTCGAGCCAATTTAATGTTTTGTTTCAATAACTTGTTTATTCAGCTTTAAGGTCGTATTTTTTTGTCATTGTATAATTTTTTTTTCAAAAGAATATCTGGCTTTGAATGAAAAAACAGACTTTTGACTTTGACTACCAAAGTAGTTAGTTTAAGGGCGTTCTGGCACAGTGGCTCTGTGGCTCACAGGTGAGAACAGGTGTGTACAGGTGAGCACATGTGAGCACAGGTGAGCACAGGTGAGTACAGGTAAGCACAGGTGAGCACAGGTAAGCACACAGGTGAGCACAGGTAAGCACAGGTGAGCACAGGTAAGCACAGGTGAGCACAGGTAAGCACACAGGTGAGCACAGGTAAGCACAGGTGAGCACAGGTAAGCACAGGTGAGCAAAGGTGGACAGGTGTACAGGTGAGACCAGGTGTACAGGTGAGACCAGGTGTACAGGTGAGACCAGGTGTACAGGTGTACAGGTGAGACCAGGTGTACAGGTGTACAGGTGAGACCAGGTGTATAGGTGAGCAAAGGTGGACAGGTGTACAGGTGGGCAGGTACAGGTGATCACCGGGTGGGTGGGCGGTTGACCTAGGTGGGTGGGTGGCTCCGGTGGCTCGGTGGCTCGGTGGCTCGGTGGCTCGGTGGCTCGGTGGCTGGGTGGCTCGGTGGCTCGGTGGCTGGGTGGCTGGGTGGCTCAGTGATGCCACGGCATTAGTTTTGCTTGACTGTACACGAATAAACATGCATGGGTAATTGTTATCTGTATACGTATAGACCGGAAATATTGAATGTGCAATGCATGCACTTAGATGTAAGAAACTTCTACGGTTTCACCATATCTCATTACCTCCATGCATACATTTTATCTTAATGTGTTATTTTAGGGAACAAAATTGATAACCAAACAATCCCTTCATAGTTTTATTCTTCATACATTTAGTGTACAAGAAAAAACATAAATGAGTATCCGAAAATTTGCGGTACATATCTGCCAGCATTTTGATAGTGATAATGCGTTCGTCAATTCTTTTGTGAGAATTATGGCGGTTATTTAAGCAGAATGTGCAATGCATATCTACATTTAATTTCATTCTTACTTGAAGAAAACTGTCCTTCATGAGTGTACAAGAATAAACATGAAAGAGTTCGACAAGAAAAGGCGAAGACATTTGTGTAGGTACATAGGAAGACCGAAAACAATATGTTGTTAAGTTGGGAAACTCCCCCTTAGCCATAGAAAGATAATCTACGCTCATAAACTGAACTGAAAAACAAAAATAAACCCTAGATTTAAAAATAAAAAGATTTTTTTTGTTTTATTTTTTTAAGATTTTATTTTTTATTGGTTATTCTTAAACAATTCTGGTGACCACTTGGTTAAGAGGATTATATTCAATAATGCGATCATGCAGCATAAGACAGTAAGCTGAAGTGTTTACAGGAATTTTCCTTGATGATCTAATCTCTAAGCGTATATCTATAGGTCCAGTTTTCATGGTTTCATTCTGATGTCTGCAGTCTATAACAAAAAGTGGAGCAAGCGATTTATATTGGTCCCAAGAAAGAAGAGGCTCAGCATTTGTTTTGTTGTAGTAGGTTTTTTGAAAATCGGTGTACATTTTGTAAAGCAGGCCGTATCTGTTTCTTTCAAAAGAAATGTTGAGGTCTTCATGAGGGTATACATCTGAATTAAGAAAAACTTTTATGTCTGTTAGATGACAATGATCAAATAAGGTTGGATCTTCAGATAGTTTTTTATTTTTTTCAGTTTGTAGAGCAAAAATAATGTATCGGGGTTTTTCAATTTGTGTTGTTGTTTTAATGTTCCAAATATTGTGGTCGGAGAATGACAACATAGGATATTCAAACAGATCCCAGTTGCGAAAAGCAATTTTAATTGAACTATTTTTATTCAGAGATTTGTATAGATCCAACTTCACTGAATCGGATAAAGTAATGTGTGGTACTTTCCATTGAATCTTATGAAGTTGAACGTCAACTTCTTCTTCTGCTGTTGAAATTAATGCATTTTCATCCATTCTGGCACGAGTGAGAATTAGATCATGTCGGGCGTTGGGTATAATTTTTTTGTAATCTTCAGCAAATCCTAGAACCTTATTCAGGGGAATACAGTAGTTAAAGTGAAACGGTTTCAAAGTAATACTTGATTCAGGAGACCAGGAAGCATTTAAAAGCATGTCGCTCTCGTTTTTATTTAATGAAAGATAATTTTTCATCGTTGAAGTAATTCCAACATTTCGAGTGCAGTCAATTTCTCTTCCGTTCAATTCATAACGTATTTCGTCAAAAAGAAAAGCCATTGAGTTGTTTACTAGTTTCGTACTTAGAATCTCTTTTCCTTCACGCTGTTTAAGTGATCCTTCAATGTATAAAAAACTTTCCGAAGGTAGAACATTAAGATTCTGATGTTGTATACAAATCTGAATGATGTCATTCCGGTCAAAGTTGTTTTGATAAGGTGAATAGGTGTGGTACTCATATTTAGATATAGATTCATTGAACTCTGGATCTTGAAAAATGTTCAACATAGTATATCTTTGACTTTATTTTTTTAAAGTGAACCCCAAGGATATCAAAAAGTTTTTATTTTCTTGTGTAAGGCGATGTGTTGACAAGGCTGAGCCCAAAACGTGATTAAGTAATGAATTATTGTTGACAGTGTTTATATAAGGATTTTGGGCTTGAGATATATGTTCATATATAATCATACTTCTGGCTTTAAATGTAATCGAATAGTTATTTTTTCTCCTCTAAAGTTAATAATTCTTCCGTCTTGATCAATGAGCTTTAAACTCAACGATGTTATTCGTTTGACGTTCACAGGTAAATAAATAACATTGCTAGGAACCTCAATGATTTTATAGCCTGGGCTTACATTTATAGAAAATTCATGTAAAATGTGTGCCAAGTGATTATTTATATACGTTCCATCTATAATATTACATTCAACACGTATTGCATTAACTTTGTTAATGTCAACGTAAAGATCTGACTCATGTAATGTATTCGGCTGCAGCAGCTTTTTACTGAATCCTAAAAGCGAACCAATAGAATTTTGTTTAGAGAAATCGATTACTTCTGAACTATAAATTTCACATTTAAGAGTATTGTTGTTGGCGTTGATTTTAATTTCACTTTTTCTATTTAAATTCTTTTTCTTTTTATTAATTTCATTAAATTTCTTTTGTATAAAATTGTTTATGTCTCCAATCTCATATGAACCAATAGGTAGTGAAATAATATTTTCACCTACATGTAACAAGTTGTTAAATTGATCAACGTTTGGTATAGAGTTATAGGATTGAAAATCTACGAGTCCACATACATAATTAGATTTTAGTACAATTGGTGGGAAATATTCTGCTGTAAGATTTGAGTCGTTTCCACTTAGAGTTAATGTTACCGACATGTTGATTAAAAGACAAATGATAGGTTTTTTTTAATTTCACATCATTTTATTCACTTTTATTTTTGAAAACATTTCGAGATTGTTCTAGTAAATACTTTAAACATAAATGCCCACATATATATGTATTAAAATCTTGCTCTTGAATATAATTATAATTCATTTGATTGCCAATATATTTTATTATTTCAACTGGAGGTTTTAAATTACCAAAACTATCAAAATACTTTACAATATTATTTTTATTTTTTATATATGCCACCCAATGAGTACCTTCCCCAGATTCATCGTCCAAGTTGATAACGCCACACTCCTGGTTAAATGACTTCGTCGGTAATGAGTTCCTCATAAAAACTCCTCTGAAATGTGGTATATGTTTCTTCCCAAACCGTTGGATGTCAAAGTTGGTTAAAGGACGGTTGGGCAGCAGATCTATTAGTTTTTTGTGTTGGGTTTGTTTATAAAAAGACCAAGACCATTCTTATAAGGCTGTAAATATAAGCCATTTCCTTTTATTGCAACTGGTTCTGTAGCCCTGTTGTGTCGCATGTTTTCTTCCAACTGTTTTTTAGCAGCGCTTGTAGCATTAAGAGTTTTTATAACACCAGCTGCTCCTCCCGTTAGAGATCCTATAGCTGATAACCCTGCAAGAATAGGAGCAACAAATGGAAGAAAACCACCTGTTTTTGGAAGTGGAATTATTCTTGGTGTTTTAATGTTACTCTTCTTCTTGTTTTTAATAACATTTCTTGCAGCCTTTAAAGCAATACTAGCTATTGATGTTGTACCGCAACAGTTAATATTGTTTCTAATAGCAGTTCTTGCTTCGTTTATTGCCTTTTTAAACAAGTTTTTTGTATAGGCTTTCTTTGCAGTATTTTTTTTAATTTGCTTTTTAGCTTCCTTAGTACCCATTCCAAATTTTGTCTTAGCTTTCATTATATTTGTAACTAGCAGGCTGCTTAGCTTTTCAGGAACAGATGAGTCTTTTGCTTTAAATCTTTTCCACGCTTGTTCTGTTAGAATTTTATCAGCTACATGGCGATCTGACAACAAACTACTTTTAGAATATGCAATGTCATGTACACGGCATGCCTCATCCAGCTGATTAATACCTTTATCCCCTCTTTTTAAACGTTCTTGTAGTTTTGTTCCAGGTCCACAGTAATTATATGAAGGTAAGTGCAGTTCAAATGGTAGTTTATCAATAATGGTATTAATTAGTCCTGCTCCTTCAAAAGATTTTTTATTACTGATGTTTTTAATGTTATGTTCAATCATATTTGTAGGATAGTGTAATTCATACTCCCTCCTTGGGTGAAGTGTCAATTATTTATGACTACAAGGATATATAAATGAGTTGTTTTATTATAAAATAAGTCAGTCATCAATATGCGGTTTTTCAAACAGTCACAAGTTATTAAAGTACAAAACTTTGATTCTGATGTTAAAATTAAAAAGAAACATGGATCACTATTCCCAAATAGTATTAGAGGAATAATCGTTGGCCCATCAAACTGCGGAAAAACAAATGTTATGCTTAGCATTCTTCTTGACCCCAATGGGCTAAAGTTTGAAAATATTTACATATATTCCAAATCATTGCATCAACCGAAATATATGTATTTAAAAAAGGTTATTACATCAGTGGAAGGAATGGAATATAATGAATTCTCAGACAATAGTGATATAATGCCACCAACAGATGCTAAAAATAATTCAGTGTTCATATTTGATGATGTTGCATGTCAGAAACAAAACAACATTAGAGATTATTTTTGTATGGGTCGTCACAATGGTGTTGATAGTTTTTATTTATGTCAATCCTATACACATATTCCAAAACATTTGATTCGAGATAATGCAAATTTTATTATACTTTTTAAACAAGATGAAATGAATTTAAAACATGTTCACAATGATCATATTAACTCAGATATGACATTTAACCAATTTAAGGGTAAGTGTCCCTCTGAAAAATAGGTTGGAGTTTTGCGCTAAATTGTATAGCGTTCACAATTTTGCGTGTATATTAATGAAGTAAACCGTTATCGATTGGAAATAGGTTTGGTCATATATTTATGTGGCTAAAAAAAAAAACACAAACGCATTTATGCCTCAAAACCGCCAGACCGATGGAAAAATCATGAAGTTTAGTGAGATGCTTACAAAAATGAATGGGGCAATGGGTAAATTTTACTTTTTTATTTTTTTTATATTTTTTGTCTAAAGATAATTGATCTCGAAACTTCGAATAGTTTTTCTTTTTTTTTTATTCTTTTTATTTATTCCCATACAAAATGTACAAAACTATCAAAAATGAAGGAAATTTACAAAGAAGTATGAATGCATTATTTGATAAAACTTTTGAAGTTTAAAAGGCAATGAAGTCAAATTAACGTTTTTATAAAGCTAATATGTATGCGCAATTAGTTATATTTTTCTTTTATTTTTTTTTATTTTTTACATTAACTTTTAAGAGACAAAACGACAAAAAATGGTCCGTTTTTTTCAATTATTTTGCGCGTTTGCCTGGGGCATCAATGTTATATTTTTAAATTTTCTAAATACTTCTTCAAATCAAGGATCATATGTCCTGAACTTGGAATGGGTCTTAAAAAAAAATAATGTGTCTTATAACACGCCTAAATATGCAATTCAATACGACACTATTTGTAATACCGTGGTTGGGTCAGGATAGAAAATACAATTACCACATATTTTTTAAATTTTTGTTTGGTATTTTGTTTATTACATTTAAAAAATAAACTAGTATTTTCTCTTACGGTTTTCTTAATTTTAATTTTTAAAAAGTTGTCTATTTTGCAACTTTTTACCAGAAAAACATCATTGCTCACGCACACAAAGACGTTTGGTTCAAAAGAAATCCACTGGGTGGTATGAAGATGCATTTCTCTTCCTTACTCTCTTTTTCTTACAAAATAAGTTGTTTGTTTGGTATCGACTCTTGACTGCTAATGTTTTTTTTGTGTCATATAATAGTATTCGTGAATAATTGTGAAGGATAGCGATCTTTCTGAAGATAAAAAAGACGTCATGAAAAAAAATGGTATGTTTTTTTTTTTTTTAACACGTAGGTAGACTTGGTGGAATTCGTGTTCACTTTGCGTGATGGGATCGTTGCAGGAGATTTGTTTGGATTTTGTGTAACTTCTACGTACATACATGAAGGTATGTACCTTCCTATTTTTTTGTTGGCTTACCCCTGGAAATTTTTTTTTGCTTCTTTTGCGAAAAGAAATCTATGACATTGCACATGAAACAGCACGAGACAAAAATTTAATTATTTTTTTTTTTTTTTGAAGTGTCATTTCCTTTGATTTTTTTTTATCTTGTTACCTATATGTACTTATTGGTTTGTTTCTCTGTTATTTCGTTGTTCTAAAATTTTTCTTCCTGAGAAATATGGCTTTGAATAAAGAAAGATAAGATACATTTGAATTTTGTAACAGTTTTGGAAACTTGAATTATTTCTACAAGACTATTTCAAAACTTTAAATCGAATATTTTTTTTGGTGTACAAAAAAAGTAGGAACAAAAAACGACTTTGTTAAGACTTTCAAAAATCTTTCACTGGCTTCAAAAACATTGATTGGAGGATTTAATTTGGTAAGTTATTTTGAAGACTACCATTTTTTTTGTAAAACTTCAAATTGAGCCTTTTTTCCGTACCGTACCGAATAATTTAAGTCGTAAGTCAGAAAAAATTGCATGGTTCTTCAACATTGTAAAATCATCGTCAAAATGGAAAATAAAAGAACAATTTACCTACGTCAATTTTTTCACATTTTTGCATTAGTTATAATAATGATAAGATTCTAAAGGAAAAAAAACATTGATTTGAAATAAAAATTCAATGGAAAATTGAATAATTTTTCGAATCAATGTTTTTTTTCCTTTAGAATCTTATCATTATTATAACTAATGCAAAAATGTGAAAAAATTGACGTAGGTAAATTGTTCTTTTACTTTCCATTTTGATGATGATTTTACAATGTTGAAGAACCATGCAATTTTTTCTGACTTACGACTTAAACTATTCGGTACGGTACGGAAAAAAGGCTCAATTTGAAGTTTTACAAAAAAAAATGGTAGTCTTCAAAATAACTTACCAAATTAAATCCTCCAATCAATGTTTTTGAAGCCAGTGAAAGATTTTTGAAAGTCTTAACAAAGTCGTTTTTTGTTCCTACTTTTTTTGTAGGTACACCAAAAACAATTTTCGATTTAAAATTTTGAAATAGTCTTGTAAGAATAATTCAAGTTTCCAAAACTGTTACAAAATTCAAATGTATCTTATCTTTCTTTATTCAAAGCCATATTTCTCAGGAAGAAAAATTTTAGAACAACGAAATAACGATAAACAAACCAATAAGTAGGTACATATAGGTAACAAGATAAAAAATTCAAAGGAAATGAAACTTTAAAAAAAAAAATAATTAAATTTTTGTCTCGTGCTGTTTCTTATGATTGCGCAATAACGGTACATAAAAAAAAAACATTTGCAAAAATTTCTCAAAACAAAAACATAAAGCATTGAAATATTTTTGTTCCATCTCAATACCTCCATTTTTCACAGACACAGCTCTTCAAAAAAACACAAAAAAAACTTGCAAACATTTTATTTCCTTAGTTCTTTGACTATAATGTAGATATATTATGTATGCTAAATTTACTTTATTTCCTGCAATCTATTTAAAATAAAAAATTTAAAAATAATGAGTGAGTTTGCTATTATTTAATCACTTCTAAACATGTAGGTAAACATTTTAAGTATAAGGAAAACATAAATAAAAGAATTATTTTTGTTTTTGTTTTATTGGACTGTATTGAATGAAATTCAATTTAAATATTTTTGTGACCTTCAGTCCAATCCTAATGCGTTTCGCCCAGGTACAAATTTAATCAAGATAACGAGAAAATATGGTTTTATGAAAAAAAGCTCCTTACCCTTTGTCATTTTTTCATCTTGCAGTAGTGAAGACTATCAGTAGGTATATTCTTTTTATTTTCCAATAAGTTAGCAGATACCCTAACATTATTTTGCTTCCAACAATTACATACATACTGTACATCTCGAATTTATCCATATGCTTTAAAAGCATAAGTACCTAACAAAGTAAGTAGGTACATAACCCTACATAAAATCATAAAATTATAGGTATAACATTTTAACAACTGCTCTTGCTCACAGCTCCCAAGGAAAATGCAATTTTAATCTTTTATCCGCTGAGAAGCAAAGGAAAAATATCTAGAAATTATGGGGTTTGCCAAATCGAAACAAAAAAAACGGTTTATTGAATTTAAAATACAGCTATGACTAAAGTTACCATTCACAATCTCCTTTTTTTTTAAATCTTTGGTTTTTTGCGGGGCTTTTTTAAAAACTTTAATAAAATGTATAACACTGACCTACAGTCAATAAAATAGGTACCTACCTAAAACAACAAAAATTTCCTTTAGTAATTGTGTATTAGATAGGTACATAGGTACCTACTTAATTTTTTGATGATCTTTAAAATTATCTAGGTACCCTTTAAAAGCCATCAAATACAAAAAATTATTATTTCTCAAAATAATAGGTACCTGCTTTATACCTAATCTATCAAAAATTTAAAATTGGGTCATAGCCTTTTATTTTCATCATTCATCCTCAAATTTCGACGAAAGATGTTTGTAGGTAACATGCAAATGATCACACACACATAATCTAGTAAAACAATAAATAAAAGAAAACCACCACTCCCACAAAAAATACCCATACCTATATTGCTTCAAAACTATCATATATGTACCTATACCATACGCAATAGACAACACAAAAAGTCTGCCTAACAAAAAAAAAAAACAGAAAACCTGTTTATGATGAAAAAAATATAAATGCGATGGAGAATACCCATATATTGCTTCACAACTATTATATACCTATACCATACGCAATAGACAACACAAAAAGTCTGCCTAGAGAAAAAAAAAAACAGAAAACCTGTTTATGATGAAAAAAATATAAATGCGATGGAATACATTCTCATCTTTTGTACTTTTGTTCTTGTGCTTGTGCGTAAGCCTTCTCTCTCTCTGTGGCTCTCAGAGAAAAAAAAATGCAAGAGAAAAATTAAAACAATTCGCAATTCTAAATGCTCACTTTTATAATAAAGAGAAGAATATTCTTTCACTTATTCACAGAAAGAATATTCTTCTCCTACCCTTAAGGGTAGGTTCCCTTCAAAAGCGAACTCAGACTTCATGTAAATGCATTTGAATGTATAAGTGAAAGAATATTCTTCTCTTTATTATAAAAGTGAGCATTTAGAATTGCGAATTGTTTTAATTTTTCTCTTGCATTTTTTTTTTCTCTGAGAGCCACAGAGAGAGAGAAGGCTTACGCTACGCACAAGCACAAGAACAAAAGTAGAAAAGATGAGAATGTATTCCATCGCATTTATATTTTTTTCATCATAAACAGGTTTTCTGTTTTTTTTCTCTAGGCAGACTTTTTGTGTTGTCTATTGCGTATGGTATAGGTACATATATGATAGTTTTGAAGCAATATATGGGTATTTTTTGTGGCAGTGGTGGTTTTCTTTTATTTATTGTTTTACTAGATTATGTGTGTGTGATCATTTGCATGTTACCTACAAACATCTTTTGTCGAAATTTGAGGATGAATGATAAAAATAAAAGGCTATGACCCAATTTTAAATTTTTGATAGATTAGGTATAAAGCAGGTACCTATTATTTTGAGAAATAATAATTTTTTGTATTTGATGGCTTTTAAAGGGTACCTAGATAATTTTAAAGATCATCAAAAAATTAAGTAGGTACCTATCTAATACACAATTACTAAAGGAAATTTTTGTTGTTTTAGGTAGGTACCTATTTTATTGACTGTAGGTCAGTGTTATACATTTTATTAAAGTTTTTAAAAAAGCCCCGCAAAAAACCAAAGATTTAAAAAAAAAGGAGATTGTGAATGGTAACTTTAGTCATAGCTGTATTTTATATTCAATAAACCGTTTTTTTTTGTTTCGATTTGGCAAAACCCATAATTTCTAGATATTTTTCCTTTGCTTCTCAGCGGATAAAAGATTAAAATTGCATTTTCCTTGGGAGCTGTGAGCAAGAGCAGTTGTTAAAATGTTATACCTATAATTTTATGATTTTATGTAGGGTTATGTACCTACTTACTTTGTTAGGTACTTATGCTTTTAAAGCATATGGATAAATTCGAGATGTACAGTATGTATGTAGGTACATACCCACTTACATTACACTTACCTACATAGCTAATTTTATTGTTGGAAGCAAAATAATGTTAGGGTATCTGCTAACTTATTGGAAAATAAAAAGAATATACCTACTGATAGTCTTCACTACAGCAAGATGAAAAAATGACAAAGGGTAAGGAGCTTTTTTTCATAAAACCATATTTTCTCGTTATCTTGATTAAATTTTTACCTGGGCGAAACGCATTAGGATTGGACTGAAGGTCACAAAAATATTTAAATTGAATTTCATTCAATACAGTCCAATAAAACAAAAACAAAAATAATTCTTTTATTTATGTTTTCCTTCTTCTTAAAATTTGTACCTACATGTTTAGAAGTGATTAAATAATAGCAAACTCACTCATTATTATTAAATTTTTTATTTTAAATAGATTGCAGGAAATAAAGTCAATTTAGCATACATAATATATCTACATTATAGTCAAGGAACTAAGGAAATAAGATTTTTGCAAGTTTTTTTTGTGTTTTTTGAAGAGCTGTGTCTGTGAAAAATGGAGGTATTGAGATGGAACAAAAATATTTCAATGCTTTATGATTTTGTTTTGAGAAATTTTTGCAAATGTTTTTTTTTTATGTACCGTTATTGCGCAATCATAAGAAACAACACGAGACAAAAATTTAATTATTTTTTTTTTTTAAGTTTCATTTCCTTTGAATTTTTTTATCTTTTTACATATATGTACTTATTGGTTTGTTTATCGTTATTTCGTTCTTCTAAAATTTTTCTTCCTGAGAAATATGGCTTTGAATAAAGAAAGATACATTTGAATTTTGTAACAGTTTTGGAAACTTGAATTATTCCTACAAGACTATTTCAAAACTTTAAATCGAATATTTTTTTTTGGTGTAAAAAAAAAGGTAGGAACAAAAAACGACTTTGTTAAGACTTTCAAAAATCTTTCACTGGCTTCAAAAACATTGATTGGAGGATTTAATTTGGTAAGTTATTTTGAAGACTACCATTTTTTTTGTAAAACTTCAAATTGAGCCTTTTTTCCGTACCGTACCGAATGATTTAAGTCGTAAGTCAGAAAAAATTGCATGGTTCTTCAACATTGTAAAATCATCATCAAAATGGAAAATAAAAGAACAATTTACCTACGTCAATTTTTGCATTAGTTATAATAATGATAAGATTCTAAAGGAAAAAAAAAACATTTATTCGAAAAAAAAATTCAATGGAAAATTTAATAATTTTTCGAATCAATTATTTTTTCCCTTTAGAATCTTATCAATATTTTAAATAATGCAAAAATATGAAAAAATTGACGGAAATTGTTCTTTTATTTTCCATTTTGATGATGATTTTACAGTGTTGAAGAACCATGCAATTTGTTCCGACTCTATGTACATAGGTAAAGCAAAAAGAAACAAAAATAAATAAGAGCGTATTCCTATCTTCAAACTTTAAATTTTCTCCCACATGCCACATCCCGCTTCAACCCTTTTTTCAATTGTGCTACACCACCAAAAAAACAAACCAAAAGTGATCGATTTTCTCCTCTTACCAGATACATAGCAATTCCTTCTTAGCTACCCACATAATACTAGATACCTACCTACGTACATATATTTTGGCGTCAACTACTTGACACATTCATTGCTTGGTGCAATATTTCACTCACAATAAATTGGGAACCCTATTCAATAATAATGTTAATCATTGACCTGCATTAACATGTAATGTATTTTTCATGAAACATTTAGGTATCAACTATACGCAAAATTAAATCAAAACAATCCATCAGCATCCATACCAAACATTTCAATCATGATCATGACTTTGCACCATTGCCTATAAGAAAAAAAAATAAAAAAAAAAGAAAAACAAAAAAAAAAAAAATAAACAGTGCATGACCTATATATGTAATTATTCTACGGGCAATGTCATAGATTTCTTTTCGCAAAAGAAGCAGAAAAAAATTTTCAAGAGATAAGCCAACAAAAAAATAGCTAGGTACATACCTACATGTATGTACGTAGAAGTTACACAAAATCCATACAAATCTCCTGCAACGATCCCATCACGCAAAGTGAACACGAATTCCACCAAGTCTACCTACCTGTTAAAAAAAAAAAACAGAGCATACACACATTTTTTTTCATGACGTCTTTTTTTATCTTCAGAAAGATCGCTATCCTTCACAATTATTCACGAATACTATTATATGACACAAAAAAAAACATTAGCAGTCAAGAGTCGATACCAAACAAACAACTTATTTTGTAAGAAAAAGAGAATAAGGAAGAGAAATGCATCTTCATACCACCCAGTGGATTTCTTTTGAACCAAACGTCTTTGTGTGCGTGAGCAATGATGTTTTTCTGGTAAAAAGACGCAAAATAGACAACTTTTTAAAAATTAAAATTAAGAAAACCGTAAGAGAAAATACTAGTTTATTTTTTAAATGTAATAAACAAAATACCAAACAAAAATTTAAAAAATATGTGGTAATTGTATTTTCTATCCTGACCCAACCACGGCATTACAAATAGTGTCGTATTGAATTGCATTTTTAGGCGTGTTATAAGACACATTATTTTTTTTTAAGACCCATTCCAAGTTCAGGACATATGATCCTTGATTTGAAGAAGCATTTAGAAAATTTAAAAATATACACTTGATGCCCCAGGCAAACGCGCAAAATAATTGAAAAAAACGGACCATTTTTTGTCGTTTTGTCTCTTAAAAGTTAATGTAAAAAATAAAAAAAAATAAAAGAAAAATATAACTAATTGCGCATACATATTAGCTTTATAAAAACGTTAATTTGACTTCATTGCCTTTTAAACTTCAAAAGTTTTATCAAATAATGCATTCATACTTCTTTGTAAATTTCCTTCATTTTTGATAGTTTTGTACATTTTGTATGGGAATAAATAAAAAGAATAAAAAAAAAAGAAAACCTATTCGAAGTTTCGAGATCAATTATCTTTAGACAAAAAATATAAAAAAAATAAAAAAGTAAAATTTACCCATTGCCCCATTCATTTTTGTAAGCATCTCACTAAACTTCATGATTTTTCCATCGGTCTGGCGGTTTTGAGGCATAAATGCGTTTGTGGTTTTTTTTTTAGCCACATAAATATATGACCAAACTTATTTCCAATCGATAACGGTTTACTTCATTAATATACACGCAAAATTGTGAACGCTATACAATTTAGCGCAAAACTCCAACCTATTTTTCAGAGGGACACTTACCCTTAAGAGAGAGATTCTACGAAGAGATCTCGTCACGCTGACGTCTCGTTTTCTCGTCGCATTGTGAAACAGCCTACAGAGTTGTGCACATACGAAACGCACAAGCAGAAGCAGCACTACTAGAAGTAGTTAGACAAGCAAAAGAACAATAGAATTCAAAAAAGGTACCATTACCATATGTAAAAAGGAAATTACTCTGAGAGCCAGAGAAAGAGTTACGCACTTACGCACATACGCATCGCACAAGCAGAATGCACGAGAAGTAGCAAGACAAGATCGAAGACTAAAAAAAAAAACATTGTGTATGCGTACTTTACATAGCTAGCAATATGTGAGCTAAAGCAGAAACAGGAAGACAGAAGGTAATGCTGCTGAGATTTATTGGCGGGGAAAAGAACAGAATTTTTGTTTTTTTTTTTATTCCTAAGTACTTTGTTGTTTTCTTTTAGGTTTGGTGGCGAAACTTTTCTTTTTTCCATGTTTTGGATACAGGTATATATATACCTACTTTCGTTCGTTCGTGACCATATCTTATTTTTTATAAATGTACCTAGTTTTTGTTTGGAGGATTTTTGTGCATGACTAAAATAAAAAAATTAACTGAGGTAGGTATGAAAAAATTAGGATGAATAGGTAGAATAGGTATTTTTTTAATAAACTGTTGAGAAAGAAGAAATTTTTTGGAGACCTAGGTCTTTTTTCTTTTTGGGTTATATATTTTATTTTTTTTTTCAGGTTCGGGACGGCACAATGTCAATTGGTAGATATTATTTTGATGCAAAATAGATTTCTCAAGTGACGTATGTAGGTGGTAGATAAATGGATTGCATTAGTACATAAAGTCAACGTTAGTTAGATACATACCACATATACATACATGTTACCTATATTAAGGCAGATTTCCAATGCCGCATTGGGCGTCGCTTTGACAGATTTTTCTTTCAACGCGAAAGCTTACACATAGCAATTAAAGCAAATTGTTTACAATGACGCGTTGAGTATTATGTTACGATTTGGCACCTATTAGCATGTACACAAACCAACGTAACATAAGCTACCGCAACGTTTAAGTTGAAAAAAATAAACTTCAGCGTGCGTTTTGACAGTTCATGTTCGAATTCCTTTCAACAAAAAAATCGATTTCTTTAGAAGAAAAAATCGTTTTTTCTGGACAAATTCCTTTTATTTAAAGAAAACAATCGATTTTGAATTCGAAATTACAGTTATCATTTTGATTTTCAGGTTCTCTTCAAGTCGTCTGTCATGTCGACGCGTTCGTAAAGCTTGTAAACGTATACGTAAGCGTCTCTTACGCGAACGCGCCATTGGAAATCAGCCTTTACGTACCTAAGGTGTGCGTAAGAGCGTGCAGATAGGTCGAAATAAAACAAAAATCTTATAGGAGAGGTCCATTATCCCCGATTGAGCCGGTATATAGGCAGTTATCTAAAAAAGGGTGATGAATAAAAGCTAGAGCATATAGGTTGGGTCGAGACTCTAGATAGAAACAAATTGTATAGGAGTGAGGTCTATTCGCCTCTTTTAGCCAAGATGCCAAGGAGGCTGGATTTGACCCACACTGATAGCTTTACATTGGTTCCCTTTGAAACTCGACACCCGATGTTATTTTTTATAAGAAAATTACCAACAAAAAATCTTCGAAAAACTTTTCAGTTCTGCAGTCAAGGGAAGGCTGTTTGATCTAAATATTTCAAGAATTATTAGCAGTTTCTTTTGCAGTTTTTTTGGCCTAGAAAAAAAAAACTGCCAATTGAATTTTCTTACAAACATTAATAATTTACTAATTATGGCATTGTGTGTAGGGTAAAATTATCTGGGAGTTAATATCATTGGTTGTTCTCGAGACATTCGAGCCGAAAATTTTTTTTTAACAATATTAAGCAGTTTTTAAATGTTTTTTTTTATTAAAAAAAAAGGATCACCAATTTTTTTGTACGTCATTATGCATAGAATGAAACCAGGCCGAAGTCGATAGCATTATTTGTTCTAGAGATATTCGAGAAACAAGCCTTTTTACAACTTTTTTTTAAAATAGCTGTAATAAAAAAGCCGCTAATTGAATTTTTTTTTGAAAATCCTTTCTGCACGTTATGGCCTTATTATCTGTAAAAAAAATTTATTTGACGTCGATATCCCTATGAGTTCTCGAGATATCGTCGGCGAAAAAAGCTTCCGAACGAACACAATTTTTTAAATTTTGTTTTCCAAATTTCGAGTTTAAAAATTAATTTTCCAAAACTGTTCAGTAAAACAACGTTATTTAAAAAAAAAATTAAATAAAAGATTTCTGGCTTTACAAAAAGGTATAGCAAAGCAATGTTATCGTTACCGTTGTTTTTTTAATAATTTTTTTGTTTTAAGACAATTTTTTAGAAAATTGCTAAACGAGAGGGAACACCCTCACTCGTATACAATTTTTTTTTCTTGTCAAATCTCGACCCAACCTACATGCTCTAGCTTTTATTCTACACCATATCTATGCAAATCACCCTATAAGTATCAACGGTTGGGAGCCCTAGTCTGTAGCCTAATTACAAATTACAATTAAACGAAAACAAATATTTTATAATTTTTTTTATGAACACACGTCTGGTAAGGAGAAAATTGCAATATAATAAAAAAAAGAACCTGTGTGTGACCCACACTGATAACATCAATATCCGATGTTATTTTTTATAAAAAACAGGACTAATGCAAAATCTTCGAAAACAAATGTTGGGCTGTTTGCTCTAAATATAATTTTTAGCAGTTTCTTTTAGAGTTTTGTCAAAACTGTCAATTGAATTTTTTTACAAACTCGACAAATCATCAACTATGGTTTTGTGTACCAATAGAATAATATAAGCCCGAAGTTAATATCTTTGTGTGTTCTCAAGCAGTTTTTTTTTAAAATAATATTCCACATTTCAGCCATTTTACAACTTTTTTAATTACTGTAATAATATACAAGCGCTATTTGAATTTTTCTGAAAGCCTTTTTACACTTTATTGCCTTATTATCAATAAAATAAACTTTATTTGATGTCGATACATTTATTTGTTCTCAAAATATCGTCCACGAAAAAAGATCACGAACGTACACTACATAGGCATCTCTAAGGCGCCAGTTATAGCTATCATTGAAATTCATCATTGAAAATTTTAATGATTCATTTTTAGACGTTTAGGGTGCTAAATCTATGATTATTTTGATGTCAAAATAAAGCTTATGGCTTAATTAAATCTGGCCAAAAAAAAAAACTAAATTCGGCCCAACCTTTCACATGAAATATCTTTTTATTTCAATGATCATTGATAAAGTAGTGCAATCATTGAAATAATGAAAGTCAGTTTGTGTTGGAGGTTCGGCCGAATTGAAATTTTTTTTTTGGCAGATATATATATATATTAAGGCATAGGCATTATTTTGGCATCAAAATATTTATAAATTTTACTTTCTAAACGTCTTGAAATTAATCATTAAAATTTTCAATGATGAATTTCGTTTGGGTCCAACTTTCCACATAAATTAAATTTCATTTTTTCAATGATTGCACTACCTTATCAATGTTCACTGAAATAATAAAAGCCATTTCATGAGAAAGGTTGGGCCGAAATAAAATTTTTTTTTGGCCAGATATATTATTTAACTCATAAGCTTTATTTTGGCATCAAAATAATCAAAGGTTTCGACTTTTAAGCGTCTTAAAACGAATCATTAAAATTTTCAATGACGAATTTTAATGATAGCTATAACTGGCGCCATAAAATCGATAAATTTGTAGGTATTCCAGAGCTGGAAACATGAAGAAATGTTCAAATTTTCGATCCGACAAATCGGACAATTTACAATAATTTCCAATGGTAAGTTAAAAACAATATATTTTTACGATGGCGTAGTGGTCAAGCAAATTTGCCCAATCATGAGGCAAACTTCACTTTATGCATAAATACGTACCTACTAAGAATCAACCTATCTTCAAAACTGTATTTTAATTATGCGTACGTCAAAGATTTTTCATAGATTTTTCCCTATTTTCTTTAAAACTTCCCCATTGAAAAATAAATGATAGATACCTTACTAACATCCTACCTACCTATACACATTTCTTCATTTTTTCGCAGACACGAACATTTTATCAAAAACATCTTCAGAATTACTAATTTCCTTATTCTTAACCTGCCTCAAAAAATCTTGGGTGTATACCTAAGGTACTACAACAGATGTCTGCCATTAGTATTTTTGAATAACGAAAACTGTATAGTATAACATACCAAAGAGGCAGATGTGCTGCTATCACGTTTTAGAGTTCGATTTTTTGTACTTTTGGGACCCCCACATTCCCAGAGGTTCTATCAGCTGAAATTATGAATGCCTATTTCATGCTCAGGAGGTCTAGGATAATGACAACACTTAATATGAATCGTGCTGAAATACCGTAAGTCTGCCTGCCACTGGCGCTTGGACTATAACTCCTTTTCATTCTTCAACCTTTAAAAGAGCGAGACGACAAAAGCATACACGATCTTTAATGTTGCCCCTAAAATTTTTTTTATAATAAGTTGAATTAAATTACCAAGCAAAGTTAAAATAAAGTACAAATCATAAATAGTTGAATTTTATATGACTGTTTTCAAATTTCATTACAAAATATTTAACAATTTCATACAATTATTGTTGAATAAAGAAATCGTCAATGAATCATTGAACACGTGCTTGACTCAGTGGTAAACTTATAAATTTACGTAATGAATTTTAACATAAAACATACGAAATTGATAAACTCCCAGTGAAATTGAACGCAATCAATTTTGTGTCCCCTTAAATTTATTTAATAATAATTTCTACTGTTTAATGCTCTTGACCGCTTAGTCCTATGAAAAAGCTATTTGTCATTTACTTTGGAGCATTCCATGAAAAATGAGAACTCTCAAATTTTCGATTTTTTAATGTTAATACACGTTTAAAGCGAGATGGCGGCATATAAACAATAATTTTATTTAAACATAAAATTAATGTGATGTGTTTGAGTTTTAGTCATATTTATTTTGGTAGTAATAACGTCAGATGACTTTTAATTATGATTTTTCTTTCAGCCTCACGAATAACAGACAAAAAAAGACACTAAAAAGGACATTTTTTCAATCGGAAAATGCAAAACCAATACCCGGAATTTTGACTTTCAAATACATTAAAATTGACAAAAAAAGGGAAGAGTACGAAATTCATAGCCTATCAGAAGACAAAACGGTTGTTAACTATTAAATAACTACTCTTAAAAACCGTTCATTTCATTTCTGTCAGACACGTGACGCAATTTGTCTGTACGTGACAACACATTAAAAAATTCCTAAAAATATAAGGATGAGCCTTTTATATGCTTTTTTTCCCATAAATACTAACTTTGATTCTTCCTTATTATTTGGTTCTTACAAATTTTCGATCGATGTCTAATAGTTTTCCTGAAATCTGAATATTAAGATAACAATGTAGAACATTGGTTGACTCGACCCGTCTGGTGTGACACCTTTTCTTATTTTTATTTCTAAGAAATTTAAAAGAATACCTTTAATATTTTTGCAAAGAATCGAAGACTAATGTACAAACTTTTGAAAAAATTAATACTTGACCTATCTAATCAATGTTTTGAAAATAACAGCCTTTTAATAAGAGAAAATTAGTTGAATTTGTCTGTACGTGACCATGGAATGCTCCTTTGCACCATGGCACCAAAAATGCATTACCTGTAGTGGATACATAAATAAAAACAACAAGGGATTAAAATGTACAGACTGTAACAAACATTATCATCTTTCTTGCATCTCCCTAAAAAGTGAAATTAAAAAAGCTATTTAAGTTGGTACAGTCGCATTTCGATGCGCAATCTGCTGCATAAACAACTCAATCATCACCAACGAGGAAGCCGACTCAGACGAGGAAAACACCACAAAAAATATCACAGCTGCTATTCAGCTAATGTCAGATGAAATCAAACGCATCAAAACAAAACAAGAAAGCTTCAACAAATCTATAGACTCTTTGGTAGATATCCTTTTAAAAATTGAAAAAATAGTTCCTCTGAGTGATGAACACAATAATAGACTCAAAGTTTTAGAGGAAGATAAAGTTAAACTCAATATTGATCTTAATTCAATGAAAGATAAGCTTTCACAACTTGAAGATCGAAGTTTGTGTACTTTTATTGAAATTGTTAACGTTCCTTATATTGTAAATGAAAATCTATATGAAATAATTGATAAAATACATAAATATTTTTAAATAACTGTATCTATAAATGATATTTGTAAAGCTTATCGGACGCGAAAGACTGATACTAAAAGTAATATTATTGTACAGTATAACTCAGAATCAATTAGAGATCGAGTCTTAATCGGTTATCAAACTAAAAAATGTTAAATGTTAAAATCCTAGATCTTCCCGAAGATAAACCTATTTTTGTTAATGAATTGCTATATAAACCTAAAAAAACATTGTTTTATAAAGCGTAATTGTTTAAAGAAGAGCATAATCTAAAATATTTGTGGATACAAAATAGCAAAATATACCTAAAACAGGAAGATAATTCAATTCCCTTTCTTTTTAAAGGTGATTTTTCATTTGAATTTGTACTAAAAAAGTTAAATAAAATACAATCATATAAACTAAACATGGTCTATAAAATATATTATCAAAATGTGAGAGGTTTGCGAACTAAAACAGAAAATATACGTCTTGAAGTTTTAAATAGCGATTACGACATTATTTGTTTAACTGAAATTTTTCTTCATAAAGATATTAATAGTAGTGAGTTTTTTGATGAGAAATTTATCGTTTTTAGACGAGACAGAAATATTAATAATTTAAATTCTAAAAAGGATGGTGGTGGTTGCCTTATTGCGGTGAAACGTAACATTCTTTGTTTTCGTGAGTCAAGTTTTGAAACAGAAAATGAGGATCTAGTGGCTGTTATCAAAGAAAAAAATATCTCAATGTATATCTGGTGTGTTTACATTCCTCCCAAAAGTAATGTCGAAGTCTATGAACAAATCTTATCCAATATTAGTGAAAAATCATTAGTCTTGCCCTTAAACTCAATTCCTTTTATAGTGGGAGATTTTAATTTACCTAAGATAGATTGGAATTATGACAGAACTAAAAATTGTTTGTGTCCATCAAACATCTCTGATAACTCATCAATGGTGATCTTTAATAACATGTCATTTTTATGCCTTAATCAGTTTAACTACCTGAAAAATACAAACGGAAGGATACTTAGTTTTAACAAACATCCAATCAGAGAAAATCTCGGTCACTGCTGCACTAATTCCACTATCAAAAATTGACTCCCCTCATGTTCCATTAGAGATAGTAATTGCAATTGAAAAACCAATATTTATGAACGATTTAAAAAAAAAGAAACGCAATTTTAAATTAGTAAATTATGAAAGCATAGTTCAATATCTGTCAAACGTTGATTTTGAAAATTTATATTCTCCAGATATTGATATACATATATTTGAAAAGATTCTATAACATCCTCGAAGACTGTTTAGATATTTTTATTCCCTATAAAGAAATATCGAAAAGTGAATACCCTGTTTGGTACACTCAACAATTATTAAAGGTATTAAAACTGAAAGAGAAATTCAGGTGCTTATTCTGGAAATCGAAAAACTCTGAAATATATGCAATATTTTCATATCTAGGGAGTATGTCTAAGAAGATTAAAAAAAAATGCTATCAGACTTATATCAACAAAGTAGAGGAATCAATTAAAAAAAATTCAAAAGTTTTTTGGTCGTTAAGTAAGAGTTTAAAATCTTCAAATTCGTTTCTAAAAGAGATGAAATTAGGAAATCATTGCTCTGAGTGCCCGATTGAAGTTTGTTCTATGTTCTCAGAATATTTTCAATCAGTTTATTCCGTTGATAATGCTGCTTCTACTAATAATGTTTATTCTGATGAATTTAAGCAAACCATGGAAATGTATAATGTAACACCTTCTTGCATTCTCAACGTTATAAACGGACTTGATTCCAATAAAAATCCTGGACCTGACGGAATTCCTAATATTTTTACAAAAAATGTGCATCTGTACTTTCTGAACCAATAAGTAAAATTTTCAATTGCTCTATAAGACAAATGAAATACCCTACAATTTTTAAAACATCTTTTATAACACCCATTTTCAAATCAGGGGACCCTAAACAGATCTCGAACTATAGTCCTATCTCTATTTCGAAGAGTCTTGCACTCATGTTTGAAAAAATAGTATATAAGCAACTCTTTCCTCAGACCAAAAGCTCTGTAAGCGATTTCCGACATGGTTTTTTCCCAACGCGCTCAACCTCAACTAACCTTGCTATATTTACAGATACAATAGCAGTTGCTCTTGATAACGGCGAGCAGGTGGACTGTATAAGCACTGACTTTTCGAAGGCCTTTGATAGGATGCAACATCAAATAGTTTTAAAAAAAAATGTATAAACAGGGTTTTCACAATACTACTGTTGAATGGTTCTCTTCGTATCTTGAAGGAAGGGAAAATATCATAGTTTTTAATGGATGCAAATCTCTACCGTACCTTCAGCCAATGGGTGTTCCGCAAGGAACAATTTTAGGTCCTTTTACATTTATTATTTATATTAATGACCTTCCTGACAACTTTAAATCATTTTGTTTAATGTATGCCGATGATTCAAAAATATTTAGAGTTATAAAAAATATTAATGATAATATTGAACTACAAAGTGATCTGATACAATTAGAAAACTTTGAAGCTCAGCACCACCATAAAGGAGACTGATGATAGGGCTTGGCACCCCTTGAAATAGCTATATCTCCAGCCAAACAAAAATAAAACGAATTAAAATACCTAAAATTAATTCGTAAGCAATTGGTGGTAGCACCTTTAAGTTGTTGTTGTTGTTCAAAATTCAATGAAATTGACGGAATAAAGAATGGTCAAGTCTAATAAACTGACATTCTATGAATAATACAATACAAATAATAATAACTTAATAGTTTGGTTTGTTACCGATCTTCCAACCTCTCCCCCTTTGATACGTACTACGAATTGTAGTCTATCAAATAAGGTACGGAGAAAAATGGAGGCGGAACAAGACAGCATATTTAAAGGAGCTTATAAAAATGCTGATGCTCCAAATGCATTTGATAAACAAACAGCACATCTCGACCAGTGACGTCAGTGGTCAGCAGTAACATAGTGCGTAGTGCACACAGCTTCGAAGACTGAGCAAATCTGATGCGCGGGTTCAAATACCGCATGATGTCTAGAAAGGTTTTCAAATAAAATTGGATTAAAGCTCAGCACCATTATAAAGGAGACTGATGATAGGGCTTGGCACCCCTTGAAATAGCTATATCTCCAGCCAAACAAAAATAAAACGAATTAAAATACCTAAAATTAATTCGTAAGCAATTGGTGGTAGCACCTTTAAGTTGTTGTTGTTGTTTAAAATTCAATGAAATTGACGGAATAAAGAATGGTCAAGTCTAATAAACTGACATTCAAGTATGAATAATACAATACAAATAATAATACCAATTAGAAAACTGATGTTTAGTAAATAGATTAACGTTATATATAAATAAATTTAAAACAATATCCTTTACTAGAAAACGAAATCATACTCAGTTTCAATATTCGATTAATGGCTCCGTTCTGGAAAGGGTAGACGAAATATAAGATCTTGGAATAATTTTTGACTCGAAACTTTTATTTTCTTGCCAAATAAACTTTATTACCAAAAAAGCATTTAAAATGCTTGGTTTTATAATGAGAACGTGTAAATCTTTTCAAATGGTTAAATCATACACCACTATGTTTAATTCTTTGGTCAGACCTACAATTAGAAAATGGAAGTACAATTTGGAACCCTTTTTATTTATGCTACTCGAAACAAGTTGAAACTGTGCAACGTAAATTTACAAGATACCTTTTCTTTAAAATGAATGGTCCTCAGTGAGATTATAAAGTCAGACTCCAAATGCTATCGTTGTTATCACTAGAGGAAATAAGATTGTATACAGACGAAATTTTCTTGTATAAAATCTTACATGGTTTGACAGCGCTTAACTTCTTGAAAAGATCTGTTTCAATGTTCCTTACGCCCAACAGGCATCAACACCCTACTTTTTATCTTAGTACCCCGAGAACTAATTTAATGCTCAAACCACCACTATATAGAATTCAAAAAATCATAATCAAATCTTTCCAAACATCAACATAGACGAATTTAGTATTTTTAAACTGAAGGTTTCAATTGTTGATAAAATTATTTCTATTAGACTCTTATAAGACTACCTAGCTTTGCAAACTTTATATATATAATATTATTATGTACATCAAAAAAAAAAAATATTTTAGATTCATAATATTTAACTAAAATTTATGGATTGTGTAAACTAAATGTACCAGACCAAAAATACACCTTTCCCAACCCGGTTGGCCACCGTGGGAAAAGTAGGCCAAAACCCCCCAGAAAACTCGATAGAGTCACAGTTTTAGAAAAATACAGTCATTAAAATAGAAAACAAAGTTTAGGAATTTTTCATATCAACTTTAAATGTAAGAACTTTAATGGGAGAAAACAAATATGAAGAGCTTATGTACGCGCTAGGGAAAATTAAATTGAACATCATCGGGCAATCAGAAGTTAGAAGATATGGAAACGAAATAATCGAAGATGAGGAAGGTAACATTTTTGCGTATATTGGGGAAAGCCAAGGAATATACGGAGTAGGTTTTATAGTAAAATCCGATATTAAGAAATATATACAAGAAATCAAAACTTACAATGAACGCATAATTGGTATGCGGATCACCATAGAAAATCACAAACTATCCATTTTTCAAGCATATGCTCCAACCGAAAATGCAACAGACCTAATTATCGACCAATTTTATAATACTCTTCAAGTAGCAACAAAACACTTCAAAAACGAAAACATGATTATAGTAGGCGACTTCAATTGAAATATAGGAATACCTCTTCAGAGTGAGTATAATCATGGGACAGTTTGAATACGGATGCAGAAATGCAAGAGGAGAACGATTAGTTCAATTTTTGTGGGAAAATCGCTTTACAGTTGCTAATACAATGTTTCATAAGAAAGACAGCAGAAAATGGACCTGGAAATCTCCTAATGGTCTTATTAAAAACGAAATAGATTTCATACTCACCAATAACCGTAAAATTATACAAAATTTAGATGTACTGAATAAGTTCGAATTTAATTCCGACCATAGAATGGTAAGAACAAATATAAAAATAAATCACACAACTAAAAAGCATCCAAAAAGTAAAAACACACTTCTAGAAGTCATTCCATCGGATGATACCATTAATGTTTTTAACCAAAAACTAAGGGAAAGTTTAGTCCTACCTTATTCCGAAAATATTTCATACCTGAATCTACAAACTACCTACATTTACATTGCAGACGAAATAGTTCAACTAGCTTCTGAAACTATATATAAACCCAAAAATAAAAAAGCGGACAAACTGAAAAGCACAACAAAGTCTCTGATATCGCAAAGCGAAGAACTAAGAATATAGAAAAACACGAATTCCATCGAAAAACTTGAAATGAAAAAGCTGCGTAAAGAATGCAAATACACATTAAAATGGATTTAGAGGAATTTAATAACAATTTAATCAAGAAAGCATTGGAAAATACAGGATCCATTAAAAGAATTAAGAGAATATTATAACCGGGAAGAACATGGATTAATCATCTTGATTCGAATAAAAAAACCATAACTCTACGTGGAGAAATAAACATCGTTCCTACAAACTTTAACATTACTCTAAAACCAAATAATTCTATCCTAGTTGATTAAAATAACACTTCGGACATCCCCAGCTTCCAAATTGAAGAAATAAAACAAACTTTATATAGTTTAAAAAATAACAAATGTTTTGGAAACGACAATATTCAAAATGAAATGCTCAAGTTATATCTAAACTCCAGTTATATCTAAAGTATTATGTAACCTCTTCAATGCTATCTTAAACATCGAAACAGTACCTACTTACTTACTTTAGATGGCGCTCACAGCCCAGGATGGACTACGGCCTCAACCAACAAGCCCCTCCAGCGAGCTCGGTCCCTAGCTAGCTGCCTTCAGTTACGCACTCCAAGTTGGTTGAGGTCGTTCTCCACTTGTGTGCGCCACCTAAGGTGGGGTCTACCTCTGCTGCGCAGACCGTCAGGGGTAGATTCGAAGACTCGGCGGGCTGGTGCGTTGGTGTTCATACGCTCCACGTGTCCCAGCCATCAGTACCTACACAATGGTTAAAAACTGATATTATATTGTTACACAAAAAGGGAAGTAAAAGTGACATTAACAATTACCGTCCCATTAGTATTATGTCTACAATTAATAAAGTATTTTCGAAATGTATAAGCCTTCGATTACAAAATATATTAGATGAAAGCCAACCGAGAGAACAGGCTGGATGCCAAGAATACCAAATTCAAATATATTTCTGCTTTATAGACTTCACAAAAGCCTTCGATACGGTAGAACATCGCAAAATCTGGGAAGCTTTATTAAATCAAGGTATAAATACTAAATATATAAAGATTCTAAGGAATCTATACCAAAACTCAACTGCCAAGGTAAAAACTGAAATAACGGGCACTAGTTTTAAAATAGAACGCGGAGGACGATAAGGAGATCCAATTTCACCTATGTTATTTGCGGCGGTCTTAGAGGAAAGTTTCCGATCTTTAAAGTGGAATAATTACAGCATCGTTATAAATGGCGAACATCTGAGCAACTTACGCTTCGCAGACTATATCGTACTTATTAGTTCATCAACTTTTCAATTACAGCGAATCATAATCGGGCTAATTGAAGTATGTGTTCAAACCGGCCTTCATATAAACTTGGACAACACAAAAATGATGAGTAATTCCCTAAAAAATCCTATTCAAGTAGAAGAATTTACTTACTAAGGACAAATAATTACATTCAATAATAAAGAGGAAAACACATACAGCAGAGAATAACCAACGGGTGGAAACAATATTGGAATATTCGTGATATACTGGCTTCAAACCCAACTCCGAGAACTATAAAGTATCTAATGGATACGGCTGTTCTTCCCGTCCCAAAATATGGCCCGCAAACATGGAGTAACAACAAAAACAATATGTTTAAGTTAGCAGTTTCCCAAAGAGCGATGGAAAGATCCATCCTAAAAGTTAACCGAAGCGATCACATCTCAAACAATTCACTACGAACAAGAACAAATAATGAAAATGTCGTTGTGAAAGCTGGGAAACTTAAATGGGAATGGGTGGGACATATTGCTAGGCTTGAGGATAACCGGTGGACAAAACGTTTAACAGAATGGATACTCGCAGATAAAAAAGGAAAATAGGCAGACAAAGAAAAAGATGGAGAGACAATATAGATCAATTTGTGGACGGATGGACTCAAAGAGCTACAGATAGAGATGTATGGAGAACTCTGGGGGAGGCTTATGCCCATTCAACGTCATAGCCCATCAATTAAACTTTTTTTTTTTTAGATAAGTTTAACATCATATATATAATACATATTTACAAAAAAAAAAAAAAAAAAAAAAGTATAGTACAAGTAAGTCTTATCTTATTGTAATAAGGGATTTTTATGAGCTAAATAAAATAATAATAATAATTATACAAAAAAGGGGCGGGTTCGTTTAATAATAGTGGAAATTTTTATAGAAACAGTAGAGACGTTAGCCGATCATAGTGGCCATTGATCTAATTGTCTACTTCTATTTGTATTTACTCATTGGTAAGACTTCTTAAATGAATAATAAAAATAATTTTTCTAACTTTTTTTGCTCAGTAATTCACAATCAAGGGCGTACGCAAAGGTGATAGAGGGGTGCTAATTACATGCAAATCGGCTTAATTTACAACTTTTTTTTTTTTTTTTTAAACAACACAAACATATATATGCCAGTAAGACCTGACCTAGGGTCTTATAAATTAGGCAATGCTAGAAGGAATAGAAGGATAGGATAGATTTTTGTTGGCACAGTGGACTGAGAAATATGGTTTTGATTATCTCATTAAATCCCAGGGGTGGCGTTCAGTTGAGGGAATATAGAAAAGAATGCTGCCTAGACTGGGGCTCGAACCAACACATCCAGGTTAGCAGTCAAGCACTACTTCCACTGCGCCGGGGCCACACTAATTGTTGGATTTTCAAGGTAAGACTTCTTAAATGAAGATTAAATGTAATGCAACACAAGGGTGCAAGGTGGGGTACGGGGTAACTTTCACCCCTTATCTAAATTAATTCCCTTTTTTTTCGTAGAGTTATTACACAGCAAAAGGCGTACCCAAGTGGGGTAGGTGAGGCGAGCTTCTTTTTACAGACACTTCCGCTTAATTTATAACTTTAATTCTACAAGATTAGAGTTTTTAAATGAATTTAAAATAAAATGGACCAATGCACTTGGTTTTAATAAATGGATTAATATATTTTGAAGGCAAAATATCAAACAATATGAAGAATTCTGCAGCCAAGCAATTGTCATGGCCACACTGAAGTTAGGTATGATGACTTAAAATACAAAAATAAATAAATAAACACCTACATAATTCAATAAATAATAATTATGATTACATAAACATACATACTTACATATGTATACACATACATATGTATTATTATTATTAATATTAATATTTATTATTATACCTAATATGTTTTTTGACAGCAAATTTTTATATTTATCTCGAGTTAATGCTTCTGTGGCTTCAAAGAATACTGAAAATGAACTGCAGAATTCATTTTCAATATTTGCGATCCTCTCTACAGACACTCGTGGCAAATCGGCTAGGAAATAAATAAATCACTCGCCATACTACCGCAGGGGCGAATGTTCTCAACTTAAGGGTATGTGTCCCTTTGTGAAATAGGTTGGAGCTTTGCGCTAAACTGTATAGCGTTCACAATTTTGCGAATATTTTAATGAAACAAACGGTAATCGATTGGAAATAAGTTGAGCAATATATTTTTGTGGCTTTAAAAAAAAATAAAAAATTATATATGCCTCAAAACCGCCAGACAGATGGAAAAATCATAAAATTTAGTAAGATGCTTATAGGAATGATAGGGAAATCTGTTAAATATTACTTTTTTATTTTTTTTACATTTTTTTCTAGAGACAATTCATCTCAAATTGACAAATGGGTTTTGTTTTTTCTATATTTTTTTTATTTATTCCCAAAAAAAATGTACAAAACTGTGAAAAATGAAGGAAATTTACAAAGAGGTATGAATGCATTATTTGATAAAACTTCTGAAGTATAAACGGAAACGAAGTCAAATTAACGGTTTTTCAAAGCTTATATGTATGTGCAGTTGTTTTTATTTTTCTTTCATTTTTTTTTATTTTTTACAGTAACTTTTTAAAGACAAAAATACAAAATATACTCCTTTTTTCCTAATTATTTCGTTTGACCCCCTGGGAAATTGAGTGTTATATTTTTTAAATTTCCTAAATGTTTTTTAAATCAAAGAATCATATGTCTTGAATGCCTAATGGGTTTAAAAAAAAAAAATATTTCGTATAACATGCTAAAAAATGTAATTCAATGTGACACTATTCGTAATGCCGTGGTTAGGCAAGGACAGCCAATACAATTACCACATATTTTTTTTATTTTTTTTTGGTATTTTGTTTATTAAATTTAAAAAACAAAATAATATTTTCTCTCATGGTTTTTTTAATTTTAATTTTGAAAAAGTTGTCCATTTCGCGTTTTTTTACCATAACAACATCATTGCTCACGCACACAAAGAAGTTTGGTTCAAAAGAAATCCACTGGGTAGTGTGGTGATGCATTCTCTTTTTCCTTATTCTCTTTTACAAAATAAGTTGTTTGTTTGGTATCAGCTCTCGACTCCCAATGATTTTTTTTTGTCTTGTATGGAAAACCATAGTATGCATACAAATATAGTATTCTGTGAATCGTCAAGGAAGATAAAAAAGATGTCAATATAGGTTTGTTATGTACGTATGCCTTGTTTTTTTTTTTTTAACACGAAGATTTGGTGGAAGTTCGTGTTCAATTCGGAGATGGGATCGTTGCAGGAAATTTGGATGAATTTTGTGTAGCTTGTACGTAGGTACATATGTACATACATACATAATGTATATTTTTTTCTTCGCTAGTCTGTTAGAAGGTTTTTCTGCTTCTTTTGGGAAAAAAAAAATTATGATGGGTATTGCGGGTCGATTATAGAAGAGTTTTTGTTCTTTCAGTGTTTTTTTTTCTGATAGGTATTAGTGCAAGGTCATGTTTGGAATGTTGGGTATAGTTGCTGAAGGATTGCTTTGATTATTTTGCGTAGGTAATGAATGTATCTATTGGAAAAATACATTGGTAGGTTAAAGTCAATTGTTAAATTAGTAGCAATTAGTAGCATTATTATTGTGTAATTGAATAGCGATCCCATTTCACTTTGAGTGGAATACATACTGCGCCAAGCATAAAATGTGTCTGGTGGTTGGTGCCAAAATATATGTAGGTATATTGTAAATGTACCTACATAGGAATATTTATCAGTAGACAGGAGAAAGACGATCGCATTTTGTTGTTGAAGAAAAAGTATTAGTTTTTTTTTTTTGAAAAAATGTGAAGGTAAAAGTTGCAGCATATGAAATCGTACAAAGAGAAAAGCTTACACTTATTTTTGAAGATTTTCAAAAACCGTGAAAAAATATCTTTCGTAGTAAATTTAATCCAAAAAAAATGTTATGATAGCATGTTACGTCTGTCCATTATAAAAAAAATGCAGTGGTTAGGAAAAAGCCATCACCTTTAAAGAGGTGATGATTTTGTTTGCATTTTATAGTACCTACCTACCTAACTCGTTTGAAAAAACTTTTACAAAATAAAAATATCTAAAAATTTAACAATTAAATGTAAACAAATCTTAATCTTGATATCTATGAAGGCTTATGTCATTGAGCTGTATACAAATAGATATTTATCAAGGCTTAATTATGTTCTTAACTTGGATAAATTTTGTATCCAGTAAATAAAATAACCCAGTGCCAGACTAATGATAAACTGTATGGTTTAGTTGCTATGGGATCTACAAGTCAACAGATATCTTTTTTTTTCTAGAGACATTCGAGATAAAATACAGTTTTGAACAATTTTTAGTAGTTTTTGTATTTTATGTTTACTTACAAAAAAGCTTCAATTAAATTTTTTTACAGACTTTATCAATTATAAATTAAATTTTTATGTATGTATGTATACCTAAATACATAATTTGTACTTGCCTATTTGTTCAAAAAAAAATTGTACCAGATCTTATATGTATTTGTATATGTATGTAGAATATGTACATATGAAATTATTTGTTCCCTAGATTTTCGAGATGAAAAACAATTTTCAAGAATTTTTAGCGGTTTCTTTGGCAGTTTTTTTTTTGCTTAGAAAAAAATATCCATTCCATTTTTTACAAACTCTTATTAATTTTTAATTATGGCAAAATTAAAAATTATTTTGAATACGATATTATTGTTTGTTTTCGAGATATTCCAGTCGAAAAATATTTTTTCAACAATTTTTAGTAGTAGATTTATTTTTTTGAGTCTTATCTATTCTTCATTATCTATAGAATGTAATTGAGCTGAAGTCGATAGAATTATTTGTTCTCGAATAATAATAAGAAAATAATTAAGTAATCGAATTTTTTTGACAACCTTTTTTGCACTTTATGAGGTGCAATAAGTTCTCATGGGAGGTTAATAAATACATACATACCTTACTACTTATACACAACACACAAATCTGCTTACATATGTACCTACATCTAATTTAAACAGCTCATATCCCAGCCTCGCCAATATCTGCAACTTCTAATGATTTTTTTTTTTAATTCAATCTCCACACTCCATGTCAAATTACGCCCATCAAATGCATTAGCATTCTTTTTCCATTTGATAATAAAACATAAATACATACCTAAATAACATAATAAAAACCAACTGGCTAAAGATTAGTAAGTTTGGTTTTCCAACTTCTTGTTGGTACAGTAGATGATGGATATGAGAAAGTCCCATATAAGACAGACATTCCAAAATACCATGCACATTCCCATAAAGATACATGCTAAATACACCTCATATAAGAAAAACGTATATAAGAAAAACACTGATATAAGGAACTTATTCTTTCACTACATAGAAAATTAAACTTTTATAAGAAATTTTCCCGTGTAAACTTCTAAATGATGCGCCGTGTAACTTTTCACAAAATTTCTGAACCCACCCTTATTGAATTGCCAAAGAAGTGACAAATTGAAGATCGGGGAGAAAGAAAAAAGCCCATACATTTGACATTTCTTATAGGCATTTTTATTTATACTAGTATCGCCCAGCGGCCGAAATTCGGCCAACAAAAAATGACACACTCTAGTAAGGAAAATAAAAAGTTAAATTATAAGGGAAAACTAATTCTTCAAAACCATCAATGACTAACTTTAAAACCAATTCAAAGTCTGGTGGACGGTCATACGCCACCATGAAAGTGCCTAAATTTTGTCAATTTGGTATTTGAATTTATGAATTTTTTTTACCAATGGTTGAAATTCAACCACATACAACAAACAAAATTAAATAACCGTTACTAATCTAGATTTGTACTAAATTTTTGGTGTATCATTCGGTTATATGTACCCCAAAGGAAAGAAGTTGATTTTCTGCAAACTTTACAGCCGTCAGCTATAACCTCTATCAGTTTCATTGAAATCCTTGGATTTTTTGAGTTTCTTTTATCCGTCATCTACTGTACCTAAATTAAGAAAAAATTGACTTCGGAAAGGTACGACACATTTTTTTTAGAAAACATAAAATAGAGAAGCTCCTATTTTTTTTCCTTTTTATAGGTAATTTGTTCAACCCGCACAAAAAAAATAATACCACCGCGCTGCGCTACACCAACCAATTCTTTTAGAAAATTATAAAAGATATTCTTTTTTCTTCATAATACATATTCACATATCACACCATATCCATAAGGAAAAAACAAATCCATCCATACCTTACCTACCTCCTGCTCCTACACTTCTGGTCAGAATCGTTATTTTCTCTAAATTGTATGTCTAATTGTAAATACATAACAAGTAGGTACATTTGCTTCGTCTGCGCTTACTCTCTCGCTACCTGTTTTTTTTTTTCTTTCTTTTGCTTGAGTCTTGTGCGTAGTGCTTGTGCGTGATTCTCTGCTCTCTCACTCTCTGCACCATCGTTTGCGATTAAAACAGAGTACAATGTACAAGCAAGAGTATAATTCAAATTGCAATGCCGAATCTGGTGAAGAGAGCTTACTAACACATTCAAATTCATTTACATGAATTTTGAGTTGGCTGGTCGGGTACACCTACCCTTAAGGCTGGGTTCCCTTTTTTTCAAACTCAAAGTTCATGTAAATGCATTTGAGTGTATTAGTGAAAATACCAAATGACCTGTGTCATTCTCGCTTGTGCTATTCGTTTCTGAGAGCAAGATGAGAGCCACAGAGACATATAATATGTATTCACGCTATGCTATGCATAGCAAAAAGAGTTGAACAAGCGCACACAAGTATACACACATAGGTATATATTTATGTGCAGAGAGAACCTAATAAGACTGACCGACACGGGGCGACGGCGACGACACGGCCGGCGCGCGCGAATGAAATTTTGAACCTATATAGTTTTTTTTCTTGCTATCGTTGTTTTGTCTTTTGGATATGAGAAATGAGAATATAATGTAGGTACAATGTACATATGAATGAGAGATGGGTTGGTGGTTTGGTGGCGGTGAATTTTTTTTTTAAATTTTCTGATTTTTCATTTTATCCTTGCATGCAAGAACATATTTTTTGTTTGTTATAATCTTCTAATTGCAAAAGAAAAAAATGTTCTTTATTAGTTAGGTAGGTACCTATTATTATTACGTAAAATGTAAGTTTCGTTTTGAGTTTTTTTTTTAAATTGTAGGTCGAAATAGGTATAGGTATAGATACCTAATTATGAAAATGTTCAAACAAAGATAAAACTATATATATACGGACCACCACCACAAAAACCCTAAAAAGAGTTAAATACGAGTGCGTGTGTAATACAGTCATACCTATACCTATTTTTTTTTTTAACTTATTGCCCTCCCACCCTCCATCTCAAATATTCCTAATCGACCACAAAACACCAATGAAGATTTGTATATCTATTCTATTTCTAATTCTATACGTACTATATTCAAAAACAATCCAACAGATGAGCCATCAAAATAATTTACATACATACATACTTATAAGCTACACAAGTGTGCAATTTATTTTTATGCACAAAATAATGTCCTCTCGTTCCCACCCTGCCTCTCGCAATGTTCCTAATGAACCACCAAACCTACTAAAAAACATTATTCTGGGCAACCATCGAACCAACAAAGAAAAAACATGATTGCATATTGAGGAACAGGTTTTTTCATACATGACCTACTTTGCTGCGAGATAAGAAAGACGACCCACAAAAATATACGCGAACGCATGTGCCATATACTTGTTTTGCACTTGTATATCTCCCCTCCATCCAAAATATTGCTGGCCGACCATCGAAAAGACATGTCAGCTAAGCAAATATATGAATGAATATCCAACAACAGGTTTTTATTATATTCTGTCTCTGCCGCGAGATGAGAAACAAAAAAAGGAGGAAAAAACTACATAATAAGAAAAAACAAGAACAAAGGCGATATTTGTTTTGGAGAGAGAAAAAAGAGAGTTGGCGCTGATACTGCAGCAGATTTCTTCTGAACTGCAAACTTCTTTGTGTGCGTGTGGATAGAAATTTTATGTTAAAAAACGCAAAATGGACCCATTTTCTAAAATTAAAATTAATTAAACTGTTATTAAAGTTATTGTTTTCTTCACTGCGAATAATGGAGGAAATATAAAAAAAAAATAATACAAATATTTTGAAGTTCTACGGTGCCTCTTGCTCCCACAACTACAGTAAACATTTTGAATTATAATATTGCATTTTTAAATATGTTATAAGCAAAAAAAAATATTTTTTAAATCGCCGTTTACTACTCTTGCATATTTGCTTTCGTAAATAAATAATTTTAAAAAATAACAAAATTAATTAAGTACTATTACAAGATTATCCCCGAAATATTCCAAAAAAAAACAACGTTTTTTTGCATTTGTCTCTAAAAAGTGATTAAAAAATTTTTCAAAAAAAAAAATAAAAATACAAATAACGGCTCATGTTTACTGACATTGAAATAAAATTTATTTGGCTTCAATATCTTCAAAACTTTTGAAGTTTTATCAAATGATACAACCATATCACCTTGAAAATTCGTCTTATTTGTGTGTAACTTTATTAATTTTTTTTGAGAATAGATTATAAAAATATTAAAAAATTAAACCGCCGTTTACCTCACTCATTTATTGTTTTTGAAATAAAAATAAGAAAAAAATAAAAAACGAAAAATTAAATTATAATACATTGATTCTTGCAAACTGCTACCGAAAATTTCTCTTTTTTTTATTTCTCCCTCGGATTTAAGGTATAATGCATTTTTTTTTAATTTTTAAAACTAAAAAAAAACTTCGGCCAATTAATTACCAATCGAAATCTTTTTGTTATATTAAAATATTGTAAGAACTCTAGACGCTACACGGCTCAACGCAAAATCCCTAGCCGATTTTTTAATAGGAACATACCCTTAAGACTTGAATCATCAATGTGACCTTATCTTTGATTTTTGCCTTGGCTCGCTTGTCAAACTCATTCTTAACTTACGTGAATTGTATGCAGTGGAATACATTAATTTTAATGTATTAGTTCGTTGAATTTTTCATTCGTCAATTTAAAAAGAAATACAGACAAGCGAAGAAGAAAAACATTTTCAGTTTTAATTTATAATACTCTTTAATGTAAATTTCATTAGTTTCTTTAAGCAAAATGCCCCGACAGTAAAAAGGAAAAATGTTTTTGCTACGAAGATTTGGGCTTTGGAAGGAAGATAAGGAAAAAGACACAAATCATAAGAACCATTAATAAGCCGAAAAGGAAGAAAATTTACCTCTAAAGTTTTTCAACTTAAAATTACCAGGAACCGATTATTTTCGTCTGCATCGTTGAATGTAGGACATCATTTTTATGACAAAGTTTTTGAAAAATGGACAGTTTTTTCCTTATTTTCGTATTACTTATTAATGATCAAAACATTTGATTAAAATTTAAAAAAAATTATAGTTGTTATTAAAGAAATACATAGGTACCTGCCGCGAAAGTTTAAGTTTTTGATTTCTCAGCTCAAACAATTTGTCTGTGACTTCCGAGTACTCTTTCATTGCTGATGTTCTCTGCGAAATTGCATCCTTCAGCTCAACGTTTTGTGATTCTAGTTTCTCCAGAATGGAACTATTTTCCCTTTTTAAATTTTCAACTTGTTGTCTTAAGCTCTGGAACTCATTTTCCAATTCCACTGATTGAAAATGGCAATTGGCAGGTGGCTCATTTTCCATTTCTGTGCTTATTTTTTCGCTTTGGCCAACATTATCACCACTTTTTTCAAATAAACTAAGCATCGATTGATCGTTTTCTGTTGTACCATTTGAAGGAAAGTGTAAGGTTGGGCTATTTTGAGTATAAGTAAATCCAATAAAAGGCAGGTGTAGTCCGGAGAAAGTTTTATTTGATATTGGTGGAACTGTATCGGGAGACCTAAAATCATGATCGTCCACGTCAAAATTTGATGTATCGGTTTTGTTTGTGACTTCAGGAATATAACGTGCACTCTGGTTTCTTATGCTACACCATTCAATATCCTTAAACCAAGGATGGGACTTGAAGTCATCGATTCCATTTTGGCCGAGGCGAATTTCAGGTGTACAGATCAATCGTTTCATTAAATCCTTGGCATTTTCAGAAACATTTATATCTGTGTACTCCTCCGTTGGAAAATCAAAGCTATTATCATGATTCATAATTTTTCCATAAGTCTCTACTAGACTCTCTGCATAGAAAGGAGTTTTTCCATACAGCATTTCATACATACATATTCCTAACGACCACCAATCACATTCCAGACCATACCATCCTTGACCATCTTCCATAACCCTTAAGATCTCCGGTGAAATGTAATCTGGCGTACCAACAGCAACATTTGACTTTACTTTGCCATCGCTACCCAATTTTAAACAGGACCCAAAATCAGCCAACCGAATATGACCACTTGAATCTAAAATGAAGTTATCTGGCTTAACATCGCGATGAATATATGAAAGCTGGTGAATGCTGCTTATAGCTAAAATCATTTCTGCAATGTAAAATTTCGCCATGTCTTCAGGTAATCTGTCTTCAAACTTGCTTAGTAATGTTAGAAGATCTCCTCCACTGTAGTAATCCATCACAAGGTACTAAAAATAATTTTGTGTTAGTAAAATATTTTCATAAGTACTAATAATAAATTAAGTAAGGGCAAATTTTTCAATAGCCAGTTAGCATTTAATCTTCATTTCTTTAGTAGTCAGATATAAATTATTCCTGAGACTCTGTTCATTTCAGAGTGATACAATAAAATAAATTTATTTCTGGGAGTACAGATTTTCAATGTTTATTTCCAGAATATAGTTTTTGTTTCAATATTGCTTTAAAATAAAAGTTAAATAAAAATTAAATTCTTTGAAATGTTGGATTTTCAAACATAAAAATGTCAAAAACGAAAATACACACTATTCTAAAGAATGCTTTTTCATGAATACAAAAGTCGATGTTTTTATCCGATTGTTTAAGAGTAAATTAACTACTGACAATTGAAAAATCGGCTCTAATAAATAATGCAAATGTAAAAATGTAAAAGGTCAAATTGTGAATACTGAAATATATGATAAGCAAACTTGGTCATATGCAGTACCGTTTATTCGAAGGTACGCAGGTGTTAATCGCACACCCTATAAGTATTAACATTTTTAGGATAAAGATTTTGTTACAATTACATGAAGCTGAAGATCGCTGCATTTTAATTTTTGTTTTCTTTTAAAGTAGGATATGTATATCGATAAGTATTAACGATATCGAAAAAATTGAAACACCAAAATGTTGGGTACAAACTTTTCCAGGGATGATGTCCTTTACTTTTTCCAAATTGTACCTCGTGATATTTTTTTAGTGAGTCTTTAAAATTTGAAATTAATTTTTTTTTAGATGAGGAGATATACCAAACTAACTGTTTTATAATCAAAATAATAATTACCCTAGGTAGAGATGCAAAAAAGTGTATACGCTTAAAACTTCGGATTAACGAATGGTAGGTAAAAAAAGTACATGTAAAAATCAGATTTTCCAAACTCTTGGGGCAATGTTTTTTATTTTTTTTTATTTCATCTTCTTAAGTCATTTATTTTTAAATAGAATCAAATTATAACAAAAAGGTCATAAAACAAAGCAGATAAGCGAAAATACGTTAGAGTTAATATGTCAAGAATGCTTTTTATTAATATTATGGGCGGTGTGAGTCATTTAATACTAAACATCACATCACAAAATATTACAAAAAAAAAAACCATATGCTTGGCATATTTACTCACTTTCAGTTCAGAAGCAAAGTGGCTTATCTCAAAATTGTTCGATGAAACTGTCATAAAAATACTTCTTAAATTGAATGCGTGAGGGCGATAGTGTCATTTTGCATATTTGATATCATCCCTGAACTACTCATCAGTAAAATGGAATTTTTAGGTTTCATGTCAGTCGTCATTGTGAGTTGTTGTGTTGTTTGTTGCAAAAGTTTTAATCCTAAAATGTCGGACTACACTAAAACAAAGAGCTAAGTTTTCTTTTTTATTTTCGAGAGTTTTTTATTTGAGAAAATTAATGTCTTTCGGTTGGATTTTGGGAATGTATCATTCCTATCGAATATGGAAAATTTGGAGTGACTGGGGTGAAATACATTTCCATATTCAATAGGAATAAAACACTCCCTAAATCCAATCGAAAACGACATAAGTTTTAGAAAAAGTGACACTCTTCGTTTTACGTCATTTCTCATAATTTTTTTTTAGACTTATTTTTTTTTTTATTCACGTCAAGCCATTTTACTTTAAAAGAAAACAAACAATTTTGTTTAATTTTTGAAAACTACAGTTTTTCTTTCAGCTGAAAGCTAACCATTTTTGGGTAGATCTAATTTTGAAAGTCACTTATACGTCCATTAAGATCGCCTAAGTGATAGCAGTTGTGTTGACGTCTCGGCGAAAACGAAAAAGTTAACCTAAAGTAAATAGAAAATAAAAATTCCTGAATATATATAACCAGCCGCTAAAACCCGGCGTTGCCCGGGTCTTCTTAAGTAAAACCTTATGACAACCAAATATCGACCAAAAAGATGATTTAAAATCAGCACTCGAAAAATGTTCAGCGGCGTTTTTTTTGTCAGGTAACTTTGAAAATAAGCCTCCACAGGTATCAATGAACATTTGACAATTATTTTGCTAAAATTATGTGTGTGGGTTGTGTGGGCTTGCATTTGAATAAAAATGTAATGTACCTAACTATGTACCTACCTGCCTGCCTATAGTGTAATTTTAAGACAACTTTGAAAATCAAACTATTTGTATGTTATGTTATACCTACCTCCCATTACCCCTTAAGGAACGAACGACCGTGAATTTTGTTAGTAACCACTTGACAAAGAAATTAATAATTTATCAATGAAAAATTAAATTTTTCCATCCACATATGTAGGTAGGTATTACCTAAAAAAAAATTTTGAGCCGATTCTGGAAATCAGATCCCTCCTTGCGCACGTTCTTGTATTCCTACATTTAATCTTCATTTAAAATCTCTAGCCTTGAAAAGCCGATCATTAGAACTCAAGGTGTAAATTTTGCTGATTTGAACGTAATAAGCACCCCACATCACCTTTGCTTACCTACGCCCTTGACTGTGTAGATACTCAAGAAAAAGAATTAGAAAAACAAATATATTAGTGATATAGTGATTCAAGTGTCCCCTTACCCATTCTTGGGCACGCCCTTGCCACTAAATAAGTTCGTTTCCATTCACCATCACCAACCACCCACCGCCAAACCAACAAAAATTTCAATCTTACCTTAAAATCCAACAATTAGAACTCACGTTGTAAATTTAGCATGTAAAAAGCACTCCCCATCCTATTTATGTACGTGCGCCTTTGATTGTGTACTTAGACTCGTCGCTGGCGAAACGCGAAAACAGTCTCTAGGCTGTTTCACAATGCGACGAGAAAATGAGACGTCAGTGAGACGAGAAACGCTTTCATCTTTTTCTCGTTATAAAATCGTTCCCCAATTCACAATGCAGCGAGTTCTTCACACTGATAGCGTAGAATTATTCGTGTTTGTCAGTGAATTTGGGAAATAAAATACAAAATTTTAGAAAGAGGAAAATGAAAATGTTAAATGCTTTTAGTACTTTTGGGACTGTTTATTTACAAAAGCAGAAGACGGTGGGAATGTTAATGAAGACAAAATTAATTAGTAGAAAAATAAAAACATTTATTTGCTCGCCATTTTCGGTATTTTATTTTTGTATCTACAGAATTAATAAATATAAATACAAATACAGATACGCTCGGTGTCCTGTTCTCAATTGTCAAAATGAAAATCGTCGTCTCGTCGCGTCTTTTTTTCAATTTTTCGAACTCATGGCGTGACGGGACGACGAGAAACGCTTTATTGTGAATACTTTGGTATATTCTCATTGCTTGAAATTAGTTTGACAGCTACGTCGAGTTCTCGCCACGTTCACGTCTCGTTTCCTCATCGCATTGTGAAATAGCCTTCTCACTATCTCGCTCCCACCTTCGCTCCCACTCCCACCAACCAAGGCACATTGCACTTGATTTCAATTGTTTTTTTTTTTGTTTTTGTCGATCGATGAAGATTAACCACCACCTACCCCATCACTTATCCTCGTCAAAAATTTGTTTACCTAACCGTCAATAAAAAAATATTACCTACCCAAAAACAATTTTCTTTGAGCCGATTCCATAAAATCAGACCAACACCAAAACAACCAAAAATATGGATTTGACGAACCGGATAGTTACCGGAACCGGTCAAATCCGCCAGAAAAGGCAGTTTTCTATGGCAAAATAACTCTTTCTTATAAATAAGTTTAATAAAAGAGAGTGTGAACTTTAAAAATGTAAAAGAATATTGTTCAAGTCAATGCCTCTAAATAAGTTGTTCTTTTCCATTCAACATCACCAACCATCCACCACCCAACCAACCAATTTCAATACAATAATTTTTTTCTGCTGCAAATATTGCGTAATGCGTTATTAGAACGAAGTTCTTTAGTGCACGGTTTGTTTGTAAATCCAAGAAATACGCAGAAATTAACATCAGTTGGTGGCGCAATAGGATAGGTACTTGCTTCTTAACCGAAAGGTTCGGCGTTCGATCCCTGCTGGCAAATAGTTTTTTTTTTTTTTTTTTAATTTTTCATATAATTTGTATTTTTCTTGAATTGTTGTTATCATCCTCCAAAATAAGTACATTATTTCACTCATTTAACTATAATCGCGTAGAAACTTTCATACAATCATGGAAACAAATGCGAAACGATACCTATTTAGGTATCGTCCAAAAGCCATCGTTTTGAAGATATCAGGGGTGTTTTGTTGAGATTACAGCACAGTGAAATAAAAACTTTTCGCAAAAACGATCCACAGCAAATTTGTTTTTTGCTTGTTTTAGTATTCAAATATTGGTATCTCTGCTTGATGGCGGTTTGACATTAGGTTTGTTCGAAGGTTTTAAGTTGGTGCATTCCGGAGATTGAAATTATTAAGGTTTTAAACCTAGACCACACCTATAAAATATATATTATAGGAACAAAAATGTATATTAAAGGTATAGATGGGTTGACTATTGGCGGCCCAATTTTTAATGAATGTAACCGTTTGGAAACCTTTCAATATTTTCACTAATCCTGAATTTGTTTCACTTTTTGGGTGACATGACAGTCACAAATTCTCTTGCGATTTCGAAAAACGTAGGTGAGGCACGTATGTGGTGACCGGGGTAGACGAAATTGCATAGGTTGAACAAATTGCAGCGTTATCGCCCTTTTTTCTTTGGTGTTTTTCGTTATTGTTGTAGTAAGATTTATTTCAATTTCGTATTTTAATCTGTGAACTTCACTTACGCAAAGTATACGAGACTGAAATGAAAAGGAAAAATAAAAAAAACGCAGAGATACATTGCTGTGTGTAAAAGCGTCTTTGCAATCAGAAGCAGACCAAAAGAGAAATTGCAAGAGAATTTCGCAATGTCTAAAAGCAGTCTAATAATTGTAAGTGCGTTCCAAGCCTTAAGAGAAAAAATCAAACAGATCCACCAAGTGTCAAAAATGTTCAAATGGAAAACAAAATTATTTTTTTGACAGAAAAGAAAGGGGAGAAAAAAAAAGTAGAAGGTTTACCAACATATAATGTCGTTTTTCTTTCAGCCAAAAAAAATTGATCCCTGTGAGGGATTTTGATCCCGGACAAGTTTTGGCATTTCATTTAACCAAAAAAAATCAATCCCTGACAATTCGGGATCAAAATCTCTGATCCCGAATTAAAGAGAGATTTACACCTACATGAAACACGCACTTGCACACACACTATTTATAAAACGTCATTTTGTGCTTTTGTGTGATTCTGTGATTCTGTGAATTTTCTATTTCATTTGCATTTCGTTTTTGATTCTTTGCCTATCAAAATTATTTTGTGCTTTATTAAATTAAAATTATTTTTGACAAAATTAAATTTGACATCCCACACATACATTTGCAAACAAAAAACAAATCCAATCTGCGTTTCTTTTGCCAAGAAAATTCGTGATCCGGGATCAAAATCCCTATTTGCAAAAGAAAAACGACATAAAATTAAAAAAAAATACATAAAGCGCCCTCTGAATTTGAGTAGGTTAAACCACTTCTGCCAAGTAATTTTCACTGGGGAAAAAAGGTAAAGTAAAACCCAGTAGATTTTTTGTTGTTGTTTCTCTTGGTGGATTTTTACTGACTGGGTTCCAACTTCTGAACAAAACACGCCTATCGTTTTGATGATAATCGACTTACGTGAAGCAAATATTTGATCGTCAAAACGTGATCGTCAAGACGAAGACGATAGTCATTTTTTAGGTTACGTGAAGCAGGACTATCGTCGAAACGTTATCGTCGGGTGATAATCGTTTTACGGAATGAGTCCCCTAAGCAATCCCTTCCGATTGTTTATGTTACACCCCGACTTCACAGGAGATAATTCATTTCAGAATGTTCATCGTGCCATGAAATATCTTGTGGAGTCGCGATATCTGATCTTATGATATGCATTGTATATAAAATCTATAGTACTATCACGTTGATGAACGATTAGGGCGTCACCTAGTGAGGTGACAGACATTTTCTCTTTTTTTCCAATTGAAATTTTTGCAGGGTTTGTATCTTGAATAGAAGAACGAGAATACTGTATACTAAATTTGTGTGAGTTCGAGGGAGAAAAAAATAGAACGATTTTGTATAGAATATAATAACAAGAAGGAAAGGGTAAAATAAGTTTTGTATAGAATATAATAACATGAAGGAAATAGGAATAATAGAAGAAGCAGAACATTGCAAACGAATTTATTGAGGGTTCAAGGGGGAAAGATTTCTTTTGCATTTGTTAGCTGTTTGTTAGTTTTGTATTCTCTCATACATTTGTGGTTGTTTTATGTTTTTTTATACACAAATCGATTCAAAGGTGATTTTTATTTATTAAATTTTTCCTGTTTGTATCGGTATCCATAACGACGATTATCAATATTCTGTTTAGTTTTGAAATTTGTTTACAAGGCATGGGAAAAATGTATGTATGTATGCATATTTTTATTCAGAGGTATTGGTTGTTTTTTTATTTCTGTTTACAATTACGGTTATTTTTTTAAGCTATGCTGAAGATTATATTTCGCATATTGAAATACAGAACAAAAACGAAACTATATGGGGATGAGGATATTTTGTTGATAATATGTTCAGAGTTTTGAATTATTTTCTTGATTCTAACTACTTCGTCAAATAAAAGTTAATTTTTGTTTTATTTTTTGTAAAATTTCAGAGAAGGTTATTTTTCAACTGTGCGTACCTATGTATGTACATTTATACATAAGTAGATACATATGTATGTATACACCCTTGAAGGTTGTAGGTCCAGCGTTTCTTAAAAAAAAAAAACATGCACATACTATATAAATACGGGACAGTCCGGGGAAACCCGGGACAGACGCTTTCGAAATAAAAAAAAAAATTAAAAGTTTTTAAAACAGCTCCAAATTTTGTTCCTATAACTGTTCCTGTCCAAACTGAAATTCATTGGTCAAACAAGCAACATTTTTTTTTTTGAAAGTGCATTTCAAATAAAAACTAAAGCAGGAGGTCTGGGTTCGATTCCCAGGCTCCGACACGTAAACGCAAAGTGTTTTTTCAAGGCTACTGACTCTTTTGAGGAAGTGACAAATCCTCCTAGGGTATCTTCTGTCATAGAATAGTGCCGCTCACCTTATCTGTTCGGTTCCGGCAGTAAACTGTAGATCCCCTAATAAATATTACTTTCCTACATTTTTTTTTTGAGTAATGCACAATATTAATTTTAAAAACTATATTCGATGTACATACCTAAGAAATTTTCTATAAACATGTCGCTCGTCACTCCAACAAAAAATTTACAGATTTCACTCATTGAGTAACCATGGGGACATTGAAAAGGACTTTATTTTGCTAGATAAACAAAACACAATCATGACTAATCGTTACAAATTAATTAAAACGTAATAAGCTGTATGTCAGAGTTACACAACTTAGGCACTGATATCAAAACTCACGTACCTACATACCTATTAGGGCAAACAAAAATATTCCCTAAAAACAGTTTTAGGCGCTTATAATTATGCCCTTAAAAATCAATTACATATGTATATGCCCTTAACAAGTAATTATATGCTCAACAAAAAATAATTATATGCCCTAAAAATATGCTCAATATTGCTTGTAAAAATATATTCTATGTAGGTATGTATACCTACCTATGTAATGCATAAATCTAAGCGTCTATAAAGCTAGCATACACACATTAGCATAATCAATTGAAACCATAACTAGAATTTTGTGCTATTTTTTTTATATAATTTAAGTTTTTATTTCAATTGATATGCTGGGCGGTTTAGAAGTTTTGCTACAAAAATCGGGACTGCCACACAATAATAGCACACAATTTTAGTTATGGTTTTAATTGATTATGCTAATGTGTATATGCTAGCTTTAAAGACATTAAGCCTAAAACAAAAAAAAAATATGTAAGTAGTGTACAAGTGAGATTGTTGAACATTGAAATAGGTAGGTACATGCATTTTTGTTATAATGGTGAATCGTTTAAATTCATCTACATGGGCTTATTTAAGACAATAATTATACCAAAAATAAAAAAAAAAACAAAATTTACACGAGTGAGTCCCACGAGCTTGCAACGAAAGAAATGTTAACCCTCCAGTAGGCACGTGGTCTACGACCGTAGACCACCATTTTTTAAAATGCTGCCACTCTTAGAAAAAAAATTTGTTTGCACCATCGTTCACAATAGCTATAGATAATTGATTGTTCTAACTAATAAGTCTGCTTATTGTTTTTGTGGAGCACATACTTAAGGTAAATTGTTGTTAAAAGTCGGTTGGTCTACGATCGTAGACCACGCGCCCACTGGTGTATATAAAATTATTAAAATTCATTTTTGTAATTGTAAGTGAGGAATTATACATTTTTACTTTATAAGTGTGTATTTAATACCTAATATGACTTCAACTAAGCGCAGCAAGCAATTTTTGGTTCGGTGACCTGTCAAGTGGCGAGGACAGTACCTTCAACGAAGAAGAAAAAAAATGATGACGATGATATTTAACATAGCGAATATGCTAGAAATTTGCGTGTAAGGACCACTTAAAAAGTCTTTGCACAGATTGTGTTTTTTAAATTGTTTTTATGTTGTTTTTTATTTTATGAATTAATTTATTTTTTATGTTTATTATACTTTTTTTGTTTGTTTTTTTGTGAAAGAAGAAAAACTGTGAACACCAAAATATGTATCGAGTTTTGATGTCTTATAACTTTTTTGTTTGTGGTTTAATGTTTCTGTTTTTTAAGTAACCAGTAAATTTGGTTATTTTTTAAAATGTAAATAATTTTTTTTTTGATTATAAACTTTTTTTAAGTTTTTTTTTTTTTTTAATAAAAAATTAATACAAAAAATCTTAATAAATTGAATTATTTTTGTTTACGATTTTTTTTCTCGGTGTATCAATAACCGTTTAACTTAATGTGATGAATATGGAAAATAACTTGTTCCTCTTTAGCCTGACCTTGATTTTAATACTAAAAAATGCATTAGTTATTTCTTTTTTGGCAAAATAAAATGGTCTACAACCGTAGACCACGCGCCCACTGGTGTTTCTTTTAACCACGCGCCCACTGGAGGGTTTTAAAAAGTCAGAATTACTGGGAAATTAATTTTTTTAATTTTGGGTTAATATTTTCTAAATTTTCAAAAGCTATCTAAGTATACCCATTGTTTAAGCCGTGTCGAATTGGATTAAAATCGCGTTAAATTTTATCCGAAGATTAATTTAATTTTTGACACTAGTGAGGTGAATCTGTAGGTATGTGTACGTACAAACTTCAAAATTTAATTTCGGATAAAATTTTTTCGAAATTTTAATTCAATTAACACACGGCCTTAAAATATTTAGAAGCACTAGAGATAACAAAATTGAATAAAATCGTTCGAGTCGATTTAACCAACTCAAAAATAGGTTAATTTAAAAAAAACTAAAACTCCAACCCAAATTTCCTTAATGCCAATTTTTTTCGCCATAACCTAAAGTTATGTTTTATTTTTTTGGTGATGCCTACCCCATAGACCTTTAAGACCTCTCGTCTTAATAGTGTTGCTGGAAAAAAACATGCTCTGGCATATTTTTTGTTGTCCTACATATTACATAGGTACATATGTATATCGATTTCAAGCAAGCTCTACTCCTGCTTGCAAACTCAACTGCATCACTTGCCTTTCTTATAAGACGGCATTGTATTCTGTATGGAATAAAAATAAATACCTATCATTTTCATTTTCTCAAAATCACAACCTACCTACCTCCATAATTATGTAGATGCATATACACGTATACAACATACAAAAATCTGGCAAAGTACCTATACACTTTTGTTGGTTGCCTTGTCTGTTCATTTGTCTTCTTCTGAATACTTTTACTTGTTGATGTTTTTTCTCTTTTTGAATATTCTTCATGACCATTCTCCACTGAAGCTTGCCTGCTGACGACGAGCAATATACTTTTCTTCGATTTTCCCCGTTATCTACGCCTGCTGAAATTCATCGCTTGTGTTCGTTTGTTTATTTTTATCATTCTGGTATGTTTTAGTACACCAACCAAAAATTTGATAGTTGTCCCCCTATACGCTGGAGTTCATTTTTCATATTCTAAATTCATGTGTTCAATTCAATCATTTCGGTCATTTCTTTAGTAATAGCCGTTCCACACTATCCCATCGAGTATTAATACATGTCAAAAAAAAAGTGTGATAGAATTACTTACGACTGCCAAATTTGTGTGAAGAAAGCGATTTTCATATTTTGCTTCCACACCTGAACCAAAAAAATCAATTCACCATAACCTCAAACCCCCAAGTGGGATAGAATGTGTTATGGTTTTAGAACCAATCCTAAAAATTTTCATGTATTAACACATGTCAAATTGTGTGAGATGGGCTGTCAAGTCGTGTGGGATGTGATTTCATATTTTGTTTCCACACTATTATACACGATTTACTTCCCACTTTTTTGACATGTATTAATACTCAGTGGGATAGTGCTTCCTTTAACAAAATTCACAAAGAATACAAATTTTTGAGATGGATTTCTGTACTAACTAGGTACTATTATATACACTGGGTTGTCCGTTATTTCCCAAGTTTTTGATCAGACACCCCCTAAATCAAAAGTTTATGCCCTACAAAAAATGTATTTACAAAAAAATTCCGACAATAACCTGTGCCTTTATGTAAGAGGCAGAAAAAATAAATTTGAAAAAACATATTTTGTATAGATTTTTTTCTTTTCTGAATGATATTTTTTAAAGGGATGATGATAATGTTTAATAATAAAAGTCAACAAGAAAGTAAAGAATATCTGTAAAAATTTGTATGGGAAGACTATGGCTTTAGATGCACGGGTTAATTAGCTCGGCCGAGTTTTTTTTGGTCCATAAATTTTCTGTAGGGCATACACTTTTTATACAGTGGGTATCTGAACCAAATAAAAAATGAGTTTGGAAATAACGGAGACTCTAATATGCATGCACAAGCTGTTAAAATTTACCTTTTCAGTCAGAATAATGAAACGGTGTTTTTTTATAAACAGAAACACTGAATACTATATCTACGTTACGAGGTTTGTTTGGGTCAAAATTTTTTTTTTCAAAATTCTGCTTACAAATTTCTGTTTTTCAAAATCTTCCTTTCAAAATTCTGCTTTTCAATATTCTGCTTTTCAAAATTCTGTTTAACAAAATTTTGTGAATAATAACAAAAAAGGTCTTGAAAAATGTTTGAAATTTTTTTATTAGATATGTATGTATTTGCAGAGTTTTGTAAAAGTGTTTTACAATTTTAAATATGATATTATGTATTTGTTAATAGAAATAATGTTATTTTTTATTATTTTTTGTTATCATCGCTTAAAAGTGTTGATTGCTCGGAGTCATGTAATGAAGTTTTTAAATCTTTATAAGAAAAGCCCTTATTTACTTTCAAAGCTAGATAGCAGATAGAGCCATAAAATGGCTAAAAATATTCTTTAGATTTTTTTCACTTACTATTATAATTTGTTTAAATGAAATGTGAGTTTTTGCCTGCAGGCACGCAGAAAGGAATGGTTGAGAGTTGAAGTCACTAGGCCCTAGTTCTTCAAGAGGTGTTGTGCCACCAATTTTTTTTTTTCTTTTAACTATTATTGTGTGCATTTTGAAAGTGCATAATTGTAGTGTTAGGCCTACGGTAACGCTGCCAGACCAATGTAATTATGTTTGGATTTTTACTTTGCTAACTCTTTTGCATTTTGAAGGTGCATTATGGTGGTCTTAGCACTAATTTGATGGCATATTTACACTGGTACAAAAGACATGCTCATAAAATTTGGAGTGGTATAAGACCACTAGAGCAAACCGTTCAACAGCTCTCAGTCTCTCTATGGGCATAAACAAAAAAAAAATCTGTTTTAATAAGGTACCTACTTACAATAATGGCAGTGTTAAATTTTTTTTTAACAAAACATAAAACTTCATTAAAATCGCAGCAATCGACAAAAATAAGATTTTCCTTTTTTTAGGTATTTGCCATACCTTTATTTTAAGTTACTTTTTACATATAAAAACAATTTATGTGTGAATTTTAACTAATTACTCCAATACGTGGCGAATATAAATAAAGGGTTTGCATGTTTAATAAAAATTGACCAGGTAGTTTTCGAAACAAGTAGGTTTCAAAAGAAAAATTGATTTAAAAAAAATCCTTGAAAAATGTCGCATCTTTAATTTTTTTTTTAAGTTATTATGCAGACTGCAGTTAGATCAGAATCAGCTAAACCGTTTTAGCAAAAAGCGAAAATAATTATTCTTTTATCAAATTGTGATCTACCTCCTACCTAATATAAAGTCAATTTTATTTGTTTGAAAATTTCTTGAGGAAAATAAGATTTTCCTTAAGGACTAAAATGTTTGTTTCCATTGTTTTTGTTCCTAAACAAAACAGGAAAAATAATTGGTAGAAAGGTGGGTACATACCCACATACATAAGTTTATTAAAGGCCTTGTCACACAGAACGCGGTCCGGCGCTCTTTGTAAAAAATTACAAACAAAATTTTCCCGTCGCGTTCTTTCCTTCCATGGTGAAGTATTGACCGGCCCGTGCGTCGGCCCGCGTTCTGTGTGACACGGCCTTAACGATTAAAAAAAAAAGTTTTACCTAAATTAAATTCTCAAGAAACAAAAAAATAACAACCATGTACCTAGCTATGTATACCTATAGGTAGCTACACATGCAGCAGGATGACAACACACACAGTTGATGAGCATACATTGTATCGGTTTAATGTGACATTGTGGCAATGGGTATATAAACATTGCAACATTGTTACACAATTTCCAAATTGAAATATTAAGAGCCCTTCACCTAAATGTGGGAACTATTTGTAGAACCTATTCATCATCTGAGATTCTCACCCCAAGGTTTAAACATCAGATAATAAAAAAAAATACAATCCAATAATCCACAAAAAAAAAACATCCACCACGCACCACCGTTTACTCCATCAAGCATCAAGTCAGAGAGAAACACACGCAACGGTTGAACTCAGCATTGAAGTGTGTGTGCGGTACGTGCATTGTTGCTTGATTTTTTTTCTTTTTACTGTAGGTCAATAGAAAGAAAAAAAAATTGAATACGATGATGAAAAGGTTAGACATTACTTGTGTGCTTTATTTGTGTGTTGTTTTTATGCAAAAAACTGGTTTCGTTGGTAGAGTAGGTGTATTTTCTCTTGATTGGTGTATATTTTTGCAAGATGGGATTTATTCATTTTTGGGTTGTCTTTTTGATTTTATTAGTTAATAAAGCCCTTCAAAAACCTTTTTAAATCAATTACTATTTTTAAATATGAAAACAAGCTTTTGATATTTAATTACAATTTTAAAAAGTAAAAACAAGTCACCTACATAGATTATTACAGTAAGTGTTTTTTTCTTTTGTTAATAAATTCACAGTAATTGGTCATACTGATTTGGTGTTGACTAGCATTTGTTTAGTAGGTACATTTTCTTCATAAATAGCTTTTTACAGTGATCGGAAAAAATCCATATGTTATATATTTTAGACTGTGCGTAAGGAAAATTAAGGACAAGGTCGTTTTCTTGCTTCTTGGACAGAATTCACAACTTGTTGAATTTTGAAAAGTAGGTATAAATCATATTCACATATCTATTTTTAGAAAATTACGAAATTTTAATTTCTAAATAGTAGAGAGATTGTTGAGAAGATTTGTTTTCTTTTTTGCATTTCGTTTGGTTTGATTATTGAAAAAAAATGTTAGATTAAAAATGAAAATATACCTATGTACCTACCTACCTACCTATACATGTACATATGTACATATGTAGGTAGGCAGTCTTACTATGATAGATAGGTATGTGAAATTTACTATTTCAAGCCACAAGGCAACAAAACGCTGCAATTTATGTATTGTAAACGGAATTAGGTATAGGTAAATTATTTCTTGATTTACTGTGAGTACCTACCAGTGGCGTGGCGTCCATATAACACGATTCCTATCGAGTTACCTTTTGAAAATCTCAATCATGTTTATTAAAAAACGAGCAACATTAATCTAAGTTATTAGAAAATTCCCTAAATATGTCGAAGAAAACCGTGTTTTTTTTCCATAAGAAAGCAAAAAAATAACTCGGTTTTCCGCGCCTTATTTCGGGAGTTTTAATACAAATAAATGAGCAAGAGCGAACAGAACAAGCTTGTTCTATCTAGCGAAAATTTTTAAAAGTTCTATTTGTGTTTCTTGTGGGGTATGAAGTTGTAGAAGAGAGATTTTAGTATGTCTCACTGTTGTATGAAGTTCATTAAGCAGGGCAGGGCTAGTTTTTTGTGCAAAAAATTAATTTTAATACGAAAAAATAACACGCTTTTTTTCGTCTTATTTCAATAACTTCGTATGGGTCTCGCTGCGTTGCTGTGTGAAGTTTGCTGTGGAAGTCATGTAGGTTTTTCTTTAAAAAATATAGTTCATACACCTTTTTATTTTATTGTAAAATTAAACTTTTATGACTCTTTCTATACAAAATTTGTAAATCAAAACTTATATCATGGCGTGAAAAGCGATATAGACAATTTAAGGTAGACATTCATAATTTAGTTACCTATACGCAAACCTATAAAGCAAACTTTGTAATGTTAAATATTAGGTAGGTATACCTATATTATTGTTTAGTTATAAATTTAGAAAAAAATGAGAGGATGTAGGAAAGAAAGTTCGCTAGTATGTTCAATAATGGGTACCTAGAAAAGGTACCTACTTTCTAATGTTAGGTCTCTTCTACACCACCCATGAGGTAAGACATTTGCCGCGTTTTTTTAAAGTTGTATCCCCAATAGACCTACTCCACAAAAAAAAACTATTTTTGTACCTACTACATTCTTAGGTAGGTATAACAATCTGGAGTTTGAGTTTATACATAATGTTATATTATTTTCATTATTATTTACTTGATGGAGTACGTACTTCCATACCACGAAGGATGCGGGGATCTACTAGCTCTGGCAAAAGCCAATCTTCATTAAAAGATGAAAGTTTGTTCACCATTTGATTTTCCCAAAAGTCGTCATCCTTTTCTATTCTTTCAACGTAAAGATCATATTTGTTGCTAGTCTAAATTGCAAAGACACAGATATTCCTTTTGGAAATATGCAATTGTCCTTGAATTTGATAATAGTAAATATGACTTACTAAGCCCTGTTATGGAACCTTCATCGGAAATTGTAATAAATTTAAGTTTCTTGTTTTTGATGGCTGCAATCGGATCCAATCCAGCAATTGAAAAAGGACATTTGATCTCGCAAATAGTGTTTTCATCTATAATTCCATCTGGCGAAGCTCCAATAAGGAAATTTTTCGTCAATGAATAATCCGCTGCATTTGATTTGTTGGCCAAGTTGGGTTTCAAGCTGAAATCGTGCGGCGTCTTCATTGAGTTTCCCGTGAATAACGGAATTGGCAAAAATCTTGAAATAGTAAATTTCACATAACAAGCTATCATAGTAGGACTGCCTACCTACATATGTACATACATGTATAGGTAGGTAGGTACATAGGTACATTTTCATTTTTAATCTAACATTTTTTCAATAATCAACCCAAAAAGAATCCACATGCAAAATGGAAGTCTTTCAGGCGACTAATGCGCCTTCGAACAAAAAATCGTAGGTATTTAAAAAAAATACCTACATATGTGCACATACATATATACCTACATATATACTATACATACACATAATATGTGCACATACACCTGCGATATACCTACATTAAATTCATTTTTGATTTAATTTAATTCATTTATAGTTGATAAACTGTAGTGTTATGTCATATTGAGATTTTAAATTAGGTAGGTATCTACTAATTTCGCATACCTATGTAGGCATCTATATATATCATCTACATATACCTATACCTGAAATCTTACCTTCCCACCTATGCTTCCTTTTTGAAAATATACCTAAGAACAAAAAAATACACGAAGTAAAGAAGATACCTAGGTACATACATATTTTTGTACCTACATACGGAAAACAAAAAGTCACTTCATTATTATAACATACCTACTCCAGGTCCTATCTACTTATGTATACTATAAATACCAAACTACTTTTCTGCCTAACCAAACTAAACTAAACATATGTACCTACCTAAATATTTTAACTTTCAAAACATATTATAGAAATCTAATGGTTACTTGTAATCAAAAAACATGATTACAGTAACAACCGAAATCATAAAATTCAATAGAACACAAATTACCTATATTGAGATTTTTCGCAAAAACCAAATACCCATTTTCTTGGCAAAAAAAAATAAGAAAACAAATAATTACAAAACGCCTACCGCACCAACACCAAGCATTCAAAGTAACCATATACACACATGCAAACCATATTTCTCATCTCCATACAGCGCACACCAAACTAAAAATGCACACGGTTTGTTTTTTTTTTGTTCTTGATACAAACTCTAGCGGTCGCTTGGAGAAAAAAATAAATCCCACCAAAAACATTTCATGTAAAAAAAGGTCGCCAAGACTCACATGCACATAACGCTTTCGCTGTGAAAAAGTTATGAGATCTCATGAAGAGCCAAGCCCATAACTCTACAAGACCTAACTCTACCAACCCTACATCGTGGTCAAAAAGTATGGCTTGGCCGTTTCATAAAACTTTAGCATGACAGATTTAATTGTACCGAAAATCTATGGAAGTGTCTGTGTTTCGGCTGCGAAACGGCCAAGCCATACTTTTTGACCACGATGTAGGGTTGGTAGAGTTAGGTCTTGTAGAGTTATGGGCTTGGCTCTTCATGAGATCTCATAACTTTTTCACAGCGAAAGCGTTATGTGCATGTAAGTCTTGGCGACCTTTTTTTTACATGAAATGTTTTTGGTGGGATTTCATTTCTTTTTGTAGGATCAATTATTATCCATAACAAAAACACCTGAGCCTCACTTAAATACTTCACGGTGGGATTCTGATTCCAATGAAACTGCTTCCCAATTAATATTGTAGCAATAGGCCTAATACCTCGGAATAAAGTAACTACTTACATACCTAACCTTTATATTGAGCTAAGTCTCTTAGCAAAGACCAGAAACATGAAAATAATATACCTATGTACCTTACTACGCATTTATTTAGAAATTATATAAGTAAAAGTAACGCGTATATTTTTATCTTCGCAAAAATTAAGGTAATAAGGTACTTAAACCTTAAAAAAATGATCCGTCAATGTAAAATCTCTTTATTTATTTTGACCGAAGCGAAAAATGAAAGTTCATTATTTTTGCCTATCGCACACCCCTGAATATAAGTACATATACATACATAAAATTCCAAGGATACGTCATACTGAACGTGACGACAGTTCACCGATCATGGTGAAATTCATACAATATATAAACAACCCTTATTTCAAGCAAAGCCATATTGTGCATTGTTTTTTGTGTTCGTGAATATAAAATAAAAAAAAACAACCCTCACATCAATTATAGGCGGGGTTTGCATTCCATTGTTGTGTGTGATTGTGAAAATTGTTGTTGTTTTTGAGGTTTTATTATGAACCACCACTTTTGGGGTGTTGGAGGGTGAAAGCTACAGATTTCTTAATTTTTTTGTTGTTTGTATGCAAATCCTAGTCTACATTCCAAATTTCAGCTTTCTAGCACTTCGGGAAGTACCCTTTAGGTTTTGATGTGTGAGTGGTCAGTGACAAAATCGACGTTTTTTGGGTATTAATAACATCCAAACTATAAAAGCTAGAAATATGAAATTCGGTGTGTATTATAAGGCCGCGGACTACATCTAACCCTGAAAATTAAAGGTCTCTAGCTTTATCCATACCGAAGCTATGAGGGCTTGAAAATACGACGAAACGTTTCGAGAAAATATAGGTAGTGCTTACCGCTCGTCTTGGCGGGCGCACTACCGTGCGCCTAGATATACCTACCTTTATATTTATCAAGGAATAATTTAATATCATATAAATGAAAAAGTTCGATATCATTAAAGTTCGTTTTACTGGCTGAACAGAATAGAATGACGGAACTGAAGACGCAGACGGAACTGGAAGAGCTGTCATAAAGTGTCGTACGTTATTTTTTTTACCTGCCCACAATGCAGCTGTACAGCTTTGAAAGTATTTTGAAGAAAAACAAAAGAATATTCTTGTGTACAAGCTCAGAATTCACATTTTTTGTTTCCAATAATTTTCCTTTTAATAAATAATTTTTTTCCCGATACAAATAACCACAATATTTTTTTCCGACCCAAAAAGTTGTTTTTTTTCTTCATACAAATTGAAACGTCAAAAGTGCCGTACGTCAAAAGTTAAAAGTTGGTGAACTCTTCCGTCTGCGTCTGCAGTTCCGTATGCGTCTACGTTCCGTTGTGTTCGCAACATTGAATTTGCGTGTATTCAATATTTTGACAGCTATTCCGGCTCCGTCTCCGTTTCCGTCTGCGTCACCATTCTGTTCAGCCAGTTACTCTTAACTTTTTTTTCCCGATTCTTCTAGAAGTAAGGATTATTATATCATTTAAGCATGTATGCATAATGTCACACAAATTGACAAAACATAAATTGCACTAATAAAAAGCGTTTAAACACGCATACTAGTGCAATATAATGATTTTCACCACTGTTAGTGTTTCACCACACTTAGTAAAACTCATATGATTGCACTAGTATATGTGTTTCAATGCCATCTATTGCAATGTATCACCAGGGTTATATTTATATTTTGCTGACATTACACACACATGCTAAAATCATATAATAATAAGGCCAAAGATATTGAATTTATAAGGATATGAATCCTCGGCTGTCATTCCGGTTCGCCGACAAGCTACAGCAATAGAGCTTTTTAACAAACAGCAATATATCTCTGGCTCGTTCATTTTAAAATGTCAAACTCAAATTCTTAGCACAATGACACTTAAGGCCGTGTGCGAATTCGTTTAAAATTCCGATTAAATTTTATCCGAGATTAAATTTTGACGTTTATACGTACAGATTCACCTCACTAGTGTCAAAAAATAATCTTCGGATAAAATTTAACGCGATTTTAGCCCAATTTACACACGGCCTAAGTGGCAGACACTTGTTTGTTTTATTTTGGAGGCAAATAAATATTTGGAATTGTTTTTTTTTTCCTTTTTTTATTGAAAACTGCAAGTAAAAATGTTTTCATACTTTATATAAGATATTTTAATCTTTTTATGTCACAAGATTTTTGTAATTAAAATTAGCCCGCCTTTTTTTTCTTTCCAATTTCATCTGTCATTGTGCCAAGTTTTTGCTGTCATTTGAAACTGACAATTTGGTAGAGATATCTATCAGCTGACTCATAAGCTTTTCAAAGTATGTGTGTGAAAAACCACGGAAAACCCACACATATAAACAGCTCCTCAGTTTACTACCCCGTTGCAATGGTTGCAATTCAAATCTATTTATCGACATTATAAAAACAACAATGGGTTTTGGACACTGATCTTTATAATACACTGGATAGCGCATCCCACTGATCTCTATAATACACTGGATAGTGGATTCCCTACAAAGTATAACAGCTTTTCTACTTCCAATTGAAGATGACAAGTACGAAGGCAACTCAACACTTTAGGTATGTTCAGTGAGGCAACTCAACACTTTAGGTATGTTCAGTGAGGCTTTGGCAAAAACCAAAGTGGAATTTTTATGAAAAAAAAGCAAAAGAAACGTCACTTGTTTGTAAATTTGATTTTTTGTAACTTAAAATAATTGTAAAAGTGAATTTAAAATATTTTAGTTGCAGTTTTATAAAAAAATTTGCATTTCATTATGTTATACAGTTATACCGTTATACAAAAAAATAGGCAACTCAACATTATAACAATTCTCAAATGGCATCAACTTTCTTGTATGGATGCGCTATCCAGTGTATTATAGAGATCAGTGGCGCATCCATACAAGAAAGTTGATGCTATTTGAGAATTGTTATAATGTTAAGTTGCCTATTTTTTTGTATAACAGTATAATTGTATAACATAATGAAATGCAAATTTTTTTACAAAATTGCAAGTAAAATATTTTAAATTCACTTTTACAATTATTTTAAATTACAAAAAATCAAATTTACAAACAAGTGATGGTTCCTTTGCTTTTTTTCCTTAGAAATTCCACTTTGGTTTTTGAGATCTCGGCAACTTGAACTGGCCTTCTCAGCCTCACTGAACATACCTAAAGTGTTAAGTTGCCTCACTGAACATACCTAAAGTGTTGAGTTGCCTACGTACTTGTCATCTTCAATTGGAAGTAGAAAAACTGTTATACTTTGTAGGGAATCCACTATCCAGTGTATTATTGGCACCAGGAGTCACGGCACCTAGCAGTCAGTGCCTGAAATACTAGAGGGGGATAAAATTTTTTTCGATTTGACATTCAATGTATTTCCCATAAGAGAAAACGAAAAAATAGTCTGGAAAACATTAATTTTACTAATTAATTTTATATGAACGGGTATCCATATAATAATTGAAATAGATTAACAATGTATGTTAGTTTGTTAATCAAGAAGAATATATACCGAATATAACTTCTTATATGCACGTTTTTGGGTATGAATTACACCCAAAGTATAAAAGCTAGAAATATAAAATTTGGTGTATTTTGTAAGTCCGCGGACTACACCTAATCCTGAAAATTTGAGCTCTCTAGCTCTATCCAGATCGAAGTTATGAGGGCCTGAAAATCCGACGATTTGACTTTGACTACCAATTAGGGTTCCCAACTTTCTTGGAAATCAAAGGAAAGGAGGACATATTTTTTAGAAATAAAACAAAACAAAAAATTTTAATACTCAGTATAAATAAAACCCTCCCCGCCTTGAAAAAAAAATTTAGTTTTAGATGAGGCCATAGAAAGTCTTAAATAGCTTATTAAGAGGGACCAGCAAGAGGGTTACTTTCAAAATCATATCTCAGGACAAATGTAAATAAAACAATACACCAAGTATTTTAGATTCGGTACTGGGATTTTTCGCTTACTGGTCTGATACGCTAACCACTGCACTGGTCTTATTTGCAATACAAAAGTTCAATGTTGAATCACTATAAATATAAAAGGTTTATTTTTGATGGAACAGCAAAACTTTCTCAAAGAGTTTTTACTATCAAGGGCCCAGCGAGTATTTGCTACATTTTCTCGACGGAATTTTTCCTACTGAAATTTTTTTTAGGGCATTGGATAAACTTGGGAAAACTTACCATTTCCCCAAGCTCGTTTTGGTGAAAATAGAAATACAAATTTTATTATGTAATTCCTTATGCTGTTAAAAATTATAAATAAAGTCATAACAAATTTGAAAAATTTACATCAGAACTACATTTACCCTTGAAAAAAAGTATTTTAATACTTTAGACGAGTGACAAATGTCATTGATTGTGTCATTTTAAAATGACAGAAATAATGAAATTTTTTCACAAAAACACCAAATGTGTATGCTTATCAAATGTATCATTGATCTTCAGATTTTTTAAAAGGAGGACATTTTTAAGCGAGGAAGGACGGGAGGACAAATAGTTGAAAAGGAGGACTGTCCTCCTAAATGGAGGACAGTTGGGAACCCTACTACCAATATTATCGCAAGGAATAAGGACACCGAAAATTTATGGGTAGTTTTAAAAACTGGAATAAATATACCGAATGATCAAAGTCGTAAAAACAAATTAAGGGAAAAAATTGGGTGGTTCATAAACATTGTGAAATTATCATCAAAATGGAAACGAAAACAACAATTTCTGCCCACTTTTTTCACAGTTTTGCGTTAGTTACAATACTGATAAGCGTGGAGAAGAAAAAAAACATTTTTTTCAAAGAAAAAAAATTGGAGCAAAAATTAAATATTTTTTTAAAAATTTTCAAATTTTAGTTGTAATTTTTTTTTCTCGAAAAGATGTTTTGCTTCCCATTAAAATCTCATCAGTATTGTAACTAACGCAAAACTGTGAAAAAAGTGGGCAGAAATTGTTGTTTTCGTTTCCATTTTGATGATAATTTCACAATGTTTATGAACTACCCAATTTGTTCCCTTATGAACCACCCAATTTGTTCCCTTAATTTGTTTTTACGACTTTGATCATTCGGTACATGAAAACGGTTCAATGGATTTATTTGAAATTTTACAGAAATATTGGTGGTCTATAGTTCTTTAAAATGTCTTACCAAATTAAGTCCTTCAGTCAATATTTTTAAATCAGTAAAAGATTTACAAAAAGTCTTTAAAAAGACGTTTTTAGACCTTTTCTGAATGTAACCATGAGGAGCCAAAAAAAATAATCGTTATAAAGTTTTGAAAAAATCTTGTAAAATATTTATTCCAGTTTTTAAAACTACCCATACATTTTCGGTGTCCTTATTCCTTGCGATAATATTGGTAGTCAAAGTCAAAAGTCTGTTTTTTCATTCAAAGCCAGATATTCTTTTGAAAAAAAATTGTACAATGACGAAAAAAGATGACCTTAAAGCTGAATAAACAAGTTATTGAAGAAAAACATTAAATTGGCTCAAAAAAAATTTTCAAAGAAAATGACAATGCTCAAAAAAAAAAAAAATTTAAATTTTTGGGTCGTGCTGCTTCTTATGATTGCGCAATAACGGTACCTTAAAAAATCATTTGCGAAAATTCCTCAATACAAAAAGTACAAAGCTTCAGAATGCTTTTTGTTTCATCTCAATACGACCACTTTTCACAGAGATACAGCTCTTCAAAAAACACTATACAAAAAGTGATTTTTTTTTTGTTTCCTTAATTGTTTTAACAAGTGTATTTAATTGTTGGAGTGTAAGAAAATGTTACACTTTTGCACTAGACCAGTTGCACCGGATCGTGAATACCCCTATAATGTTAGATGTCTGCTCTTTGGATTGCAAACCCTTGAATTCAGAAGAAGGTATTTTTCAATTATGATGGTGAAGGTTATTATTAATTACAACATAATTTGTCCCTGCTTGCTCAAGCAAATTAACCTTTATTTCCATAAGTTTTCACTTACGGGAGACTTTCAAGAAATAATTATGGTCGAAATGAACCAATTACTCGTTGCATCAGAGAGACTAATGCGTTTGCCCCCCCCTAATAAATATTACTTTTCTACATTTTTTTGAGTAATGCACAATATTAATTTAAATTTTTTTTTTAAACATGTCATTCGTCATTACAAACAAAACGTCACAACACTTTCTTCAGAATGAACAAATAATACAAATTTTTGGTAACTTTTTGTACTAACTAGCTACTATTATATAAGTTAATGACACTAAAATTGAACCAAGGTCAAACACCGGATAGAACGACACACAACACACCAAACTGCTGACAAGCTGCAGTTCACCAGAATTGGAAAGGTGTGAACGGAAATGCTGACGCTACGTCTACGTCGGCAGTGCATTGGCTGCAGAAGCATAGCTTAGGTAGTTAATAAGTTTATATCTTTAGTTAGTTCGTTTTTAACTCGCAATAAAGAAACATATAAATAAAATTAAAAAAATTGTTTTTTTTTATGAAAACCTAATTAGAGAACACATAATTGGCGCCCAACGTTTTTTGCTAAGTAAAAAAGTGCAATAAGTCGACCTAAGAAGCTCGCCGCGCGAATTCATAAGCTTAAGCCGATCTGAAACAGCTCGCCGCGAGTGAAACTTAGCAACAAAACCCACAAAAAGAAAAGTCAATCTTTTGAGAGACTAAACCACGAGGGAGTGTAAAGTGTTTTCCTGGAGTAGCAGAAAGCAAAACGGATTCAAAACCTTTATCAGCGTGGGATGATCGTTAAGATCTTATTTTTAGTGTAAGATTAATTTAAGAATAAATTATTTAAACTAGAATTTTCTTTCAAACAAATTTGAAATCATCATTTTTCTATGCATTTTTAAATAATAATTTTTCAGAAAAAAAAGTGAAATAGTAATTAAGCTCGATTAAAACTATTTTTATATTTAAAACTCAATTTTGTTTAACAAATCGTTATCATTTACAAGTGCATATAAGAAAATAGTATAAATATTAAATTGAATTTATTTTAAATTCTTTGAAAATTTCTTATTTTTCTTTAAACCGAGTATCACAAAATTTTCCAAAATTCCCAAATTTGAAAAAGACAAAAAACATACAAAAAGAACCATGACAGAAGCCACAGGTTCTAATAATAATATTCCTTTACCTAATATCCAACTCCCAAACTTCAATCTTCCCCCTCCAAATCCAAATACTAATGTATCCGCTTTGAATCAAAATGTAGTAACTGCCACCCCTGAACTCGAAACACTCGTGACAAGTATTGTCACAAAGGTTTGCAACGACCAATGCAAGAATATAGTCCAATCAATAATAAACCCCCATGCCAATTTCTACAAGGGCATAGAACAGAGAATTGACGCGCAATTCTCCGGGAATCTTAGTGAGCTAGACAAAGTACCTGATGTGGTACGAACACTTAGGGAATTCTCGGGAAACCCTGGCGAATATAGCTCATGGCGAAAGAGCGTTGAGAGAATTCTCAATATTTATAACCACCTGAAAGGCACACCAAAATATTTTGGTATCCTTAACACCATCAAGGCTGATTTCCAATGGCGCGTTCGCGTTAGAGACGTTTACGTATACGTTTACAAGCTTTACGAACGCGTCGACATGACAGACGACTTGCAGAGAACCTGAAAATCAAAATGAACCTACATTACTGTAATTTCGAATTCCTTTCAACAAACTATTCCATTATTTTTTTAAACAAAATCGATTTTTTTCTTTCAATAAAAGGAATTTGTCCAGAAAACCCTATTTTTTCTTCTAAATAAATCGATTTTTTTGTTAAAAGGAATTCGAACATTAAGTTGAATTGTCAAAACGCACGCTAAAGTTGATTTTTTTCAACTTTAACGTCGAGTTAGCTTATGTTACGTTGGTTTGTGTACATGCTAATAGGTGCCAAATCGTAACATAATACCCAACGCGTCATTGTAAACAATTTGCTTAAATTGCTATGTGTAAGCTTTCGCGTTGAAAGAAAAATGACAACTCTTACACAGAGTAACAGTAGCGTTGAGCAATACTATCAAATGGTTTACCAACATCTAACATTAATTTTGAACAAAATATCTAGTATGGAAATCTCTACGGATGCCATGCATCTATTAACAGAAACCTATAGGGATAAGGCACTGGATACGTTCATAAGAGGCCTCAGAGGTGATCTACCTAGACTATTAGGTATAAGAGAACCTGCCGACCTGCCCCAAGCCTTGTACTTGTGTCAGAAACTAGAAAACCAAAATTTCCGCTCACAGCATGCAAACACTCCTAACAAAAACAAACAACAAACCTTTGAAGTACAACCTCGTAAAATAGCTCATATCCCTCAACAACAACAATTTTACCCACAACTAGCATATTTACCCAAACCACTTCCACAACAATCCCAATATCCACAATACTCTCAATACCATCAAAGATTCCAGCAGAACACCCAATATTTTCAACAAAATCCCTACTTACAACAAAAACAGTATGTTCCACCTCGACCAACTGCACCAAAACCTTTACCTAAACCAGAGCCAATGGAAATTGACCAAAGTATACGCTCAAAGGGAGTAAACTATATAAATAGGCCGAAACCCCACAACCCGTTATTCGATAAAAGACCAAACGAACAATATACCCCATCCCCATCCATGCAAGCACACCCACCCAAAGTCCAGAGAAATTTCCATGTGTCAACGACACCAGCCATTCCTCATTCTTATCCCGAAACAATTACCAACGAAACTTTAGCACAAGATAATGCACAAGTTAACACTATTTCAAATAATACTGAAAAATATGACTACCCTTACCAATTCGACACCAACGATTACAATGATTTACTAAATTCTATGAGCACAGTACATGTTGGAGATGAACCACTAGACGAATATATTGCTAATCAAAACAACTACGATGAACAACTAAACGATTACGCAGATATCCATTTTTTAGACTAACGAGCTAGTCCTTACCATACTTCGAATGTAAGACGAGCGACGGTAAAATTTTAAAATTTTTAGTCGATACAGGCTCAAATAAAAATTACATTCAAGCAAGCTTAGTTAAAAATCCAACTCCGAATAAACAGAATTTTTACGCAAATTCAGTCGGCGGTAAAGTCGAAATATGCAATCATACTATGTATGATAAATCTTTTTGGTATTAATACCGTTCAAATACAATTTTTCATTCTTCCAACACCCAAATCCTTCCACGGAATTTTAGGCAACGATAGCCTCAAGAACTTGTCAGCCGTCATCTTTACGAAAGAAAGTTATATGCTTATTAAAAATAAACTAAAAATTCGACTCAAACAACAAATTTCAGAGTCTATAAACTCAATCGCCATCAGGGACAGTCACATGTCACACAATCAAAAAACCGAACTCCGTAAACTTACAAAAACATACTCTAATCTATTTGCAGAACCAGACGAAAAATTAACATTCACTACGACAGTGAAAGGTAAAATTAGAACATTAAATGACGAACCAGTCTATACAAGATCTTATCCGTACCCTATGTCTTTGAAAGACGAAGTTGAAAAGCAAATAAACCAACTTCTAAAAGATGGTATCATTAGACCTTCACGGTCCCCGTACAACGCACCAATATGGGTCGTACCCAAAAAAATTGATGCATAATAATAGTGCTTCTTATTCAAATGTTTTGGTAAATGAACCACCTGTCATCATTGCACCTAAGAATACACAAAACAACGATGCGACAAGAAAAGCGATAAAAGTGAACATTGATCCTCAGGCTCTGTCGTTAAAAGTTAAAAGTGTTTCTAATAGGAAAGATGGTGCTATATCAATTAAATGTGTGGATACCGATTCAAGAGAAAAAATTGAACATGAAGTATCGTCCAAAATGGGTGATGATTATAATTTAATAACACCTAAATTAAATGATCCTAATGTTATAATTTGTGGATTAAATGATGAGTGGGGAGCCGAGGCTCTATGTGAAGCAATTAAATCGCAAAACGATATTAGTGACAATTTCAAATGTGTCCGGTTTTATAAATGCCCCCGAAAAAATAAATTTAATGCAATTTTACAAATTAATGGTGAACTATATAAAAAGTTTTTAGATTTACAAGTAGTAAATGTCGGATGGGACCAATGTGCAGTGTACGATTATACATGGGTTAAAAGGTGTTATAAATGTTGGGGCTATAATCATGAAGCCAAAACATGTAAACGTGAAGCAGTTTGTCCTCGGTGCGGTGAATCTCACGATGAACGTCAGTGTGAAAAAGCAATTAAATATATTAATTGTGCAAATTTAAAACTTAATCTTGACGTTGACCATGATAGTCGAAGTAATGAATGTCCGGTATTCAAAAAAAAGTTCAGATCCAAAAGGACAAAATTAAATATTAGCAACCAACCGAGATTTCTTTTGTGTATTTTAACTATCAAAGCTTAATCGCAAATTTTAATGAGCTTGAACAAGTTTTAATAAACCAAACTTTTGATATAATTGTGCTTAGTGAAACACGTTTGACTGAAAATATTTCAGATAATGAAGTTAATATTGAAAAATATAATCTTATTAGATGTGATAGCTTATCTAGGCATACAGGTGGAGTCGCTATTTATGTAAATGCAAATCTGCAGTGTGAACAAGTATATACACTAGTAGTGAATATGGATATTTGGTGTCTTGCTGTTAAAGTGCGATGTGGTTTTTGTTCTTTTTTAATCGCTGGTTTATATAGATCTCCATCATCATCTAATAGACAATTTTGTGACCGTTTTAATGAGTTAATGGATAATTTGGTGAAAGATAACAATAATCTTATAATAGTTGGAGACTTTAATATTGACTGGTTCGATGAAAATAATATTTATAGGCGTGATTGCAACAAAATTATACTTGAAAATGGGTGTACACAATTAATAAATGAACCAACAAGAATAACAAGTACATCTAGAACCTTAATAGACTATGTCGTCTCAAATTTATCTGATTTAGTCGCTAATGTTAGTGGTAATTTTGATATCGCAGATCATGGAGCTATATCTTTAAAACTTCCAATGAGAGCAAAATTTTCCAAACCAAAAATTAAAAAAACACAAGTTTTAAAATATTCTAAAGTCAACTTATTATCAGCGTTTGAAGAAAGTGGAATAAATTCTCTTGTTGTTAATGATATACACCAGTACGCGAACAATTTTCAAAATAAATTTTTAATGGTATTGATTAAATTTAAAACGCTAAAATATCCAAGTAAAAAAGAAAATTCGTGGTTTAATCAACATTTGAATGCGCTCAAACATCAAAAACATAATGCGAAAAGTAGGTAGTTTGGATGATTGGTGTAATTTTAGGAACATACGAAATATTTACACTAAAGAACTTAATCATGCGAAAAATAATTTTATAAAAAGATCCCTTGAAAACTGCACTAATCAAAAAGCTATGTGGAGAACACTAAAATCGTTAGTACTGCGCGAAAAAAAAGTGAAATAACAAAAGTTCAATTCGACAGTGAATTTATCACAGATAACAAAGAGCTAGCTAATCGGTTTAATACATTTTTTATCAATAGTGTGGAAATAATAACCGCCGTAATATTCAAGCCGTTTAAAACTTGGTTTAAAAGCTCTTAAACCGACTACATTTAACCGAACTAAACCGATAGAATTTAAACGACAAAATCTCGTTTAAATTGGTAATATTCACTCCGTTTAAGCAAAAAATTCCATTCGGTTTACGTCGGTTTAAATTTGTGATTTAAACCGACCGTCGCATAGCATCGCAAGTATGAAAAAACTAAAAAAGGCTTTTCTTGACATTTATTTTTTGAATTGTCATTTTATATTTAAATAAAATAAAATAATTAATACGTGTCAAACACAAATATGTACGCATTAGAAATGTCTTTCATTCCTCTTTATCGTGTTTTACGTTGCGAAAAAATGTCAACAATAACGTCCACCGCATTGCGTCTTCCAAACATTCCATGAACGATTTGTTGCGAGTTGAATTCTTCTTGATGATCTGGTTGCAGTTCCGCGTCGGTCGTGAATTCGGGTCCAATATCTATCATATTATATTAAGCAAGATGGCAACTAAATTCCATCAACCTAACAGCAATACCGCAGCCCAAAACCCTTCATAATGCACATATAAAATGCAACAAAAGTTTTTTTAACCGCTCCAAATTTTGTATCTGTCCAAACTGAATTTCATTGGTCTGGCAGTGATACCGTGAACATTACACTACCATTATGCACTTTCCTAACAAAAAAATAGTATTATCATTTTTAAAGTGCATTATAATGGTGCTATGGCTACGGTATTGCTGTCGGGTTGATGGAATTTAGTTTGGACACATAAAAATACTATGTAAACAATATTTGGATCGATTCAAAACACCTTTTTTTTTTGCATTAATGAATTTTGAAAATGCATTATATGTAATGGTGCTAGGTATGAGGTATTACTGTCAAGTTGATGAAATTGAGTGTGGACAGTAACCACGAACTATTCTGATTTTTTTGGTTGAATTTTGAAAGTGCATTATGGAGATGTTAGGGCCACGGTAGCTCTGCCAGACCATTGGCATTTAATTAAGACACATATAAACATTATGCTCACAAAATTTGGAGCGGTATAATACACATAAACTTCACTCATTTTTTTGAATTTTGAAAGTGCATTACGGTGGTCTTAGGGCCGCGATATCGCTAAAAGGTCTATGGCATGTAGTTTGCGGTATATACAAATATCATGCTCACAAATATCATGCGATATAAAACACTTTGATCAAATCGTTAACCAGCTCTCGGTATATAAGCCCTGTCTGGTTAATTGGTCAACTCTACCCCGATGTGTGAATAACGTGCACAAATATGATGTGTTTGAATAGCCATCATCGCCGAAAATAACACGATTGAATATTTTGAACTGACTGAATAAACCAATAAAATGTTTAATATTAGCTAAAACCATTTAAACCGTACCTAAACGACACGAAAATGCCTCGTTTAAGTTGGAGTCGGTTTATCGTAGTTAAACCGATCATTCGGTTTAAAATTTTGGTTAACGTCGGTTTAAGTGAGTGAATATTACCGATTAGTCGGTTTAAAACTTTTAAACCGACTTCTGAATCTAAACCGATTTTAAACGGCGTGAATATTACGGGCATAAATAATACAATTGAAAATGTTCCATATGTTAATCAAATAGACTTTTCTGTTGAAAATCCTTTCAAGTTTAATGAAATTAATATAAATGATTTGATGAAAACAATTAAAGAATTAAACAATAAAAAAGATAGTGATTTACTAAGTCCAAAATTATTTATTGACGCTTTTGAGGTAGTCGGACAGTCGTTGTTAAAAATAATCAATGTATCATTAACACAAGGACAATTTCCTCAAACTTGGAAAAATTCTATTGTGACACCTATTGAGAAAATCAAAAAAACTTTAAAGTGTGAAGAATTTCGAACCATTAATTCATTACCGGTCTATGAAAAAGTACTTGAAAAAATCGTTTATAAGCAACTTTCACAATATCTGAGTGAAAACAAAATCATCATCGAAAATCAATCTGGGTTCCGTCAATCACATTCATGCGAATCTGCTGTAAATATGGTATTAATAAGTTGGAAAGAATCTATCTCAAAAGGTAAGAAAGTTGTCTGTGTTTTTCTTGAATCGTTTGCCTTTGAGACAATCGATCCAAATATATTGATTGATAAATTGTACTATTACGGAATAACGGCCTTCGCACTTGGTTGGTTTAGAAGTTTTTTATTGGGGCGCTCTCAACAAACCAAAATTAACAACGTATTATCCGAAATTGAACCACTCCTTTTTAACTGCTACATCAACGACATGAACAAAGTTATTAAAAATTGCGAGCTTGCTTTTTTATTTGCAGACGATTCACTCTTGTTTGTTGAAGTTGAAACAGTCCAGGAATGCGAACGACTATTTAATGAAGACCTTGAAGTATTAAATATATGGCTTAAGGCTAATAACCTAAAACTAAATGTTTCAAAAATTAAATGTATTGTTTTAAATGATAATGTTAATGTTAACGTAACAATTGATCAAGAAATAGTAGAACAAGTATTAGAAATTAAGTACTTAGGTGTCATTATTGATTATAAACTATGTTTTGAATCTCATGTGCAGTATATTTTAAAGAAAATTTCAAAAAAGTAGGTTTTTTGCGAAGAATTACAAATAAAGTAAGCACTATTACCGCTATAAATATTTACAATGTTATAATAAAACCTCATTTTGAGTTTTGCTCTACAATTTTATATTTAATCAATGAAAGTTCAATGAATAATCTTCAAAAACTGCAAAATAAAGCTATGCGTGCAATACTTCGATGTAGTAAATATACTTCTATAGTACTTTTGTTAAATACTTTAATGTGGATGAATGTTAAACAGCGTATTTATTTCAATGTTTTATTTTTTGTATTCAAAATTAAAAATAATTTACTACCAAAATACTTGTCAAAACATATTCGTTACGTAAGAGATGTTCAACCGTTTTTGTTAAGAAATGGAGAGGATTTAAGACAGAAGTGCAAGATCACAAAACAGTTTAATTTATAAGGGATTTAAGCTTTTTAACGATTTACCAAATATTGTAAAACAACAGACTGATAGATTTATATTTAAAAAAGCAATAATTAACTTTGTTAAACAAAACATATAAACGCCAATGCCATTGTAAATAACATAAAAATGTATATATATATATTAATCATAATCATTTTGTAAATTATAAATAGCTAATTTGGGCTAAATAAAATATTTCAATTCAATTTCAATTCAAAAATACCGACTAGTCATCGACTATAGGAAACTTAACACAGTCACCATCCCCGATCGCTACCCGATTCCTGAAATAAACGAAGTCTTATCCCAACTCGGACAAAACAAATTTTTCTCGGTTGTCGATCTAAAAAGCGGTTTTCAACAAATTAAACTTCACGAAGACGACATTTAAAAAACAGCCTTCCCGGTCAGCAATGGAAAGTACGAATTCGTTCGACTTCCATTCGGATTAAAAAATGCTCCGTCAATCTTCCAGCGAGCATTAGATGACATTCTGCGGGAGCATATAGGCAGAATATGTTTCGTCTACATAGACGACATAGTTGTATTTAGTAAAGACGAAGAATCCCACTTCAAAAATCTATCCACGATTTTTAAAACCCTTCAAAATGCAAATCTCAAAGTTCAGATGGATAAATGCGAATTTTAAAAAGACAATGTAGAATTCCTAGGATTCATTATATCTTCAGACGGTATTAAAACAAACCTGAGTAAAGTGAAAGCAATAGCCAAATTCCCATATCCAAAGACACTTAAGGACCTACGCTCCTTTTTTGGCCTATCAGAGTTTTATCGACGATTCATCAAGGACTACGCTAAGTTAGCAAAACCCCTGTTAGTCCTTCTCAGAGGGTAAGATGGACGAACGTCCAAACAATCCTCTAGTAAAAAAGTCATAAATCTTGATAACAAAGCCATTGAAGCTTTTCAGAAAATTAAAAATTCTCTTATCTCTGAAGATGTTATTCTCAAATTTCCAGACTTCAAAAAAGAATTTCATCTTACAACAGATGCTTCTAACCACGCGATAGGCGCAGTACTAGAAGAGTATAACTACGAGATAAAATATAAGCCCGGTAAAACAAACATTGTGGCTGATGCGCTATCAAGACCACCGATGAATAGCAACATCAATTCCTTAACGGTCACACAACAAAGTGATGAAAGTTCGGGACAACAACTCATCCAAATTGCAGAAAAACCAATAAACATTTTTAAAAATCAGATCATCTTAACAGAAGGAACTGTAGCGTCATACGACTTCAAAATTATATTTCCTACCTATCACAGACACACAATAATAGAACCGGAATTTTCTGATGAAAAAATTATTGACATTCTTAAACTCACCTAAATCCATCTGTAATCAATGGCTTACAGACAAATGAAAGAATATTAGGCAAAATCCAAGAAATTTACCCTATCCATTTTTAACAATACAAAATTAGATTTGCAAGGAAAACAGTTATAGACTTATTTGACCAGGAACAACAAGAAGCCGAAATAATAAAAGAACACAACCGTGCACACAGGAATAGTAAAGAAAATAAACTACAGATTCTAACAAAATTTTATTTCCCCCAAATGAGGCGGAAGGTAGACAAAATAGCAAAAGATTGCAGAATATGTAAAGAACACAAGTATGACAGACACCCCAGTAAACCCGTAATACAGGCAACCCCTATACCCACATATCCTGGACAGATATTACACATAGACATCTATTTTACAAACAAGAGAATTATATTGACAGCTATAGATACATTCTCAAAGTACGCTTTGGTAAAGATCCTGAAATCAAGATCTGCTGAGGACATAAAACAGCCATTAAGAGAATTAATACTCTCATTCGGCGTCCCAGATGCCATAGTAGTAGACAACGAAAAATCCCTGAATTCCAACTCCGTTTTTTTCATGGTTGAAAACTTCTTTAATATAAAAGTTTTCAAAACACCTCCATATACGAGTACTGCAAATGGGCAAATAGAACGCTTTCACTCAACACTATCCGAAGTCATACGTTGTCTAAAATCTCAAAATCCAAATTACACATTCCCAGAAGTACTTGACAAATCCATTCTCGAGTATAACAACTCCATCCATTCGACTACAGGAAAAAAACCAAAAGACATATTCTTTGCAAGAGAACTTTCCAATAACCCCGAACAACTTGAAAAAGAAAAAACCTCGCACAAAATTAAAGAGAAACAAGACGCAGACTTAGAATATCATAATAAAAAAAAAACCTGTTAGAGACTTTTCCGTCGGAGAAGTATTTACGTTAGGGTAAACAAAAGATTAGGAAATAAATTATCTCCCAAGTACAGGAAGGAAATAGTGAAAGAAAATAAAAATTCAACCGTCATCACCAACTCAGGAAAAACCATTCACAAAAGTTTAATTAAAAACTAATTTCCTCTTTCCCTTTAGATTCTTGGTAAATCTTCGTACCACATATGCCAATATTCAAATACTGGACTACACAAATTCCCAACTAATAAAAATAAATACGGGAAGCGCAAGAATACAAAATGGACATTTTAAAATTATACATGTCATCGACACTGAAATGTACGAAGCCTTGGTCACGAAACTCGAAACATCTGTTTCCTCCAACATAAAACCTCATCATCCTCTATATCCCATCCTTCCTTATGAAATAGAAAAACTCAAAAATCATTTAAAAAGATTAAAAATCAATGTAAGATCTAGAAGATCACTAGACTTCATAGGCACCGCGTGGAAATGGATCGCTGGAAATCCAGACCACAGTGACTATGAAATACTAACGAATAAAATGAACAATGGTTTAGTAAACAACAACAATCAAGTTGTAATTAATAGATTAACTTTTGAAAAAATTAATGAAATCTCAAATATTACAAATAATATAATTAAGACGTACAAAGAAAATGCAGAAAATGATAATTTCATGAAAATTAAATATAAACTAGAATTAATAAAAGAAGAAATAATAAACGTAGCTTATGCAATACATTGGGCAAAAGCCAATATTATAAACTCTTATATTTTAAGTAATAATGAAATAAATATAACAGAAACAATTATAAATAATGAGAATATTCCATATATAAATATTGACGAAGCTCTTGAATTCGCAAACGTAAAAATAGCATCAAATAATAAAAACATAATCTATATTGTATCTTTACCTACGAGCGAAAGTAATTCTTGTAGTGTTTTTATATTAAGATCAATTAAAAAAAATAATGTTATTAATAAAATTACTTACAAAAAAATATTAGAATGTAAAGGAAAAATTTATGGAATAATTAAAGATTGTAAGAAATATAATGATCTAGAAATATGTAACAAAGATAGCATTATTGACATAAGTACTTCTGCATGCCTACCCAACTTGTTAAACAGAACGAAACCAACATGCGTGAAAATCAACAACGACCATATGCCATCGATAGAAGAGATATCACCGGGAATATTACTCCTCAACCAATTCAATGGCCCTGTAGTAATTAACAACGAAACATTAAATCTTCAAGGAACTTACATCATCCGTCATACAAACTCTTCGATTCAAATAGATGGCAGAGAAATTATTAACAACGAAATAATAACTTATCATCCTATGCCAGCAATTCTCCAACCCACATCTGCGTTAGAAATTAACGAAGAAGTCTTATCTCTCGAAAGATTAAACCATCTATACTCAAATGGAAAAACAAAATTAGAGCTTTTGGAAAAAAAAAACATCATCCACCGAATAACTAGCTCGCTACTAGGAGTTTGCATTACAGTCGCAATAATAATATTTGCCTGCAACATCTTTAGCAAAGTTAGGAGCAAAATATGCGTCCTAAAAGAAAAAACATCATCAAATCCAACACAAGATGAAGAAACAAAACCCACAATAATAGGAATTGAAGATATCTTAAAACATCTAAGATCATCGAACGAGGACGTCCGAAATTAAGGGCGGAGGACACTAAAATTGAACCAAGGTCAAACACCGGATAGAACGACACACAACACACCAAACTGCTGACAAGCTGCAGTTCACCAGAATTGGGAAGGTGTGAACGGAAATGCTGACGCTACGTCTACGTCGGCAGTGCATAGCTTAGGTAGTTAATAAGTTTATATCTTTAGTTAGTTCGTTTTTAACTCGCTATAAAGAAACATATAAATAAAATTTAAAAAATTGTTTTTTTTTATGAAAACCTAATTAGAAAAGACATAATTTATACACAAGGGCGTCCGTTGTTTCCCAAACCAATTTTTTTGATCAGACATCCCCTAACTCGAAATTGTATGGCCTACAAAAAATGTATTTACAAACAAATTCTGTCATTAACATCGCCTCTTACATAAAAAAAGAAATCATTTTGAAAATATTTTCTATAAATTTTGTTCTTCCATGAACTTTGAAAGACGTTTTTTAAACGAATGATCATATAATAAAAATCAACAAGAAAATTAAGAATATCTGCAGTTGTTCGGGAGGAAAACAAATACGTAAAAAGTTCATAAATTCCGTAAAAACTTGTATGGGAAGATTATGGCTTTAGAGGCACGGGTTAATGAGCTCGGGCAAGTTTTTTTTTGTCCATACATTAACTGTAGGGCTTAAACTTTATATATATATACAGGGGGTAAAAATAACGGACACCCTAATATACATGCGCAAACTGTTAAAATTTACCTTCTCAGTCAAAATAATGAAACGGAGTTTTTTTATAAGCACTAAATATTATATCTACGTTACGAGGTTTGTCGGGGTCAAAATTCTTTTGTCAAAATTTTGTTTTTCAAAATCCTGCTTTTCAAAGTTCTGCTTTTTAATATTCTGCTTTTCAAAATTTAAAAAAAAAAATTAACTTTTTTATTATTTGCAGAATTTCGTAAAACGTGTTTTACAATTTTAAAAATTGTATGTATTTTTTAATAGAAATAATGTTATTTCCTATTTTTTTTTGTTATCGTCGCTTAAAATTGTTGGTTGCTCGGAGTCATGTAATTAAAGTTTATTAAATCTCAATTAGAAAAGTCCTTATATACTTTCAAAGCTGGATAGCACATAGAGCCATAAAATGGAGCGTACATAAAAAAAAAAAGAAAATTCAAAATTAGAAAATAGAAAATAGAAAATAGACCTAAGCGCTAAAATAGCTATCTTGTTTAGAGCTGGCAAAGAGACCGAGATTACTTTAAAAGCACCCGAGACGAGACCGTATTTTTGGTACAGAAATCCGCCGAGAGTCTAGCTGGTCTCGGTAGTTTGGTTTCGATTTTCGCTAGAAGGAATATTTTTTTTATTTAATTATTTTTTAGTAGGTACTCATATTCAGTTTTTATAATAGTCACAATTTTTTTTGCGATATATAAAATAAACTACACCTTTTTCCGGAGCCAAAAATAAAATCGGAAAAATTTCGAGTTTTTTGAGGTAAACTATGAATTTTGTAGAGGTTTTAATCCATTTAAAACGGAGACATCCTTCAACTTTTTTTGAAAGTTCATAGCTTGACAAAACCGGTTGGTATATTTTAAAAAATCGAGCGTTGTATGTACTCTTTTTTTGTAAATATTTTATTTGTTTTTGTTATGAAATAAATTAATTTACATCATTCTTCAAAATGTTATTTCATTTTAACTCAAAATGGAGCATTCAACTCAAGTGAAAAAAAACTTGCGTTGAATATCAGTCTGATCTAACTCGATTTTTTGATGCTGCATATAAAAGTAGTATTAAACTTTTAAATGCACTTGATAAAGATATAGGTATATTCAGAACAATTACGTGCATCCCAGTCGTATAGTTTTTTATTTTAGAAACCATTGTTAACTATTGCATGCATTTGGGCCTGTTTAGATAATGAAAAGCATGAGTACTGACTGGCAAGTTTCATTTTAATTACTTTAAAAACTTTGATTCGCCTCAATATACATTGAAAGAAAAAACAACAATTTTACAATTTTACTGTTTCAACAACAAAAGAAAAAACAGTTTTTTACATTTTCTTCGTGCTTTATACAAGATTTCAAACCCCGCATTTTTCTTACCAACAAAATGCCCAGATATCGTACAATATCTTTTCAATCTAAACAGGCGAGGCGTCTTATCTTACATCTTTTTACCACCAAAAAACAAGAAGGAAATCAAGGCTAAGGATGAGACCAAGACCGAGACCGAGACCTTGATCGAGACCGATCCGATACCGAGACCGAGACGAGACTGGCACATTAAAATTTTACGAGAAAAAGGCGAGACCGAGATCGAGACGAGACCAAGACCGAGACCGAACCGAGACTGAAATTTTTCGATTTTGACGAGACCGAGACGAGACTAACAAAAGTCTCGCCTGGTCTCGTCTCGTTGCCAGCCCTAATCTTGTTTAAAAAAATAAACTGAAATGTAATATATTTATATGTGTCCAAACTAAATTCCATCGGCCTGGTGGCCCTAACACCTCCATAATGCACTTTCAAAATGCAACCAACAAAATCAGAATGCGATTGCTGGGACTATACAAACTTAATTTCATCAACTTAACAGTTATACCTCATACCTAGCATCACTAATAATGCATTTTTAAAATATAACCAAAAAAGGTTTTTTTATTTTTAAATGTTTGCTTAAATAGTATTTGTATATGCCCAAACTAAATTCCATCGGCAGCTATATCGCGGCCCTAACTTCTTCAAAATGCACTTTCAAAATGCAACCAAAAAATAGAAAAGGGTTATATACCGCTCCAAAATTTGTTCACTAGTACTTGGTAACTGTCCAAACTATATTCCATCAACCCGACAGTAATACCGCAGCCCTAACACCACCATAATGCACTTTAAAAATTCAAATTTTTTCACAATGGTCTGGCAGCGATACCGCAGGCCTAACACCCAGATAATGCACTTAAAAAATTCTAATACTATTTTGTTGTTAGAAAAGTGAATTATGGTATGGTAGTGGAATGTTAAAGGTATCGCTGCCAGACCAATGAAATTCAGTTTGGACTTTGAAAGTGCATTATGGTAGTGTTTGTTCCGCGGTATCGCTGTCAGACCGATGGAATAATGTTTGCACAGATAATAATTACATATGCACAAATTTATAGCGGTTAAAAAAAACTTTTGTTGATTTTAAAAGTGCATTATGGAGGTGTTTGGGCTGCGGTATTGCTGTAAGGTTGATGGAATTTATTTTGGATAGTTACCAAGTACTAGTGAAGAAATTTTCGATTTTTTGGATGAATTTTGAAAGTGCATTTTTAAGGTGTTAGGGCCGCGGTATCGCTGCCAGATCGATCGAATTTAGTTTGGACACATACAAATAAACATTATGCTCACAAATTTTGGAACGGTATATAACACTTTGAGCAATTCGTTCCACAGCTCTCGGTCTATTACCAAAAATCATTGTTGACGACACACAATTCGGTCGAGCGTTCGTATGGTCTTCTATAAAGAGGCTGTTTTCCATTCTCATTTAGACATACCATATGACATCCAGGTGCAATGAGTTGCAATCTTACCAAATTTATTTATTTTATTTTTATTTTTTTCAACTCGCAACAAATCGTTCAAGGAATGACTGGATGACGCAATGCAGTGGACGGTATTATTCACATTTTTGCCCAACGTCAAAAACGGTAAAGAAAATGAAAGACATTTCTAATGCGTAGGTATTTGTGTTTGACACGAATTAATAAATTCATTTTATTTAAATATAAAATGACAATTTAAAAAATAAATGTCAAAAAAAGCCTTTTTTAGTTTTTTCATACTTGCGATGCTATTCGACGTTCGGTTTAAATCACAAATTAAAACCGACGTAAACCGAATGGAATTTTTCGCTTAAACGGAGTGAATATTACCGATTTAAACGAGATTTTGTCGTTTAAATTCTGTCGGTTTAGTTCGGTTAAAGGTAGTCGGTTTAAGGGCTTTTAAACCGAGTTTTAAACGGCGTGAATATTACGGCAGTAAGTTTTTATTTTTCATCATTTTTGAATTTTTTTTATTACGAGCATTATTGTTTTAAAAAAATCAAAAACAAAATTAGAATAGCTTGTTTAGTTTCAGAGAAAAAAAAAATAATTGATGAAAAAGGTGAAAAGTACAAATATGTGAACTTTTTAAAATTCGTAATAAATTATAAATTTTTCTTTTTATAAGTTTTTATATGTGGTTTAAAGGAATTGTTGAAAAACAATAATCGGAAAAAAAATTTAGAATAGCTACATCAGTTCGAGAGAAAAAAAAAATATACGTATTTGTATGGGAAATTTATTCCTTTAGAGGCACTGGTTAATGACCTCGGACAAATTTTGTTTGATCTATAAATTCGGAGCGCGTAAACTTTTGATTTAGTGGGTGGGTGATCCAAAAAAAAAAGAGTTTGGGAAATAACAGACACCCTAATGTAAATATATATATATGTTACTCTAAAAAGCCGAAATAATGATATTCTAGAATTAACCAGTAAATCCTATAGCACCCAGCATTACGGCGGCGTATAAACAGTGAGGTATTAATGGGGGGACATGCTGGCCCCCTGCAACCCCCCTGCTCAGCCACTATACTGCCGTGTTAACTGAAAATGACGTATCTGCATTTTTGGAGTTTTTGAGTTAAGACCACTTTTGATATCTCTGATACAGTTATTATTTTATTCTATTATAATATTAACAGTATCTTGCTTCATTTCGGCTTAAAACGCTTAAGAAAAATGACGTATGTGCAAAGAACCATCCTATTTTTAAGAGAAATTGACGTATCTGCATATTTTTAAAACAAAACGACGTAACTACCATATCTGTTGTAGATACGGCAAATAATCTTAATACATGAATACATACGTCGTTTGGAAAGATTTTTCAAGTCAGCTGAAACTGACTTTTTACTTTTTTATTTATTTTATTATTTGAAGTTATGAGTATATTATTTTTAAAAAAAAAAAAAAACTTTTAAAAGCAACTGGGATAAAAGTGTTTCTCTTTTATTATTATAGACAATAATTAAACTTAAATGCCGTAACTACACGAAAAGCTTAAGACAAAATGACGTAACTACCAAAATCTACGTTTGTATTCAATACAAGCAAATATTTTTTTGGTCAAAAAATAATAACCTCTCTACTTATTATTTTGTCAAAATATGAAAGACATTCATCCAAAAACAAAAAAGTTACAGATAAAAACAGGAAAACGCATTTATCTCAAAATGCCAAAAATGTAGATACGTCATTTTCAGTTAACACGGCAGTATAGGATTTGGGGTAGGTGCGACGTGCGAGGTTGGGGTGTATGCAAAGTTTCTTTTGTATTCAAGTAGTCTGAATTTAAAGAAACTTAATCCTATACAGATATCCAATGTAAACAGCTGTTTTCTAAATATATGTTATCGTAAAAAGGCGACATAAAGAAATTCTAGAATTTACCGGTAAATCCTACCTTACTGTTTGTACATAGTATACATTCTAAGTTTCCTTAATTCCAGATTCTTAAAATACATGAAAAACTTTGCACACAGGAAACCCGCACCTATCCCAAATCCTATAGTGGGGAAAGCAGGGGGATTGCAAGGGCAATATACCCCCCCGCCCCCCTCATACATACTTCACTGTTTATACGCCGTAATGATGCCATGTGCTCTAGGATTTATTGGTAAATTCTAGAATTTCATTATTTCGGCTTTTTACAGTAACACAAAAAATAGCACAAGCCAAAAACTTTCAAAAAAAATTTTAACATCTGGATCTTCATCAACTATTTTTTTTAAGTTAATCAAAAGTTTCTGCCAGATAAGATGTTTATTCAGCTTTAATATTACAATTTTTTGTTGTCCTACGATTTTTGTTAATAGAGATTTTCGATGTTGAATGAAAAAAGTGACTTTTGTCTTTGATCACCAATATCTCGACAAATAATGATGACTCATAAAATTTAAGGCCAGTGTAAAAAAAACAGTGCTGAATTCCTAAAAGATTTGTTTGAAACATTATAAAGAAAAATTTTTGTACACTTCCCGTGAATTTTTGAAAAAGTAGGTACCTACCTACAAAAAAATGAGTTTTTGTAGTGTTTTTGTAAATCTTTTTTAATGATCACAATCCGAAAACTAGTACAACGTCTTACAGAAAAATAAACCAACTAAAATCCTGTAAATTTTTAAATTGATCCTTAAGACCATTTTTAAGTTAAGAATGCTCAAAGTAAAAAAAAAATAATTGAAGGAGTGATTTTAACCATTGTTTTATCATCATCAAAAGAAAGAGAAAATTAATTTTTTTTTTAAACTTTTTTCACATTTCATTAGTTACATATTCATAAGAGTTTTTGTAAAAAGAAGGTGAATTATTATTAAAATAACTTTTTAAATCAAGTTTTTTTAGCGAATAGTTTTGAGCAATTAACTTTCAATCTCAAAATTTTGAAAACAAAATTAAAGTCAAATATTGGAAACTGGAATGTCTTAGGACGCATACTTTAAAAGATATCATGAAATATCTTAACAACTTCTACTGACTTGACTTATGTTTATGTAAGGGTTAACTACTTTTTGGCTTCTGTTCTCTGACCAGAGAGCTTACAACTTAATTTGCCTGAACTCTGGTAGATTACGTTATTTTCAATTTTCTTAAAAACTTTAAGACATTTTAGCATCCGGTTTTCTTTTTTTGACTAAAAGCTAATAAGAGCATTGCATTTTGAAAACAAAAACTATACTTAATTATATTAAATTTTGAAAAAAATTAGTTTGAAACTTTTTTTTCACTTTTTTTTCTAAATTTCGAGTTTGGAAATTAATTATTCAAAAACTATTAACTAACACAACTTAATTTAAAATGAAAATTCAAAAAAGAGATTTCTGGCTTTCCAAAAAGGTATAGCATAGAATTTTAAATCGTACCGTTGTTTTTAAATATTTTTTTTTCTGTTTTAAGTCGAAATAGACACCCCTACTATACGATTTTTTTCTTGTCTTAACCCAACCAACTCTCTCCAGCAGGTGCATCTTATACCGATCACCCTGATTCTATACGAACTATATTAAAAAACATTCCAACAGAGCAGCCATCAAAAAAATGTACATACATACTTATAAGCTACACAAATGTGCAATTTATTTTTATGCACAAAATACCTAATGTCCTCTCACTCCCACCCTGCCTCTCGCAATGTTCCTAATCAACCACCAAACCTACTAAAAAACATTATTCTGGGCAACCATCAAACCAACAAGAAAAAAACATGACGCTGATTACACGATTCTTTTTTTCGGTTGTTTCGTCTTTCGTTATTTTGACAGATATGGTGAGGGGTGTAGAAATGTAAGGGGAATGAAGTAACGAAAGCAGGAATGAAAATTTCAAGACTTTTTCTGGTTGAACATTTGACGTTCTGGTTTGACAACCGATTAGTGATGAGCGATGATGGCAATCGATGTAACCGGGATTCGTTATTCAAAGTAAAACATCGATACATATTTCAGTATCGATTTTTTGATAAATTACATCGACCATACAAGAAAATAGAAACATGCAAACAAAATAGTTTGTTTAAATCAAATGCAAAGAGAGAAAGTTCACAAAAATATTTGTTGTTTTCTATCAAGTTGTGTGTTCTTTCAATAAGAAAATTGTCATGTGAAAGCATATAGTAATTTTATTAATTTGTTATAATTTATTGAATTTGATGGATCTTAAAAAAATTGACAAAAGTTCATTGGGTACTATTTCATGGAAAGGGAATAAGGATAATTTCAATACCCAAAGGAGTTTGGAAAGAGTTCAGCAAAGAGGGTGCGTAACAACTAGTTATAAATCAGGTACAAATTCCAAATTAGGTCAATATCTACTTTTTAACCACGACAATAAATGTTCACACCAAAGTAAGTCTAAAAATGTTTTTTAATAAAACGAGTGTGACTCTTCCCAACTGGTTGAAAAAAACCACAACACAGGTTGGCGAAGTCGACAACTCACATAGGTTTCAATACAAACAATCGATAACAAGCATGAAATTCACGCCTATTCTTCGCGCTTAGATTAGAAGTCGAAAATTCTCTGGGCTTTTGTAAAAGTACTTAGCTGTTATCGCATTAAACACGTCAACTGTTAAGTCGTATTTTTTTTTATAAAATTTCCTTTGGGGATTGGGGAAAACATACGTGGTGTGGTAAAATCATTTTTCAGGTTATGGTGGTATATTTTATGAGTTACTAAAGAAGTAAATGTTTTGATAGCTTTTTGTTGATGTGATTTACATGTAAGAACTTAGCTTAATATGCAAACTGTCTACATTTGTACAAAGAAGAAGCCTATGCTTTACTAGCTTTAATTTTTTAACTTTCCAAAATGTTATCAAATCATTTTTTTTTATTATTTAAAATATTGAAGATTTAATGGAGGAAAGTAGTTTATAAATTTTGAAAGACACTAATATGATTTTACGTCTTAAATAAAAACACGTTTTTATGTGAAATTTTAACATATTTGGTTCTTAAAATAGAAAAGGAAGAAGTATTTCCTTTGTTTTCAAGTATCGATTTCGAAAAATACCGATGTTTCGGTTCGATAAATGTGTGTTCCAATTTATCGCTGAGAATTTTTCAATATGGCTCATCCCTAAAATCAAAACATTATGCGAGGAACTTTTAAACTTTAAATTATAAGTTTTAACATTGCTTTTCATTGCTAAATTGGGTAAACATTTGAACAAGAAGTGATTAAACCACTTTTTTAATTATTATTAATGTTTATTTTCCAATAAATCCACCGCGGAGATTCTGAATGTCAAAATAACGAAACAAGTCTCACGAATGTAAAAAAGAATCGTGTAATCACGAGGATACGTACCTGTCAAAAAGACGAATAACGAAACGAACGAAAAAAAGAATCGTGTAATCAGGCTCCTGCAAGATGAGAAAGACGACCCACAAAAATATACGCGAACGCATGTGCCATATACTTTTTTTGCACTTGTATATCTCCCCTCCATCCAAAATATTGCTGGCCGACCATCGAAAGGACATGTCAGCTAAGCAAATATATGAATGAATATCCAACAACAGGTTTTTATTATATTCTGTCTCTGCCGCGAGATGAGAAATAAAAAAAAGGAGGAAAAAACTACATAATAAGAAAAAACAAGAACAAAGGCGATATTTGTTTTGGAGTGAGAACAAAGAGAATTGGCGCTGATAATGCAGCAGATTTCTTCTGAACTGCAAACTTCTTTGTGTGCGTGTGGAAAGAAATTTTATGTTAAAAAACGCAAAATAATAAATAAAGTTATTGTTTTCTTCACTGCGAATAATGAAGAAAATATAAAAAAAAATAATACAAATATTTTGAAGTTCTACGGTGCATCTCGCTCCCACAACTACAGTAAAAATTTTGAATTATAATATTGCATTTTTAAATATATTATAAGCAAAAAAAATATTTTTTAAATCGCAGTTTACTACTCTTGCATATTTTCTTTCGTAAATAAATAATTTTAAAAAATAACAAAATTAATTAAGTATTATTAAAGGATTTTCCCCGAAATATTCCAAAAACTTTTGCATTTGTCTCTAAAAAGTGATTATGTTTACTGACATTGAAATAAAATTTATCTGGCTTCAATATCTTGAAAACTTTTGAAGTTTTATCAAATGATACAACCATATCACCTTGAAAATTCGTCTTATTTGTGTGTAACTTTATTAATTTTTTTTGAGAAAAGATTACAAAAATATTAAAAAATTAAATCGGCATTTACCTCACTCATTTATTGTCTTTGAAATAAAAATAAGAAAAAAATAAAAAACCGAAAACTATAATATAATTCATTGATTCCTGCAAACTGCTACCGAAAATTTCTCTTTTTTTTATTTCTCCCTCGGATTTAAGGTATAATACATTTTTTTTTAATTTTTAAACCTGAAAAAAAATACTTCAGCCAATTAATTACCAATCGAAAACTTTTTGTTACATTAAAATATTGTAAGAACTCTAGACGCTACACGGCTCAACGCAAAATTCCTAGCCGATTTTTTAATAGGAACATACCCTTAAAGGCCTTATAAAAATGCTGATGCTCCAAATGCATTTCATAGACAAACAACATATCTCAACATGTGACGTCAGTGGTCATAAGCGGTGGCATGCGTAGTACATACGACCTCTAAGATATGCGTGGGTTCGACTCCCATAATGTGCATGTAGAATAAAATTCGATTAAAGCTCAGCACCACTAAAAAGGAGACTGATTATAGGCGGCTCGGCACCCCTTTAAATAGCTATATCTCCAGCTAAACAAAAATAACACGAATAAAAATACCTAAAATTAATTCGTAAACAATTGGTGGTAGCACCTTTAAGTTGTTGTTGTTGTTCAAAAATTCACTTTACTTTTACTTTACCTACTTTTTTTCGTTTTTCCCCGTATACTTACGCCTGCTGAAATTCATCGCTTGTGTTCGTTTGTTTATTTTTATCTAGTAATATTTTGGTAACACAAACCAAAAATTTGATAGTTGCCCCCTATACGCTAGAGTTCATTTTTCATATTCTAAATTCATGTGTTCATTTTAATCATTTCGGTCATTTCTTTGTGAAACTTTTAAGAAAAACGAACAAGAAATAAAAACGATATTTCTAATGTGAGAGTAATGTTAAGACTAACCAGCTTTATTAATTCAAGTAGATAAGTAAATGTGGTAAATAGATAAAAAAGTTAATGATCTATGATGTTGACACATAGCACATTTCAATTTCTTTTTACACTTCCACTTGTGTCATACATTATTGTTTAATTTTTTAATAATTATTATACAAAACTTCAAAAACTTCAAATGTTCAAATTCAGTTTATCATTAGTGTTTAGAAATAAAATTCGATATTTAAGCATATTGTTTTATACGGCGTTTTCATTAGAGCAAATGAGGTAATTTAGTCAAAAATTTCCAAATTAATTTCAAAATTATCTCATTTCCCATACAAATTCAAATTTCCAAATGAGGTAATTTCAACCAAATTTGCACGAAATTCGGTAGGAAATTACGTAAAACTTTTATGAACACACCCAAATGGATTCCACTCAAAGTGGAACCCATTCAAAATGACAGAATTCAATGTAAAAAACAACAAAAACAAGCGATTTGCAATCTGGGCCTTCAAACAAAATTAGCAAATTTGAAATGTGAACACTTTTTTTGTAATTTGCCAAATTACCTCATTTCAGCTCTAATGAAAACGCAGTATTAAACAATAATTACATTTTGTTTGAAAAACAGGTTAATGAATGCATATTCAAAGATAATTTTAAATTACAAAATTTTTCTTTTGGCAAAGATTTAGTATTTATTGGAACATATTCTATTTTGAACAAATTATTTTCATAGTTCTCCCTTATAAAATGATATCGCACATCTATGTGCTTAGTGCGTTTATGGAACTCAGGGTTTTTTATTAATTTAATTGCACTTTGATTATCTAAATATAATGTTGAATAGGTTGTTGTTGCTTTAGTCATCTCGAAAAAAAGTTTCTGCAACCAAACCAGTCTTTGACGGCCTCTGACGCAGCGATATACTCGGATTCGGTAGTAGACAGTGATACACATTTCTGTCTCTGTGACTGCCAGAAAATTGCTCCCCCACAAAGCATTATAACCGCGCCGCTTGTCGACCTTCTTGTTTCGACGTCGCCTGCGTAATCAGCATCGCTGAAACAATATAAATGCAATTTATTTGTAAAATTATAAACAATACCGTGGTCAATGGTCCCTTGGATATATTTAAATATACGCTTCACTGCGCATATACTCGTCCCATTTGGATTTTCCAAGTGCCGGCTCACTGAACTGATGGCAAAAGAAATGTCAGGTCTTGTCCCAACAGCCAAATACATAAGTGACCCGACTGCTTCACGAAACGGAAAATCTCCAGCATAGTGACCTCTACTGATAGCATTCGGTGTTTTCTCAGATGGGGTTGAAACTGGCTTCGAATTATTTATGTAGAATTTAGTTAAAAGCCTCTTCGCGTACGCTGCTTCATGAATGAAAACCGCACCATCTTGTCTTCGTAAAATTTCCAAACCAAGAAAATAGTTCGCGTCACTGTGTGTTACTTCGAATTCCTGCTGTAGATATTTAAGTAGGTCATCCACATTTTCTTTGCTTAACGCCGCCACCAATCCATCATCGATATATATTGCAAGCAATATCCTTTTCTTCTTGGAACTGCTTATAAAAACGCAGGGATCGTAAAGACTTACTTGAAAGTCGAATTTTTGAAGAAAACTAGAGAACTTCTTGTTCCAGCACCTCGATGACTGCTTTAGTCCATAGAGACTTTTCTGCAACTTACAGACTCTTCTGCTTTTATCATCATACCCCTCAGGTTGCCGCATAAATATATCCTCAGAAAGATCGCCATTCAAAAAGGCGGTTTTTATATCAAATTGATACAATTTTAAATTTTCAGCTGCAGCTATGGCCAAAATGGTTCGAATTGATGCAAACTTAACGACTGGGCTTAAAGTTTCCGAATAATCCAGACAATATTCTTGACTGTAGCCTTTGATAACAAGGCGGGCCTTATAACGGCTAATTTGACCATCTGTTGACAGTTTAACTTTGTAAACCCACCTGTTACCAATCACCTTTCTTCCTTCGGGTAAACTAACTAGCTCCCAGGTGTTATTCTTGAGTAAACTTGCGATTTCTTCATCCATCGCATATTTCCACTTTTCGGCCATTGAATCGAATCACATCGAATCACATTTCACTGTACCGACATTCTTACAAACATCATTAACCTCACATCGCGTTCCTACTTCTTCAGCAGCAGCTTTTTGTAAACCAGTTTCCCGTTCTTCATTATCGACTTCGTCCACGTCGCTTTCATCTACATCAACAACGACAGCTTCGATATCAGCAGCACCTTCTTCACCAGTTTCGACACCAGCAGCACCTTCTTCACCAGCTTCGACACCAGCAGCACCTTCTTCACCAGACTTTTCGTATTCAAACATTCTAACAAAAACAAAATCGGTCATTGCTTCTTTAGGAATAGGCTGTCTTCCAACACATTCATTGAACAGAACATCTCGCGAAATTTCAATTTTGTTGGTTGCGTCCAAAAGAATTCGATGGCCTTTTGTATTACTAGCGTAGCTCACCCAAATCCCTTTTTTGGCTTTTTTATGCCATTTTTTTGTTTTCTGGCTAGGGATATGCATATATACCTCACAACCAAATCGCTTGAAATCAAAAAAATTACTCTTTCTCCCAAACCAAACCTCATAGGGAGATTTACCAGTTACTGGGCTTGGGCAGCTTCTGTTCAAAACGTAAACGGCAGTGTTTACTGCTTCAGCCCAAAGTTTCGCATTTAGATTTTGTCCACACAACATCAATCTGGCTGCTTCGACTATTGTTCGCATATCTCGTTCGGCTCGCCCATTTTGCTGCGGAGTATATGGAACGTTTTCTCATAACGTATACCATGAGCCCTAAGTAATGATTCTACGTCTTTATTAATGAATTCTAAGCCGTTATCGGTTCGCAAAACTCTAACGGCGTGATCTGTATCGATGTTCACTTGCTCTTAATATACTTTTAATAACGCAGTAACTTCATTTTTTTGTTTTATAAAATAAACCTGACGAAAACTAGAGCAATCGTCTTTCATTAATAAAAAATATCTAGACCCACCATATGACGTTTCATGCATGGGACCGCAGAGATCACAATGTACAAGCTCACCTGGTATTGCTGCTCTACTCGAACTCTTGGCAAATGGTAATCTATGGCTTTTTCCCATTGCACAAGCAGAACAAAAGAAAGAGTCTCCTGAATAGGAAATGTTGTTCGATTTCAGAAAATCTTTGACGTAGTTTATATTCTGATGACAGAGTCGCTCATGCCACAACTGCAAATCATTAACACCTCTTCGATTTGAATCTTGTACAGCACTATGTACCTGAGATTCACTCATCATCACCACTTGGAACAACAACTTGAACATCTTATTCTGCCGCAGACCAACAGCAACAACATCATCATTTATAAGCAACTCGCATTCGTTTTTATTGGATCTCATCTGTAAACCTTTGTCAAGAGCACAACTCGCAGAAAACAAATTTAATTTGATATCGGGAACGTATAAAACATTGGATATGTGTTTTTCTAACCAATTTACTTTGTTATACGCCAGAATATTGATGTCACCGGTACCGTAAGCATGAATAATTTCACCGTTTCCCACGCGAATATTAATTGGTTTATCAAATTTCTTGAAAGAAACGAACCATTCTTTTCGAGAAGTCATGTGGTCGCTTGCATCAGAGTCGAGAAACCAGCTATCTCTCTCGCTCATTTTGGCAAAATCAGTTTGAGATATGAAGGCTTCTCCTCTTTTTAAATCGCATGTATTGTTTTTCTCTTTTTGTCTCATAGGACAATTCGCTTTCCAATGGCCTGATTTCTTGCAGATAAAACATTTTCCCGATTTTTTGCGATTACTGCTATCTCGACGATGAACTGTTCTTGATGCCGTTTTACCTTTTCGTGCCACGAGTGCTTCACATTCAACTTCATGCTGTATATTCATTCTCGACTCCTCCATCAACAAACGTGCAGTTAAATTCTTTAACGTTTGTTCACTTGCCGCTGTTGACTCCCATGCGCTGTAAAAGTGATTATATGTCGCCGGTAGAGTCATAAAAATTTTGGTTATAACCATAGTCTCTGATACATCTTCACCAAGATCTTTTAGTTGTTGAACGATTTTTTGAAGCTTTGAGATGTGAACCGAAAGACTTTTATGATCACTTTTGGCAAAGCTATAAAATCTCTGTTGCAACAAATGCACGGATGTCTTGGATTTTTGCTCATACACATTTTCTAGCTTTGTCCACATGTCGAATGCACTTTCACAACTCATTATATGCAGCATTGGTTCCTGTCCTATTGACGTCACGATTACCCTCTGAGCCCTACTGTCTGATCTAATCCACTTTCTAAGCAACTCAGAATCTGCGTCTGCTGTTTCAGTCTTAACGACAGGCTTTTCTGACGCACTATTAACTGCCTCCCACAAATCATATGCTCGTAATAAAACTTTTATTTGGAACTTCCAAACCAACCATTGCTCAGAACTCTGCAATTTTTCCACTCTTTGCAGATCAGTTTCCATTTTCGCGCCCCAATACGACAAGTTAAACAAAAAAATATAATCCGCGTTATAATCGACTATACGAATTAAATTAAATACTTTAAGACTTTAAGGTATATCTATAATTTATTTAAACGATTTAGCGCTATAGAATTTATTAACCTTTCCGTCGAGTGTCTGGGCCCATAACCTGTGAAACTTTTAAGAAAAACGAACAAGAAATAAAAACGATATTTCTAATGTGAGAGTAATGTTAAGACATTTTAAGAATGTTAAGAATGTTAAGAAAATTTTTGGCGTTTCGTCCCGGCGATCTCACTTGGACTCATCAGTTGACTAGTGAGGGCCTTGTCAATACGCAATTTCCATTAAGTTCAGTTCATCTTACATAGATTTCATGGAGAATACCCAGTGTGAACTATATCTAACCAGATTAGAATTCCTAATCATTAAAGCTAGCTAGTCAACTGATGAGTCTAAGTGAGATCGCCGGGACGAAACGCCAAAAATTTTCATGGACTAAAGGCCGTTAAAAGCTATATTGAATCAATAATTCAACAAATCCAATAAAATAGTGCTAAGTCTTCTACTTGGCTGATTTATTTCAGTAGTATATAGAATTTGTATTATAAAAAAAAAAAAAAAAAAAAAAAATCTTCGTATATAAACATTGCCAGGCCACGGGCACAAAAAACTTCTAGCTTTAATGATTAGGAATTCTAATCTGGTTAGATATAGTTCACACTGGGTATTCTCCATGAAATCTATGTAAGATGAACTGAACTTAATGGAAATTGCGTATTGACAAGGCCCTCACTAGTCAACTGATGAGTCCAAGTGAGATCGCCGGGACGAAACGCCAAAAATGTTCATGGACTAAAGGCCGTTAAAAGCTATATTGAATCAATAATTCAACAATTCCAATAAAATAGTGCTAGGTCTTCTACTTGGCTGATTTATTTCAGTAGTATATAGAATTTGTATTATAAAAAAAAAAAAAAAAAAAAAATCTTCGTATCAAGACTATTGTTGTAGCGATTTTTGTGATTTACAAACTAAAAGTGCGATACATAACATCAATACAACAAATTAAATGCCAAAAAAAGAAAACCAAATTTGGAAACAGTTTTGTGGAGGGAAATATAATTTATAATCTTAGCATAGGATACTTTTTGATAAAATTTACCGTTTAAGAGTTTCATGCGAAAAACTGATATTTTCGACACTTGGTCTGTTTTTAAAACCCCGATATCTTCTAAATGACAGTCTACAGGAAAAAAAATTCACCATCTTTTTTGTAGAAAATTTTACGATCCAAAAACACTACCCGAACTACTTTTCAATAATATTTACCGTCCCAGAGTTTTATATAAAAAAACCTTTATTCAATAACTTTTTTTCCGAAAGTCAGATTCATGGAGACTTTTGACAGCATATTCGTATTTTAGTTTAATTTTAGTACCAAAAATATATATATACGCACAATCGAAGCTCTCTGAGACGAAGACCTTATGTCTATGTTAAGTATTTCATGAATTTATTACAAAACAAAATTAATATTCTTCTTCCCTTAAACTGTTAAAAATATGTATGTACCTGTAGAGTGGAATAGTTTTGCCCCACGCGAAAATTCAAAATATAGAGCTTTGACTATAAACACAACCAAAATAAAATAAGAAAATACAAACATTTATTTATATTTAATAAAACTCGTTTAATTTTAACTTTTTTGCAATTGCTGAAATAAAAAAATTCCACCACTAGACAAAACTATTCGACTATTTTTTAGGGCCTGAATTCTGAAAGGGATGAGCTTCTTAGATTTTAAATGCTGTATTCAATTTGAAAAAATAGTAATTTGATGAATTTGTTATACAATAATGCTTTTCTACCTTTACTACTACTATTATTAGACATTTGCAATTCCTATGAGTTTTGAAAGTTTTTGAACTTGAGGAGTTTTTAATTTTGATTTAGGGCCACTTACACAAACGTGGTTCAATATTTGGTTCAGTGATTTTAACTCACTGACTTCGGCAGATTAAGTGAAGTTAAACGATGGTTAAAATTCCTAAATTATCGTTGAACCTCAGTTAATACGCCAATATGGCTTAGTTAAGTTTGCTGAGCCACGGATTGAATTTTGAACGACGCTTGTACAACTGGCTGTTAGATTCCTTTTACCTTGTTTAATTTGTATAAGTATTCGATTAAATATGGCGTATTTACGAGAGGCATCAAATCCAAGGCTGGACTTACAAGTCTCTAAAGTCTATATTGTTTCAGCAGGAAAAGTTAAAAAAGAGGTCTTCAAAAAGTTTTAAAGACAAATCATGACAGAGTTAAGAAAATAATGCAGGAAAGGAAATCTAAAATTATAAATCCTTGCATAAATTTACTTTTGGTAATGATGACAGGCTCAAGAAAATCGATAATGAACATAGTACTTCGCTGGTTCATGAAATTGTAAGTAGATAAAAGTCAATTGTACGCTAAGGGGTTTTCAGTTTCTTAAAGCGAACATTCGTTGAAGGCAATTCACGTAAAAGTTAAAAGGAAATTTAACTTTTAGACTTGATCTCTTTTCTTAACGCAACAAAATGGCTTTGAGACGACGAGGCGGTAGCCTTTGCATCGACCCCCTTCTGATCCGCTAGACTGCTAGTATGCAGACTTCGAGTCTTGAGGGGACACGGGCAGGGTAACCGTAAGTTTGTAGGACGTAGTGACTAGTTTGACACTAAAATGTCTGACTCGGAGCGTTTTTGTGGATGGCCTCCCGCCAGCTTCTACTAAACTCTTCCATAAATAGGTTCCAACGAGTTTATGGTATCAAAACGGCGCTTTTCTGCGCTAATTGGGTCAGCGAGCTAGTTGTTCGTTGGCCGCCATTTGTACCTACCTACCTACCTAAAAGGAAATTTAAGTTTAACCCCCTGTAGTCCAAATTCTAAGTGATGGTGTTATTTTGAAAATTTTAGCACTTATTTCTGTGCAACATATTAAAAGCTGTTAACCAAAGTTTTGGTTTAAAGGCAAAGATTTGCTTCTTTTAATAGTTACGTTCTAGACGAAATTATACTCGAATTTCTAATAAACAATAGCTTTGCTGTAGAGACACCAATTAATTAAAAGATAAAATACTCATACTCGTAAGGTTTGGTTTGGTTTGGGCGAAGCGAGAAATTTAGAAGCAACTAACTTCAAGTGGTAAGTTCTAATCCGTTTAGTACAAAAAATTAGCGAAACACTGGACAAAATTAATATTCCTCTAGTATTTTTTTAGGACACACATAAAAACTTTCAAGAGCATTGTAAACCCTCAACTCTGTGCTTATAATCGTCACACGTCAAATTTATTACGCTCTGTAAAAATTCCTAAAAGAATCATTATTTTGTAAAAAAGAAATAATAAACTTTACTAGCAGTAATTTTAAACGATTGTTTTCCCAAGTTTTATTTCATGAAAAGGTGTTCTTTTGGCGAAAATAAAGAAAAGTGTTTGTGCGACCAAGCATAACCCCAAAATATATGGAAGTTCACAAAAAGCGCGGGTACCAAGAAACTTCGCCTGACCAAAGTGCATCCATTGTCGCAAAAAAACAATTAGTGAACTCAACAACAATGTCATTTTCTTCGCCGAGCCACAACCAGTCTAATAATAATACCCAGTCGGCTCTGTCTCTGCTTGCACCCAATCATGATCTATTTTCATGGTCTATGTTTGACTCCAAACTCAGCGCTGCACTGGACTTGAAACTGCATGACATTGCACGCAAAGACGACCTACAGCTTCTCAATATGGAGATTCAGCACTTGCGTTCAGAGAAAACACAGCTTAAAGAAGAGTTACAATCAATGAAAAATAGATTGGAGCTCATTGACAAATCATCTCGACGTGCAAACATTGTTGTCAGTGGGCTAAGTAACAAAAACACTCAATCAGCTGTTGCCGAATTCAATGATCTGTGCTCCAATGTTCTGAACACCACTGCAATCGTTAAAGAATCACGACCGGTTCATGGTGGGAAGTCGTTCGTGTTCTCGTTGGACTCAGCCCTACAAGTAAACAATATAATCGCACCTAAGCAGAACCTTAAAGGGACAACCATCTTTGTACAAAAAGACTACACTGCTGATGAACGTAATAAGAGATTCCAATTACGTCAACTAGGAAAAAACATTACAAAAGTAGGAGATGTATTGGGATGATGCTATAAAGTTTCATAGTGCTGGCCACGCTACTGGTGGGTGTTTGTTCGGTTTAAAAAAAAAATTAAAAGATAAATTTATGTTTAGACTTCTTGAAATGTCTGGTAATGTTGTTCTGGCTGCTAAGTTCGGTGATGCGAGTTTCCACTTTATACCTCGATATTTAAATGGTTCAAATAAAACAAATTGGGCGGCCGATTTTGATAAATTTGAAAGCTTTTTAAAAAATATGAATTTTGAGTAATTTTGTATACTTAAATGCTCGCACGGCTGATGCCCAATTTGTTGATAGGTGTCTATTGAGTAGTGCTCCCAATGCCTCTGAGATACGAGTATCTAAAGATAAAACCATAGATACTAAAGGAAAGAAACTACTAGATCTTTTTGAAAATATAGGTGCGGTGATAATCAATGGCAAAATCGTTTGATTTTTTACCTTTGATCGAAAATTTCTCTGTACCAAGTAAAGCCTTTTCTGATCACATGCCCCTCACCCTGCGCCTTTCTTTCCCTTCAACCCACAATCAGAACCTTACTCAATTAGTGCTCCCTCAAAAACTCCACTGGTCCGAAAATAATCGTGTAAAATATGTTATTACTCTCAGTCGGTTATCTAATTGCCGTTATATTTTTTCAAGTATGACAATGGAAGAAAAAGTAAGCTCTCTCCTGTACAAGATTAACACTGCGGCCGGTAAGGGTAGGCCTTGTAAACGTTTTATTCCAAAAAATAAGTGGTTTGAATATGAATGTGTTCGCGCTCGAAATAGGATTAACATTTACAGGAAATATAATTTCGGATTTCATAAAAGACTTTACATAGACAGGCGGGCCAAATATTTAGGTATCTGCAAAAATAAAAAAAACAACTTTGCATATAAAAGCATTGAACGGCTTATGGCAATAAGGAATGCTAGTGATTGGTGGAATTTAGCTAACTCGATGAAGAAATGTAGACCAAAACTAAGTGGTAATCTTGAAAGCGAAGATTTTATGATATATTTCAGGTCACTGTTTTCAAAATCTGAAAATGATCTTCATTTCTCCTGGGCTATGCCAGCAAAATTAGATAATTTTCTTGACTCTCCTTTTGATATGTGGGAGCTGTTACATGTTCTACAAAGAGCAAAAAATAAAAAAGCTCCGGGAGAGGATAGAGTCAGCTATGAATTTTACAAAAATGCTCCAACTTGTTTTTTAGAAAAAGTTCTGTGCCTACTCAATCAAATTTATCTCTCTGAATGCATTCCCTCTTCTTTTCGAAAATCGATTATTATTCCGCTACAAAAAAAGGGAGATCCAAATAGTGTTGAGAACTATCGAGGTCTTTCGCTACTTGATACGATATATATAAAATTTTCACTGGCATTATCCTTAGTAGGATCAATAGCTGGATTGACTGTAATAGTATCCTCAGTGAATACCATGCAGGTTTCCGTAAAGGGTACTCCACGATCGATAATATTTTTAACCTTACAAGTATTATACACCTTAACCGCAAGAAAAAGAAAAACACTTTCACCTTCTTTGTGGATTTTTCCTGCGCCTTTGATTTAATTCCACGTAATTCATTATTTTATAAACTGTCTTGTTTCCGATTATCCTCAAAGGTCATCAGATCAGCTATATGAGAACACATCACGTCGGGTGTGGGATCAAACATCGTTGTTGGAGTCTTTTTTGGTTAGCCAGGGTGTGAAGCAAGGATGTTTGCTAAGCCCACTTCTATTTGCTCTATATCTGAATGACCTTCATGAAGACTTGCCCGTTGGGGTGTTAGTGGCGAATATGATTATCAAGATTTTACTCTATGCAGATGATCTCGTCTTGATCTCTGACTGCCCTGCCGAATTGCAACGTATGATTGATCATCTTTTCAAATATTGCTCCCTGTGGGGTCTGAAAATCAACTTAAATAAATCGAAGATTGTTGTTTTCCGTGATGGTACACGAATTTCTAAAAATCATAAATGGAATTATGGGGAGAACCCCATTAAAATAGTAAATCAGTATAAATATCTGGGTTTTATACTTAACTATAATTTGTCTTTTCATAAACATCTCGTGGCTTCAAAAAATGCAATTAATGCAACGTGGTCAAATTATATTAAAAACTCTAAAATAGTTATTTCAAAAAAACTTAAGATTTTTGACAGCAGCTAAATCGATTTTGTTTTATGGCACTGAAGTCTGGGGTTACAAGCGATTTGAACAGGTTGAAAAACTATTTCGAATTTTCATTAAAAAAATGTTATACCTTCCCAGTAACACCCCCAACTATATGTTACATTTAGAAACTGGCCTTCACTCTCAATTTATTCAAACGCTACGACTCCATTTTAATTACATAGAAAAACGCTTAAACTGCCTAGATCTAGATTGACACGTATCCTGAAAACATTTATTGAGCCCGCGAGTGGAGAGATATATGCAGCGACCTAGATATAGTTATAAATACTAACTCTTTTACTTCTTCATCTTCCTTGATCGATCTGCATGAGAATATTCTAGAAAGCTGATAACATCAGTAGAGCCAGTAATTCACAATTCCATGATCTTTATCCTCACCTTGATTACAACCTCAAACCATACTTTGTCGACGAAAATTCTTCCCATTTGGTTAGCCTATTCTCAAAGCTAGGGGTGAGCTCCTCAATATAAACGCCAAAGCTTTCAAAAAAGATACAGTCGGTATTTGCACAATTTGCAATCTAGATGAAGTGGAAAAAACGTACAATTTTAATAGCAGATGCCCAGTTTTCAAGAACTCTAGACTTATATGTTTCGGTAAAAGTGTGCTTTCTCCTGAAGAGCTCTATGAGATTTTAAACGGCAAAAACTTTCAATCTCTTTTCAGTTTTTTAAATTATTGTTTAAAGTATAGAGATCTATTGTTAAATGAATTTTGTTAAAATGAAATATTTCTACAAATTAATGATAATTAGGAATAAATAAAAAAAAGAATACGATGTACATAGCTACTATTTCAATAATTTTATAATATCATTTATATTAGTATATATTTCGCCAACCTGACAGACAACAATAAATGTTATGTCAATAATACTGTAATATCTACATTACATTATTAAGATTTTGTGAAAAAAAAATTGTACTGATTCTATACTCAATGAAATATTAATAAAATCTATATCTATCTATCTATCAAAACCCTCAAGACATTTTTTGATTGAGCGGTAATTTAGTGTAATGGCACCAATTCCCACTATGCATAAGAAAAAATAAAAAAAAAGTTTTAAAAAGTTAAGTTTTACTCCACCCTAATGTTCATGACATGGACATGGATTTTTGTGCCTCCATTGGATTTTTTGTAGACATGTTCATAATCCTGGCATCGTTCATGACCTGTGGAGGCGGCATGTTATGGTGAACTTAAGGTCAGTACCAAAAAAAAAAACACAAAAAGAATTTGACCAAAAAAGAAAGACTAAAATAGATCGGGGCCAAAAAAGAGAAAATGTTTTCTTTTAAAGAGATGTTCTGGAAACCCTAGTTCAAATAAATGTTTGCTATTGACAGAAGTATGTAAACCCCTTACATTTTCAAATAACATTTTGCACGAACTTACCAAATTTTTTTCGTCTTGAAAGCAAAAATGCATGTTCGTTATCCATTGCCTATCTCCATAAGCTAAAACGTCTCGTTCTTCTCGAAAACATGCCGTTTCTGCTCGTTTAAGCATTTCCCATTTGTTGAGGATTTTAATAGCATAAATCTCTTCACCTCTTCTAGTTAAGAAGACTTCACCAAATGCTCCTCGTCCAATAATCTTCAGAAGTTCAAATTCACTAATAGAAGGTCTATTTTGCTTAATTAGACTAACTATTGTTTTTGCTACGAAAGTGGAATAAAAAACATATAATCATGTAATATTATTCATTTATACTTTTTAAGACTTACAAAAGTCAATGAAGTCAGAAAATGTTTTTTCGCGACATAAACTTGAACTGCAGCACTCATCATATAGAACTAAAAAAGCATCATATAAAAAGTCTATAGAAATCGATTTTTCAAAATCAGAGCCTGCGGAATTCGTTATTAACTTGCTTCTGTTTAAAACACGATTTTCTGGTACTGGTTTTGATACTTCCATGTCTACCAGGTAAGTGATACACTGTAAAATTGTGCCTTAGTATTCAAACCTCTTTTCGAATAAAACTTTTTATTTGATAATAAGGTACACTATATCACTAATGAAATCTAAATAATGCAAATTTCCAAAATATCATATCAATAAATTAAAGTTATTTTTAATATTTTTAACTTTCTTTTACAATGTTTGTTATAAGAAGCAACCAAACAACAGGATTGTCACTGTGAAAATAATATAATGTACTGTTTTTCTTTTTTCCCTAACCAATTCTCATCCATAATATGTCTCAGGAGATAGCACGCGCATGTTCTATATTTACTTCCATCGTGCTTTTATTTGTTCCAACCTCTATTTATATTACTCCTCTAAAACAGATGCATTTTAAGGGTAAGTGGCATATTCGACACAATTCAAAATTGATATAAGTTGAGTGTTGATGTTGAGCTTAAGTGTGTGTTTTTATTTATATCATAAAAGAAACCAATATGCCTGTTCCGTCACTGATCTCTATAATGTACTACACTGGATAGTGTATTCCTTACAATGTTTAACAGTTTTTGTGGTTCCAATTTAAGATGACAATTGGTGTAGGTGGTCAGCCGCATAGCGCCTGTTTGGCAACTTTCTCAAAACTGTGTTTTTTTTTTTCTATGGGTCTTGACAGCAAATTGTGAAAATTTATGAGAAATTTCACGTTACAAAACAGACCTATAAGTCGACGTCTTTGTGATTGATGGGAATTATGTGTGAAAGTAAAACGAATTGAAAAATAAATTTTTGTAGTGTTTTTTTTTTTTTTTTTTTAATAATTATATAGAAAACTTTTAACTGTCTTGAACTTAGAATTACTTTGTTTTATGTTTAGTTTTTGTTTGTTTTGTTTTATCTTCTTCCAATAGTTTTAAAACTCGAACTTGCCTATATTTTCTCACACTGAATACATTCATTGGAAAGTGGACATACATGAAATTTTCTGCCTCACTTCAACGTCATTATAAAGAACGAAACAACATCTGCAAACTGTCAAAATAAATCTACTTTTTAATCTTTTTGTGCGGTGGAAACACCAAATAGATTTATTTAATCTAAACTGAGATAAACCTTCGGTGGAAACATAGTATAACTCACACAAGTTTGAAGAAAGGCTCAGTTTTTCCACGATATACCCGTTCCTCTAATTTCTTCTTCTATGGAAAAACCATATCAAGATTGCCATTCATATATAAATACTATATTTCTATTTTTTCCTTTTCTATTGCTATCTTCATTACTTTAAAATTAATAAAATGGTTGTGTTTTTGTACGTTTAAAGGGAGTAATGGACGTTCTTATTTTTCACGGACAATTTCTGCAGTAAAATTCTTTTTCAGCTTGGAAATAACGCGAAACCAATGCTCTCGAAGTTTTAAAATGCGAACGCATTTAACTGTAACGTTTTACTAATGTTCGATAGTAAAACTTATTTATTTTTAATTATCAACCGTCAATTATTTCCTTTACAAATTAAACACACTTTACTTCACTTCAAATTGTGTTATTAGTCTTCAATCTCAATAATATGCAACTTTAATTCACTTCCGGATAATTTTAGGCCGTGTGCGAATCCGTTAAAAATTTCGATAAGATTTGATCCCACATTAAATTGTGACGTTTCTTCAGTGGTGAATACAATTTCATCTTTTTGCTGTGTGAATTCTATTAAATGGGATTTTTTGAATTCTAATACTTTTCTTCCGTCCGAGAGTTTTGGAAAAAAGTAGACCACATTTTTTTGTAATAAATCTCACGAGTTAAAAAATTAAACGCCCATTCTAATGAGTTCAAAGAGAGTTCTCTCACCCTGGACCTGTTATAAAGAACGCTTATGATTCGCATTCTGTTGCAAGCAGCTGCAGATCGAAAACACAAGACGCAAAAAACTCTGGCCGCTTGTGGAGGTCACGATGAGCTGGCAACTTTATTTAATTATTGAATGCTTGTTATCATTGCCGCAATTAGCAAATGTTATTCTTCAGATGAATAAAGGGGATCAATCCATTCATCTTTGAGATGTAATGACCTTTTGTATGGAGACTTTTCATTCAGAACGATGTGTTTTTCTAAGAATTTAATTTTAACCACCAGATCCGGGGTTCTAATTTGGTTCTGGTTCTGGTACAAAAGCTTTCTAGAAAGTTCCATTCCAGTTGCCAACCGTTTCCACTATATACTCTACTTAGAGAGAGATGGCATTCTCTCCACTCGGGAATTTCTATTCCAGTTGTCAAATTATTTCCCCTGGGGAAATTTTGTTAGGTGGTTGTTTTGCTAATTACTCTAAGGCCGTGTGCGAATTCGTTTAAAATTGCGATTAAATTTTATCCGACATTAAAATTTGACAATTCTACGTACAGATTCACCTCACTAGTGTCAAAAATTAATCTTTGGATAAAATTTAACGCGATTTTAACCGAATTCACACACGGCCTAAGAGAAGGTTTACACTTAGCTCTTCGTAATTCCGAAAGTAGTTAAGTACTGATTTAATTGTAACAAAACATTTGTCCTTATTGAGCGCGGATTATTCGAGTATTTTTGGATTTCCACGTCATAATTAATCGAAACACATTGCGCGGTGTTGTAACGCCATTTGATTATAGTTCTATTGATCGATTTTTATAAAAGTATCAATTCCAAAATAATAAGAACGAGTTTACTCTTTAAGTGCAACAAAAACTATAAAATATTTGAGCAGGAACAGGGTATGTATTTAGTGCGGCCCTACGAACTAACTCCCAAAAAATTATTACCGTTCTTTTAATTGCAGCCTGCATTTAGTATGGCATCACATCGACAAGAATACAATTGGGTGGTTTCGATGCCAGCGATTTTTACCCGCGCCAGAATGCGAATAAAGTGATTGAAAGCGATTGAAATTTTAAGTTGTCTACAAAATAAGCGATACAGCTATATTAAGCGATTTTTGAGGAAAAATTAATATAGTGGCATTCAGTCACAAAAGTGAAGTAATTAGTGGTGTAAGGAATCGTTAGTAATCGTTACTTTGTAACGATTACTTCAAGTAATCAAAGTAATCGATTACTTTTCCTAGTAACGATTACCAGGTTTACCGGTAACGATTACCAGTAACGATTGCTTACTTTTGATTACTTTTGGATTTGATTACTTTTGATTACTGTTGGATTTGATTACTTTTGATTACTTTTGGATTTGATTACTTTTGATTCCTTTGGGATTTGATTACTTTTCGTTACTTTTAGAATTTGGTATCCAAAAGTAGGTAATCATTTCATTGCAAAAGAGGTCTGAAAGTCGAGAAAAAATAATCTTTTATGTATAAAGACCAATCAATATTTTAAAACTGATAGGGTTATGAAAGAAACATAATTTTCAAATCAGGGTGGTCCATAAAAATGTCATTATCGTTATTTCATGAGCGATTGTAATGAAACTAACAATGGTAATAGCTGAGATAGAGTTATGAAAAAAAAAAATATTTTCAAATCAGGGTGGTCCATAAAAATGTTATTTTCGTTATTTCATGAGCGATTGTAATGAAACTAACAATGGTAATAGCTGAGATAGAGTTATGAAAGAAAAAAATATTTTCAAATCAGGGTGGTCCATAAAAATGTCATTTTCGTTATTTCTTGAGCGATTGCAATGAAACTAACAATGGTAATAGCTGAGATAGAATTATGAAATAAAAAAATATTTTCAAATCAGGGTGGTCCATAAAAATGTTATTTTCGTTATTTCATGAGCGATTGTAATGAAACTAAAAATGGTAATAGCTGAGATAGAGTTATGAAAGAAAAAAATATTTTCAAATCAGGGTGGTCCATAAAAATGTCATATTCGTTGTTTCTTGAGCGATTGCAATGAAACTTACAATTTTTATAATAACTGAGATAGAGTTATGAAAGAAAAAAATATTTTCAAATCAGGGTGCTCCATAAAAATGTTAATTTCGTTATTTTATGAAGAAAAACATATTTTTAAATAACCTCTATAACCTCTTTATGTAAATTTCATTGAAATCGCTCAAGGAAGAACAAAGATGACTTTTCTATGAACCTTATTCTAAAATATTTTCTTCCTTCATAACTCTATCTCAGCTTTTACCCCTGTTAGTTTTATTGCAATCGCTCAAGAAATAAAAATGACATTTTTATGGACCCTGATTTGAAAATATTTTTTTCTTTCATAATTCTATCTCAGCTATAACCCCTGTAAGTTTCATTGGAATCGCTCCAGAAACAACGAAGATGACATTTTTATGGACCACCCTGATTTGAAAATATTTTTTATTTCATAATTCTATCTCAGCTATTACCCCTGTTAGTTTCATTGCAATCGCTCAAGAAATAACGAAAATAACATATTTATGGACCACCCTGATTTGAAAATATTTTTTTATTTCATAATTCTATCTTAGCTATTACCTCTGTTAGTTTCATTGCAATCGCTCAAGAAATAACGAAAATGACATTTTTATGGACCACCCTTATTTGAAAATATTTGTTTCTTTCATAATATATTATGTACATAAGAGATTATTTTTTCTCGGTTTTTAAATCTCTTTTAAAATGAAATGATTACCTACTTCATTTTGGATACCGAATTCCAAAAATAACGAAAAGTAACCAAATCCAAAAGTAATCAAAAGTAATCAAATCCAAAAGTAATCAAAGTAATCAAATCCAAAAGTAATCAAATCCAAAAGTAATCAAAAGTAATCAAATCCAAATGTAACGAAAAGTAATCAAACCCAAAAGTATCAAAAAGTACTCAATGTAACTGAGTCCGAGATCTGAAATATGAAATGTCTAATTCGTGCATGATATTAAGGGTAATGATTCCTGGGATCATTCTAAAGAAAAAATTGTACCATCAAAAAAACGTATCTCCCCCCCCCTGAGGCGGGGAGGGGCAATTTCTGAGAAATTGACTTAAAATGGAAAAAAACTTGTTTAAAATTAACGAAGGGGCCTACAATGATGTACTATGGCTTTTTTGAAAGAAAATATTCTTTTCTTTTATTAACTTTTTAAATAAAATTCTTTAAATGATTTGTTTTTGAGAAACTAAAATATAAATTCAAAATTTTTGAAAAAAAATTGTGAAGTTTTTTTTGCAAGTTGATTTTTTTCAAAATGTTGCTTTAAGTGCCATTGTTTTAATTAATGTTCAATGCTCCTGTCAAATCTCAGTAAAATATTGAAAACCAGATGTAAAAATCTTTTTTAGTTTTTGAGAAATTAAAAAAAAAAACGAAAAGTACTTAAGTTTGTTTTGTTATGTTTATGAGAAAAAAAAAATTAAAAATCAGAAGTTATAAAAAAACTGTTTCCAAAATCATCCCATAAAATAATTTAATTTTCTTAGCCTCTTTGAATCCAAAATTGTTTTTTTTTTAATTTAGAAAATTTTAGTTGCTTATTATAAATTGTTGCGTTACGTATTCTGCTGCAGGGAGCAAATTCTCGCGCACGTTTTTACATTATCAAAACGATATTTATTTTACAGCATTTTTGAAGAGTTTTGAAATCAGTATTTTGACTAATCAGAATTTTTCTATACAGAATTTTAACAAACAGTATTTTGGCATACAGTATTTTGAGTACATTATTTTGCCAGGGTTCAGGAAAATTTAATTTATGTACATGTTGATGCACTATTTAATATATGCACAATATTATATTCTTCAATGTATTTATTTTATTTTATTGAAGGTTTATAAATAATATTTATCTACAGACCTACACCGCTACACGAATTTATTTGTTTATTTTTAAAATCACGACAATCACACATTGATTTTTCACCAAAAATATTCACTATTTATGCCTATAATCACTGAATTTATGCAATTTAAAAACAAAAATTTATTGTTAATTTTTCCTAAAAAAAGTAATCAAAGTAATCACTCAAAAGTAACGATTACTTCGGAAAAAGTAACGAAAGTAACGATTACCTAAAAGTAACGACTTTTTACATCACTAGAAGTAATACTAGAAATAGTAGAACACAAGTTTGTAGAGTATATTCACTCTCACAAACGTATAGCATAGCAACGCCTGAACTCGCTTACTCCGAAACCGTAGCCTAATTATGCGAAATCGCCCCATTTGCTAATTGCCAAAATAAAAATTTAAAAGTGCAATAAGAAGGCCTTATTTCTCTTTGCCAACGAGATATATGTAAGGGCAATTGTTGAAATTTTATACATATGAACAACAAACTTTAAAACTCTGTTTCTAATAGCTGAAAGCAAATTGAAAAAAAAATGTCTTCACTTTTGATACATCTACTGATCATATCATGGTCTGGTCGATTGACAACCCTCTGCTGAACGTTTTTTGTCTACAATTTTTCCCTCGAATATAACAAAAGCAAGGAAAAAAGTGGGTGTTTAGGGTGTCTAAGGGGGTATACGGCAATTGAAGCTTATATGACTGTTTTATTTAATCTTTAATGGTTTTGCTTACATTTATTCGCATTTTTTCATAAATAAATAAACTGTGTCTGTGCTCAAAAAGTTTCTCCTTATATAGTGAGCTGAGACGTTCGAGACTCTACCCGAAAGTACTGGCACAAAAGCCATCTAGAAGGTTCCATTCCAACGAGAGAGATGGCAGTCTTTCCATTCAGCTTTAAAGCTCTATCTTTCTTAAAAGCTCTTTCTTAAAAACTCCACAAAATTACACAAGTTGGCGCTGATGTCACATGAGAGCATATTAGGCGGCAATTCAAGTAAAGGAGTGGTTACATCGTTAAATTGCCCTGCTCTTAAGATTGATCGTCACGAACAATTCCGTCACTCCTTTCACCACTATAACGATGTACACGGTCACAATCAAGGCCGTAGCTAGACAAATATTTTGGGGGGGGGGGGGGGGGTTATGACTTTTTGATATGATATGAGGATATGAGGACCTCTTACAGTAATTCAACAAACTGTTGAACTTCTCAGTCAACTTTTTTTAAAAATCAAACTTGCAAATTTTGAAAATATATGTGGGAAATTCAGTGATGTAGTCCATGGTACAATAAAATAAACATAGAATTTGATTTTTACTTAATATTTTTATATCTATTACTCATTCATCATCACAAAACGAGTATTTATCACAAAAAATAACATCACATAAATATCTATACGTAGGTATTAAAAGTATTTTTTACAACAGCAAATTAAGCTGTCTGGCCTTCTGTGCAGCAAACACATCTATAACCTCTTCAGTATTGATATCAATTTCTGTATGAATTGACATCAAAGCTAATCCTGTCAGTCTTTCATCGCCGGATATGTTTTTAATCTCTTCATCGTTGAAAATGTTTGTTGGTTGCATCTTTGAAGAGCTTCTATTGCATTTTTCGCACGGTCTTCTGGTAATTGTTGGTGGCATTTTGTCTTCCATAGTAAGAACTCAGCCTCCATAGTGTCCCAATCCAAAAATTTCTTATACAATTTAAAATTTTCTTCATTAAAATTAGTTTCATTTTTACCGATAGTCGATGGTATTAAAATATACAAAGAAGAAAGTGTCGACTTATGATTCTCGAATCTCATTTTAAGTTGACTAATAAAGTCATCTAAGAGAGGAATCAAAATTGTTATCCTAAAATAGGTCTCTGGATCTGTCGTGCGTATGTTGGACCTATTCTGTTGTCTTCCCACAACTCGAGGAATTTTTATTTTTTCTTCTGAAACACTTGATAATTCTTCTGCTATCTGGAAAATTTATTGAATTCCAAAATAACATCCTCTCGAATTTTTTGGAATCTGTTTGATATCAATTCAATATGTTCCAGAGCAGATACCAAGTCGCATGAAGGGGAGTGTAAGATCTTGCAAAGCGGCAATGAGTATGTAAATAAAACACTCAAGCTGCACAAACTTATCAAAAAATCTCGATAACATTTTTGGAATTCTTCCCCAATCCTCACAAGAAAAGTCACAACGAAACTCACAACATCGAAGTTGAATTTTGAATAAATTGAATAAATACGTTTGCATAGTATATTTTTCCAAAACAGAAGTAAAAAATCTTTATAGAAATTGTTTGGAGAGCTATTTGCGTCCCCTGAAGTTCTGAATAGCCGTCGGACAGCGGCGATGGATGGTGGTGCAATGATTCGTTTTAAAGAAAATATTGTGCTATTGTAAAAACTTTTTGATTAATTTGCAGATAAATCGAATCGATTCCCATTTTACTTTATTTTAGCACTCACAAATCTCGAAAGGTGCAATTTTTTAGCAAAATATATAGAATGTCAGGTCAAAATGGCAAACACATGTAATTTGTGAGTTGTGACCTGCTCTGAAGCAGATCAAAATTTCGAATGTTTTTGTGACTCTCACAAGTTGTGACTTTGGGGGAGAATACGAAAAAGTCACAAAATTAATTTCACCACCTCTTATGACCTGTAAGGTATCAGTGATGGCGGGGAGAATCGGGCTTTTAGTGCAGAAATTTGGGAAAAAATTTTAATAAAAAGCTATAATAAAAAAAAATAAGTTCTAAAAAAAAAAAAAAATTCGGGGGGGTTCAAACCCCTGTGAACCCCCCCCCCTGGCTACGGCCTTTGGCACAATGAACTACTTTTAGTTTGCCTCTTGCCCCTCTCTGTATACGGTAGACCACATCATTGATTCTCTTCACAACAGTATAAGGCCCTTCCCAGTTTTGTTGAAGTTTTAGTGACAGTCCCTTTTGTCGATGGGGATTATAAAACCACACGAGGTCTCCCTCTTGAAATGCTGTTGGCTGTTGTTGTTACTCGGGCATCATAACGTGTTTTCATCCGATCACTGGTTCGTTGATGAATGTCAATGAGCCTTTCTTTGAGGTTATCCACATATTATTCTGTTCGTTGTGGCTCAATGGTCCGGCATCCAAATTTCACCTCACTAGGCAGTCGTATTGACGTTCCAAATAAGATTTCGGATGGTGTATGTCCTGTCGAGCTATGTACTGCACTCCTATATGCCATTAGGAATAATGGAATATGTCTATCCCTGTCTCGTTGGTAGTCGCCAACAACCTTAGATAGACGTTCCTTTAGCGTCCGATTGAATCGTTCGACCATCCGATCAGATTGTGGATAAAGCGGCGTTGTCCTCGTCTTTTCAATGCCACGAGCGAAAAAACTTCCTGGAAGATGTTAGATTCGAAGTTCCTTCCTTGGTCGGAATGAAGTTCCATAGGTACGCCGAACCTGCGAGTCCCATTGTGCCCAATATGCTTTCAGAGCCGGACTTCTGTCGGAAATGTCACACCACTCTGGTTTTGGTGTTCTTTCCACGCAAGAATAGGCTCTATATCCGAGTCTTCTTGTTGGGCAGTCCTAAGTTCCTTATTACTCCAACCGTAAATGGGATCAGCTCTTATTCGTTGGACGGCAACCAACTCCTTTTCTTCTTGACGTGTGCAATGCTTGCAGTCCTATTGGCAAGGTCGTCGAGAAAATGGGTCTGCGTTTGAATGCATTTTTCCTCTTCGATGTTGAATTTGGTAATCATATGTCTGCAGTCTCTCGATCCACCTTGCTACTTGACCTTCAGGATTTTTAAAGTTCAGAAGCCAACAGAGTGCTCCATGGTCTGTTTGGAGAAGGAATTTCTATCCATAGATGTATATATGGAAGTGTTTTGTTGCCAATTCCACAGCTAAAAGTTCCCTTCTGGTCACACAATAATTTCGTTCTGATTTCGAGAGTACCTTGCTGTAGTAGGCGACCACTTTTTCTTCTCCGTCGTAGACTTGTGACAATACAGCTCCAATTCCAACATAACTTGCATCCGCGTCGATAATGAAAGGTTTTCCTGGAGTCGGGTAGGTCAGCACAGGAGCGTTACATAAACGCAGCTTTAGTTCCTGAAAGCTTTTCTCACACTCTCCTGACCATTTGAACGGCTTTGCCTTTTCTGTAAGCTGATGCTAGCTTTTGGCGATTCCAGCAAAATTCTTCACAAAACGCCGGTAATACGTGGCTAGGCCAAGGAAGCTTCGGAGTTGGTGTTTGTCCTGTGGTGTTAGCCAATTCTTTACAGTGTCAACTTTTTCAGAATCAGTCTTTACTCCTTGGGATGAGCCTCTGGAATACCGCTCTTAGGTTGTCACAATGATCGTCAAAGGTTTTTCCATATACGATGACATATCGTCTTAATAGACCAAGAAAGATTTCCATGTTAGTCCTTGTAAAACGCACTCCATTAAACGCTTAAATGTTTCCGGAGCGTTACATAGTCCAAATAGCATCACTTTAATTGCCACAACTTCTTCAACTTCAGCTTGTTTGGCCAAGGGGAGACGTCTTGCTGGTTGACGAATCGGTCTTGCATCTCCAGTATCGATCCGATGTTAAACAAGTTGTGTACGACCATACTGCCCACTAGGTGAAGAAAATATGTCAGCATACTCAGGAAGAAGGCTTCCAGCAACACTAAGCTGATGTTGAATTAGATTGGTTATGTTAAGGATTCTGGCCTTTAATTCTTGGGAGCTCACAGGGTCTTGTGTGTCCATTTCTGTGATCTTAGTTATCGCTGACACGGATTCACATTTTCCAATTATATCTCCTATCCTCAGCTTACCTTCGTACGGTTTGATGTTCAGAATCCGCACAGGCACCATGTTGTTCTTTGGTGCCACAAGAGTCTTCCCAACGATGATGTTTTGGGAGCCTTGGTCAGTATCTGGTTCCACCATGAGGTATCGATGACCACCCAAATAGCCTTTTATTTTAGTCCAAACGAACCCTTCAGAAGTAGACAGCAAATATATGTCTTCTTTGATGACACTTCTAAGAGTTGATGTTTTTTCGTCACCATATACCATAGGAACCCTGCTGTGAAAGTGATTTGTTCAATTTTAATATCGCTCCTACAATTTATTTTAATTAATATAGTAAAAATTACAAATTAATCAAATAAAGTTGTTAATTTTTTAATTTCTTCTGCTGTCGGAAAGTGTTAATATAACAGGTAAACACTGTTTAGTATTTATTTAAACAAGTTTTTTACAACCCTACCTGTCACATGACCGACAACAAACGAAAATTAAACCAAACTTCTCCAGAGGAAAATCGTAACTCCAAAACTTCATCCATCAATAGAACACCGAAAGTAAATAAAACTCGAGGAATTATGTCTATTTCTGAAAGCGATCTCCATAAGATTAAATCAATAATAGATGAATCTCTGCAAACTGAGCTTGGAAAGGCAACCGCCAAATTAGCTACGAAAGAAGATCTCATCAGGTTAAACGCAGAAATAAATTCGCTGCGAATAAAAAATGAAGATTTAACCAGACAAATTCTCCAATTTGAAGCCAAATGTAATATGCTTGAAGAGGAACTGGAGATGCAGGGTCGAGAAGTCAAAGGAAAGAACATCATTCTTACTATGCCAAATGATAACTCTGACGCGCAAGCTAAAATCCATGCAATAACCCAACTCCTTCTTGGTGAACAACATGAAATGCCAGAGACAACGAAGTTAAGCGAAAACGTAAATATAATTAAATACAAAATCAACACCGGAGCTAATGGAAATGTAATAAAAATGCTGCGAAATTCTTCAAAGCTCAAAGGCACAGGTGCTTATATTCAACGTGATCTCACGAAGCAATCTCAACACAAACGGCGAATCCTTCTGAGCTATCGAAAAATAATCAAAACAAAAACACCAACAGAACGAGTACAAATCAAAAATAACTCTTTATTAGTTTCTGATAAATTATTTTATTTAAACAATAATAATATATTGCAATTTAAAAATGAAGACGGAGAAAAACACCTGCGAGATATGTTCGGGGAGCTTGATTTCAAAGATGTCAAATTGGTATTGTTGTCAAATATACGTCATAATAATTGGTCGAAACCAGTTGTTGATACCTCTTTGCCAGGGATGCCACTTTTTCAAAAACTACCAAATTCTTGTACGTCATAACTTAATTGAAAATGTGATGCCGTCAGCCCAATATCTTTATGTACTTGTAATATTTTATCATATAACGTATCAGGTGTTAATAATAAATTGTTATTTGTAGATTTCTTTAATTATGTCAAAAGTTTCGATATATTTAGTTTGTATGAAACACATGTAAATTACGAAAATTTAAACAAATTCACAAAATATTTTAATGGGTATAAACTTATATCAACTGCAGCTGTTAGAACATATTCAAAAGGCCGCGCAAGCGGCGGTTGTTTATACGGAATAAAAACATCGCTACTTAAACTCTACGATTTTGAAGAAATTAAAGGTTCAACAGTCATCAAACTTTTAAATAGGAATGATATGTACATTGTACCTTTTTATATAAATTGCAATAAGTGGACTGATGACCATGAACGACTGAACAACATTATGCTGCACTTGTCAAATAAGAGCGTTTTAGCTATCGGTGATTTTAATGCAAGAACCAGCAATCAACAGATTACCTCAATCCGAAGTACCGATAATCCTTGTTTAATTCGAAATACTAGAATTTCCAAAGATATTGTATGCAATCAAAACGATGCAAAACTACTTGAAATGTTACAAATGTACGACTGTACAATTTTGAACGGATCTACCAATGGAGACACTGAAGGTCATTACACTTTTATTGGAGGACAAGGTAAATCTGTTATTGATTATTGCGCGGTAAATGGTGATTGGAATGATTTAATAACAAAATTCGAAGTACAATGCAAGAACTTTTCTGATCACTTACCTATTACTGTGGAATGGTCATATGGAATAGCATCACAGCAAAGGAACCTCTAACTTATACCTCGAATTAAATGGAAACCGGATGATTTATTTTTATATCAAAACAAATTAAATAACAACCTTTCGAGATTAGATGTGGTACCCGAATCAACTGAAGCACACTCTAACCAACTCATAGTCTGTATAAGGGAATCTGCATCAATCACAGCCACAAATGAGTGCAAAAAGTTCAAAAATAAGTGGTTTGACAGTGAGTGCATGTTTGCACGAAATAAATCATTTGCTCTTTTCAAAGCAATGAGGAATTCAAACTTCAACTGTCAAAACTTAAAGAACTGGTATATCGAAGCCAGTTATTACTATAAAAGATTATGCTCAAAAAAGAAAACGGAATTCTTAAACTATCAAGCTCAAGCTCTTGGTCAAACAAAAAACTCAAAAGAATTCTGGAAGATAACCAAAGAGATAAATGGATTGAACTTTATGATTGGAACCGGTGTGTCTGCTGACGTTCTCTCCTCCCACTTCAAAAAACTACTCAGCGGCAAACCTAGTCACTATTTTTCGTATGCGGAACCTCAAGTCAATGATGAAATCCTAGATAATGAAATATCTTTAGACGAAGTACAAGCTGTAATCACTAAATCGAAAAACGGTAAAGCACCTGGCGAAGACGGCGTTCCATATGAATTTTTCAAAAACGCATCTCCAACATTCATAACTCATCTCAAATCATTCTTCAATAAAGTTTACCAGAACGAGGATGTTCCTTCATCTTTTAAAATATCTGTCATATTCCTGATTCATAAAAAAGGAGACATGAATAACGCAGAAAATTATCGAGGAATCTCGTTCATGAACGTAATGGCAAAACTGTTTTGTGGTATACTTGCTAATAGACTTGAAAGATGGGTAGAAACCAAAAACATTCTTACGGACCTTCAAGCTGGATTCAGAAAGGGGTTTTCAACAGTGGACCACATTTTTACCCTTTCATCTATTGAAAAAGCATTTCAAGCTCGAAACAAAAATAAAATAAAAATAAAATATTTATTGCTGTCGTTAAATCTACGCTTTGCTATGCAGACGAAGTATGGGGAATTGACGAGTATGAAGTGATAGAAAAGTTTCATCGAAATTTTCTGAAAAAAACTGTTTAATCTACCTCTAAACACACCAAATTTTGCGTTATACCTGGAAACGGGTCTACCTAAGCTTTTCACTAGCACCCTTATATCACAGGCTGATTACATCGTAAAGGTACTGTCTCATCAGGATGCCCGTCTAGCAAAAAAAATGGCTATATATGAAATAAGGAACGGAGATTGGTGGATGCTGAAGTGGAAAAGTTTAGGCCAAGTTTAGGCCAACTTACAGAACCTGAAGGAGCAGTTCTATCGCATAATTCAAGCCCACGAAAATTCTATTCGCGATGGGTTCATAAAAAAGGCTTGTGATTCGGAAAGCAGAATCTTATATTCACAACTGAAACATAATTTAATGGAAACAAATTACTTTAATGACTCAATGAGCTACAGAGAAATATCTTTAATATTCAAAGCCAGATGCGAATTTCTGGCCCTCAACGGGTGTCCGTACAAAGGAAGTTTCAACCAATTTTGTTCACTGTGCAACTTGAAAGCCAAAGAAGATTGCTTCCATGTCGTGAGTATATGCCCAATTTTCACACCACATCGACTCACATACTTCGGGAAGAAAACGATGACAATGAAAGAAACCATTTCAGTGCTGAATGAATCCGATTGGAAAATACTTTACCGTTTTTTGAGAGATATCTATAAATATAGAATGTTATTAATAACTGAATTTGAATAGATACATTTATTGCCACGTAATTTATTGTAGAAGCAAATTGTAAAAAATAAACCTGCCAACCGAGCTGACGGCAATGCCATAGCTTTTAAATTCATTAAAATATGTAACTCAATGTACCAAAAAATAAGCAATAAAATGAATTATTTACTTACTTACTTACTTACCAAAGGAATCTCTATATTTTGGTAATTAAGAACTTGCTTACCGATATCCAGAATTATTCCGTGTTCTTTCATGAAGTCGATTCCAATGATGCACTCGTCACATATATCTGCTACCAAAAACAGATGTGAAAACTCGAGTTCTGCCAAACCTGTGTCGATTGTAGCCACGTGTTTCTTGCCGTTTAAAGTCGCCTCCACAGTCAGACCTGTGTTGTTTCGTTTAGTCTGTGAGACCTGGATAGTAGTTCTGGGGCCATCGATATCAGTAACCACCTTCTGCCCCTCGAAGTTGGTTCTTACAAGGTGCGCAGGAATGTTGATGTTATTGCTTACCTGCTCTCGAGTATTATTTCTACTTCCACAATGTTGACATGCCACAATGTTGGTGGCAATCTGCACTGGCGCTGGAGATGTCCGGTCTTGTTAAAGTTCCAGCATCGAGCAGGTCCGTCTAGCTGACTTCTTTGGAATGCGATTCTCTGACAGGAGCATTTGTCAACTTCTATTTCTCTTACCCGATGGACTCCTTGTGAAGCCTGTTCTGCTGCTTCCACAGTTAGAGCGAACGCCAATGCTTCAGGAAGCGTGCGTTTTCCGGCATATCGAATCGCTCGCTGAAGGTTGATAAGGGCAAGCGTCAGAGCTATGAACTTGTCTTCGTTATCCCATCCATTTGTTGCTGCAGCTGCCTCAAACTGTTTCTTGTAAATCGACCAAGAAGTTTGTCCATCAAAGGTTGGCGGATGCATTTCCTTTCGCTTTGGAAGTTCGCCAGAATTTTCTCGAATCTTCATTTTTCGAACCTTCTCCAACTCCTTGGTAATGCTTTCAAATTTGTCTTCGGTCTTCTCGAATTTGGCTTCTACTGTCGAAAATTGTTTTTCGACACTCTGGTCAAGTGCAACAAATTTGTTTTCGAAGGCATCAAGCTTACCTTCGAGAAGATTTTTGTGTTCTTCAAGAAGATTCTTTTGTTAACTTCTTTGTTCTTCGAATCGCTGGAGAGAATTTTGTTCTTGTTTTTTCGAGAAGATTCTTTTGCTCATTGCGTTGATCTTCAAATCGTTCGAGAAGATTCTTTTGCTCTTTTCTTTGTTCTTCGAACTGGGTGAGCAGCAGAGCCATTATATTGGTCATACCTGAACTGGTACTTACTTGCTCTTCCTCCATTTCAATCGTGAAAATAAACGTGTCTGGGTTTTCACCTTGTTGTCTTAAATGTTCCTGCAGACGAATAATGAGGTCATTTTTTGATCCAGCAATTGGAAGACCTCGTTTGTTTAGTTCTGCTTTAAGTTCAACACAATTTAAATCATTTAAAATTTTACCCATTGTCCTTTTTATTTTAAGTTAATTTACTTAACTGCACAGTTAAAATAAGTTTTATCCCTTATTCTGACACCAATGTAACGTTTTATCACGGTTCGATATAAAACTTATTTCTTTTTAACTGTTAACCGTCAATTATTTTCTTTTTAAATTAAACACATTTTACTTCACTTCAAATATTTTATTAATCATCAATGCAACTTAAATTCACTTCCGGGTACTTTTAACTTCGAACTTTACACTTTCGCTTTCAAGAATAAACTGTGTCTGTGCTCAAAAAGTTTCTCCTTACATAGTGAGCTGAGAGGTTCGAGACTCTACTCGAAAGTACTGGCACAAAAGCCATCTAGAAGGTTCCATTCCAACGAGAGACATGGCGTTCTTTCCATCCAGCATAAAAGCTCCATCTTTCTTAAAAACTCGACAAAATTACACAAGATGGCGCTGATGTCACATGAGAGCATATTAGGCGGTAATTCAAGTCAAAGAGTGGTTACATCGTTACAGTATTATAAAGGTGATAGTTTGGTTGTCTGTATGTTTGTGTCTCTTAATTCCGAAAATATGCACCTAATTGATTGTATGAGAATTAGTAGAGTGAGAGCTTGGAACATGAGCTTACCAAAAAACTTGATACTAAAAGTTATAAATTATAATATTATATAACTTTTCTAAAGTCTCAAATCTATGCAATATTTAAAAAAGGTAATCCAAGTTTACCGGAAAACTACAGGGAAATTTCTATTCTTCCGAGCATGAGAAAAGTTTTTACCCACATTCTTTATAATAGACTGATGGGGTGGGTGGAAGAGAATAAAATTTTGAGTCTTTATCAAGCAGGTTTCCGGCCTGGCCTTTCAACTGTTGACCAAATTTTTGCTCTACATAGCATCGCAAAAAGGTTTATCGAAACTAAAAAAAAGCTTTACACTTTTTTCGTAGATTTCAAGGCGGCGTTTGATACCGTGGATAGGAACTGTCTTTTGTATAAGCTATCATTAATGGGGTTATCCACGAAGTTCTTAAATTTGTACAAGAGTCTCATCAGCAACACGACGTCGGTTGTATCGAATGGTAGTTTTACTTCCACCTTCTTTAATACTAATGCCGGTGTTCCGCAAGGTTGTCCGTTAAGTCCGATAATGTTCGCTTTATTTATTGACGATATTTCGAACGATCTTCCTGAAGGTGTAAGGTATGGTGATTTACTTATAGTCCAGTCAACGAAGACCCAAAATCATAAAATAAATGAAATAAATCGTGTAGTCTGGATTATTGTTTTAAGTGGTAGGGGTGACCCCCAGGTATAACATACTAAAAGTCCCCAGCCCAGGCCCGCGAGCTTTAGACAGGAGGGGGGGTAAAGGTCCCCTTTTGTACTATTTCGTCAATATTTTGAAAACCAAGAGTATTAGTGGAAAAGTTTACACTACAATATGAAAGTAAATTAAATTTTCTTTAAAAAAGGTTTTAATTATATTTTTTCTAGGAGCAATACCAAGAGAGATATGGGGGGTACAAAAGTCAGAAAATCTGAAAAACCATGTTAGTGCGTTAAAAATTTAACGTTTTTTGATTAATTAATCCTGAAATTATAGAAAAGGTAAATACATATCGATTCATGATAATTCCATCAACTTGATGGGAGAGAGAGTATAAAGTTAAAGAAGGTGGTGAGAGTTAAAATATCATTATTTAATTTATTTGATACAGTGTTTTTTGTCATATGAAAAACACTGTATCTACATTGGTAAGAAGTATGCAATGTATTTCCAAGTTATTGACCAATACTTTGTGAAATAGTTTTAAGAGATATATCAAGAAAAAATTTGCTAAGGAGGGGGGGGTCTTGTTGCCCCCATTTATACGGGAGGGATCATTTTCTGAAAAAAATGGGTTAAAGTGCATAAGTAATCATTTAAAAACAACGGAAATATCTAAAATGCTATACTATAGCTTTTTGAAAATGCAAAAACCTATTCTATTATTTTACTGCTAAAGCAAATAATTTTAGTTAAAGGTTTTTGAAAAAATTGAATTTAAATCAAAAATTAAAAAAAAAAAAAAAAAAAACTTAACTTATAATAATTTTTTTTCAAAATTTTTTGTTATGAAGTACTAGATTTTCGTTTAGTATTTGATACTGTTTTTAATGCTTAGGTGAACCCTAAAAACTAGATGGCTATAAGTCTTTTAGTTTTAGAGAAAATGGAAAATTATGAAAGCTACTACTTTTTTAGATAATTATTTCTGTAGTGTAATTAGTAAATTCAAACGGTCAATATTGTAACGAAAAAAAGAATAAGTTAAAAAAATCATGTAGTCTGGATAACTTTTTTAAGTGGTTAGGGTGACCCCCAGGTACAGCATACTCAAAGTCCCCAGCCCAGGCCCGTGAGCTTTAGCCAGGAGGGGGGGGTAAAGATCCTCTTTTGTAGTTTTTCGTAAATATTTTGAAAACCAAGCGTTTAAGAAGAAAAGTCTACTCAACAATATGAAAGTAAATTAAATTTGCTACAGAAAAAGTTTTTCTTCATATTTTCGCTAGATATGATACTAACGGAGATGCGGGGCTTAGAAATTCAACAAGTCTAAAAAATCGGCAACTACTCTCTACAAATTTAATTTTTATTGATCAACTTACCTAACAAAACAAACCATAGAAAAAGTAGATACACCCTTATTCAGGTTTATTCAAAATAAGGTGAAGGGGGTAGGGGGTAACAATTTCCATATTCATTTTTTTAGTATCCCAGAAAATAAAAAAATTATGAACAAATTTTTTGTTATACATATATGTATCTCAAAACGTATCATTGGTATGATCTTCGTGATTTGGATAATCCATGTCATCATCGTTCTCAATGTCACTATCGTCTTGCATGTCCTGCACAGAAGGACCATTAGTACATGCACCATGGCATGACCCGCAAACAATGGAGCAAGGAATGCCAGCTTTTCTGCATCCACAACGTCCTCCACATCCCGTTTTGCAGGCGCAGAAAATATTATTTAATATTGTCTCCGGAGCTATAGGGTCAGTGGTGGTTACTGGGACGAGACAGCCGTCTGAACTCTTAGTATGCTGTACCTGGGGGTCACCCTAACCACTTAAAAAAGTAATCCAGACTACATGATTTTTTTAACTTATTCTTTTTTTCGTTACAATATTGACCGTTTGAATTTACTAATTACACTACAGAAATAATTATCTAAAAAAGTAGTAGCTTTCATAATTTTCCATTTTCTCTAAAACTAAAAGACTTATAGCCATCTAGTTTTTAGGGTTCACCTAAGCATTAAAAACAGTATCAAATACTAAACGAAAATCTAGTACTTCATAACAAAAAATTTTGAAAAAAAATTATTATAAGTTAAGTTTTTTTTTTTTTTTTTTTTAATTTTTGATTTAAATTCAATTTTTTCAAAAACCTTTAACTAAAATTATTTGCTTTAGCAGTAAAATAATAGAATAGGTTTTTGCATTTTCAAAAAGCTATAGTATAGCATTTTAGATATTTCCGTTGTTTTTAAATGATTACTTATGCACTTTAACCCATTTTTTTCAGAAAATGATCCCTCCCGTATAAATGGGGGCAACAAGACCCCCCCCTCCTTAGCAAATTTTTTCTTGATATATCTCTTAAAACTATTTCACAAAGTATTGGTCAATAACTTGGAAATACATTGCATACTTCTTACCAATGAAGATACAGTGTTTTTCATATGACAAAAAACACTGTATCAAATAAATTAAATAATGATATTTTAACTCTCACCACCTTCTTTAACTTTATACTCTCTCTCCCATCAAGTTGATGGAATTATCATGAATCGATATGTATTTACCTTTTCTATAATTTCAGGATTAATTAATCAAAAAACGTTAAATTTTTAACGCACTAACATGGTTTTTCAGATTTTCTGACTTTTGTACCCCCCATATCTCTCTTGGTATTGCTCCTAGAAAAAATATAATTAAAACCTTTTTTAAAGAAAATTTAATTTACTTTCATATTGTAGTGTAAACTTTTCCACTAATACTCTTGGTTTTCAAAATATTGACGAAATAGTACAAAAGGGGACCTTTACCCCCCCCTCCTGTCTAAAGCTCGCGGGCCTGGGCTGGGGACTTTTAGTATGTTATACCTGGGGGTCACCCCTACCACTTAAAAAAATAATCCAGACTACACGATTTATTTCATTTATTTTTCCTTCGTTGACTGGACTATTATTAAAGTATTACTCTACGCCGATGATCTCGTCATTTTGGCAGACAACCCCATAACTTTACAGTTACAAATAAATAAATTGAAACAGTTTTGTGATATGTGGAATCTGAAAATTAATGCGGCAAAATCAAAAATTATGATATTTGAAAACACTAGGCGAAGAAGAAGTCCACAAGAAGTGTGGACCTTGGAGCGTGAACACATAGAAATAGTGACGCAATACAAGTACTTAGGTGTTCTTTTTTCTAGCAATCTCGATTTTCGTCCCCATGTAAAGGAAAAATGCTTGACAACAAAAACGGCAATTAACCTAGTGTGGAATAAAATCTTTACTAATAAGTATGTTGATATTTCAGTAAAGTTTAAAGTCTTAGATGCCACTATAAATTCATGCTTATGCTATGCTAATCAAGTATTTAGCTTTCAAAATCTAGAGGGATTTGAAACTGTGCAACGTTACTATTTTAAATGCATTTTCAAACTTCCGAGCTGTACACCAACATATGCTATACATGTTGAGTCAGGCCTCCCCCCTATATTTCTAAGTCCCCTTTCACACGAAGATACTAGTTGCTGGTGATTTTTTTGACGTTTTCTTTAAATCTCCTTAACAATCTCTTGTACCTTTCACACGCAAGCAACAAAAACCCGGAGATTTTCTTTATTTCCCTTTTAAACTACCTTGGTTGAACGCACACAAACGTAGTGTAAAGAGAAACGTCAAAAAAATCTCCTGAATTTGTTGACCGGGGAGATTTCATTTCCCCCTCTTTCTTCCTGCCCTTCTCGCCTATGAACTAATTGTTGCCGGCAACTCAGTTGCCCTGTGTGAAAGGGGACTAAGAAATCTGAAATCTAGCGCTACTATATCGTAAAAGTCATGCAAAGGAGCAGTACAAATCTTCAAACACAAATGATTGAGTTGGCGTTCCGTCGACAACCGTCGCCATTTAAAGAATGGTACGATATAGCTAATTTTTATAATTTTGATCTGAATCTTTATCTTAACTCCAGCAAATTGGCTGGAAAAGTTCTACACTTGTATTTCGATGATTGATGATTCGTTATATCTTTAAGAATTTCGGAAGCGGAATCGGACCCTTGGGTGATCAAGATGAAGTCATGTGTAGATAAGAACCCTTTAGCATACCCATCATGAAGAGTGCAGGATGGGCGACTCTTCAAATATGTTAAAAATAGTCATGTAGTAGTTTATGAAGCTAGAGCAGAATGGAAGTTAGTTGTATGAAAAAAAGATAGGTTAGGAATTTTAGGTGAATGCCATGATAGTCCAATAGCTGGACACATGGGTGTTCGAAAAACATTCGCTAGGGTAGCTGAAAAGTATTATTGGCCGAAAATGAGGGGGGATATTACTAAATATGTTGGGAATTGCAAAACATGCCAACAAGTGAAGCCTGTGAACGATAAACCAGCTGGTTGTATGTATATTTTAACTGTTGTTGATTATTTTACAAAATTTACTCTTTTATTTGCATTACGTTCTGCAACTGCTAAGGCAGTTTGTAAAGAATTAGAAGACAACGTCTTTTTGTTGTTTGGTGTTCCGAAGTGGATCGTGTGTGACAACGGTCCCCAGTTTCGCAGTAGGGAACTGAAAACGCTTCACAGATTAGGTTTACAGCGCATTATCACCCGCAGGCAAATCCGGCTGAGCGCATTAATCAAATAATTAAAACAACTCTTCGAGCATATGTATGTATCTGAAAATCGATTCGTCATTCATTTAAAGCTAAAAATAATGATGGAAAAAGTCCTGTGTTGTGTTGTTATCCTTTACCATTAAGATCCTTAAGAAATGGTTTACGTTTCGTTAAAATGTAAACACATTTCTTGAGAGGAAAGGGTGGGATTTGTTACGGTAAAATTCACCGCAACAATGACCAGTCTTCTAAGTAATCCTCTTTCTTTCTTTTTTTACGTTGCGGCTGCAAAATACTGGCGAGGTTGAGGGCAACCATAGTACCATCAGCCATTGGTGTATATAGCCAGAATTTTGCAATGTGTGTGTGTGTGTGTGTGTGTGTGTGTGTGTGTGTGTGTGTGTATGTGTGTGTGTGTGTGTGTGTGTGTGTGTGTGTGTGTGTGTGTGTGTGTGTGTGTGTGTGTGTGTGTGTGTGTGTGTGTGTGTGTGTGTGTGTGTCTCAGTGCTTGAAATCATCGGGATTTTCTGTTAAGGGACAGAGAGGCCTTGAATTTAAACACGCTTCAATTTGCGTTAAAAGCGTGGTGAGTTCCTCGAAAGTGAGTGTCCCATTTCCGACAACTCTTTTGAAGTGGTGCTTGAAACTCTTAACACCGGCTTCCCATAATACTCCAAAGTGGGGAGAAGCAGGGGGAATGAAATTCCACCTTGTTCCCTGTGATGTTAGCACTTCAGCAACTTCCTTCCAGTCGTGTTTGGCGTCTCTCAAAAGACGGTGAAGCTCAGCCTTAGCGCCTATGAAGTTGGTACCGCAAACACTGTAGATCTGGCTACAAACTCCTCGTCGTGATGTAAAGCGTCGAAGCGCAGCTAGAAACGCTTGGGTAGTGAGGTCACTTACTGCTTCTAAATGGATGGCCTTCGTTGCGAGCCAGACAAAAATGGCAAAATAGCCTTTATAGCATTTTGCTCCTCTGGCTTTTCCAAGCTCGGATGCTAATCGGACGAGCGTAATCAACGCCTGTATGGCAGAATGGTCTGGATATAGTCACTCTAGCTGATGGTAACTCTCCCATGAGTTGATGAGCTGGTTTGGTCCTATACCGGTAGCATATAACACAATTGTGTACATATTTTGTAACCGCTCGCTTCGTTTGAAAAATCCAGTACCTTTTCCGGAGATAACCCATCATCAGTTGAATGCCTCCGTGAAGAATATTCTCATGTGCTTCATGAAGAATAAGCTTGGTAAAATGATGAACTGATTCCAGGATGATTGGATGCTGTTGATCATAGAACAGGTTAGCGTTCTTCAATCTTCCACCGACACGTATGATTCCGTAAGAATCTACGAATGGATTTAGAGATGCCATGCCTCTGGATTTCAAAATACCATTAGGAAACATTTCCAGTTGAGCGATTTTAGCTAATATTTTTGTTGCCTCGTCGAGTTTCTTTGGTGAAATTGGTCCAATTTTCCAGTCGGGTATGTATTTCCTCAAATTATTGATAAAACGTAAAATCATAGCAACAATACGTATTAACTTGGGCATTTCAGACATCCTATACATGAGCTCATTGATTGGCGGAACAGTCTGTTCGATATGATGAACTTGTATTGTTGGCTGTTTGGGATATTGAAAATTCCAATAATCGCGCAAAAAGTCGGGTCCATTCCACCATAACGTGTTGTTCAGCAAAGCCGATGGTAAAACTCCTCTGGAGACTAAATCTGCAGGATTGAACTGAGTGTGAACATGTTTCCATATTTTGACGGAAGTCAATCTCTGTATTTCGCCAACTCTGTTCGCACAAATGTCTCCCATTTTGTTGGTGAAGCTCGAATCCATGAAAGGGTGATGGTTGAATCCGTCCACGCAAACTTCTTAATGATCTTGTTTCCGAAGACCTGAGTGACGTGATCCAGTAATTTTGCCAACATCACAGCACCGCAAAGTTCCAATCGAGGAATGCTTACTGGCTGAACGGGAGCAACTTTCGATTTTGCGATGAGAAGGTGCATTTTGGTTTGGCCTTTCTCATCTTCAACGCGTAGATAAATTGCTGCACCGTATGCCTTTTCGGATGCGTCGCTGAAGCCGTGTAGCTCTACTCGAGACAGCTCGCCACTCGTTTGAACCCATCTTGGAAATTTCAGCTTATTGATGGCTGGCAGGTCCTCGTAGAACGCGGTCCACTGCTCCAGGAGTGATGCTTCGATTGGTTCATCCCAAGACATCTTACCGATCCACAGTTGCTGCATGAACATCTTTGCTTTGACGATACATGGAGCAATCCACCCCATCGGGTCAAAAAGGCGTGCTATCGTGGATAGAATAAATCGTTTCGTCGGCTGTGGATTAGAAAGCGAATTGTAGCAGAAGGAAAATTTATCGACAGAAGGAAGCCAATGCACATCGAGCGTCTTTACTCGTTCCGAATCTTCTGACGGCGTTGAAAATGTTGATTCCCGTTCTCCTGTTGGAATGCTCGAAAGTAATTCATCAGAATTGGACGTCCATTTGCGTAAGTAAAATCCAGCTGTCTCTAATGTCGATTTAATTTGATTTATCTTCTCTTCAGCTTCTTCGATGCTGTTTCCTCCGGATATCAAATCGTCAACGTACATCTCCTTATTGATCATGGTAGCAGCAATTTGATTTTTTGAATTGTCCTCGGCCAACTTCTGCAACGTTCGAATGGCGAGATATGGAGCGGCTGCTGTACCAAAGGTAACCGTATTAAGTCTGTAAACTTTAATAGGATCTTCAGATTTATTCCTCCATAGAATCAGCTGATAATTCCTGTCCTGTTCTGCAACCCAGATCTGGCGATACATCTTTTCGATATCTGCTGTGAAGGTGTATCTATACAGCCTCCACCGAAGAATAATGTCGCAGATATTTTGTTGAAGCGCAGGACCTACCATCATAACATCATTCAAAGAAACCCCACTTTAAGTTTTGAATGAGGCATCGAACACCACCCTCAGTTTCGTGGTTGAACTGCTTTCTTTGATGACAGCGTGATGTGGCAAAAAATAATTTTTATTTTCGGGCAGAAGATTCTTGTTGACTTCAGTCATGTGACCTAGTTCCATATATTCTTCGATGCAAGAGTCATACTGTTTTCGGAGCTGTTGGTTTCCTTCAAGACGTCGTTCTAAGCCTTGGAATCGTCGTAAAGCGCCTTGATAAGAATCGCCAAACACCGGAGGTACGTTTCCTTTAAACGGTAATGCCACTTGATAGCGTCCATCAGTTGTGCGTTCAGTGTTAACAAAATGATTTTCGCACTCAAGATCTTCGGCCTTTTGAAATGGCTTAAACGGGGTCTCTTCCAATTCCCAGAATTTTCGAAGTTGGTCTTCAACATCTACCGTTTGCATGAAACTCGTGACTGGTTGACTTGCTTGGCGTATGATTGGGGCCTTTCCGAATAAGATCCATCCCAATGTTGTCTTCTGCATGACCGGCATCGACTTATCGGTTGGCTGAATCAGATCCGGCAACAAAAATTCAGCTAAGACATCACTTCCGAGTAACAGATCAATTTTGGATGATTTGAAGAACTCTGGATCGGCTAACACATAATCATTGAGATGAGTCCAATTCTCAACGTGAAGGGTCCGGGCCGGCAGCAGTGCTGTCGTTTTCCAAATTCCGAGGGTAGACTTGTCAGACAATTTGGGGAGCATTTTTAAAAGTTGAGGAGCCTCAAAAAATTCAAAATAATTTATTTAATAATATGATTCCAAATGAAAAGAGACGAATACTTTTTCTATCGAAAAATAACAATTTTTAATATTCATTCTTGCAAATCAAAAGAAACAGCACGAGCCATTTTTTTTTTTTAAGAATATAATTTTCTTATTTTTTTTGTTAACCAATTAAATATATTGGTCTGATAACTTGTTTATCTAGTTTTAATGCCATTATATTTTGTTGTTCTACAGATTTTCTTCCGCAGAATATATAACTTTGAATGAAGAAAGACAACTTTAAAGGTAACCAAGTTTTGGAAACCAGAATTAATTTTCTACAAGAACTTTTCAAAACTTTATAGCCAATATGTTTTTTTGGCACAAGTACAAAAAACGGCGTTTTATAGTCTTAACAAAAATAATCGTAGGATTTAATTTGGTAAAACATTTTGAAGACCTGTATTAGACCACCATTTTTTTTTTTGATTTAAATTTGATCGATTGAACTGTTTTTTCTTTACCGAATGATCAAGTCCTAAAAACAAAATAAAGAAACAAATTGTAGACAGTGAGAAATCTTAATTAAAATAGAACATAAAATAACAATTTTTGCCCACTTTTTGTCACAGTAAAGTAGGTGGGTTCACTTTCCACAAAGAAACATATACAACTCTTCAAAAAGAAACACTAAAAAAACTGTATAAAATTATGTTCCCTTAATTTTTTGTACTAGTAAGTGTATAATAAATAAACTTAATAGAAAACGAAAGCGTTTTTTAAGGCATTATTTTAATAAATAAATACATAAAATGACTGTTAAATACTTTCATTGAGAGTTTGACATTTCGAGTAGTTCTTCATCATTATATCGCTTTTTGAAACCTAACAAAAATGTGCAATATTTTTTTGAAACAGCGATGTAAAAAAAAAAAATTTGTGTTCATAAAATGTAGGATAATCTTTTCAATTAATTCTTTAATGTGGTGACTTGGGTACTGGGGAGCCATTTTGAGATAAGGGTAGCACAGTAGCCCTTTCCGCAGCAGAGTAGCCAAATGCTACTATAGTAGCCAAAACGACAGCAGTGGCCGGCAGATGCCCAGCCAGTGACTTAAAGATGAAGGCTTGCGTTGTTGTCGCAAAAGAGGAATGCTGCGAAGCAAAGGTGATGTCTACAACTCTTAAGCTAAGTATAGACGATTGTCAGATATTACAATATTGTCAGATCTGTCAATGGTCTGACAATAGCGGACAATTAGCTGACAATTGACAAATTTCTTACAATGTAAAATTGTCCGTTCACACGATTGGTAGATTTTGTACCAAAGTCTGACAATTTAATTGTCAGCTCTTGTCTTGTTTTCGGACAATTATATATCTGACAACTGACAATATTGTCAGCTTGAAAATTTTCTGTTCACACGGTTGGCAGATCAATAAAAATTCAAGTCACAATAAAAATTCAATTCAATTGAGGATTTCAAGATCAAACAAACTTTTATAGAATTTCTCTTTTTAATTTATGTAGCCACTATCAAGAAGAGGATACTTTCAAAGTGATTTGAATATCTAGTGTTATCGTGGTAATGCCAAAACAATTGGACGAGCATTTGAAACAATTTAACTACAACTGGACATCGAGTGTACGAAGGAGAAATATGCCAGAGGTCGCCAAGACGCGCTACGGAGAACAAAAGTACATAATTCTGTATCAAATTATTAAACAAAAAAAAAAAAAGAATTTAAATTTTAAATCATTTATTTTTTGAAAGACGCAAGAATGAGAAGATCTTGCAATAATTGAACTATATTGCTTAGAAGAAAAAATAAACCTTTGCGTACAAAAAATTCAGCAGGCTTACTCTAGAGAGCTCGGCTGATTTAGAAAGTGACCATGAGACTATGTTAGGTCTGAGCGAGTTGGCGGCAGGCTGCCTATTGTTACCAATTGCTTGAGCTGGTTTTTTTTCCAGGTAGTGTCCCTGTCCACCCTCGTTGTGGCATTCTTCAAATTTATTTGATTGCTCTTGGCCATTTTGAAGTCCAATTTTTTTTAACTTGTTGGAATTTGCTGCTCACTTTATTTTCATCGTATTTAATCATCATTTGAGTAGATATCTTTCAATGGCTTTATTTATTCCGAACAAAATATACAGCACAAGGAATTTAATATAAAAATGAGTCCAGTTGCTTTATAGATTTCTTTTATTCAGTTGTGAAAAACTACAAATTTCCTACAAAAATGTTTTTTTTTTTATTCCTCAAGTCGGCTCCAACCGTTTGACATTTCGAACAATGAAAAAATTGTCAGCAATTGTCAGATGTTTTCAATGAAAACATCTTACAATGACCAATGAGTCTGACAATGTCCTAATCGTCTGACAATGACACAAATTGTGCGTTCAGACGATTGTAAGATACGTGACAATTTTTTGTCAGATTGTCATCTGACAATTACCTGACAATGACGTTTCTGACAATATTGTTAGACAAAATTGTGTGTACAGACGATTTGGGACAGTATTTTCACTGACAGATCTGACAATCGTCTGTACTTAGCTTTAGACTAGTGCCACTGCTGACCAAACCCAACCCGGACACCTCCGTATGAGTTGGTTTCGATTTAAGTTGAAGCAACTGGGCGGCAAACTCCGTGATGAACGACGCTTCAGAACCAGAATCCAACAATGCTCGCAACGTCAACCACTCTCCTAACGACGACTTTACTCTTACAAGGGCGGTTGCCAGTAAAACTTGTGAGTTTTTGGTCGGAAAGCTGTAATGCGAGTGGTGAGATGTCACATTGTTAGATGTAGACGGTGTACATTGGCAGTATGGAATGAAGGAGCCTCTGCGTTCAAAGTAGCATATCGCTGATTTTGGTTGACATTTTGTTGCTGTAATTGATTGTTTGGATGACTAACATTTGTTGGTTGTTGCATTGGCTGAAAAGAGTTATTATTATGCTGTAAGCGTGAAGGTTGTTGGCTTGGCTGAAAAGGAATGTTAGGAATAATGTAATAATGTATGATGTGGTTGTTGGCAATGATAACACCTACGACCACTTGGACAATTATCTGTTGCATGATTATATCCTAGACATTTTCGACACAAGCCTTATTTATTAATAACCTGACTACGCTCGGTAATACTCATTTTCAAGAATTTTTTGCATCTTCTCACCGCATGTTTACTTTTTTGACATATTTTGCAGGTAAGCTTAAGTTTATCAGCCTGAGCATGTGCGATGAATGACTGCTTGTGCGAAGAGTTACGTGGCGTGCTGGATGTACCTTGAGTATGCTGCTGATCAACCGCTTCTAAAGTCCGGAATCTTGTCTCCAAGAAGGATGAGAACTCCGTAAACGTCGGCAACTTCTTCTGCTCTTCTCTTTCGTTCAGCTTCTCGTCCCACATCTGCTGCGTTTTGCCAGGTAACTTTCGCACAAGAAGAAAAATTAGCACTGGATATAAGTGTTCTACCTCTATTTTCAGATTTGCCAAACTATGAATCACTTGAGTCGAAGTGTATAACAAATCTTTAATCGACTCCACGCGCTCTTGTGACTGTGATGGCAAATTAAACAGTTCACTCAACTGGATGTTGACAAGGACACGAGGGTGATCATAACGATCCTTCAAAATCGTCCATGCTTTCACATAATTATGGCCGTGAATCTTCAAGGATGAAAGCAACTTCTCAGCATCGCCCGTTAAGCTTGTCTTAAGGTAGTGCATCTTTTGAATATCCGAAAGAGATGCCTTACTTCCGACAAGTGTCACAAAAAGGTCATACAAATTTGACCAAGACTCATAACTTCCGTCGAAAGAAGGTATTTTAATGGCAGGCAGGTGAATTTCGTCGCTCTTACAAACTTTTCCATTTTCAGAGACTTCTTTGGACTGCTGACTGCTACTGCCACCAAGACTTGCCAGCGAATCCAGAAGCCTTGTTTGAAAATCGCAGTATTCTTCTCTAAAAGCCTCATACATGGTTTCAGCTTCAGATTGCTTCTTCGCCTCTTCATCTTCAGCACTTATAAATTCTTCATATATTGCAGAGACAGATTCCCACAACTCATCCAATAATTTGATTCGGGTTTGAACGTAATTCACACTAATTGCTTTGACTTTTTTGCTTGTCCTTTTTAAGTTGCTTGCATTTTGCGTTTAATTGTTTGCTCGCCATATTAATTTATTATAAATATAAAATAAAAAGTAAAGAAATCACTTACTCGTTTTTTTAAAATGGCGTCAAATCCTAGTGAGTTTTGAAGGTTATTCCTCGTTGACACACTAAAATAATTTAATCCGCACACAATCTGTTAATCTTAACGAAAATTTATATTTATATTTAACAGCTCGAAGGACCAATGTTTTGGCTGTAAAGCCTTTTAATTATTTTTTTAAGAAAAAGTAAAGATTTATAATAAAATAAAACACACTTTGAACTTTCAGAACACACTTTATTTTTGCCGGCTGGTACACACAAGTGAAAAAATGAATAATGACAATTTGTGTTGACGTTTTGTTGATTGACATCTTGTTGTAAGTTTTGCATGGGCTCCTTTCGATTGTCGATTGCGTTGGGCGCGTTCCTTAGTTGAACTGGTTACGTTCAACAGACAGCTACGACGAGTTCTCGTCACGTTCAAGTCTCGTTTCCTCGTCGCATTGTGAAACAGGCTTTACAGAGTATTTCCCATATGTAACATTTGAAGTTCCAGCGGATGAACTGAAGAAGTAACGAGAGATGGTACAGTTCACATATTAAAAGTATATTCTGCGTATCTTTGAGAATCTCAGTGCCCTGCCTGTCAGAATTTACAAAAACAAAACACAGGTGCTTAAGAATCTCGGTGATCCTTGTAAAGAGGGTCATCTGGATACTTAAACAAAACCACAATACAAGTAAATTGTTTCTTCTCTTCTTCTCTTGTTCTCTTTTGAAACATCCACAGATCTGAACAAAAATAAAAACTCGGAAAATATTGCCTTCAATATGTGTACTGTGGGTCCGATCGTTTACTTTTTGCAAAGTAGCTCACATATTTCAAATTTTTAAGACCATTATACGTTCCGTACTGCCAAGTAGCAACACGCAAGGCGCTGACGTCTTAAAAATTTGTGTCCAAAATGTTAAGCTCTCTCTAGATCGGACTAGGAAACGATAGATACCTGTACCTACAAAAATCTTGACTTAAATAATTTTAAAATTCTAGTGTAAAAATTTTGGACATGGCACTTATTTTGAATTATAAATACCCGAAGTCCAATCAAGTGACGAAGAGTATTTTTAAATGCATTAAATTATTTTAAGTTTACATTTTGGTTATTTTATAATTCTTTATTACTAAAATATATATGTGATAATTTTCTTTGGCCTTTTACATCTTTATGTGGCTATAGGCCCTGACATTAAAAATAGTTTTCCAAGCAAATAATTTTAATAAATCAGGTATAAGAAAATCAATCTGAATTTACGTATATATATGTATAATCTTACGAAAGGGAGATATATGTATAAATATTTGAATTCAAAGGATATTTCATTGATATAAAGTTTTTTAGCGATAAAATTCGATTTTAACTTAGTCATTATTGCTTTCTGTTTTATTTATATAGGTACAGGAATAAAGTGCAAAATTAAAAAGTTTATCAATAAATAAATGCTACTTGTTTTCATTGGAACTAAAGGCTTATCGATATTATTCTATGGAATAAAATAATTGTCATTCGTAGAAAGTTGTAGCTAATATTTTTTTATCAATTGTTTTAAGTCATCATGAATTATAAAGAAAATTCTTAATTCCAACAAAATGAAGTAAAAGAGCCGACATCCAGTTTTTCTCTCCCTTCTTACTTACACACAACACAACATTTTTATTTAAAAATTAACTTAACTTATCTTAATGTAACTTAACGTTAAATTGAGTTATTTCGCCCGAAGATGGAGACACACTCCGAAACGCGTCGCAGAAACCTCTAAATCTAAATTTATTTATTTATTATAAAAAATATAAGTTGTGATAATAATTAAATTAAAAATTTTAAAATTAAAAACAAATTTAAGTTTTTTTGTTTTAATTTATCAGTTAATTGTTTTAAGCTAGGAAAGCTCACTCTGGAGAGAGCTAACCTAGCGATTGGATCGTTTTTTTAAAGGTTTCGAGATTTTTTTTGAAGAGTGAAGAAATCAAGAAAAAGTATTTTTAAATTATTTGGTTGAGAAGTTTAAGCGAGAAAATAAAGTATGTAAAGAAAAAAAAGGAGGAAATTAGAGGTGATTCGAGGTGCGAGGAAATTGTGGATGAAGGCGAAATATCGAGGAGTTAGAGGAGAGGAAGAAAAAGAATCAAGATTAAAAAAAAAAAAAGATAAGTAGAGTGGGAATTTTATTTGTGAGAAAAAAAATAATAATTTGTTTAATTCCGGTAGTATCAATTCCGGTATTGCTTTCATTTAAATTTCGAGTTTAATTGTAATTAATCGTGATAGTTTCTTTTTTTTAATCTTCGCGTTAACGGCTCATTTTTGAATTTCTTTGTTTCTTTGTTTTATTGCTTGCTAGCCTAGCGGCTCACCGCTAGCCCTTTTAAATATTCCGTATTATAATTCCATATAACCGAAAAAATTTTGGGTTTTAATCCAGGGTTAGCCCACGGTTTCCCAAATAAAATTATTAAATTCCCCATCTGGGCATCTAAACCTGTGTTTTATTTCATCAACTTTATTTCATTCTACTTGACAAGATTTCTTAATTTGAATTTAATTAGTTTAATTCTCTTAACAAAAATTCCTGGCGCCCATGTTTTATTGCAAGCGCCCCACTGTACTTGCAATAAACCATTTCGATAATTATTAATATTACAATCAATTGTCTTTTGATATACCTAAATAAATTCTTAATTCTTCCATCAAACCCAGCCCAGCTGAGCAGCCGTGGTGGTAGCTTTTGTTAACGAGCTACAGTTTCCGCTTTTTCTTTTATTCCCCCTTTCGTTGTTTTCTATTTGATTGAATTGTCAAATCATTCGTGCATTCTATCTCGTTGCGCAAGTGTGCCGTTAATTCACATAGTTAAAATAAATCTAATCTATTCGCGGAGTAAATGTTCGTTTTTTTTTTATTTTTGTTCTCTAAATATTGCAATAAATAAAGGTAAGGAAAAAGTGTAACAAGGGTAGGTGTACCCAACCAGCCAACTCAAATTTCATGTAAATTTAGTAGTAGTATTTATTAGTTTAAAAATTTAAATGTATTAGTAAGCTCCAAATTCTCCCTACTCTTGTACTCTTTTTTAAGCAAACGATGGTGCACAGAGCAGAGGATCACGCACAAGGCTCAAGTTAAAGAAAGAAAAAAAAAACACATAGCGAGCGAGTAAACGCAGACGAAGCAAATGTACTTATTAGGTCTGTTTGGTTACTTTTGTAGCACAAAGTTGAAAATCTGTCAAATTTCTAAAAGAAGAGAAAAATTCTCTCAAAGAGAGTAAAACCTGCCACAAAGTTAACAAACGTTGCAGTTTGTGTTTGAAACGTCAAACGTTAGTTGCAGCAGCCCACAATAAACAAGACAGAACATAAAAGGTATGCTCATTAGATACACCCTAGTCGCCATCTTTGCATTTTTGTGACGTCATAATCATATTTTTGTATTATTTTCTTTCTTTAAATGTAGAGTATTTTTTAGAACTCAGCATTTAATAAAACAACAAATATATATTATAAATAATTTTAAATAATATTTATATATTGACAATTAAAAACTTTGTCCGCCATATTGCAATTTTAAATAAAAAAAAAAACAGCGGAACGAACAGAAAAGGGCAGTTACGGATTTTGACAGTTGTTAAACTCCTTGCAACAAGAAATATCTGTAGCAGAAAGTTGCAAGGAGGGGGAATTTCTTACTCTCTCGTTGTGCTCTCTTCTTGCTACTTTCTGCAACTTTTTTGAGTTAACAAACAGGAATTTGTGAAAAGTTGTGCGACGTCGTACGAATTTGTACGACGTTTCAGTAACCAAACAGACCTATTATGTTTGTAAATACAATAGCCACACATACAATTTGGAGAAAATAAATAAAACAATATTCTGACCAGAAAGGTGTATGGATGGATTTGTTTTTTTCTTATGGATATGGTGTGATGTGTGAATTTAGAGCTCTGTTCTTTTACTTCCCAAAACTTCCAATTTCTACGAATTTTAGTGCAAAGTTCTGTCAAAGTTCATATAAAAAAACATTAAATGGTACTAAGATTCGTAGAAATTGGCAGTTTTTGGATGTAAAAGAACAGACCTTGTTACTATTATTACTATATTATAAAGAGAAAAGTTATACACTCACTCACTGACTCATTCATTATTTTTACTCATCATTCTACAGGTTATTGTGTTAATGATATAGATATATATACAAAAATTTTCAACTACCCTTATATATGTAGAGCTCCACTAAGAAGGGATTTTTTGAAATTCAAATTTTTAATAGGGTAAAATAAATTACATTTTTTTGTAATAAATTTACAAAAAAATGTGTTCTACTTTTTTCTAAAACTCGCGGACGGAAGAAAAATATAAGAATTAAAAAAATCCCATTTAATTGAATTCACACAGCAAAAAGATGAAATTTTGTTCACCACTGATGAAACGTCAAAATTTAATGTGGGATCAAATTTAATCGAAATTTTAAACGAATTCGCACACGGCCTTAGTTTAGAGCACATGATACTTTGATTTAAAAGACATTAAAAAAATGTAACATTCAATTTCCCAGGCAATCGCGCAAAATATGCATATACACATAAGCTTGTAAAAACGTTAATTTGACTTCTTTACCTATTATACTTCAAAAGTTTTATCAAATTATGCATTCATAAAACTTAACAAATTTCCTTTATTTTTCATAGTTTTGTGCATTTTTTTGTGTGAATAAATAAACAAATCAAAAGAAAAAAAGGTATTGCTTAGTTTTGAGATCAATTTTCTCTAGAAAAAAATATATAAAAAAAATAAGAATGTAATTTTTACCCAATTACCCATCCATTTTTGTAAGCATCGTACTAAATTTTATGATTTTTCTATCTGTCTGGCGGTTTTGAGGTATAAAATATTTTTTATTTTTTTTAAGGCCACACAAATATTTTACTTAACTAATTTCTGATAGAAAGTACCGCGAATCACAAAGAAAAACACGTCCGTATAGTTCAACGTTTATTTAGAGACGAAAAATAATATATGATTATAATATAAGAATAGTCCTTAAACAAGCTAAGGACAATAAAGCCCCTGGAAATGACCGTGTAAGTTATGAGTTCTTCAAAAATGCTAGTGTAGGGTTTCATACAATATTATTGAATACATACAATAAAATTTTGACGACAGGAGAAATTCCAAGTTCTTTTAAGCAATCAATAATATTCCCGCTTCATAAAAAAGGTCCTGTAAACGAAGTCGAAAACTATCGTGGCATTTCTTTTATGAATGTGGTTGCAAAAATATTCTGTGGAATTATGTTTAATCGATTGGAGAACTGGGTTACTACTAACAATATAATTTCAGACTTTCAAGCTGGTTTCCGTAAAAATTATTCCACGAATGATCAAATATTTTCACTAACAACCATTGCAAAATCGTATCTCAGTAGGAAAAAGAAATTATATGCGTTTTTCATAGATTTTAAGGCAGCCTTCGACTCTGTTAACAGGAATGCACTGTTTTATAAGATGTCGTGCTTAGGAATTTCATACAAATTCATTAATATTTTGATTTCCTTGTATGAAAACACTGAATCAACAGTGTGGGATGGACAGCAAATGTCAGAGTGGTTTAACACAAATGTAGGCGTTAAACAAGGATGCATCTTGAGTGCACTTATATTTACAATCTTTATTAATGACATTGTTGATAGCCTACCAGGAGGAATTTCTATTGCAGAAACAGTTGTTAAAGCACTTTTATATGCTGATGATGTAGTGATTTTTGCAGAATCTCCAAAAACATTGCAACTTATGATAAACAGAGTATCAGATTTTTGTAAAAAGTGGGACCTTTTGATTAATATCCAAAAGTCAAAAATAGTTATTTTTAGAAACGGTGGTGGCCGTTATAGCTCTGATGAAAAGTGGTTTTACAACAGAGAAGAAGTTGAAGTAGTTAAACAAATCAAGTACTTAGGGGTCACTATCACATCAAATATGGATTTTAGCAAACATTTGCAAGATAAATGTAAGGTTGCATTGAGTCTTGTAAATGCAGCATGGAAAAATATAATGTCGAGTAAGCATATTCTGCTTTCGACCAAATTCCAAGTATTCAATAGTGTTGTTAGATCCTCCCTCTGTTACGCTGCACAGGTTTGGGGTTGTTATTTCTACGAAAACCTAGAAAAAGCGCTTCGTATTTTCATCAAAAAAATTTTCTGTCTTCCATCTTGTTGCGTCCTAACTATAAATGTTAATAACCTGAACGCAAATCTAACTTTATCGAAAGAATCGACCTGTCAAAAAGAGATCGACATGACACTTCCGATTCAACTTCACGAAAAGGACGGAGCAGTTTGTTAAGCGCGTTTGGAATTATTGTTGAACCTAATTCTAAAATTCCTAATTAATCTTTAATTATTTTAAGTAAATAAAGTCGTAGTACTAATCTGAAGTCCGTTATTTCTTTCTGATAAAAACACAAAAGTGGCGACGAGGATGGGATCGCTGGAAATCTGCAATAAATAAAATATGTCTGAAAGTGATACAGGCAGTAATAATTCCAGCGATCAACACAAACCCTTCGTAAAAAGGGAAAACAAAAATTCCAAAAATTCCAACGCGATTGATGCTAATTCTTCAAACAAATTCAATTCGGCCGGTATGCAGAGCAATTCATTGATTTCGGTAGGCCACGTGGAAGCTTTTGATGTCACCAAGCAGAGTTCTTGGGGCTCATATAAGCGGCGTTTAGACATTTTCATGGAAGCTAACAACATCACTGATGCCGCTCGTAAGCGAGCCACGTTTTTAACACTTTGCGGAGCAGCTTTATTCGACCTCTTAGAGTCTTTAATTTCACCAAGTAAGGTAACAGATCTTGACTACGATTCGCTTTGCAAAACACTTTCTGACCACTTTTCACCTCCACCTTCGGAGATCGCATCTTTTTTTAAATTCTTTAAAAGAGACCAGCTTCCAGATGAGAGAATCGTCGATTACATTGCTGACCTTCGAAGGATGGCAAGTCATTGTAATTTTGCAACGTCACTCGACCGCATGTTGCGGGATCGTTTCGTGTGTGGACTTCGTGACTCTCGACTTCAAGAGGAGCTTTTAGCAACGACGGATCTAACATTCAAAACAGCTCAAGAGAAGGCAGTCGCAGCAGAGTCGGCAAATCGGAGCCTCCATATGATTAAATCAAGTTCATCCACACCTAATGCAGTCGATCATCAGGTTAATTTTGTGCGAAGGGGAGCAAATAAGAATAAAAACTACAAAGAATCTAATGTTGCTGGAACAATACGAGCTGGTGCTTGCTATAGTTGCGGTGAGGCGCATTCAAGGGCTACGTGCAGATTTCGAACGGTTGTTTGTGACAACTGTGGTAAGCTTGGACACATAAAAAAGGTATGTAAAACCAATTCAAATTATAAAAAACCGACTCAAAGGCAGTCAAGCTTCAAAAAGAATGGTGGACATTCAAGTGTAAACCTCATCTCAGGCGTAGGGAGTCTTAAAAAGCAGACATCTGTTCTTATTAATGGAAAAAACTGCAATTTTGAAGTAGATTCTGGCTCAAATTTTACTATTATTTCTGAAGATGCATACAATAAATTATGGCCGAAAACAAAACCGAAATTGTCTTCTGTAGAAACCATTTTCAAAGATTTTCAAGGAAATTCCATCGATTTCAAGGGCAAATGCATTATAAACGCCATATATAAGAGACGTCGAATTCACAATCTATCCCTTCTCGTTGCTTCGGGTACACGCTCTACAAATATTCTAGGATGTAATTGGTTTTCGCCTTTAGGAATTTCATTGCAAGGAGTAAATTCAATAGTTTCATCGAGTGTAAGTGAGGTCGTCAAAGAGTTTGATTCACTTTTTAATGCTGAACTTGGTACGTATAAAGGACCACCGGTGTCTTTGCATTTGAACCCTAGTGTTCCACCAGTATATTTGCCAGCTAGGAGGATTCCATTTGCGATTCGTTCCAAGGTGGAAGCAGAAATTGACCGTATGGTTTTGCAAGGAATTCTAGAACCGGTTGACTTTTCACAATGGGCCACGCCTATCGTTCCCGTACTCAAGTCAAATGGAACAGTCCGTATTTGTGGGGACTATAAGTCTACATTAAATAAAGCTCTAGATCCTCATACCTTCTCCATTCCTTCTATGCATGACTTGATAGCAAACCTTCCTCGTGGTTCAGTTTTTGCGAAACTCGACCTCGCCCAAGCGTACTTACAGTTGACTGTTGATGATGAAACAGCTAAGGCACAAACAATCATAACCCTTAAAGGTGCGTTTAAAGTAAAACGACTTCAATACGGGATTTCTTCAGCACCAGGGGAATTTCAGAAAACAATGTCAAATTTGTTAAAGGGGGTAGAAGGGGTAGAGTTTTATTTGGATGATCTTATTGCAGTAGCAGACAATTCTGAAAAGCTTGCTAGCATTCTTCGAGAGGTGTTCCAAAGACTAGAAAAATATGGCCTGCGACTAAGAAAAGAGAAGTGTATATTCGATGTGCCTTCAGTAACCTTTTTAGGGTTTCGCATTGATGCTGAAGGTATTCATCCTCTAAAAGAAAAAATAGAGGTTATTCGGAACACTCCAGCTCCAAAGAACAAAGTTGAGCTTCAGGCTTTTCTCGGACTTCTTAACTTTTACCATTCATTCCTTCCTGCAAAAGCCACATTAGCAGAGCCACTTCACAGACTTTTAGATGAGAAAAAAGCTTGGAAATGGGATACTATTCATCAAAATGCATTTGATAAAGTCAAAAATTTACTATCGTCGAACAGCGTTCTCATGCCTTATGACGTAAAATTACCAGTTAGATTGACTTGCGATGCTTCGCCATATGGAATTGGGTCAGTTCTGGCTCATTGTCTGCCAGATGGTTCCGAACGACCTATTTCCTTTTATTCAAGGACTCTTTCAAATTCTGAAAGAAACTATGCCCAGATAGATAAGGAAGCTCTGGCTATTATAGCAAGCATAAAGAAATTTCATGACTTCCTTTATGGTAGACATTTCGAAATCTTCACGGATCATAAACCGTTAATTGGATTGTTTTCTTCTTCAAAGCCTACTCCAAGCACTTTATCTCCAAGGATGCTTCGCTGGAGCATTTTCTTAAATGCTTACAGTTACGATCTTCTATACAAACCTGGAAAAGACATCGCACATGCCGATGCATTTAGCCGTTTGCCAGTTCAGTTTTCTAACACTTCAAAAGAAAAAGAAGAAATTGTTTTAATGATTGAAATGCTAGACACTCCAATAATACAAGCTAATGATATTTCGAAAGAGACAAAAAGGGATAAAGTTCTTTCGCGTGTTTCACACTGGGTGTTAAGAGGTTGGCCAGATACAGTCGACCCAGAATTCAAACCATTTTTCAATAGGAAAGATGACATTTCCTACATAAAAGGATGTTTAGTTTGGGGCCAACGAGTATTGATTCCAAAATTCCACCAAACATCAGTTTTAACTGCACTCCATGCAAACCACCCCGGCATAGTAAGGATGAAGGCTTTAGCGAGGAGTTATGTATGGTGGCCTAAAATGGACGAGGATATCGAAAAAACCGTGAAACTATGTGCTACCTGCCAACAAATGCGGCCAGACAATTCTCCTGCGATCGGTTATACTTGGGAAGGATCAAAGAATCCTTGGTCTAGGATCCACATTGATTTCGCTGGCCCGTTCAAAGGAAATTTATTCTTCTTGGTGGTGGATTCATATTCAAAGTGGTTAGAAGTTCATCCAGTTTCTGCCACATCCTCTTCATGTGCGATGACGGTTTTGAGACAACTTTTTGCTACTCATGGTCTACCTGATGTTATTGTTTCAGATAATGGAACAGCATTCAGTTCTTTTGAATTTAAAACATTCTGTCAAAATAATTTAATAAAACATTTATTTTCAGCTCCATTTCATCCGTCTACGAATGGGCAAGTGGAGCGAATGGTCCGTACTACCAAAGACTATCTTAAGAAAGTTACAACTGGCGATATCAAATTGCGCCTTGCTAGATTCCTGCTAAACCAGCATGTTACTCCACATTCAGCAACTGGTCGAGCTCCTGCTGAGTTACTGTTCAACCGAAGGCCACAGACTTACTTCGATAAACTTCATCCAGATGCTATATCCATACAAGCGACTTCAAAAACAGATGTGTCAAAAACACCTCATTTCACCGATTTAGAGCCAGTTTGGTATCGTAGTTATTCTGCAGGACCAAGATGGATGCCTGGACATATATCGCAGACAACAGGTCCAGTTTCAGTAGTGGTCACTACGGATAATGGTCAAACCATTCGCCGACATTCAGATCAAGTAAGGCGTCGATCAACAGATCAAGCTACAAACCAGAATATCAATGATGCACCGAATGTACCTGACAAAAATATTGACCCACAAAAAGCAGCACTTATTGAAACATCAGATAGCTGTATTCCCCGACGTTCAGAAAGGATCCAGGAACTGTTCGATCCAATCAAGGGCAAAGGAGTGTTGCGTCCTAACTATAAATGTTAATAACCTGAACGCAAATCTAACTTTATCGAAAGAATCGACCTGTCAAAAAGAGATCGACATGACACTTCCGATTCAACTTCACGAAAAGGACGGAGCAGTTTGTTAAGCGCGTTTGGAATTATTGTTGAACCTTCAAAGGATCCATGTTCAGAAAGGATCCAGGAACTGTTTGATCCAATCAAGGGCAAAGGAGTGTTGCGTCTAACTATAAATGTTAATAACCTGAACGCAAATCTAACTTTATCGAAAGAATCGACCTGTCAAAAAGAGATCGACATGACACTTCCGATTCAACTTCACGAAAAGGACGGAGCAGTTTGTTAAGCGCGTTTGGAATTATTGTTGAACCTAATTCTAAAATTCCTAATTAATCTTTAATTATTTTAAGTAAATAAAGTCGTAGTACTAATCTGAAGTCCGTTATTTCTTTCTGATAAAAACACAATAATATTCCCGCTTCATAAAAAAGGTCCTGTAAACGAAGTCGAAAACTATCGTGGCATTTCTTTTATGAATGTGGTTGCAAAAATATTCTGTGGAATTATGTTTAATCGATTGGAGAACTGGGTTACTACTAACAATATAATTTCAGACTTTCAAGCTGGTTTCCGTAAAAATTATTCCACGAATGATCAAATATTTTCACTAACAACCATTGCAAAATCGTATCTCAGTAGGAAAAAGAAATTATATGCGTTTTTCATAGATTTTAAGGCAGCCTTCGACTCTGTTAACAGGAATGCACTGTTTTATAAGATGTCGTGCTTAGGAATTTCATACAAATTCATTAATATTTTGATTTCCTTGTATGAAAACACTGAATCAACAGTGTGGGATGGACAGCAAATGTCAGAGTGGTTTAACACAAATGTAGGCGTTAAACAAGGATGCATCTTGAGTGCACTTATATTTACAATCTTTATTAATGACATTGTTGATAGCCTACCAGGAGGAATTTCTATTGCAGAAACAGTTGTTAAAGCACTTTTATATGCTGATGATGTAGTGATTTTTGCAGAATCTCCAAAAACATTGCAACTTATGATAAACAGAGTATCAGATTTTTGTAAAAAGTGGGACCTTTTGATTAATATCCAAAAGTCAAAAATAGTTATTTTTAGAAACGGTGGTGGCCGTTATAGCTCTGATGAAAAGTGGTTTTACAACAGAGAAGAAGTTGAAGTAGTTAAACAAATCAAGTACTTAGGGGTCACTATCACATCAAATATGGATTTTAGCAAACATTTGCAAGATAAATGTAAGGTTGCATTGAGTCTTGTAAATGCAGCATGGAAAAATATAATGTCGAGTAAGCATATTCTGCTTTCGACCAAATTCCAAGTATTCAATAGTGTTGTTAGATCCTCCCTCTGTTACGCTGCACAGGTTTGGGGTTGTTATTTCTACGAAAACCTAGAAAAAGCGCTTCGTATTTTCATCAAAAAAATTTTCTGTCTTCCATCTAATGTACCTAACTATGCTATTTATCTCGAGAGTGGGTTACCACTTCTTCACAACTTTACACTTAACATACAAGCTAGATATGTTCTGAAAATTATGAGCTCTGAAGAAAATAAACTAGCAAAAAAACTTGTTGAATATGAAATGAGGTATACCCATTTCTGGGCTAAGGAATGGAAGCGTTTAGGGCAAATGTGTGGATGCGACCTGATTCTTTATCCAGTTAGTGATGTGTCATATCTGAAAAATGCGTTCTCTATAATTATGGAAACACTTGATGAGATGCAAAGAAACGATTTTATAAACCAAGCGAGAAATTCCTCTAGTAGAGTTCTGTATTCAGAACTCAACTATAACCTTTGTAGTATCAACTATTTTAAAGACGACTTCAGTCTCAAAAAGATCTCGTTGCTTTTCAGACTAAGATCGGAAACACTTCTTCTGAATGGTTCCCCCTATTCAGGAAACGTTAACCAATTCTGCTCACTGTGTAATTTAAACCAAAAGGAAGACTGTTTTCATTTTATGTCTGTTTGTCCAATTTTTAGTAGAATAAGGGAGAGGTATTTTGGTCACAAAACTCTGAGTATGAAGCAAACTAAAGAAATATTAAATGGCCTTGACTGGAATACACTCTACAACTATAGTACTGAAGCCTATAAATATCGACTACTAATTTTAAAAGAGTTCTCGTGAACACCTTTTTTCTCAGGTAAAGAAATCATTGCTTATCTTATATATTTATATATTTTTCAATATTCAATTTCTTATTTAAATACCGTGTTTTTTAATTTATTGTAAAATGTATTTTTATTTTTATTTTATATTATTTATTTTATTTTTTTTTTAAATTTATGAAAGTGTAAAAATATAAAGAAAAGAGAAAAGAAAAAAACATTGTTGAGTTGCATACCAAGCAGACGGCTGGTGCCATGTTTGATTTGTTAATTTTTATGTAACTAAATTTCATACCTTGTATAATCATAAATTCATATGCAATAAACTACCTATTATTATTATTATTATTATATTATTATTATTATATTATATAAGAATAGTGATTAAAAATAGTGATTAAATAATGGCAGACGGCAATGCCATGCTCATTAAGATTATGTTTATTTTAATTGTTTGTTAAATTGTTTGTTATAAATAAAATCTTTTCTATTCTATTCTTTAGTTTGATTTGGTTACCTTCAATATGTTCCCTCAAATTAAATTTATGTTGTAAAATTCAAATAGTAAATATTAATTCAAATAGTTCAATTTAGTTCAAATAAATAATTTTTTTTTTTTAGGTAAGTCCAAGCATTTTTACAAATTTCATATGTTTTATTTTATTTAGATTTTTGTGAGAATATCCGCTATCATGTTATCTGTAGACACATAGCTCAAATTAAGGAAAAGTCTTTCGTAAACATCTCTTATAAAATGAAATCTTATATCTATATGCTTGCTTCTGGAATGGTATACGGGATTTTTGACTAATTGTTGCGCACTAAGATTGTCACCAAACAATGAAATTGGTTCAGAAACATATGTGCCAAAACCAATATCTATTAGTAGATTCCGCAGATAAATCAGCTCTTTTGTTGCAGATGAGAGCGCCATGTACTCTGCCTCGGTACTACTTAAGGCAACTGTGGACTGTTTCCTTGATTCCCATGACACGGCGCATCCAGCTAACATAAAAACGTACCCCGTAAAGGACCGCCTGTCATCGCAGTCACCACCCCAGTCTGCATCAGCAACGCCAATCAGTTTTGTACCCGATTTTCTGAAAATACAGTTAAAATTGTTTGTATTATATAAATACCTAAGCAGATGCTTAGCCGCATCCAAGTGTTCTTTGTGAGGACTCATATTGTACTGAGACAACTTTATAACTGTGTGAGATATGTCAGGCCGAGTCTACATACTAACAAAGTGTAAGGATCCTATGAGTGACTGGTACATTTTGGTATCAATTTGTGAGCAATTGGGACAGCTCACACATTTTTTCAGCTTTGTTTCGGGATCCAGAGGCGTGGAAACTTTCCTGCATTCATTCATTCCGAAATTATCTAAAATTTCTTGTATAAGTCTCTGTTGTCCAAACTTGATAGATCCTCTTTCACCATCTCTTTCGAACTCAATTCCCAAAAAATGATTAAGGGGACCACCGTCGACAATCTCGAACTCTGCAGCAAGATTATGCTTAACTTCATCCATAACAGATTCGTCCTTGAAATCCAAAATGATGTCATCCACATAAACAGCCAAAAAGTTAACTGCACCATTTCGTATAAAGGTGTATACGCAGTTATCATACGATGATTGAGTGAATCCAATCTTCTTTAAAACATCATTAAGCTTCCGGTTCCACTGTCTTCCCGACTGCTTTAAGCCGTATAACGCCTTTTTTAGCTTGCAAACTTTGTGCGGAAAGTTTTCATCTCGAAAATGTGTCGGCTGTTCCATATAAACATCCTCATCGAGTTCCCCATTGAGATATGCTGAGGTAACATCAAGTTGATGTAAAAGCAAATCATGTTCGACTGCTAATGCAATTAGTAAGCGGATTGTTGAAAATCTCACAACTGGGGAGAATGTTTCATTAAAATCGATTCCTTGCTCCTGGCTGTACCCTTTTGCGACCAACCTAGCTTTATAACGTTCAACAGCGCCGTACTTATTTTTCTTCTTACTGAAAACCCACCTTGATTTTATAACCCTTCGATTAACGGGTGCATCAACGAGATCCCATGTTCCATTTTTTACTAGTGAGCTGTACTCCGTATGCATAGATTCGATCCACTTTGACGAATTCCACGATGTAAGCGCTTCTTCGACTGTTTTTGGATTATCATCGGCTATGGTTTGAGCATTCATATAACTAAGGGAGTCGATGCCCCTACTTAAATTTTCATCATCTCTTGATTGAGAATTCATATAACTTAGGGAGTGTGATCTTCTATTATGTGCGCTTCTATTTGAACAATTTTCTGTCGAGCTACTATAAGTTCTAGTTCTACCACTTCTCAAACCACTAACCTGTTCCACAGTCCCAAAATTTTCCACTTCATTTTTTCTCGACTTTTTTCTTTCTTTGTTTTCCAAAACAGCAGCTTTATTTAAGTTTTCAATATCAAAGTCGGATACAACAGCAACAAAAGCAGCGCTATTTTCATTTACAGCAACAGAAACATCTTTATTTGCATAAACAGGAACACCTTCAACAGAAACATCTGTATTTGTAGTAACATGAACATCTGTATTTGTAGAATCAGGAACATCTATATTTATAGAATCAGGAATATCAAACGATACGAATTCTACATCATCTTCATTATCTACTTTAAAAGATATGTCGGCGCAAGGATCGCTTTGAATTTCAGGCTTCAAATTTGTATGCGACGGTGATTCTAGGAAAATGTGCTGAGGATCTGAAAGACATTTGTTAGAAGGACTTTCTATAAATTGAACATCACGACTAATGAATATTTTGCCACTTTTTTTGTCAAAAAGTCGGTATGCTTTAGATTGATCCGAATAACCTACCATCACACATTCAACACCTTTTGCACTGAATTTTGATTTACCTGGTTTTTTATCAAGCATAATAGCCTTACTACCAAATATTTTAAAATATTTTACATTTGGTTTCATTCCATACCATGCTTCGTACGGTGTCCTTTCATCTAACAGCTTCGTAGGAGATCGGTTTCTGATATGTACTGCCGTATTTACGGCTTCACCCCAAAAACTTTCTTGGAGATCAGCACCTAGGAGCATGCAACGAGCCATTTCAACTATAGTTCTATTGGCTCGTTCTGCAACCCCGTTCTGTTGTGGAGTATATGGACAAGTTAACTGCTGCTGGATTCCATTTTCACCTAGGTAGTTTTTAAAAGTATTATTTACATATTCGGTTCCATTGTCGCTTCTTAATATTTTAATTTTACGTCCAGTCTGAGTTTCTACTTTATTTTTAAAGTTCTTAAATATTTCAAGTACTTCACTTTTTTGCTTAATCATATATATAAATATCATATATATAAATATATATAAATATCAAGAAGAAAGAGTCGGTCACTGACTCACTCATTCATTCATCTGACTCATCATTGCACAGCAAATACTGTAAATGATAAAAATTTAAAATAAATTTTATTTAATAGGGAATTTTATGAAGGGTGTCAATAAGACGGGATTTTTTGAAATTCAAATTTTTAATAGGGTAAAATGATTTTTTTTTGATTAAAAGTCGAAAAACTACTTTCTAAACGGGAGGGGGTACAATATTCATTTTAATTTTTATCGATAGATCTTTGAAATACAAGAAACTTTGTAATTTAAAAAAAAATTCTAAAAAATCTACGAAGCGAGTTATAAAATGTTAAAAGTTAACTTTTGAATAATACGCGTATGACAAATAATTCGCTATAAATCGGGGGTATGAGATAGAGAAACATGTTTTACACCATTAGAAAGATAATAAAAAAACAAATTATCCATGTTTCAGGAATTTTTGCTAGGAATTTTTTTTCACCTACTTTTTGATTTTTGAAGTAGACACATTTTTTTTACCCATTTTTTTGTGGTTTTTGATTTTTTATATTTTTAGGGGTAGTTCTAAAAATCTGAAATTTCTACAGCTCATGGAGATTATTGATTTATAAATATTTTAAAAATTTCAGATTTTTTTAACAACCCAAACTCGAGATATTTACAAAATTAATGCTTTTTTTGCATGCCCTCACAACTTTTTACTGGATGCATCTATAAATTTCATATTTCTTTTAGCAGCACCTTAGAAAGCTAACGTTTAAATTGACATCTCAATCATAATTCTACATCCTACACAAGCCTCACAATAGTTTAAAAAGTTTTCATCAAAAAATTACACGAAAATCTTGAAAAATGGGTATGATTGTTCGTTGTCCACGGCAGTTCATCAGTGGTGAAGACGTCGTTTTGTGTGAAATATGAAAAAGTGCCGATTTAGAACTATACTTTAGCTTCTAACTTTCGTTCTAATTGTCGGATTTTATTTTTGATTACATATTTAGAAAGGTGAAAAGTCCGTTCAGTACCAGATATAATTTTTTTTTCGAAATTCCAAAAATTTTCATACTAAAATTACATTGAATATTTGGAGCACATAACTTTTTCGAGGGAGAATGGGAGAATACAAAAAAAAAAAACATTATTCAAACCATGTGCGTTGATATATTTGTGTAAAGGTATAGCGTGAAGGTATAGTAAAGGTTCATATAAAAAAAAAACGTAAGCAGTCGAGTCAAGGCTGTTTCACAATGCGACGAGAAAACTAGACGTCAGCGTGATGAGATCTCTTCACAGTTGTTCTCTCTTTAAAACGAATTTAAAACAACGAAATAACACATAATAAAGTATTTCTCGTCGTCACGTTGCGTCTTTTTTTCAATTTTTCGAACTTTATGACGTGACGAGACGACGAGAAATGCTTGAAGGCTGTTTCACAATGCGACGAGAAAACTAGACGTCAGCGTGATGAGATCTCTTCACAGTTGTTCTCTCTTTAAACCGAGTTTCAAATAACGAAATAATACATAATAAAGTATTTCTCGTCGTCACGTTGCGTCTTTTTTTCAATTTTTCGAACTTTATGACGTGACGAGACGACGAGAAATGCTTTATTATGCATTATTTCAATGTTTAAAATTCTTTTTTAAGAGAGAGAAACTTCGAAGAGATCTCTTCACGCTGACGTCTCGTTTTCTCGTCGCATTGTGAAACAGCCTTGATTATGTATTATTTCACTGTTTAAAATTCTTTTTTAAGAGAGAGATTCTGCGAAGAGATCTCTTCACGCTGACGTCTCGTTTACTCGTCGCATTGTGAAACAGCCTTCAGTAGGGTATTCTCAAGCAAGAAGAACATGAGCGGAGTTGGTATATGAGTAGGTAGGCATATTTTTTGTAGCAGAAAAAAGTGTTTGTACTGAAAGTGGTTGGTTGGGTGGTGGGTTGTTTGTGATGGTGAATGGAATGTAATGCAACTCAAGGGCGTGCGCAAGGAGGGGTAAGGGGACATTTGCACTCCTAATGAAAATTTTTTTTCTAATTTTTTTTTTTTTTTTGATTGAGTACACACTCAAAGGCGTACGCAAAGGTGCTTATGCAAATCGATTAAATTTATAACTTTTTAAGTTCAAATGTTTAGATTTTTAGAGTGAGAGTTTTTAAATGAAGACTAAATGTAATGCAACACAAGAACGTGCGTAAGGAGAGATAAGAGAGCATTTGCACCCCGTATCAAAATTATTATTTTCCTAACTTTTTCGTTGAGTATTAAACAGCCAAGGGCGTACGCAAGGGGTAATAGGGGGGCGGTTATTACACACATGCGAACCAGCCTTAATTTATAACTGCAGTTCTAATGGTCGGATTTTCAGTTAGAATTAGAGTTTTTGAATAAAGATTAAATGTGATGCAACACAAGGGCGTGCGCGAAAAGGTGTAACCGAGCATTTGCACCCGTTATCAAAATTATTTTTTTCAATTTTTTTTTTGCTAAGTACCTACATATGTATGTAATTACACAATCAAGGGCGTATGCAAGGGGTGCTTATTACTGCAAAGCGGCTAAATTTACAACTTGAGTTCTAATTGGTTAGACTTAAATGAATAGTAAAAATTATTTTTCTAACTTATTTTACCGAGTAATTCACAATCAAGAGCGTACTCAAAGGTAATAGATGGGTGCATATTACATGCAAATTAGTTAAATTTACAACTTGAGATCTAATTGATGGATTTTCAAGGTAAGACTTTTAAAATGAAGATTAAATGTAATGCAATACAAATGCGTGTCCAAGGAGAGGTAAAGGGGCATTTGCAACCTTAATAAAAATAATTTTTCGAACTTTTTTTGCTGAATCATTCAAAATCAAGGGCGTAAGCAAAGGTGATAGAGGGGTGCTTATTACATGCAAGTCGGCTTAATTTACAACTCGAGTTCTAATTGTTGGATTTTCAAGGTAAGATTAAGATGAAGATTAAATGTTATGCAACAAAAGGGCGTGCGCAAGGTGGGGCAAGAAGTAACTTTCACCCTTATTTTAATTAATTCCTTATTTATTTTGTAGAATTAAGGGTATGTGTCCCTTTGTGAAATAGGTTGGAGCTTTGCGCTAAACTGTATAGCGTTCACAATTTTGCGAATATTTTAATGAAACAAACGGTAATCGATTGGAAATAAGTTGAGCAATATATTTTTGTGGCTTTAAAAAAAATAGAAAATTATATATGCCTCAAAACCGCCAGACAGATGGAAAAATCATAAAATTTAGTGAGATGCTTATAGGAATGATAGGGAAATTGGTTAAATATTACTTTTTTATTTTTTTTTACATTTTTTTTCTAGAGACAATTCATCTCAAATTGACAAATGGGTTTTGTTTTTCCTATATTTTTTTTATTTATTCCCAAAAAAAATGTACAAAACTGTGAAAAATGAAGGAAATTTACAAAGAGGTATGAATGCATTATTTGATAAAACTTCTGAAGTATAAAAGGAAACGAAGTCAAATTAACGGTTTTTCAAAGCTTATATGTATGTGCAGTTGTTTTTATTTTTCTTTCATTTTTTTTAATTTTTTACAGTAACTTTTTAGAGACAAAAATACAAAATATACTCCTTTTTTCCTAATTATTTCGTTTGACCCCCTGGGAAATTGAGTGTTATATTTTTTAAATTTCCTAAATGTTTTTTAAATCAAAGAATCATATGTCTTGAATGCCTAATGGGTTTAAAAAAAAAAAAAGTATTTCGTATAACATGCTAAAAAATGTAATTCAATGTGACACTATTCGTAATGCCGTGGTTAGGCAAGGACAGCCAATACAATTACCACATATTTTTTTTATTTTTTTTTGGTATTTTGTTTATTAAATTTAAAAAACAAAATAATATTTTCTCTCATGGTTTTTTTAATTTTAATTTTGAAAAAGTTGTCCATTTCGCGTTTTTTTACCATAACAACATCATTGCTCACGCACACAAAGAAGTTTGGTTCAAAAGAAATCCACTGGGTAGTGTGGTGATGCATTCTCTTTTTCCTTATTCTCTTTTACAAAATAAGTTGTTTGTTTGGTATCAGCTCTCGACTCCCAATGATTTTTTTTTTGTCTTGTATGGAAAACCATAGTATGCATACAAATATAGTATTCTGTGAATCGCCAAGGAAGATAAAAAAGATGTCAATATAGGTTTGTTATGTACGTATGCCTTGTTTTTTTTTTTTTTTTTAACACGAAGATTTGGTGGAAGTTCGTGTTCAATTCGGAGATGGGATCGTTGCAGGAAATTTGGATGAATTTTGTGTAGCTTGTACGTAGGTACATATGTACATACATACATAATGTATATTTTTTTCTTCCCTAGTCTGTTAGAAGGTTTTTCTGCTTCTTTTGGGAAAAAAAAAATTATGATGGGTATTGCGGGTCGATTATAGAAGAGTTTTTGTTCTTTCAGTGTTTTTTTTTTCTGATAGGTATTAGTGCAAGGTCATGTTTGGGATGTTGGGTATAGTTGCTGAAGGATTGCTTTGATTATTTTGCGTAGGTAATGAATGTATCTATTGGAAAAATACATTGGTAGGTACATGTTAAAGTCAATTAGTAGCATTATTATTGTGTAATTGAATAGCGATCCCATTTCACTTTGAGTGGAATACATACTGCGCCAAGCATAAAATGTGTCTGGTGGTTGGTGCCAAAATATATGTAGGTATATTGTAAATGTACCTACATAGGAATATTTATCAGTAGACAGGAGAAAGACGATCGCATTTTGTTGTTGAAGAAAAAGTATTAGTTTTTTTTTTGAAAAAATGTGAAGGTAAAAGTTGCAGCATATGAAATCGTACAAAGAGAAAAGCTTACACTTATTTTTGAAGATTTTCAAAAACCGTGAAAAAATATCTTTCGTAGTAAATTTAATCCAAAAAAAATGTTATGATAGCATGTTACGTCTGTCCATTATAAAAAAAATGCAGTGGTTAGGAAAAAGCCATCACCTTTAAAGAGGTGATGATTTTGTTTGCATTTTATAGTACCTACCTAACTCGTTTGAAAAAACTTTTACAAAATAAAAATATCTAAAAATTTAACAATTAAATGTAAACAAATCTTAATCTTGATATCTATGAAGGCTTATGTCATTGAGCTGTATAAAAATAGATATTTATCAAGGCTTAATTATTTTCTTAACTTGGATAAATTTTTGTATCCAGTAAATAAAATAAGCCCAGTGATAAACTGTATGGTTTAGTTGCTATGGGATCTACAAGTCAACAGATATCTTTTTTTTTCTAGAGACATTCGAGATAAAATACAGTTTTGAACAATTTTTTGTAGTTTTTTGTATTTTATGTTTACTTTAAAAAAAGCTTCAATTAAATTTTTTTACAGACTTTATCAATTATAAATTAAAGTTTTATGGATGTAGGTACCTACCTAAATACATAATTTGTACCTACTTGTACCAGATCTTATATGTATTTGTATGTAGAATATGTACATATGAAATTATTTGTTCCCTAGATTTTCGAGATGAAAAACAATTTTCAAGAATTTTTAGCGGTTTCTTTGGCAGTTTTTTTTTTTTTGCTTAGAAAAAAATATCCATTCCATTTTTTACAAACTCTTATCAATTTTTAATTATGGCAAAATTAAAAATTATTTTGAAGACGATATTATTGTTTGTTTTCGAGATATTCCAGTCGAAAAATATTTTTTCAACAATTTTTAGTAGTAGATTTATTTTTTTGAGTCTTATCTATTCTTCATTATCTATAGAATGTAATTGAGCTGAAGTCGATAGAATTATTTGTTCTCGAATAATAATAAGAAAATAATTAAGTAATCGAATTTTTTTGACAACCTTTTTTGCACTTTATGAGGTGCAATAAGTTCTCATGGGAAGTTAATAAATACATACATACCTTACTACTTATAAACAACACACAAATCTGCTTACATATGTACCTATATCTAATTTAAACAGCTCATATCCCAGCCTCGCCAATATCTGCAACTTCTATTGATTTTTTTTTTAATTCAATCTCCACACTCCATGTCAAATTACGCCCATCAAATGCATTAGCATTCTTTTTCCATTTGATAATAAAACATAAATACATACCTAAATAACATAATAAAAACCAACTGGCTAAAGATTACTAAGTTTGGTTTTCCAACTTCTCGTTGGTACAGTAGATGATGGATATGAGAAAGTCCCATTTAAGAAAAACACGCTTATAAGACAGACATTCCAAAATACCATGCACATTCTCATAAAGATACATGCTAAATACACCTCATATCAGAAAAACGTATATAAGAAAAACACTGATATTTCTTATATCTTTATTCTTTCACTACATAGAAAATTAAACTTTTATAAGAAATTTTCCCGTGTAAACTTCTAAATGATGCGCCGTGTAACTTTCACAAAATTTCTGAACCCACCCTTATTGAATTGCCAAAGAAGTGACAAATTGAAGATCAGGGAGAAAGAAAAAAGCCCATACATTTCACATTTCTTATAGGCATTTTTATTTATACTAGTATCGCCCAGCGGCCGAAATTCGGCCAACAAAAAATGACACACTCTAGTAAGAAAAATAAAAAGTTAAATTATAAGGGAAAACTAATTGTTCAAAACCATCAATGACTAACTTTAAAACCAATTCAAAGTCTGGTGGACGGTCATACGCCACCGTGAAAGTGCCTAAATTTTGTCAATTTGGTATTTGAATTTATGAATTTTTTTTACCAATGGTTGAAATTCAACCACATACAACAAACAAAATTAAATAACCGTTACTAATCTAGATTTGTACTAAATTGTTGGTGTATCATTCGGTTGTTATGTACCCCAAAGGAAAGAAGTTGATTTTCTGCAAACTTTACAGCCGTCAGCTATAACCTCTATCAGTTTCATTGAAATCCTTGGATTTTTTGAGTTTCTTATATCCGTCATCTACTGTACCTAAATTAAGAAAAAATTGACTTCGGAAAGGTACGACACATTTTTTTTAGAAAACATAAAATAGAGAAGCTCCTATTTTTTTTTCCTTTTTATAGGTAATTTGTTCAACCCGAAAAAAAAATAATACCACCGCGCTGCGCTACACCAACCAATTCTTTTAGAAAATTATAAAAGGTATTCTTTTTTCTTCATAATACATATTCACATATCACACCATATCCATAAGGAAAAAACAAATCCATCCATACCTTACCTACCTCCTGCTCCTACCCTTCTGGTCAGAATCGTTATTTTCTCTAAATTGTATGTCTAATTGTAAATACATAACAAGTAGGTACATTTGCTTTGTCTGCGCTTACTCGCTCGCTACCTGTTTTAAAACTAAAACTAAAACTAAAACTAGTGCTTGTGCGTGATTCTCTGCTCTCTCACTCTCTGCACCATCGTTTGCGATTAAAACAGAGTACAATGTACAAGCAAGAAGGCTGTTTCACAATGCGAAGAGAAAACGAGACGTCAGCGTGACGAGATCTCTTCGCAGTTTCTCTCTCTTAAAAAAGAATTTGAAACAGTGAAATTATACATAATCAAGCATTTCTCGTCGTCTCTTCACGTCGTAAAGTTCGAAAAATTGAAAAAAAGACGCAACGTGACGACGAGAAATACTTTATTATGTATTATTTCGTTGTTTGAAACTCGTTTTAAAGAGAGAACAACTGTGAAGAGATCTCGTCACGCTGACGTCTTGTTTTCTCGTCGCATTGTGAAACAGCCTAGAGTATAATTCAACTTGCAATGCCGAATCTGGTGAAGAGAGCTTACTAACACATTCAAATTCATTTACATGAATTTTGAGTTGGCTGGTCGGGTACACCTACCCTTAATACAAAGCAAAAGGCGTACCCAAGCGGGGTAGCTGAGGGGAGTTTCTTTTTCCAGACAATTCCGCTTAATTTATAACTTCAATTCTAATGGCCAAATTTACAAGATTAGAGTTTTTAAATGAATTTAAAATATAATACAATGCAAGTCGTGAGCTTGGGGGGACAGAAATGCACTTAGTTTTAATAAGTGGATTATCATAGCTAAACTATTTACTTGAAGGCAAAATATAAAACTATATGTAGAATTCGTCAGCCGAGCAACTGTCATGGGCTCATTGAAGTTGGGTATGATGACTTATAATACATAAATAATTAAACAAATACCTACATAATTCAATAAATAATAATTATAATTACATAAACATACATACATACATACATACATACATATACATATTACATATCTATTATTATTATTCATATTTATTATTATACCTACCTAATGTTTTTTTTTTTTTTTTGATAATAATAATTTTTAAAATAAAAAATTAAAGTAGGTAGGTATGTATTGTACATACATAGTGTTATGTACAAACTTCGTACATGCGAAAAAGAAACCCAATGATAAGAGCTAGACGTTTATTCTAGGCGGTAACTTACATGACTCAACTTTAAACATATTAAGAGACTTAATCTAGTTAGCTATATAATATTCATAGAGTTCATATTAGGATCTAGGGTATGGGTATAGCATATTATAATAATATATACATGACACTCCTTCCTCCTTAAGATTTTATACATTATTTAAATTCAATTATTTAATGAAATTAAAATATAATAAAACATTAATGAATTCTTGATTATTTTGTACATAATTTAAAATTAGTTTCAATTATATTTTCCTTAAATATTTCACTTTATTTTAAATACATTTATTTTCAATTTTATGAATGCATATTTTTTATAAATACATATTTCTTTTAATTTTATTTCAGATACATTATTTATCAAAATATTTTTGTCAAACTTACATTGTCGGATATCTTACTGGTTTCGTTTTCTTTCTTGTAGGTTTACTTAAAGCTATAGGTGTATTTGGATTACTATCCTTTCTATCTTCTGTTTCATAGTCAAGTATAGGGTTTCTTTCCCTTTCCTTTAATTTTGGATTTGTTAAGTCAGCTGCTTTATTATTGTAACTGGAATCAAATGTTACCTTTCTTTAAACTCTTGGTCTCAGTTGATCGCTTTTCGAATTGTACCATTTAATCTTATGAGATATACTACTCTAGAGATTTTATTATATATAACAGCTGGTATCCATCGCACAAAATTGTTATAACTACATCGATACCAAACAGTTTGATTTTCATTGAATTCAATATTTTCTTTTGTTATTTGGTGTTTGTGTTGCTGTTGTTGTTTTTTCTTTAGAATAGATTGTATTAATTCTGGATTTTGGCTTTCGTTAGACTCGGATTTATTGTTTTTATTTAAATGAACTGTGTTAGACTTTTTGTCTACTTGACTGTTAATTGGTTTTATAGCATCTAAAATAGTACGCGGATTATATTTAAAAATCAAATTCGCTGGTGTGCAATGTGTTGCAGTTGAAGGAACATTCCGGTATTTAAATAAAAAATTTTCAAGTTGATTTTCTATGGGTAAATGTTTGATTTTACTGTCATGAAAATATTTTTTCAAACTTGATTTCACAGTTTGAACTGCTCTCTCAGCACTGCCATTCGATTGAGGGTTATATGGTGGGGTCTTAGTTAAAATAATGTTATTTGCTTTACAAAAGTTTTGTAGTTCCAATGACGAAAATGGTGGACCATTATCGGACACAATTTCTTTAGGTAGGCCAAAAATACAAAAAACCTTTCTGAATATCGATATAACATTATTTGCAGTAGTTTTGTTCATAATATGAACATCAATCCATCGCGAAAAAGTGTCTATTAATAGAAAAAATATTTTATTTTTAAAATACATAAAATCTATATGTATTCTCTCAAAAGGAAAAGAAGTCACTGGCCACGATGATAACGGAAGAGCGCCAGGTCTTTTACTTTCTTGCTGACACGCAACACACGTTCGGACATAGTGCTCAATGTCACGATCCATATTTATCCACCACATCGTACCTCGGGCGATTTCCTTCATTCTAACAACGCCTACATGACCTTCATGTAGAAGTTCTAGCATGTTCCCCCTCAATACATTTGGGATAACTACTCGACAACCTAGCAAAAGACATCCTTTATCCGCAATAGAAAACTCAAACCTTCTGTTATATAGTTTTTGCAATACCTTATTTTCAAAATGTGTTGGCCATTCTAAACGCACAAAGGAAATAACTTTGCTTAAAATTTCATCTTTCGATGTTTCAATTGCAATATCACTTGCATTCAAAGGTAAATTACCTGCAATATTAAAAAAATTTATCAGATAACTAGATACTTCTGTTGGCTCATTCACGGGCAATCGTGATAAAGCGTCAGCGTTATTCATATCGCTTCCTTTTCTGTACACAATTTTATAATCATACTGCGAAAGTATCAAAGCCCATCGTTGCAGTCTTGCTGCAGCTATAGCATTATTCTTTTTCTCTCCAAATATGCTCTCAAGAGGTCTATGGTCACTATAGATTGTTATTTTTCGTCCGTATATAAATTTGTGAAAACGTTTCACACTGAAGACTACTGCAAGAGCTTCTCGCTCTATTTGAGAATAATTTTTCTCAGCATTTGATAAAGTGCTTGACACGAACATTAAAGGACGTTCTTCACCATTTTTCCCAATGTGAAATAATACACCACCAACACCATAAGAGCTAGCGTCACAAACTATTCCTAGGGGTTTATCTGGAGAGTAATGCACTAACATGTTATTTTCGTATAACCAAAATTTACTTTCGTTAAAAACCTTTTCGCAATCTTGATTCCACTCAAAAGGTTTTTCTTTTTTCAAGAGTTCATATAAGGGTGCTAATCGAGCCGAAAGATTTGGGATAAACTTATTATAAAAGTTAAGTAGACCCAAGTAAGCCTTTAACGAAGTAACATCAACCGGAGCAGGAGCGTCTACTATTGCCTTCATCATATCTGCCTTAGGATGAATGCCATCACCATTTATCTCATGACCCAGATATTCAACCGATGCTTTAAAAAATTGACACTTGTCGATACGGACTTTAACGTTTAATTGATTGAACCTACGCAAAACCTCCATCAAATTTGTCTTACAATCATCGAAGGTTCTACCACCTATAATGATATCATCGATATACCCTCTTACATGCTTAAGATCCTTTAAAATGTCATCTATAACACATTGAAAAATTGAAGGTGCACTTTTAATCCCGAATGGAAGCCTGGTGTACTGAAACAAGCCCTTGTCAGTGTTTATGGTCACGTATTTTTGAGAATGTTCTGATAAGGCAACTTGTTGGAATGCCCCTGCTAAATCAAGGATACAAAAGAAGCAACAACCCTCAAAACTACACAAAATATCATCGATTCGAGGAATTGGGTAATGATCTGCCTTAACATATCTGTTTATGGTGGACTTACAGTCCATGCAGATTCGTATGGTTCCATCTTTTTTCTCAACAACAACAATTGGCGTGGCCCACTCACTATATCTAACTGGTTTTAAAATGCCGACTTCGACTAGCCTTCCCAGCTCTTTATCAACTTTATCGCGCAATCCATATGGGACCGTATATGGTTTATGGAAAATTGGTGATGCATTAACATCAAGTACAATCTCTGCAACGTGATCCTTAATAATTCCAAAATAATTGTTATCAAAAACTTGAGGAAAAACTTTTAAAATTTCGTCCCTTCCCTCATCACGAGGTTGGGTAATCGTATTTACCTTAAAATTGTTCCTCCACTCCTTAAAAAGCACATTAAGCCAATTTCTTCCCATAAGAGGAGTAAATTCTTTCACGGTTCTAACAACAACCAAATCCAAGTAATATATTACGTCTTCAAATAAACCATTCACCGCAACTTCAACAGCTCCAACAACAACAACATTTGCACCTGTAATGACATTTAGAGTTTTATCAAATTTCTTTAACCTGCAATTTTTAAACAGTTTTAAATGCATTGATTCAGAAATGATAGAAAGGCAGGCTCCAGAATCCACTTCCATGTTTATCTTTATATTATTTATATTTACTGAAATTATAAGTGGTTTTACCCAATTTGAACATAAAGAATTTATTGAGATATAACCTAACGTTAAATTTGATAATAATTGTTGTTCACTATCAACATGATTGATTTTTTTATAATTTTTAGTTTGAAATCTACTGTTATTATTTGCATGCCTTACTCTATTATAATTACATTCATATGCATAGTGACCCTCTTGCTGGCATCGAAAGCACGTGACTTTTTCGTTGGACCTTCTCGATCGTGATGACGCACGATGACCTTCATGATCGTTGTTTCTCCTTTTGCTCCTCGATGCTGCACGTCGATGATTAGAATTTCCCATTCTGTATTTGCTTCGTCCGATCCAATTTTGGTCACTCTGTAGATTCATGGACGGAAAAGTCGACTGAATATCTTTGACATCTTTCTGAGTTGATTCCATAGTTTGCGCAGATTCGAATATTTCATTAAAACTTTTATTTAATGGCTCATTTAGGAGTCTTCTCTGAATATCGGCACTTCTCTGAGACCAAATAAACTTGTCGGATAATGCCTGATCCAAAAAAGCACCATACTCGCAGTTTTCGGCAATAGATTTCAGTTCCACCACAAAATCTTGTAATGCTTCGCCGTCTCTAAGTTTTCGAGACATGAATTTAAATCGCTCCGCTCTCACATTTAGTTTCGGCTTAAAGTACTGCTTCATTATCTTTATCAGCTCATCATAGGTAAAATCCCATTCTGACTTGGGCGCTATAAGCGTCCGCAGAATTTTATATAAATCTCCTCCCACAAAAGACACAAAAATTGATACTTTTTGTTTCTCTTCCGAAGCAGATTCTCCAATTCCATTTAAGACAAAAATATGCTTTAAGCGATCTGCATATTGTTCAAAATCGTCTTTATCGATTATAAATGGATCAATATTTCCACGGAAATTACCGACACTCATTTTATTAGCTATGGCACTTTTCTTGACATCATCTGGCATTTTTGTTTAAATTTAAATTTTTGGTATTATATGTATAGCGTGTACTTAATCTTCCGACTTAAAATTCTTTTACTGTTTTTCAGACTATGCCTTCTATCATATCACATGATTTTTAAAACGGGTTCCTATTTTTTTTTCTTAGGTATTAACGTTAATGCTCATTAATGATATCGAACGATCCTCGTCGCCAAAAATGTTATGTACAAACTTCGTACATGCGAAAAAGAAACCCAATGATAAGAGCTAGACGTTTATTCTAGGCGGTAACTTACATGACTCAACTTTAAACATATTAAGAGACTTAATCTAGTTAGCTATATAATATTCATAGAGTTCATATTAGGATCTAGGGTATGGGTATAGCATATTATAATAATATATACATGACACATAGGTATATAAATAATTTATTTTTTAATATACAAAAAAAATATGTTACATTCTATTAATTAAGTCTGCGAAGCGACTGACGCGGGCAAATCGGCTAGTCGTCTATAAACAAGAGGTATTTTGCACCACCATTCGATGACCTCCTCATAGGTCCACATATGTCAGTGTGTATAATTTGCAACACATCATTACTGACACTTTTCGAACTAGAGAATGGCAAGGAACAAATTTCTCCCTTTAAACATATTTCACATTTTATTTCCGTGTTACTAAAATTTTGAAGGTTAACACCGCGAATCATATTTTTTGCAAAAAGGTCATGTAAACTCTTTGAATTCAAGTGTCCATATCGCTGATGCCACAATGCGATATTGGAGTTAATATTTACGTTAGAGAATGCATTTACTTGTTTTTTCTCGTATAATAAATACATATCGTTTACTTTAACCGAATTTAAAATTGTAGTCCCCACCGTATCGATAATCTTTGCGCACTGGTCATCAAAAACAACTTTGTGTCCTACATTGCAAGCTTTGCTTATTGAAATAAAGTTCATCTTTAATTCTGGCACAAATAAAACGTCTTTCAATATTATATTTTTATAAAACCCGGTATTACATATATTTACTTCGCCGATACCAACCGATTGTATATATTTGCCCGCGGCTAATTCAATGCGCTCCACATGAGCTTGAAAACTTATAAATTTTTCTTTATCGCAACAGAGATGGCTAGTTGAACCACTGTCCATTATCCATACACCACCGTTCATACCCCCTACACAAATTGAATTTAACAAGGCAAACGAAGCGGCACCTGCACCCGTTGTAGTGTTATTTTTGCTTTTGTTGGAACAGTTAGCCGCTATATGGCCTTTTCGTTTGCATACATAACAAATGCCTCTGAATCCTCTTTGGTCGGTTCCGTTTGACTCTTTTTTGTTATATGTTTGATGTTTAGACGATCTTTGTGTGTATTTGTTTTTTCGATTATGTAAATATAACGCATGTTCTCCAGACACTTTGACGTCATGTGACTCATTTTCCCCACGTCGATGTGCCTCTTCAAGAATTTTGATTTTAAGATTTTCTATACAAGGAAGATCATCACGTGACTCTATAGCTATTATAAAGTTTTCATAGCTGTGTGAAAGACTTGAGAGTAAAATTATTGCCAAGAGCTCATCTTGAAGTTCGATATTTAATTCTTTTATTTTTTCTGCTAAATTGAAAAAATTGCTGATATGCTGCTGTACGTTTGTGTTTTCCGTCATCTTTACCTGGAGTAGCTGCTTAAATAGTGTCACCTTTCTCGCAGGTCCCTTTGGTTGATGCACTTTTTCCAAGAACATCCATGCTTCTGATGAAGTTTTAGCATGTTTCACGTAGTTTAATTGGGATGCTTTCACACTTAGTAAAATGGTCGCGAGAGCTTTTTCGTCTTTACTGTTCCACGCGGTAGCCTGGGCACCATTCTCAGGCTTCACATTTACACCCGAAACATAACCCCACAACTCATTGTGGATTAAAACACTTTTCATCAGAATCTTCCAGGAGTCATAATTTGCTCCGTCTAATTTTTCGATTTGACAAATTGATAAGGCCATTATGATTATAATCACAAAAACCCTGGGCCCATAACCTTTGATAGAAAGTACCGCGAATCACAAAGAAAAACACGTCCGTATAGTTCAACGTTTATTTAGAGACGAAAAATAATATATGATTATAATATAAGAATAGTGATTATATAATGACAAACAAGTGTTACCACTTTATATATTTGAATACAATTTATAGTTTGATTTGGTTACCTTCAATTTCCAATCGATTACCGTTTGCTTCATTAAAATATTCGCAAAATTGTGAACGCTATACCCTTTAACGCAGAACTCCATTTTTCCAAGGGACACAATATACCCTTAATGATGTCAAAATTGTAGATAGACCTTTACTGAGGTGCGTTCTTTTATGTTACTGTGGTTAACTATAGTTAATGTGTCAAAAATAAAAGTTGATGTGCCATAGTTAAGAAACTTTTTCATTTAGGAACGACCAGAGTTAACAATAGTTAATTTTTCAAACGAAAGGGGTTACAAAAATTGTATTTGGAATGAAAAACCAAGAAAAAATATGATTGCATTAAATTTATTGCAAAAATAATTTTCAGGAATTCAAAATAACATGTTTACTATTTACGAATTAAATTTCTTTGCACTCATTTTTGTATAAATCGAACAGAAATAAGTGCAATTTTTTTCATTGCTTATGGCACAGAATTTTTGATGAAAAATTGACCAAACAAGAAGAAGAAAATGCCGACAGAAAGAAAATGCATCAGAAAATAAAAGAAAACTATTCCAAAAATCAAATTCAACAAAATAAAATTGATGAAATTAATAAAAATATATTTTGAATATTGAAAACAATTCCAAATCGGAAGGGCAAAAAGTAAACAAAAGATCCCCCATTACATTTCCGCTGTGTTTGACAGATCAACTATTTCAACTCATATCAAGGAGATGAGTTGGAAAAAGTTACAAAAAGTTACTTTTTGACAATTTTACTTTAGAATTTAGGAACAATTTTATGACGTCGTAAAGTTACTCGAAGTAACTTTTCTGTATTAAAGGAACGGCCGAAGTTAACTATAGTTAACTATAGTTAACTATAGTTAACCACAGTACATAAAAGAACGCACCAGAGATGAGTTGGAAAAAGTTACAAAAGTTACTTTTTGACACTTTTACTTTGAATTTAGGAACGATTTTATATATATTATATTCTTCAATTTCGGCTAATAACAACATAATATTTCATCAAAATGTTTTATTTTCTTTTTTTGTTAAGAGCAACAACATTGCAAAATTATAAATGCAAATACTTTAAGCACAAAAAAAAACCAACTTGTTTGGACGTGGTGCGTTCTTTTATGTTACTGTTAACTATAGTTTATGTGTCAAAAATAAAAGGTGATGTGCCATAGTTAAGAAAGTTACTCTTACGAAGAAGAGAACTAACAAAAATAAAAGAAAATTATTTTTGTTGTTATTTTAGTGGACTGTATTGAATTAAATTCAAATGGAAGATTTTTTGCGACCTTTAGTCCAATGCGTTTCGCACAGGCACGACAGTTACTCTTGGTAACTTTTTCATTTAGGAACGACCAGAGTTAACAATAGTTAATGTCAAACGAAAGGGGTTGAAAAAAAATCTAATTGTATTTGGAATGAATAACCAAGAAAAAATGTGATTGCATTTAATTTAAAGCAAAATTATTATTAGGCATTCAAAATAACATTTAAATCGAACAGAAATAAGTGCAATTGTTTTCATTGCTTATGGCACAGAATTTTTGATGAAAAATTGACCAAATAAAAAGAAGAAAATGCCGACAGAAAGAAAATGCATCAGAAAATAAAAGAAAACTATTCCAAAAATCAAATTCGACGAAATAAAATTGATGAAATTGATAAAAATATATTTTAAATATTGAAAACAATTCCAAATCAAAAGGGCAAAAAGTAAACAAATGATCCACCATTACATTTCAGCTGTGTTTGACAGATCAACTATTTCAATTCATATCGAGGAGATGAGTTGGAAAAAGTTACAAAAAGTTACTTTTTGACACTTTTACTTTAGAATTTAGGAACGATTTTATGACTACATAAAGTTACTCGAATTAACTTTTCTGTATTAAAGGTGTTAACGCCATCTGTGAGCGAAGCACAATTGTAGCTCTGCTACAATATCCCTAACCTAAACTCCGAACATATCCCTAACCTAAACTTAACGAAACACAATATGACTGCCATTTCCGGCATCTTCATTTTCATTCATTCTTCTTGTACTTGCCGTGACACAAGTCACGTTTTTTCACTTTGGCCCTTTTGGCAAATTTAGTAAAGGATTTTTTTGTCCTAAAATTAAAATTTTTTAATATTTCACAAAAATAAACTCGACATTATTCATCGTAAAAACAAAAAAAGCGATAGACGTTTTAATTGTATATAAATCGGAGACCGCCTGACGGCTGACGGAGAGTCTACACCAATTCGGGTGTGATTTCGTCGTAGTTGCTGCTGCGACGAGGTACCTACGTTTTTATGAAGCTGCAGTGGCCACAAAATTTAGTCGTGGGACTATATGTGCGCAGTATCGCAGATCGCTCTCGATCTCTTGCTGTGCTATTTGGGGATTCCTCATCCGACCCAACCCTTTTGCCGATTGGGCTAATGGCGGCTCACAATTAAGCCCGTGGGAGTTAACCTGTTTGTCCTACAAAAGCAGGGATTTTTGTGGAATTGTAAGCGCTGTATTTCGCCACCTATTGAAGTTTAAACATTGGTCCATACGAGACGGATTTGGAGAAACCAAAGCGCTCCACCAAATTTGCACCACAGCATCCACAATTTTTTTTTTTTTCTCGCTCGTGGGCAGCGTCCACCATTTTCTCGTCGACACCACGCTACCGCCACATACATAAAGGCACACATTTGTATCGACTCTATAAAATTCCTTGCTGCCAAAACGGCACATCACACATCCTTTATTGTCAACGCCGTTATATATACATATAACGCAACATTTTTTTGGGCGGTACTCAGCCATACAAGACGCAACTCTTCGTAGAAGACACCAAGCTGCATTTCCTTGGAATGCGATTTTGTTTCTTGTGCCATTATCACACTGTTTTGTGCCACCGATCATTGAGGAGCAATAGAATAGTTGTTTCGACATCGCCATCGTCATCATCGCCATCGTCATCATCGCCATCGTCATCATCATCGCCATCGTCATCAGTGTCATCGTCATCATCGCCATCGTCATCATCATCGCCATCGTCATCAGCGTCATCGTCATCGTCATCATCGCCATCGTCGTCATCATCGCCATCGTCATCATCGCTATCGTCATCCACACTATCATTCGTCAGCCTCACAATCACACAAGTAATTTATACCACCGTTCATCAGTCAGCCAACGAGCCAACATTGTTCAGCAATCACACCAGACCAAGGATCACCCAGTTCCAGCCGTAGCAGTAGTACCAGGTAATCATAGATATAGTGCATACCGTGTATATCTCTTTTGTACTATTAAAAATTTTTATTAAAACTATAGATCGATCATATAATCAAGCATTTTAAAACTTTTGTACTTTTCCGGTCTGGTCGCTAACTATTCGGGTGGTACTTTTTTGCATATTTTTTTAATTCAAATTGGTGATATCAATCACATTCCCGGGTGCATTTTATGCACTGGTAATACAAAACCAAAAGAATTTTTTGATGGTTCTTTTTTAATGTGATCGGTCAGGGAGGTGCCATTTTTAATGTTAGAGGTGATGATACAAATGTTCCTTTTCACGAAGTTTTTACAAGTTATAAATAATTTAACTTATTTAAACTCCAAAAGGGTTGCCGCGTAAGTTTTGTCGTCGTTTAAAAATCAATAAAAACTTTTTATAGGTTTTTTGAGAAAATATTTTGCCGCTCAAAATATTTTAAGTACCAATCCGTTTTATGCATTCTTATAGTGCATAAGGGTTGCCGCATTAACATTTTGTTTTTTAACTTTTTTATAGGTTTTTGAAAAAATATTTTGCCGCTCAAAATATTTTGAGTACCTATCCGTTTTATGCATTCTTATAGTGCATAAGGGTGGCCGCATTAACATTTTGTTTTTTTTTTTAAACTTTTTATAGGATTTTGAGAAAATATTTTGCCGCTCAAAATATTTTGAGTACCTATCCGTTTTATACATTCTTATAGTGCATAAGGGTTGCCGCATTAACATTTTGTTTTTTTTAAAAAACTTTTTTATAGGTTTTTGATTCGCAGTTTCGATCATTTTGTTCCATTATTTTTTATTCTGCGGGATTATATTCAAATAGTTTTTTTTTTTCTATCCGCGCCTTTGACCCCTCCTACGCATACATACATATTGGTAGAATAATGAGTTTCCTTACTGATTTTATTCATTCAGCGGATCAGCTGGTGAAATATGCGGCGGCTTTTAGGGAACTTCCCGAAGCAAAGCATTCTTTGAATTCATTGAAGGTTCGAAAAATGGAGTTAAAAGATTTATGGTCTGAAGTTAAGACCAAATACTTGATATGTCTTCGTGAAGAAACAGACACCTACAAATTTGACGCAGCGACGCTAGAAGAAAAGTATACCTCCTCAAATGAAACTTTCATAAACTGTTATGTGCTAATTATAGAATTGGAAGGCAAGCTCTCGACGACTGCTGAATTAAACTTAGATCCTTCTAAAACAACTTCAGTTCCGGTTTCTGACAATACCACTCAGTTGAGATCATATGGTGTCAAATTACCAGTGTGTGATACTGAAACATTCAGCGGTGACTATCTCAAATGGCCTACGTTTCGAGATATGTTCGAAGCAATTTATATAAAGCATCCTAGGTTGGGGGAGGTAGAAAAACTTTTCCATCTCAGATCGAAAACTACCGGAGATGCTTTCAGTATTGTCGAAAAGTTTCCCTTGCTCAACTCAAGTTTTGAGTTGGCTTGGGAGGCTTTGCGTTCCACTTACGAGAACAAGCGAATCATTGTGAACAATCAGATCAAAACATTATTTAATTTACCTTCTTGTCCTTGTGAATCAGGGAAGGCGATTAAAAGTCTTCAACGCCACATAAATGATAGTCTCGCAGCGCTTAAGGCCCATGGAGTTAACATTTTAGGTTGGGATCCGATTCTGGTTTACACTTGTTCTAACCGGTTGCCCCCGAATACTCTTTCTTTATGGGAGCAATCTTTAGCTGATCCTACGGCCATACCTACATGGAAACAAATGGACAAGTTCCTCAGTGCTCGCTTTCAAGTCCTGGAAACAATAGCCGACGTCATTTCCCCTAATATATCGTCCTCTGAAAGGTTCGCCAAAAATCGAAAAGTTACCGCACTATCAAAGCATCGGGTGAACACTTTTCATTCGAAACCTCAAACGTCCTCCTGCAAGCTTTGTTCAGGGAAACATTTAATTAATAAATGTTCTCAATTCCTAGCCTTAAATCCTTCCGCGAGATATGAAATAGTCAAAAGAAACAATATGTGTGTTAATTGCTTATCTACGAAGCATAGTTCGAATGCCTGTCAAAGTCACCATACGTGTTCAACATGTAACAAACGACATAATTCCTTGTTACATTTCCAAAACACCGGATCATCGTTATCGAACGCGGTGCAAAATAGTTCATCGACATCGACTGTTGGAGCATCATTAGCTCCCCATAGTCAGCTGTCTTCCCAATTACAGTCCACTTCACAACCATTTATACCATCGGTGACCGGTCGAACCCATTTCGCTTCTTCGCACAAAAATGTCTTGTTAGCAACGGCATTGGTGAACATAGTTGGACAAGAATCATATCATTTAGTTCGTGCCTTAATAGATCCCGGATCTGAAGTATCATTTATGTTAGAATCGATTCAAAAACGTTTAAAGTTACCGACAATACCAATTAACATCTCTATTTCAAATGTTAATTCAACACATGCTGCTTCTTCTAAAAAACTGTGCACTTTTTCGATATATAATGGAGATGCTCCTGCAGCTCCTATTGCAGCACAAGCTATAGTTTTGAAGCAAATAACCAATTCGTTGCCAAGTACGTCATTTTCGAGTATTGTTTCTTCCGAACTGAAAGGCCTTAAGCTTGCCGATCCTGCCTTCAATTCCTCTGCCCAAATAGATTTACTTATTGGTGCAGATTTATATCCGGCCATCGTTCGCAATGGCTTGCAACGCGTTTGTGAGACTTTGGTTGCTCAGAATACTGTTTTCGGATGGGTTCTCTCTGGCCCCCTCCCAAAAACCGTTAACACTTTTACCACTTTCGTTACTGAGCAACGATCGGATTCATTAGACGAGCAAATAAAACGATTCTGGGAATTGGAGGAGGTACAAGACGGTCAAAAAATTTAGTCGACGGAAGATCAGTACTGTGAAGATTTTTACGCAAAAACTACATTCCGAAGGCCAAATGGACAATACGTTGTACGCTTACCATTCAAGCCAAACTTTCCGTCCCAATTAGGTACGTCTAGGGGCATTGCTCTCAAACAGTTTCTACGTTCGGAAATTAATCTCACACGAAAACCTGACTTGCAACTGCAATATTCCAATGTTATATTAGAATATTTGAACCTTGGACACATGCGAAAGGTGAATAATGTTGAAAAGGTAACGGATGGAGTTATTTCCTCTTTTTATCTCCCACACCATGCCGTTCTGAAACCTGAAAGCGCTTCTACAAAAGTTCGTGTGGTGTTTAACGCCTCTTGTTCCTCTACTAGCGGCGTAAGCTTGAATGATCTTCTGTATACAGGCCCAGTACTTCAACGTGATCTTGCCTCCTTGATCATCCGGTGGAGATTTTTTAAATTCGTGTTTAACGCCGACATTGAAAAAATGTATCGGCAAATTGCCATTCATCCAGATGATACCGCGTTCCAAAGAATTCTTTTTAGGTTTCCTTCCGCGTCTACGGTAAATGACTATGAATTATTAACAGTGACATTCGGTGTGAATTGCGCACCCTATCTAGCTATCAGAACCCTTTTGCAGCTAGCTAAAGATAAACAAAATGATTATCCTCTCGCGTCACAAATTATTTCGTCAGAATGTTACGTCGATGATATTCTTTCTGGGGCCCATGACCTTCCAACAGCTCAACAAGCTCAACGTGAGTTGATCGAGCTTCTCGCTTCTGGTGGGTTTCCTCTCCGTAAATGGACTTCCAATACGACTGCTCTCCTGGACCATTTGCATCCGAGTCACGTTTTAAGCGAAAACTTTCTTAAATTGGATAAGGAAAGCACCACAAAGACACTCGGCATTCGGTGGAATGCCAAGGAAGATTATTTCTATTTCACAATTCCTTCATTTAAACTTTCGACAACTCCGAGCAAACGAGAAGTTTTTTCTCAAATTGCTCAATTGTTTGATCCTGCGGGATGGTTGGCACCCATCATAGTAAGAGCCAAAATGCTAATGCAGCGAATTTGGGTAGAAGCCACCCAATGGGATAATGTTATCCAAAATGATACTTATGCAATTTGGGAATCCTTTGTCGAAACCCTTTCCGATATCCGGGAACTTCAGATTCCACGCTGGTTGGAATATTCTCCATTGTATGATGTACAATTCCATGGTTTCTGTGACTCATCCGAGAAGGCCTATGCGGCAGCTTTGTATGTACGAACTGTGAAACCTGACGGATCGATTAGTTCGCACTTGGTTTGTGCTAAATCAAAGGTCGCCCCAATAAAACCTGTGTCTTTGCCGCGTCTGGAGCTTTGTGGAGCTGTTCTTCTTTCAAAACTTGTCAAAGCTCAACTTCCGAATTTTCCAGTCCCTTCGTATGAAACTTATTTTTGGACTGATTCATCTATAGTTCTTGCTTGGCTCAATAAGCACCCAAGTACTTGGAAGACTTTTGTGGCTAATCGGACAAGCGAAATAATCGGTAATATAGGAAACACTAAGTGGAAGCATGTCAGGTCAGGGGAAAACCCAGCTGATCTTGCCACTAGAGGACTTTCTCCGAAGGAGCTACAGTTCAACACTCTGTGGTGGCACGGACCAAACTGGTTGCGTGAACCTCAAATGCGTTGGCAAAGTACTCAACCTGAACCGCCGCTTCACGATGAGTTAGAACAAAAAGTCGTTTCTTGTTTTATAGAGCAGACCCAATCCAATGACATTTTAGGGCGTTTTTTCTTCTCTTCCACGTGCCTTGCGAGTCTTAAGTTATCTTTTCCGATTCCGCTACAATTCCGATACCATTGCTAAAACTACCGTCTTCCGCCACATAACCACAAGTATTACACAACAAGAGATGAATTTCGTAAGAACTCGCCTTATTATGCTGAGTCAAAAATCTCATTATCCGCGCGAATATGAATCTTTATTGAAAGGTATGCCCTTGTCTTCTAAGAGCAGTATTTTGTCTCTCAATCCCTGTTTGGATTCTAATAAAATTCTTCGTGTCAACGGCAGACTCACGAATTCTGATCTTTCGTATGGTGAAAAACATCCCATAATTATTCCCTATTGTTCTCGATTTGCCAAACTCCTTGTTGAATTCATCCATAATTTGACACTTCATGGCGGCAACGCCCTCATGCTATCCGTGATAAGACGCATGTTTTGGATTCCAAAGCTTAACAATTTGATAAAGTTTTGTATACGAAACTGTACCACCTGCGTTATACATAAACAGCGACTTCGCACTCAGATTATGGCAGCTCTTCCGACTGAAAGGTGTACGTTTTCTCCACCTTTCACCTATACAGGTGTGGATTTCGCTGGGCCGTTTCTTATTAAAAGTTACCTAGGTCGAAGTTGTCGGTTAACGAAAGGCTATGCTTGTTTATTTGTTTGCTTTGCAACTAAAGCAATTCATCTTGAGGCGGCTAGTGACATGTCTTCTCAAGTATTCCTTGCGGCCTTTGCCAGATTTGTCGCACGACGGGGACTTCAAAAAGAAATGTTTTCTGACCATGGCACAAATTTTACGGGAGCAAATGTAATGTTACAACGGGAGTTTAAAAATTTTCTAGCCTCATCATCGAATGAGACTCGTCTAAAATATGGGGTTCAGGGGTTAGAGTGGAATTTTATCCCACCCGGGGCTCCTCATATGGGTGGCCTTTGGGAGGCTGGGGTAAAGAGCCTTAAAAAACATCTTCGAAAACTGGGTGATAGCAGTAAATTTACTTTTGAGGAGTTCTCGACCGTCCTCGCTCGTATCGAGGCGTGTCTTAATTCGCGTCCAATTTCGCCAATGTCTCATGATCCTTTAGATCCTTTAGCTTTGACTCCGGGGCATTTTCTCCGCGGCAGCCCTTTATTGACGTTTCCCGAACCATATTGTAATGAAAATTCCCTTTCTCTTGTAAATCGATGGGAAAAGCTAAAATGCCTTCAGCAACAGTTTTGTCAGCGCTGGAAAGAGGAATATTTGAAGGAGTTACATAAGCGTTTTAAATGGCAATTCCCTGAAGAAAATATAAAAGTTAATGACCTTGTCGTTGTCAAACAAGAAAATTTGCCTTGTAATGAATGGCGGATCGGGCGAGTAATTAAGGTGTGCCCGGGAACAGATGGAATGGTAAGAGTTGCCACAGTGAAAACACAACAAGGCGAGATCACTCGACCTGTAGTAAAACTTTGCGTCTTGCCAAATACTTAATCAGTTTGCAACCATTAATTTTTATATCGTACCACCAGAGTAAATCGCTTCCCTTATTAAAACTACCGCTTTTAAGTTTAATCATTTACTTTAGCACAGAGTATGTAAACTAGAAGCTTGAGTATATGATATTTTTTGATATTCTCTATCTTAATTTTCAACTAAATATGTACATTGAATTTTTATTTAAGCACTGCATTTATGGTTCCTGTAGAATAAGTTATCTTAAGTTATTATACTTCTTTATTTGTTGGCGCAATGCGTCAAGGGAGGCGGTAATGTTAACGCCATCTGTGAGCGAAGCACAATTGTAGCTCTGCTACAATTTTGCCTCGCTCTCCGAACATATCCCTAACCTAAACTTAACGAAACACAATATGACTGCCATTTCCGGCATCTTCATTTTCATTCATTCTTCTTGTTCTTGCCGTGACACAAATCACGTTTTTTCACTTTGGCCCTTTTGGCAAATTTAGTAAAGGATTTTTTTGTCCTAAAATTAAAATTGTTTAATATTTCACAAAAATAAACTCGACATTATTCATCGTAAAAACAAAAGAAGCGATAGACGTTTTAATTGTATATAAATCGGAGACCGCCTAACGGCTGACGGAGAGTCTACACCAATTCGGGTGTGATTTCGTCGTAGTTGCTGCTGCGACGAGGTACCTACGTTTTTATGAAGCTGCAGTGGCCACAAAATTTAGTCGTGGGACTATATGTGCGCAGTATCGCAGATCGCTCTCGATCTCTTGCTGTGCTATTTGGGGATTCCTCATCCGACCCAACCCTTTTGCCGATTGGGCTAATGGCGGCTCACAATTAAGCCCGTGGGAGTTAACCCGTTTGTCCTACAAAAGCAGGGATTTTTGTGGAATGGTAAGCGCTGTATTTCGCCACCTATTGAAGTTTAAACAAAAGGAACGACCGAAGTTAACTATAGTTAACCACAGTACATAAAAGAACGCACCAGAGATGAGTTGGAAAAAGTTACTTTTTGACACTTTTACTTTGAATTTAGGAACGATTTTATGACGTCATAAAGTTAACTCCAAGTAGTTTTATGAATTAAACGAACGAGCGATGTTAACTAAATAACTATAGTTAACCACAGTAACATAAAAGAACGCACCAACGGCAAACAGCTACCTACTGTCAAAATTTTGGAAACAGCTGACAATTAAATGAGAAGAGTGGAAGTAAAAATGGAAGTGGTCTGGAAATTTTTAACATTAAGTGAGAGAAACTGGAAGGATCGTTTTTGCCCTTGTTCGCTTTTGAGAATAACTCAATTGACGAAGGTCGAAATAGAGTGTTATCGCTTTCAATCCAATCCGCCGCGCTTTCTGGAATACTACAGGTTCGGGACACCCCGTATATAACTCAGTAAATTATGTGGCACATGGAAATCAATTTATTGATTCTTAACAAAAATTAATCCATTGACATCGTTGAAATGTCCATGATGTTGTTATCATCTGAATTTCTATCTAAAATATCTGTTATTACATTTTCAGTACCAGGTTTTTCTTTTTGTTTCTTGGTAGATATTCTACTAGCATCTATCATAATATCAGTTGAATCCATCTCCCTAGGTGTAGCTCTTGATTGAATTGGTTGCGATAGTCGTTTGTTTTCAATCGTTTTTAAAAGAGATTTTGCTTCTGTTTTTTTCTGAAACAAACATAAATAAATTTTCATTTCACGATTGTATAATTTTATATGTTAATACCTCATCAGATTCTAGGCACTTATAAGCGAAGTGAGCAGCTTTCTCGTATTGCCCATTGGTTTCATAGTAATTTGCAAGTGTAATATATGCGTGAAACAAGCTTTGCTTATCCGCTGCGGCTCTTTCATCCGCACAATACGATAAGAAGGCGGGGACTGCATTCTCAATATTACCAAGTTTTTCGTAGAGGTTTGCAAGCTTGTAAAGTGCTATACCCTCTATATCTCCAACATTACAAGCCTTCAAATAACACTTGATAGAGTTTTCACTTTTCTCCAACTTTTCGTAAGTTTCTCCAAGTGCGACAAGCATCCGACTATCGAAAGGTCTCAGTTTGTGCGCGTTTTTAAAGTAATACAAGCTATAGTAATGCATTTTAAGAATTTCATACGATTGCCCAAGACCATACCAAGCTCGATAATCACGTTTGTTAACCTCTGAAATACACATTTTAAATTAAGGGCTGTAAAGTTAAAGATAATTTTAAACTTGCCAACAGCCTTGCGATAACTTTGAATAGCAGCATTTGTATTTTTTAGTTCCATAAATTCGTGTCCCATCAACGTCCAAGCTGCTAAATATTTGGGATTTAATTTTAAAGCTCTTTGGAAATACATGATGGCTTTCTGGTGATCACTACGTATGCTGTAATAGTTACCTATAAATAGAGTTATAGATATGTTATTGACCAATTTGGATTATAATGGAAAAAGTGGAAAAGAATAAATTCTTGTATTTCCGTCGGCTTTTTTGTCACAATGGATGTGGCAATTTTTTTCACATTAGCTTTTCCAATATTTCGGCAGGGGTTACTGTATTTATATTTATTAATTCTTTAGATATATAAATAAAATACCGAAAATGGCAGAACAAATAAATGTTTTTATTTTGCGACTAATTAATTTTGTCTTCATTAACATTTCCACCGTCTTCTTCTGCTCACACTTGGTCTTTTTTTTTCTTTTGCTTTTTTGTAAATAAACACTCTCAACTACTGCATTTTTGTTGTATTTTATTTGGTCTTTTTTTGATCATTAAAGCAATTAAAAGACTAATCCTTTAATTTTCCCGACGTTTCAATTGGTTTTTTGCCAACATCTTGAGGGGTGTTTAATTTATTAGACCTTCAATACATTTTACAAATTACATTTTTTTTAACAGGGTTGTCTTAATTTAACTGTTTACCTACTTTCTTCGCCAAGTTACATTGTATTTTTGATAATAAATACATAATTTAACATTTATATTGCACTATGGATTTAAGACAGAAAACTTATATTATATAATATTGAATAAATTATTTTAAAAAATAGACATAACAGAAAATTAGAACTATATATCACAGACTATGCTTATTTTACCACGGTATTATAACTCGAGCTGATGTTGTCTTTGTCCTTTTTGAAATTCATTACTCTTCTTAGGTTTTGCTGAATTTTCAGATTCTCCGGAGTGTATCGTTTGTTCGGTTGTTTCTCTTTGTCAAGTATTTTGGTATTGTAACGTTTTACCAAGGCTTATTGATAAAATAATAAACTTATGGCACATAAGGGGCCTATACTTATACATTGGCTTAGAAATTAAATAATAATAAAAAAAATATATATTGTACATGTCAGCTTAAATTTAAAAAGTCGGTTGACTTTTATGTTCTCGGGGTGTTCCGTCCAGGTTGTCCAGTGTTGGATGGTATGCTATTTGCTCAAAATATCTCCCTTTTATACTTATTCCAATGATTCGTGACTCCTCTCGAAAGTACTGGCAGAAAAGCCTTCTAGAAATTTCCATTCCAGAGATAGATGGCGTTCTTTCCAATCGGGAATTCCGTTCAGCGCATTTCTCAAGAGCTCACACAAAATTACACAAGATGGCGCTGTTGTCACATGCGAGCATATTAGTCATTAGTCAGTGATTAAACCGTGGCAGTAGTTATTACTCCGCTACAGCTAGTCAAGTATTGGTTACATCGTTACAATATTATCAAAATCAGCTGTGTGTCCATTTTCTGTCATGTGTTGTGAGAGTCCAGTTGTCGTCTGCTTTGTGTTCAGCTATTCGTATTGCTAGATTTCGTTTTGTTGTCCCAATATATATAAGTCCACACTTATATATATTGTTCTTCGTAGCGCGTCTCGACGACTTCTGGAATATTTCTCCTTCGTAGTGTGTAAAGTCGTCAGTCGCCGTCGATGTCCAGTTGTAGTTAAATTGTTTCAAATGCTCGCCCAATTGTTTTGGCATTATCACGACGACACTAAATTTTCAAATAACTTTGAAAGTGTCCTCTTCTTGATGTAGCCACTATTCGGATTCACATTTATAAAAGATGTTTGATCTTGAAATCCTCAATTGAATTAAATTTTTATTGTGACAGAACAGACATTTTTCAAGCTGAAAATATTGTCAAATACATATTTGTCCCAAAATTGTCAGACAAGAGCTGACAATTAATTTGTCAGGCTTTGGCACAAAATCTACCAATCGTGTGAACGGACAATTTCACATTGTAAGAAATTTGTCAATTGTCAGATAATTGTCCGCTATTATCAGACCATTGACAGATCTGACAATATTTTAAGGTTTTACCAAGGGTTCGATAGTAAAACTTATTTTATTTTTAATTATCAACCGTCACTTATTTCCTTTACAAATCAAACACACTTTACTTCACTTCAAATTATCTTATTAGTCTTAAATCTCAATAGTTTGCAACTTAAATTCTCTTCCGGATACTTTTCACTTCGAACTTTACACTTCCGCTTTCAAAAATAAATAATAAACTGTGTCTGCCCAAGACCTTCTCCTTATAGAGTGAGCTGAAAGGTTCGAGGCTCTAGTCGAAAGTACTAGCCTTGTAGAAGGTTGCATTCCAAAGATAGAGATTGTGTTCTCTCCATGTATTCTATTCAGGGCATCCAGCGTATTTCTCAAAAGCTCTACAAAATTACACAAGATGGCGCTGTTGTTGGAGGAGATTGTAAGGCAGTGATTACACCGCTGCAGCTGGCCAAGTAGTGATTACATCGTTACATTGCACCCCTCTTAAGATTGATCGTCCCGAACAATTCCATCACTCCTTTTACCACTATTACGATGTAAACGGTCTTTGACGTCCTAGGCCTTTTTTATTTCTCCATTGCATCAGACACAGCCTGTTCCAAACCATCTACAGCCGCATCGATGTCACTGTCTAGCAGGTTCCTGTTAGAAGGTGGAATAGAGATATTCTCTTCGATGTCCTTTTGAAGTTTTTCAACATTCAACCGTGTCTGTAGTTGATGAAGTTCTCTGGTGGCTCTGTTGTTAGGAGTATCGGTTGGTCGAGGTTAATCGAGAGTTGAACAGCTTCATGGTCCGAATCACTGGGCACTATAGTGCAGATATAATTCCGGATTCCCGGAAGAATATGCACCAGGTTTGAAGGTGCCAGGAAAAAGTCCAACGTAGATGGTGTTCTGGGAAAGGTTGGTCTAGGTTGGGATATAACTACCAGAGAATATTCACTGCTGTTGACTTCCATCCAGTCCACAATTGCCTTGCCTGCATTGCTGATCGTAGTGTCCAGCCACAACTGATGTCTCGCATTGAAATCACCGATGTTCCTTGCACTGGATGTTCACTTGAAGTAGATACTGATGACTATTAGGGTCTCACCTCTACCTTACGGTATCGTGATGGCGGTGGCTTAACTGGTCCGTAGTCTTGGGATGATGACTTCGTTTGTGTTGGGGGAGAATTGTTCCATTATGTATATGGCCGTCCCTCTATAGGTGTCACTTTTGTCCTTTCGGAAGGTTTTGAATGCAGTGACGTCAATGTTGTTGAGTTTTGTTACGTTGGTTTCGCTGATGAGGGCGATGTCCGGAGTATTGTTCTTCATAAAGATGTTAAATGACGTCCTCTTGTCCAGGCTGTATAATGAATTAGCATTATACGTCAGAATGCGTAAATTCTTTAGTTGCATATTTGGAAAATGAAGGTAGCCAACGCCACGGACTTTTCACCTTCGGTCAGTTGACCATAGTCCATGACGGACAGGAGATTGGATCCGAAGATGCGCTGGACTTCGTTGTTGAGGTTCATGGGGCTGGAGCTGATGACGGTCGTAGTAGTGGAGCTTTTTTTCGCCATTGCTGCATAGCTGACAGTCGGACGGCTAACCAGACATGCAGATTTGGCAACAAACTCTTCCGCCATCATCTTGTTCCTTTCCGTTAATCGGGCCTTTAGTGTAGGGCATCCCTTAAAGCTGGCTGGGTGACCTTTTTTTTGGCAGTTGGCACTCTAGACGTCCGGGGTTCTCCTTTCGTTTGCACTGACCAGGTTCGTGGTCCTCCTTGCATTTGACGCATACGTACTTCCGTCCGCAGTTGATGGCTACGTGTCCGAAGCGTTGACAGTTTCGGCACTGAACTACGTCGTTGGACTTCAGACGTTCCCAATGTACTATCTGGTTCATTATGAGCGTCTTCGTATAAACTTCACTGATGTCGCAGGTCTTTGAGAGTCAACCACGAAGTTGTTGTATGTTTTTCCAACTGCCTTCTTAGCCTTGAAGTTGGTCACCTTGATAACTTGGAGTCCCTCGATCCTCAGTTCGTCTTCAACTTCAATCGAAGCGTATGTGTGGTGGATTGATTCCTTTGAGCAAAATGAGGTTCTTTCTATCTTCTCTTGGTGTAAAAGAGTTGAACTGGATTTTGGTTGTGGGAAGGAATTTCTTTACTGCTTCAAAAGATGCTCAGTCTCCAGCGTTAATGTAGTTGTTGGCCTTGCAGTGCCTTCTTATTTCGGCAACGTCCCCGGAGAATCAGATAATTGGCGGCAGTGCTGGGTCCTTGGTTGCTTCCACTGTCGTGGTGTTCTTGGTAGCTGGTTTCGGTGACTGGGCTGAAGACGCGAGACTTCTTGCATATGGCCATCTCCAAAGCGTTTGTCAATGGCCTGAACAAGAGCTGTGAAGTTGCAGTTCCTCTAAGGGCAAGCGTCAGAGCTATGAACTTGTCTTCCCATTTATTTGTGGCTGCGGCTGCCTCAAACTGTTCTTGTAAATCGACCAAGAAGTTTGTCCATCGAAGGTTGGCGGATGCGTTTCCTTTCGCTTTGAAAGTTCGCCAGAACTTTCCCGAATCTTCATTTTTCGAACCTTCTACAACTCCTTGGTAATGCTTTCAAATTTGTCTTCGACCTTCTCGAATTTGGCTTCTACTGTCGAAAATTGTTTTTCGACACACTCGTCAAGAGCAATAAATTTGTTTTCGAAGGCATCAAGCTTACCTTCGAGAAGATGTTTGTGTTCTTCAAGAAGATTCTTTTGTTCACTTCTTTGTTCTTCGAATCACTGGAGAAGATTTTTTTCTTGTTTTTTCGAGAAGATTCGTTTGCTCATTGCGTTGATCTTCAAATCGTTCGAGAATTTTCTTTTGCTCAGTGCGTTGATCTTCAAATCGTTCAAGAAGATTCATCTGCCCTTTTCTTTGCTCTTCGAGAAGGTTCTTTTGTTTTTTTCTTCGCTCTTCGAACCGGGTGAACAGCAGAGCCATCATATTGGTTATATCTAAACTAGTACCAAAGAATATTAACTTACCAAGAAGTCGCATCTCATACTAATTTTCTACTGAAAATGCTGGGTTCCAATGTTGGAACCCGCACTTTGGCTTTTTTATGCGCTTTTCAAAAATTATCTCAGCGCTTTTAAAATGAGATACCACACACATTGAAACAGTCTGCTTTTTTGTCCTTGAAAAGCCCATAAAAAAAGCAAAAGCTCTGGGAGCAGGCCGCAATATTGGAACCCACAATATAAAAATGTGCAGTAAAATAAAATGTATGAGATGCGCCTTCTTTGTAACTTTATATTCTTTGCTAGTACTTACTTGCTCTTCTTCCATTTCAATCGTGAAAAGAAACGTGTATGGAATTTCACAGTGTTGTCTTAAATGTTCCTGCAGACGAATAATGAGGTCATTTTTTGATCCAGCAGTAGGAAGACCTCGTTTGATTAGTTCTGCTTTAAGTTCAACACAATTTAAATCATTCAAAATTTTACCTATTGCCTGTTTATTTATTTAAAAACACACAAAGTTAATTTACTTAAATGCACAGATAAAATAAGTTTTATCCTACTTCTGACACCAATGTAACGTTTTACCAAGTAAAATAGGTTTTATCCCACTTCTGACACCAATGTAACGTTTTAGCAAGGGTTCGATAATAAAACTTATTTTGTTTTTAATTATCAACCGTCACTTATTTCCTTTACAAATCAAACACACTTTGCTTCACTTCAAAATGATACGTGTGGTGGCAATCTTTCATCAATATTCACTGACAAAAAAAATATTCACAAAAATTATTGTCAATGAACATTGATCGTGTGTAGGGCCCTATATAGTGAGCTGAAAGGTTTGAGGCTCTACTCGAAAGTACTGGCACAAAAGCCTTCTAGAAGGTTCCATTCCAAAGAGAGAGAGACGGCCTTCTGTCCATGTATTCCATTCAGCTCATTCAGCGTATTTCTTAAAAGCTCCACAAGATTACACAAGATGGCGCTGTTGTCACATGAGAGCATATTAGAAGGTGATTGTAAAGCAGTGATTACACCGCTGCAACTGGTCAAGTAGTGATTACATCGTTACAATATTGTAAGATCTAACAATCGTCTGTACTTAGCTTAACCTATTGCCCAACTTGCGTATGACAATGCTACTCTCAGGCATCACTGTTCATTTTTGATAAGGCTTGGCTGATGTGTAGAGTAGGTACTCATAGAACGTTGAAACTCAAGTCCTATGCCTAAATCGGTAAACGCCGTTTCAGAAGCACAACCTTAAAATTGTTTGTTCCCACTATAAGGTCGTTCGCAGAAACTGTGGTAAGTGTAATTTTTTTTCGCCATGGAGTTTTTAGTAAATGCAATGCATCCTGATATTTAATCAAACATCTTAAGGTTTGCGTCCAGCTTTAAGTTCTAAATTCATTTAGCAGCAACGTTGCTTATTTATTGATGTTGTTAAGCTTTTATTAATTTTAAATATTTTTGTCTGTGTATTAAGTTTGTTTTTATTATTTTTCAACAAATAACTTATTAAAATATGAGGGTTTATATTTTATTTATCACGCATCTCAACATTCATACTACCTCAAGTATAGTGCCTTTTTTAGAATCTTTTCTTTAAAATAAGGAATTTATTGGATTCAGAAAACTTTATTTTATATATAGGTAAAGGTGACCATATAAGCTTTGTGTATCCCAATTACATAAATTAACTAAAATTGCAAGTGCGAAAGTTCCTGACTTCCTTCAGGATAGGTTACGGAGGTAAGCACCCTTCGTAACTGAATTCCATCCCGCTACCGAAACCAAAACTACGCCTCGCATAAGGACTGATAACACGTTGACGACTTTTGGCTATTGTAGCCGGACAAAGATTGGTTTTTGGAATGTGAGGTCGCTCCTCGATGCAGGTAACGAAGGCCCTTACAATGTACAAGATGGATATCTTAGGGCTAAGCGAAATAAGATGGTTGGGTTCAGGCAAGTATAAATCACCATCGCGTAACACTGTGCTGCTCTACTCCGGAAAACCTCAAGGAAGTGCTCGGAAAGCAGGGGTTGGGTTGCTGCTAACCAAAACTGATCTCAGTAGCCTAATTTCATAGGAGCCCCTTGGAAAAAGAATCATAAAGGCCAGATTCCAGACTAGAGTACGCCGTGTCACCATCATACAGTGTTACGCCCCAACGGAGCATGCATCCGATAAAGAGAAAGCATGCTTCTACAGTCGGTTAGGAGCCGCCTATAACAACACACCGCACGGAGACTTGAATGCTAAGGTTGGCAGCAGCAACGATGGACTCAGACATGTAATGGTGAACCAAGGTGTTGGCAGTTTTAACGACAACGGTGAGCGGTTCATTGATTTCTGCAAGGCTAACGACCTCATATTTGGTGGCACAATGTTTGACCACAAGACGTGTCACAAAATTAGCTAGGTGTCGACGGACAGACAAGCAACCTCGATCTAAATTGACCACTTCGCGATGAGCCGACGTTTTAGAAGCAGTCTCTTGGATGTACGAAACAGAAGAGGTGCCGACATGGGGACACCTGGCTTTCTGAAGAAACTTGCGTAAGGATCAACGCACGAAAACAAATGAAAGCTCGCTTAACTGCAGTGCACGGAGAGCAAGGAAACGGGCTGGAATCTTCGTACCGCACGAAAAAGAGGTTCTGAAGGTTTCCCCGACGAGTGGAAAAAGGGAATGATCGTCAAGCTCCCGAAAAAAGGAGACCTAACAAAGTGCGAAAACTGGAGTCGAACTTGCGTTTGGCCTACTGTTGCCAAAATAGTAGCAAAGATTTTCCTGGAACGCTTAAAAAAATACGTAGAAGCGAAACTCGATTCCGAACAAGCAGGATTCCGCGCTGGATCCTCATATATTGATCATATCAACACCTTGAGGATCATAATTGAGCAGTGCGTTGAATATCGGTCACCACTCCACCTGCTGTTCATCGATTTTGAGAAGGCTTTCGACAGCGTCAACAGAGAATTTATCTGGCATGCTTTACGCAGGAGGTGTATCCCGGATAAATTAATTGCTATTATTAAAGCAACTAACGAAGGTAGGTTGTCAGAAGCGTTTGAAGTTCAAAGAGGAGTCAGCTGGGCTGCATACAAAAAAAATAAAAAATAAATTTGATGGCACAACAACTCATGACGAACTAGGGCCTAGTGACTTACAACTCTCAACCATTCCTGTGTGCGTGTCTGCAGGAATGGAGGGGACCTACAGTTTATTGCCGAATCCGAACGGCTAACGAGCGGCACTTTTCTGTGACAGGAGATACTCTTGGAGGATTTGTCAATTCCTCGCAAGAGGCAGTAGCCGTTTTTTCTTTTAAATAAATAGGTGGCGAGGCTGGGGATCGAACCTTAGACCTCCGGCATGACAGTCCATCGCGCTAACCATCACGACACGGCTGGGCTGCATACTGTCGCCAATAATGTTTTTGTTGGTGATAAGCGATGTCCTACGAGCAGCCTTGACAGGAAACGGAGGAATTCGATGGACTCTGACATCCTCAATGAAACATCTTGATTATGCGGACGACGTATGTTTACTCTCTCATAGGATCATGGATCTTCATCAAATGACAACAAGGGTGGAGAGAGAAGCAGAAATCGTGGGGCTAAATATCAATATCGGCAAAACAAAAATGATGAGCCTCGGATGGCACGTAGGCGAAGTCGAGGCCCTATGCCCCTCTAGGGATCCCCCACGGACTTAACAGGTCTGAGGATCTAAGTAAAAGTAAAGTAAATAAGCTTTCCACTGGTGCACAATAAAAAGTAAATGTTATCACTGAATTTTTCGATATATCGGGTGTGTCAAAAACTGCGTAAAAATAGTTGCTTCTCATTAAATTAAAGCTCAACATCTTAAAATGTATAAAAGATAGCAAGATAATTTTAGTACTGCGTTAGATAATGTGCTGTTGTTGAATGGGCTTCAGGTTTACTGCGTTAAAGCAAAAAAAAAATACCTTTCATTTGATACCAAAATAATTTTTCTACGTCATTTATTTCTCACTTATAAACAATTATTTGGAAAAAAAGCTAAAAACTTTATTTTGCAATAGGCAACTTCAACTTCAAGCTTTAATATATCGACTTTCCCATAGACGATTTTGAAAATATTTCACTCACATAACCAGCTCAACGTCGTCTTTCGTTTGACACCAAACTCGTTCGTGTACTGTACACTCTTGACCAGAAATAGGCGATTCCCTTTACTTTACGATTTCCAATACTCAATAAAGCTTATAAAAGTAAAAAGAAAAGTGAAACAAGGGTGAATAGTTACAGTACCTTACCTATTTGATAAAAAAAAGCACATGAAACAGCATGCGGTGCTGTATGATATCTTGTAAAAACGTTTATAATAAGGAGTGCACAAAGTTTTCATTTCACAAGTATATTTTATTTTGTTAAGCCTAGTTTATAGATCGAAGCGAAGTGAAATTTTCATACAAAATATTAGCTTTTTTCCCAGGCGTGAAAAATTCAATAAAATTAAATGCAATTATTTAAGCGACAAGAAGAAAGAAATTTGGTTCGAAGTAAATATAATTCAACGGACTTACCTAAACCAAATCTAAATCAAAATTTATTTTCTTTATAAACCTTTCGAGGCAAGATTTATTGATGCTTCATTTCGATTTGGATTTCACTTCACATTGATGTATAAACTATAAAAAAAAATGGGTTATGTAATATTTGAATGCATTCATTATTCCACAACAAATCTACATACATAGTCTACTATTACACGATGACTCTAGAGCAGTGTTTCCCAACGTGGGGCACACGCCCCACAGGGGGGCAATTTTATTTTATAGGGGGGCAATATAAAATTATGCTCAATCACACATCTCTCCTAAAAATATATTTTTCTTGTGTCACCTTTGGAGATATATTTCTGATGAGTGGTTGTTCAAGCAAGAGAAAAATTCGCCAGTATTCGTTCATCTTGAAGCATGAAGAAGAAGATATTTCGTTTCGTTACCTTTATTGAATTTGCTAGACATATATTCACAACAAAAATTTTGAAAGGTTTTTTTGGCTCCAAAAATGTGAAGTGACCGATACTGCTATAGATGATTGAATTGATTGAAAGATTTTCTGATTTGAAAAAATTAATTTTCCAATTTTGGATAATGCAACCAATGTTAGTGAATCTTTCTGATATTTCAAATATACCTACAATCCAGAGAAATTTGCGGAAAAGGAGCGATGGCATGGCTTTGTGAGGAAACCGAATTCAGATAGCAATGCAATCAAATATGCAAGAGAGCTGTTGGGTTGGTACGTTTCGGTAATATTTAACTAAATGCGAATTTAGTGCCATAAATGACTTACTAATAGAGAATAAAAAAAACTTCTTGATATGACAGAACGAGAAGACTTGAGACTGAAGCTCGCCAAATTTGAACTTGGCATAAAATCTATTTGCAGGAGGCATCAATCCCAGGGATCTCACTAATTTTAAATAATGAATATTAGGTACATAGTTGTTAAATTATTTTGTACTTAAATTTCTGTTCTTCATTCATTATCCGTCTTATTTATAAGCAAAAAATGGTTACTTCAGCTCTTGTGTTCAGGGTAACTACACCATGGAATAAGAATTTTTTCAGTCTCAAACTAAAGGCAATTGCTTAACTACTGCTCCATTTGAGTTCGCAAAATTCTTGTTCCATGGTTTAGTAAGCCTGAAGAACACAACACAACAACAACATAACCATTTTTGTTTATAAATAAGGCAGTACATATATGCTTCGGAAATAAATTTACTGCGTTTTTTTTTCTATGTGCATTTTTTTCTGATATCAGCTATTTAATTTTTATTTAACATATCAGATTTTTTATGTTAAAAATTGTTTAGGTATCAACATTATAATGTTAGGGGGACATGAGGATTTTGTAAATGTTCTGGTGGGGCATAGAACAAAAAAGGTTGGGAAACACTGCTCTAGAGTCATGACTCTTTTCAAAAGTAATGAGTGCGAAAGAGAAAAAGAATGAGATGGAAAATCTTTGAACCGGAGAGTCGTAGGCCAAATTTTCGGCGACTCTTTTTGACGTTTTCCTTTTCTCTTGTTCGTTATTTTACCATGTCGCTTCATTTCTGTTCGTTTCTTGTCGAGAGCACATGTATACTTGTATGGTGCAGAGACAAAGAGCATTAACACGGACAACAAAACTAAAAGAGAACTGTCAAATTTGAGTCATGAATCGAGAGTCAGCGTGTAATAGCACGCGACTCACAGAATGATTTTTAAAGAGGAATTCGAAAAAAGAGTCATGACTCTTGAGTCAACGTGTAATAGCTGACATACATTCCATAGAACATCAAGTCTACCAACTTACCAATACTCAAACAGAAATGCGTCAACCATACTTACCAGCTACATCAACTTCAACAAGTTCACTCTCTTCTGCTGTGACACCTCGAGGCGAATAGACAATCCATCTTTAATTCATATAATCACTTATTAGAATTACTTAAACCTATATTAACTTATTATATATTGTAAAAACCTATTAACTAAGCTTAAATAATAAAATTATAATTAAAATTTAAAACATAACAAACGGCGACGAGTATGGAACAATTTTTTGGCAGATTTAAGACGATTTTGAGCAATCAGCAAAAAGTGATCGAAGCATTCATCGGATTTGGCATTGGCAAACAAAATGAAATTTCCCCCACACATGTGCCAGTTTTCCCAAAATTTGACAGGTCACGCTCGTCAAGAGCAACAAATTTCTTTTCGCTGGAGAAGATTTTTTTCTTGTTTTTCTTCTTGTTGATCTTCAAATCGTTCGAGAAGATTCTTTTGCTCATTGCGTTGATCTTCAAATCGTTAGAGAAAATTCTTTTGCTCTTTTCTTTGCTCTTCGAGAATGTTCTCTTGTTCGTTTCTTTGCTCTTCGAGAATATTCTTTTGTTCTTTTCTCTGCTCTTCGAGAAGGTTCTTTTCTTTGATCTTCGAACTGGGCGAGCAGCAGAGCCATCATATTGGTCATATCTGAACTAGTACTTACTTGCTCTTCCTCCATTTCGATATTGAAATTTAACATGTCTGGGTTTTCACCGTGTTGTCTTAAATGTTCTTGCAGACGAATAATGAGGTCATTTTTTGATCCAGCAGTAGGAAGACCTCGTTTGTTGAGTTCTGCAAACAAATTTTGATTTTTTTCACATTTTTAACACTTCCTCGCGTTTTTTTGATTTATAATTTGATAGTAAATTGGACTACGACTGCATTTGTATTTAGCTGATATTTCTGCTGCCAAAACAACCGTTTGGAACTCAGCTACAATAGCCGCGCGCTGCTCCGTGGTTAGTTCGGTAGTTCTAGCCATTTAAACGACTTGACTGAAGAAAAGATTACACTAAACGGTAAACAACAACAAAGTGCATCGTTTCACCTTGAATAGTCAATTCAATAAACTTCCGTTACACACTCTAAGCAGTTCATTGAACTTGTCCAAATAATTTTGCCGGTGTTTAGTGATGTAGGAATTAATTTGCCATTTTCTCACCTATGGTTTAACCGTTAAAATTTTAATTTTGTTTTTTGAGTTACATTATCGAGAATATTAAAGAGTTTATCTACAAAAACAAAACAACAATAAAATATTTATGTTTTTAAAAGTTATGGGCCTTTATGGAAGTTATATGGTTTGAGTATTACAATGTCCAAATAATTTTATGGTTTGAGTATTACAATGTCCAAATAATTTTGCAATCGACTGTATGTATATATATTTTTGATATACATATATAAATACATAAATATATTTACTATGTATTTATATAGGTACCTATTATAAATATATTATTTTTTTACTTTGCGTGGTAAAATTCGTTTTTTCTCAAATATTGTATGTTAAAGTTAAAAATTAAAAAAAAATACAAGTCTTCCAGTCTGACTTCTGCCAATTGGAATTTTGTCACTAAATATAATGAACAAATACACTGACAAGTCGGCAGAAGTTTCCGAATCAGGTACATTTTCAAAAATTTTCGAAAACTTTAGCTGCTTATGGCACCCCTTCGTCTTTCACTTAGCCTTCTGTCATTTTGAAATCTGTTCTTTCACGCGCTCTTCATCAACCTCTCCAAAATTAGGTTTTGCCAGAGACATTTTTTTTCAAAAAAAAATGCATGTTTGGCACCCACCCCCGCTTATGTCTTCCAGGCTGCCTTCTGCCGGTCGGGATTTTTCTTATCCAACCCTCAACCAACAATTTCCCGGAAAGAAATTCTATTTCCAGAGTCAGGTTGTAAACTCTGCAGCCATCCCTCCATCTATCTCCTGTCACTGGCTTTTTTTTAAAGTGGCAAGTCCTTTATCTTTTACTCTCACTCTATCTCCATCACAAGGTTTTTTTCTCACAAATAAAACAATTTACGTCACTTACCATGATTTTGATGAACTGAATAAAGAGAAAATGTGTGTCGCACAAACTTTTGTCACGTGAGAACAAACAACTCCCGCTCGCTGATCGGACTTGTACTTTTGAAACGCGGCCTAAACGCCGTACCTACTAGAATTAGTTTCAGAAAAGATATTTTATCGATTTTACAGTGTACAAAAACAAAAAAGAACACTCGAGGGTAAAAATATAAATAATTTTTCTATTCAACGTCAGATTACAGCTAAAGTATTGGAGATAATACAAAGAAAATGTTTTTTATAAGAAATTTAATAAACTATATTTTTTATTTGAACTATGTATTTTTCCGTAACAGTAATAGTTGCTGAGATATAGGCAAAAAACTGAAAAAGTGTACCTTTTTTCCAAGATGGCGGCTCAAATGCAACAGATTTTGACGGGGACTTTTTGTATGTTCAATAGGAAGAAGCCCCAGTAAACATGTATACCAAAATTTAGCTATTTACCGATTAATGTTTTTATTTGTCGAAAATTGATCTTATTTGACTGGACTAAATCTTTAATATTTAAAAAACTTTATATAAAAACATAAACAACTTACCTATGACACAACAAGTTTCTGGCCTGTATTTGCATATCGATAAGGCCTTATGTGCTAAGGAAGCCATTTCCGTTTTAAGTTCTTTTACAAATAATAAATTAGAATACGTGTCCAAATTATCTAGTCGATACGGATCAACTTCTTGAATGGCTTGAAAAACTTCAATCGCTTTATCTACCTCTAATTAAAAAAAAAAAGTGATAATTAATTAAAACATTTTGCTGTTTTAAAGTTACCTCTTTTGTTATGGTATGCCAAAGCCATTTGTGAAGTTATGTAAATGCAATTCTGGAAGCCTGCTGCCCTTAAATTTTCGTACTGTTTCAAACCTTCATAATTAAGATATAATTCAATATAGGCATGTGCAAGAAATATTTGTTTCATCCAATGATTTGGTAAATTTAAAGCAAGGATCTTTTCTTTTTCAGATATTAGCGGTGCCAATTCTACGTAAGAGCTCCAAAGCATCGGAGTTTCTTGTATTGATTCGACAAAAACATGTATGGCCAAGTCATTCAGGCCAACATTCTTAAGAACAACTGCATATAAATATAAACCGTAACCATCCAATTTTCGTTGACTGTATTCAAACTTCAAACTAGCCAAAAGATCTGACATATCTTTTGCAAGGGGACTATCACTAAGATTCGAGTTATCTGTAACATTTTCTTGTTGTCTTTTCTGCTTTCCCATGTAAATTGAGTAGTAGTGCAGGAACTTTGATACACGAGATTCACAATCACGAGTAAAATAAGCAGCTCGGTCATATTCACGCAAATCAAAGTAGCTTTTGCCAAGGTAGTAGTTGTCATACTCGATTTTGCTAAGATCACTACTAATTGATTCATGGAAATCTCTATTAGTCTCCACATATGATAGACCATGATTCATTTCGGCCAACCATTTGACGCTTTGCAACAATCCTCTTTTATTGCATTCAACTATTGCTTTGCAGAGGTCATTCTTTACTTCTTGCAAAGATACATTTAAAATGTCTTCTTCCATTATCTAATACTAGTCTGAAAATATTATAGAGACAAAAGTTATTGACTGAGAACTGGCTACAAAAAAAAAGTTTGTCATTTGTACACGATTGATTTTTACTGGAGAGAATTATTCAGAGTAGCTGAGCACGGATTTGTACGTCTGCCAGCGCGATTTAGAGGCTTAAAGTTTGGGCGGTTGTCAAATTTAGGTAAAAAAAAAAGTGATGAGGTACATGGAATTTGATTACGCAGTGAAAAAAATGGTAGTTTGCGTGAGGCCAGGTAGCCGGCAGACGACGCTTAAAAGGCCTTCCACACTATCCCACTGAGTATTAACACATGTCAAAAAAGTGGGAAGTAAATCCTGTATAATATGTGGAAAGAAAAAAAAGGATTTTCATCCCACACGACTTTGACAGCCCATCTCACACAATTTGACATGTGTTAATACAAGAACATTTTTAGGATTGGTTCTAAAACCATCACACATTCTATCCCCCTGGTTTGAGGTTGTGAATTGATTTTTTCGATGCAAGTGTGGAAGCAAAATATGAAAATCGTTTTCTTCACACAAATTTGGCAGTCGTAAGTAATTCTATCACACTTTGACATGTATTAATACTCCATGGGATAGTGTGGAAGGGCTATAAGTGGTGAAAAATTATGTACCTCAAGTTCGCAGAGCAAGGTCAGTGGTGCGTTCTTTTTCGAACCAAAGTTAACTATACGTAACTTCGGTCGTTCCTTTAATTCATAAAAGTTACTTCGAGTTAACTTTGTGAATTCATAAAGTTGTTCCTAAATTCATCTCCTTGATATGAGTTGAAATGGTTGATCTGTCAAACACAGCTGAAACGCAATGTTTTCATTGTGTGGATCTTTTGTTTACTTTTCCTTTTGATTTGGAATTGTTTTCATTATTTAAAATATGTTTTTATCAATTTCGTTGATTTTTTTTGTCAAATTTGATTTTTGGAAGTTTTCTTTTATTTTATGACTCATATTCTTTCTGTCGGCATTGCACTTAGTTTTGTTCGATTTGTAAGAAAACTGAGTGAAAAGAAATTTATTTTAGAAATTGTAAACATTTAATAATGAATTCCTAATAATTATTTTTGCAGTAAATTTAATGCAATCACTTTTTATTTTGGGTTATTCATTCCAAATGCAATTCCATTTTTTTCAACCCCTTGCGTTTGACAGATTAACTATAATTTTTATTATTATTATTGTACACATACTAGAATGTAAGTTTATTAGACTTGACCATTCTTTATTCCGTCAATTTTATTGAATTTGTTAACAACAACAACAACAACAACAACAACAACAACAACAACAACAACAACAACAACAACAACAACAACAACAACAACAACAACAACAACAACAACAACAACAACAACAACAACAACAACAACAACAACAACAACAACAACAACAACAAGAACAACAACAACAACAACAAAAACAACAACAACAACAACAATAATAACTTAAACGCGCTACCACCAATTGCTTACGAATTAATTTTGTTGGGTATTTTTAATTCGTTTTATTATTGTTTTGGCTGGAGATATAGGCCCTTATTATGACTGTCGTTCCTTTATCGATAAACGCCTTTTGTCTATAGTCGAACGTCGAAAATTTATTTTGGTATTATGAATCTCTATTTTGAACGAAAATTTTCTACTAGCCGTTCGATCTTTGTCGTCTACAATTTCCTGTTCGACTGTGAAACAATCGCACTTAAATGACCAAAAAAAATTACTTTCTTTAAATAATTCAGCTTTTATTATCAAAATAATATCTAATTTAATAATAATACTACAAATATACAGCACAACTTACACATTAGATACTATATTTTATTGATAATTTGTATTTTAAAATCACACTAATTGCACTCCATTGCTGCCACAGTCGACGCTAGAATTTTCTTTCGGAATTAAAAAAACTTTATATTTCCACACACATATTTCACCAAAATTTATTAAATTTTTCTGTTTTTAATCTATTAATTAATTTGACTACTAAACAATTTTTATTTTCAGATACAAAACACGACGAAAATGAGAATTGAAAACACTTAACCAGTGATAGTGCATGAACATAAAAACGTACCTCTCATATATAAAAAGTCCTTTTTTGTTCCCTACGAACGACGACTGAATACATACCTACAAGTTTTTATAATAGTAGTTTTTTTGTGTCTTGAAAAGGCTTAACATAATATCGTCACCTGAGTGCAAGAACTAGGTAACTCGCATTTTTCATATTTCGAGTTATCAGCAAAAACGTTATTAAGAATTGGTGGTAGCACCTTTAAGTTGTTGTTGTTGTTCAAAATTCAATGAAATTGAAGGAATAAAGAATGGTCAAGTCTAATAAACTGACATTCTAGTATAAACAATACAATACAAATAATAATAACTTAATAGTCTGGTTTGTTACCGATCTTCCAACCACTCCCCCTTTGATACGTACTACGAATTGAAGTCTATCAAATAAGGTTCGGAGAAAAATGGAGGCGGAACAAGACAGCATACTTAAAGGGGCTTATAAAAATGCTGATGCTCCAAATGCAATTGATAAACAAACAGCACATCTAGACCTGTGACGTCAGTGGTCAACGGTGGCAGAGTATGTAGTGTACACAGCTCCGAAGACTGAGCAAATCTGATGCGCGGGTTCAAATACCGCATGATGTGTAGAAAGTTTTTCAAATAAAATTGGATGTAAGCTCAGCACCACTATAAAGGAGACTAATGATAGGGCTTGGCACCCCTTGAAATAGCTATATCTCTAGCCAAACAAAAATAAAACGAATTAAAATACCCAAAATTAATTCGTAAGCAATTGGTGGTAGCACCTTTAAGTTGTTGTTGTTCAAAATTCAATGAAATTGACGGAATAAAGAATGGTCAAGTCTAATAAACTGACATTCTAGTATAAATAATACAATACAAATAATAATAAGTTATTAAGAATATTTTACTAGACTCTTTTTCCAATGTAATCCGAACACAGCAACATAATTTTTTTTTACGTGATAAGGATATTCGTGATCTATAAGATACCGAATAAATCATTATTATTTTTGTTATTTTAGCTTAAATATAAAATAATTAGTGAAACAATAGGTAGTTGCCCAATTCTTGCACCAATTTTTTTTGCTGATTCTTATTTTAAATCATTTTACTTTCTGACATAAAAATGCTTAACTTCATTAAGAATTGTATGTACATATGTAAGTCTGAAACTACACAGACATCGGAGACAGGTAGCAGCTATTTAAAGTCTTTTTTCAAGATCTGAAATAACTATTTTCGCGGTTAAGCACCTAGCTATATTCCTAAAAAAAAATCTTGCATGTTTTAAGAAAATACCTTTTTGTGAATTTTTTTGCGTACGATACTCGGGTAGTCATTTTTATTTTTACTAAAACACCAATTTAATTTTAAAATTCGCGAAGAAATATAAATAAATTAAATCCGATCACATCGAACGCAATAGATTTTTCAGATTTAATGAAAAGCTTTTTTTTGTTGTGTAACCAAGTGCATAAATCGGCAAATTATGTATTATCTTAAACAACATTGTCAGTAGAATTATCCATATTGTTTAATACATTTTATTTAGCTGCTGTTTGGATGGGTATACTATACAGTTGTAGTAAAAAAATCATACATAGGTATTTATACTTTAAATTTTTTTATTACTTTTTCGCTTTGGTTCAGTTTTTGAATTTTTTATTAGACTTTACAGGTCTTACTTGAGTTGCAGCTGATTGTGCGAGCCAAGTGTTCAAATTAGATAACTTAAATTACCTGATTAAGATCACCCAAAAAATTCATATCGCAGATACCTACATCTTGCACCGAAAATTCTTGCGTTATTTTAGTTGTCTAGTTGACTCAAATATGTATTTCATTAAATGGTAACTACCGTAAGGTACCTTAAAATCATATTATTTCAAAAAAGATAAAAATGTAGTTACCTAGTTCTTGCATTCAGGTGGCGATATGTAAATACAAAAATGTCTGAACAAGAAAAAATAAATAAACATATCTCAGTAACATCAATGTTAAGATTTTGATTGTGGTTTTTTCGTGCAATGATCAATAGATATGGATCATTTGCCATAATGGAATACGGCTGTTATGAACGGCAAAATAACTAATAATTAGATGTTTTGTTTGTAATAAATGAAAGAGGCTTGTCTGACTTCAATGACTTCAATGTTCAGTGATATGTCAAAGATGACATTTGTAATGTGAGGTGAAAGGTGTGTTTGTTTCATATATTACACCTCCCCCTTTTATTAAAAAAAATTAAATATATAGTTGTACATATTTATGTATGTGTAAATTACAAGATTCCTATACATACAATGTAATAAAGATAAATACATTTTAAAATATTTTATTGTTTAAGAGTAATTTTAAGAAGTGTAATGTTTATTTGATTTTTTTTTTAATTAATAATGTATGTCCTTAGTTAAAACAATTATTAACAATTATTATTAATATTTTATAATTCATAAATATATATGTAAAGTTAATTTAAGTGAAAACAGAAAGCAAAGAAAACAAATTTCACATTTTTTTTTGTTTTTTTTTTTTTTTTATTAAAAAGCAAAGTAAATAAAAAAATTTTTTTTTTAAAGTGCCAAGCTTAGGTCGGTATACTACGTTGGCGTACAAATTTTTCATTCCGCCTTAATATTGCCCCATCTTCCTTTTCCACCCAAAATGAGCGAGGAGAATTGTGCTTAGATACAACTTTGCTTTTCACCCATTGCTTATTATTTCTTAACCAAACTTTGTCGCCTTCCTCAAAACTATCCCTAGATGGAGCCGTTTTGTCAAAGTTTTCTACATTTCTTTTTGAATTTCTATACAATACCCTTTTAAAATCCTTGAAATAGCCGACTTTATTTTCATTAATTGATCCCGGTAGTAAAGTTCTTTGCTTAAATCCCATCAATATCTCTGCTGGTGATTTGCTACAATTTTTTATAGGCGAATTATTGTACTCTAGTAACATCAACCAAAATTCTTGCTTCGCATCATCTCCTTTCTTTGACAGATTTTTCACTATTTGTACAGATTTTTCCGCTAACCCATTCGATTGTGGATAATTAGGACTTGATGTTTTTATTTCAATATCAAATTTTTTTTGCAAAGTCGCGAAAAGTAAAAGACCCGAATGGTTGGTTATCTGAAATTATCTGATTTGGAATGCCGTGTTTAGCAAAGGCTGTTTTTAATTTATCAATTATTTCGAGAGCTGTTTTGTTTCTTAAATTTAAAACATTTATATACTTTGAAAAATAATCTGTAACTACCAAATAATTCTTTGATTTGTATTCAAAAATATCCATACAAATTTAAAAAAATGGTATTTCTGGTACTTCATGCTTTATATTTTCATTACTGTATTTTTGACAAATTTCACAGGTTGCTATTTTGTTTTCAATTGCTTCTGATATACCCGGCCAGTACACTAACGACCTTGCTCGGGCTTTTTGTTTTTTCTATACCTAAATGGGGAAGATGCAGTTTATCTAAAATCTCAGGTCTCATTTTTAATGGCACAATAATTTTCTCATTCAAAAATATAATCTCGTCTTGCAAATAAATATTCTTTCTCAATTTCCAATAAATTTTTAAATCATCATATAACTTGTATTTGTTCATTGGCCAACCAAATTTCAAAATATTTTTTAGTTCTTTTAAGCAAGCATCTTTATCGGTCTGATCTATAAAATTTTGTTTCATGTTTTGAGACATATTTAGCCTATGCACGACCAAATTCAAGTCTTGTATTTCTGTATTTGTATCATTTTTATTGAAATTTCTCGATAGGAAGTCTGCTACATGCATATATTTCCCAAACAAAACGTTTATTTCAAATTTATATTTCAACAGGTAAATTCCCATTTTTTGTAGCTTTGCATTGGGAATGTTTGAAATTTCCTTATTAAAAACTCCCAATAGTGGTTTATGATCTGACTTGAAAATATCTTCCATATATAAAATAATCAAATTTTTTGCACGCAAAAACTATCGCAAGTAATTCTTTTTCTATTTGCGAATATCTTTCTTCGGACTCTGATAAGCTTCGTGACGCAAAATAAACAGGTCGATTTTCTTGTAACAAGCACGCCCCTAGCCCATATTTTGAAGCATCCGCCTGAACTACGATTGGTTTATTTTCATTAAACGGAACCAATACAGAAGCTTTACTTATAATAAGCTCTTTTATATTATCTAAACATTTTCGATGCACGTCTAAAAATTGGAAAATATTATCTTTTTTTAAAAGCTCTCGTAAGGGTTTCTCTAAATTCGATAAATTTGGAATATGCTCTCGGACAAAATTAACCATTCCCATCAATTTTAAGAGATCATTTTTACTTTTTGGTTCATTAATATTTTGTATAGCTTTAATTCTCTCATTGTCTATTGAAATGCCATCACCCGAAATAATATATCCAAGAAATTTCACTACTTTTTGTTTGTATTGAATTTTGTTTGCGTTGAATTTAATATTACATTCCCTTGCTCTTTTTTAAACTTTATTTATAATTCGATCATGCTCTTCTTCTGTCTCAGCGGCTATCAAAAAGTCATCAATAAAAATAAAAACTCCCTCAATGTCTGCAAAAATCACTTCATTTAGTTTTTGGAATAATTCCGGTGCTACAGAAACTCCTAGTGGCAAACGCAAATATCTGTAGCAATCAAATGATGTGCTGAATGTGAAATTCTGACTGGTCTCACTATGCAAGTGAATTTGAAAGTAACCATCTTTTAAGTCGAATATTGAAAATAACTTTTTGTTATTTCCTAGCTTAGATATTTTTTCATAAAATGTTGGTATTGGGTGTCTAAATGGTTTAATAGCGTTGTTTAAATCTTTTGGATCCAAACATATGCGAACGGATTTATCAGGTTTTTCTACAACTACAATATTAGAAATCCAATTTGACGCTTTACTCACCTGTTCTAAGACACCCAATTCTACTAATATAGACAATTTTTTTTTTAGCGGTGCTCTTATTGCCATTGGAACTTTAACTTTGCGAGCAGATCTTGCTACTGGCGTAGCATTTTCTTTCATTCATTTCTATTTTAATATTCTTAGTAAAGCACCCTAAACCCTCAAATACATCGATATTTTTATCTACAAAACTTTTCCTTATTTTCACGTGATCGTTTAAGTCCCCTTCTTGTTGATTTATTAAATTCAAACGTTTTATTAGTTTTAGTTTTAAACAAGCTTTCAATCCTAAAATAGGTTCGGAGCATCCTTTTATAACAACGAACTCTATATCAACTATGTCATTTTTTACTATGCAATTGGCTACTGTGTTTCCTAAAACATCTAAGCGTGTGCCTCCATAAGCCTCGATTTTATTTTTTTGCGGCAAAAGATCTAATTTATTATTGTTAAATATGTCAAATGGTAGAACATTTACATCTGCACCAGAATCTAGCTTAAACATTATTGGTCTTATTAATAAACATTGTCTAACTTTAGACAGCCGTCCAAGTTTTTAAAAAACCTTTCTAATTTTTGCTTAAGTAATCTATCTTTTTATCTTGCTTTAGACAACGTAATCTATTGTCTAAACCTAGAGAAATGCAATTTTTTTTTTTATTAAAAAAGCATATTTCCGACTGTTTCAAAATACTTAGACATAGTTTAAACAGCCAAAAATCTAATTAATAAGACCATATAAGTTTGCCCTGAATTTGAACTGGTTCATACCAAGACTCTTTTTTTTTTCTTATCGAAATAACATCAGTTATTTCATCAAGGTAAAGCACATCTCCTCCCTCATCATATGCACTTTCTTCAAAACTATTTTCTCCCGTTAATGTTTGTAGGTTATGTACATTGCTTTTTTGTCTACATGCTATAGCAAAATGATTTCGTTTATTGCAAATTCTGCAATACTTCCCATAAGCTGGACACTTTAACAATTCATGTCTTTGCAAACAATATGAACAAGAATACAATTTTTCATTACTATATCTATTATTATATAAATGTCTACTACAATCCATACTACTGTTACTACTTTTGTTTTAAATTTTGTTAGAATTTGGTAAACTACTGTTAAAATTTCTAAAATTTTTATCTTTTTCAAATTCAAAATCAAATTTATTTCTTTTTCAGTGTAATCGTGTTACATGGTAGAATATTTATAACATATAGAGATTAGAATACAATTATTCTTAGCAACTAAAGATTTTATAATATAGAAAGTTCTTATGAAAGTGAAGATTATTATGAGAAAAATTGCGAAAAAAAACTCAATGGATGCAAAAAAAAAAAAAGAAAAGAAAAAAAAATAACTTTAAACTATGAATAAAATAATCTTAAAATCTATCTTAACAATAACCTAAACTAAATAGGTATGTTTAAACAAGTGAATTTTGATAGAGGTAGTAATATGATTTGAAAATGTTAGAGTCTTATCGAGAGTGATACCAAGGTATTTTATTGTTGTTGCCCATTCAATTGGAGGTTTGCAGATCGACAGATTATATTGAGGCAGATTTGAGGCTTTTCTCTTTCGTGAGAAAAATATTGCTTGAGATTTCGATGGATTTATTTTAATTTTCCACCTGTGAAAAAACTTTTCGATATTAAATAAAGCATTTTGTAAATTCATTAATATACTTTGACAATCATTAGAACTACAAAATATAGCCGTATCATCAGCAAAGAAGGCATTTTTACAGTGCAAATCTCTTGGAAAATCAGCAATATATAAGTTATATAAAAGGGGTGATAGGGTTGAACCTTGAGAAACGCCTGCTTTTATGGGGAACAGAGGAGATGAATCAGAAAAAAATTTGACATAAAAAAGCCTATCTGTTAGAAAGCTTTGAATAGTTTTATCTTTTTCATTTTAGAACTACTTGAATACTTGTTGTTGATCGCATTTACTGCTACTTATCCTTGCTTTTGTGTGCTTGTGTGCTTGTTTACGATTAAAGAAAAGAAAGCTTTCGTAAACTTAATTTTTCTTCGGCTTACAGAAATCATCGAAAGCTTTAGTCACTTCATCAAATTTAGCCTTTTGATCAGTAGACAAATTGAATGAATTGAAGACTTCTACAGCTTTAGGTCCAATTGCATTTAAAAAAGTTGCAATTCTCACAGGCTCTGGTTTTCAATGTAAACTAGCAGCAGTCTCAAAAATTTTATAATTCTGCCAAAATACTCTCCAACTCTCTGCTACGTTGGACCAATCAAGATTTAACTCTTCCACTTTTTTTAGGTAATCCATAGTAATTGATGCCCTTACGTTCACGCATATATATTTTCTGTTTTTTGCGGGATGACCACGTGGTTTTTTACCAAGCAAAGGTCTGTATGATGTTTTGAGTTTTGATACACCCATTCAATAACACTTGATCAATAATATTAAACTTTTACTCATTTCGAGAAATCTTTAATATCTTTATATATTTTATTTTATTTTATTTTTTGCTAATTTACCGACTGCGCCATGTAATAAATAAAAGAGGCTTGTCTTGACTTCAATGACTTTATTCGTATAAGTGATTGGCCACGTTCATAACAACGTTTTTGACAGATCTAAAAATTCAGTTCTGAAAAACGTAACACTGAACGCACAAAAAAGTCTGAAATTATTTATTCTGTTTTTATTATTTTTTGCACTTTAAAATCAAAATCCGAAAAGCGATACAAGACCCAGACGATCAGACCACACACCAAAAAAAAAAACTGGATCAAAAACTGTTTTTTTGTTGCTTTTAGCTGTCATCTGAATTTTCAGATAGAATTTTTCATCTGAAAATTCAGAAAAAAACGTAAGAAACGTAACTAAATGTCAATCGACGTCAACTGAATTTTTATGACTGCTGGCCAATCAGAAGCTCTAAAAATGACAGTTCAGAACTGTCAAATGTGCTGATGAACGCGGCCATTTACAATGTTCAGTGATATGTCAAAGATGACATTTGTAATGTGAGGTGAAAGGTGTGTTTGTTTCATATATTACAGTGACGTGTACACACGCGTACAAAAACAAAACTGCTAAAGCCGTATGTGAATTGGGTTGAAATGATGTGCGGTTTTATTTTAGATGTGTACATGGAAATGTCAAACATTTAATGTGCGAACAAACTTATAGCCCTTCCACACTATCCCATCGAGTATTAACACAATATGTCAAAAAAAAAGTGGGATAGAATTACTTATACGGCTTTTACACCTTGCAGAATTCTCTTTGCAAGGTGTAAAGAAGCCGTATATTACGACTGTTACGAAATTTCATATTTTGTTTTCACACTATTATACATGATTGTATCCTACTTTTTGGCATGTATTAAAACTCAGCAGGATAGTGTGAAACGCCTTTTAATAGACATTTAAATCAAATAATACGCGGCTTAAAGCACATTGCTCCTTATTATGGTTAGCAGAATTTTACAAATATATTCGCTTCGATTACTGTTTGCGCAATGAGATTAAAACAAATACATATTGTGGCGAAATTACACCTCCCAAAGTTGCTCCAAACCGACAAAATTGCATAAGCTGGCTTTTTGATCATCGGGACTCCTGTAAATGATAAGAAACTGAATTCAATGGGCGCACGGATACAAATTTGTAATTAGGTTTATTTGTTTATTACTAACCTGGAGTGGAGATGTTGTTTTGTTGGTTGCTATGGATTTCTGGGACGTGAAATGACACTCAAGTCAATCCTACAACTTGAAAATAATTAGGTTCTACAATCCAAAGAAACTTGTTAAAAAATGAACATAACTGACTGAACGGTTAAAATGGAATCGTTCAGTAGAACAGTTAGATTGTTTAGAATTCGAATTAAATTACTTTCAGGTGTAAATCGACAAAAGAGCTGTTGTGTCGACGAACGTATGGCACATCAACAGAATGGAAATTTCATGGGGATTATGAATAAACCAATATAAAGGAGATTTAATGCGACCCAGAAGAAACTAATTTTTGTGACACAAAAATGAGAAATTGGCGCGAAAGGAATGTCAACAAGGGAAAATTGGAAAGGGTTCCAGATTTGCAACTGTGGAGAGTGGAACGCACTGGAAACCATGGACTGTCCTATAAAAAGCCGCTGCAACGCTGAAGAAGGGGCAGTCATTCTAGTGCGAACACTCAAAGTGAACGGACGTTCAAGAAGCAAATTCAACCCCTAAATAAGTATTGCCTGAAGGTGATACACACACAACACACACCAACCATTAGTCCAGCATACATAGGATTAATGGAAAAAACCCAGACAAAAGCAACCATAGTGCAGGTACGCGTTTTCTCCGTCCCTACAATGGGTCAGCGTAAAAAGGTGAAAGCTGCCAGGGAGCAACTACTGAGTACCATCAAAATGGAAGTTGTGCATCTGCGAAGTTTGTACGGACAGGATGTGTCCACAGATTTCGCCGTACGAATGAACAATGAGGTGGACCAAATCCTCCAGCAGTTCACACCCGAGGTGGAAGAAGTCATCCAATCCCCGCCAGAAGACATCAGCAAGGTCCGTCAAGCTGGGTCCGCCACAATCGAAATTCGAAATTCTAATGATGCAGGAATTTAGTACTAATTAAGTTCTAATTTTGTACCGCAATCCCGATCTGGAACTAAATCCCCTCCCCCTCAAACCTGTGGCGGACCCAGCTTGACGTCAAGCTGGAACCACCACACCTCCAAACACAAAAATTCAAAAAACTAATGATGCAGGAATTAAGTACTAATTAAGTTCTACTAATTTCCAAAACTCCGAATCAGATACTCCATCATTTGACCTTGAAATTAAGCACCAAACACAAAATAAGTGGTAGAGACTTTTTATACAAAAAATAAATAAATTTGATGGCACAACAGGTCATGAAGAACTAGGGCCTAGTGACTTACAACTCTCAACCATTCCTGTGTGCGTGTCTGCAGGAATGGAGGGGACCTACAGTTTATTGCCGAATCCGAACGGCTAACGAGCGGCACTTTTCTGTGACAGGAGATACTCTTGGAGGATTTGTCAATTCCTTGCAAGAGGCAGTAGCCGTTTTTTCTTTTAAATTAATAGGTGGCGAGGCTGGGGATCGAACCTTAAGACCTCCGGCATGACAGTCCATCGCACTAACCATCACGCCACGGCTACTACAGGAAATGAGTACTACTAAGGAAAAAATTCTCTCATTAAACGAAAAAGTTTCGACTATGGACAGGGAACTCCCTAAGATAAATATCATCATAAAAGGATTAGCAGAGATAGAGAAGATAATCCCAAAGAACTAGAAAAGGTAGTATTGATTCTCCTAAACACCTGTGCGGAAAACAAAATAACATTGTCTGATATAGATTATATTACGCGCAACAAAATCCGCGCCCAGTCAAAGTTGCATTATTATCATATAGGATCAAACTCATCGTCATGCAAAACAAAAAGATCTTAGCAGTTCTTAAAAATTTATATAGATGATGACTTTTGCAAAGAAGTTGCAGATACCAGAAGAATATTGCGAAAAAAAAGCAAATGATCTCAGAAATGAAGGGGTTGATGTCAACATCAAATATGACAAAATTTTTATAAACAAGAAACCTTTCACGCTACAACAACTAGAAGATGAGGAGAGAAGGGAAGACTCAGCAGGATGCAAAACAAGAAATAGATCCCCAGATGAAAAAACCTCCTGCACGAATGAAAGCCTTGAGCAGAGTACTTCATCTCAACGTACAGCCATACCCAAAAGACAGAAACACAAACAAAAAAAAACAACAACAGTTCTCTCGATTGATAAGTTTTTCACACCAATTAGGTCTTATGATAGCAGAGAAGTCACAGTTGACGAAGAATCCTCACAAAGAAAAATCTCACACCCTACCGAAACCGCATAGCTTCAAACGAACAAACAAGATAATGCAAATAACTTAATGCTTATAAGAAAATCTTTAGATAATAATTTTAAAATTGGTTTTTGGAATGTTAATGGAATAAAAAATTTATGTAATTTAGATAGTATAGAAATAAACTATATTCTTAGTTTTGATGTATTATGCTTAAGTAAAACCTGGATCTTAGATCACACAAAACAAACTCCACCTAAGTTGTTCGAAAGTTATCTGCTATCATAAACCGGAAACATATGATGTTCTGCGAAAAATCGGTAAAACAAACCTATGGATAATAATAGAAATCATTTTTGGGACGTTAAAGTACATACTATATTTTCCGTACCTGTGTCCGTCTAAAGAAATAGTGTTATCATCCATGCTGCGAACTAATACAAGAACAATTAGATAATCTACAAAACAATTACTCCAGGCATACAATTATTAAAGGAGGAGACTTAAATGCTCGCTTTGGACTTGCAAACCAATTTGACAGCGACGTATTAGAAAGCTCACAACTATCTCATACAAGAAAGAGTCGTGATACAATAATGAATAGGAGAGGTAATTACTTGGTGAGATATTTGAAAATGCTGGACGGTTGCTTATAAATTATTTTTTTTTTTTTTTCAAATCTTGGAAAATCTTTCGGAAAATGGGGTACTTAATTCGTGTTTGATGAGCTTCTAATAAATCAAAAATATTTTGGTGAAAAAATCTTGAACTGTTCGAGAAAACTCGAATTTAAGTTAGCAGAACAGGGTTTTGTATGGAAAATTGAATAATTTTTTTTTTTTCTTGAAATTCTGGAAAATCTTTCGGAAAACGGGGTACTTAATTTCAGTTTGATGAGCTTCTAATAAATCAAAAAGATTTGGGTGAAAAAATCTTGAATTGTTCAAGAAAACTCGAATTTAAGTTAGCAGAGCAGGGTTTTGTATGGAAAATTGAATTATTTTTTTTTTTCTTCAAATCTTGGAAAATCTTTCGGAAAATGGGGTACTTAATTCGAGTTTGATGAGCTACTAATGAATCAAAAAGATTTGGGTGAAAAAAAATTGAATTGTTCGAGAAAAATCGAATTTAAGTTAGCAGAGCAGGGTTTGTATGGAAATTTGAATATATTATTTTTTTTTCTCAAAATCTCGGAAAATCCTTCCGAAAATGGGGTACTTAATTCGAGTTTGATGAGCTTCTAATTAATTAAAAAGACTTGGAAATGAAATTTAAGTTAGCAGAGCAGGGTTTTCTATGGAAAATTGAATTATTTTTTTTTTCTTCAAATCTTGGAAAATCTTTCGGAAAATGGGGTACTTAATTCGAGTTTGATGAGCTTCCAATAAATCAAAAAGATTTGGTTGGAAAAAAGTTGAATTGTTCGAGAAAAATCGAATTTATGTTAGCAGAGCAGGGTTTGTATGGAAAATTAAATTTTTTTTTCTTCAAATCTTGGAAAATCTTTCGGAAAGTGGGATACTTAGTTCTAACTAGATAAAATCTTAATTATTCAAGTACTTCTAACTAGATGAAATCTTAATTATTCAAGTATATTTATGACGAAAAAGTAGAAAAAAATAAAAAAAAATATTTTTTTTCAAAATTTTTAAAATATTTTTTTTTTTTGTAAAAAACAATTTTTTTCAATTTTTTTTTTTGATTCGTAGAGCACTTAAATAGCACCTAATTATGAGAGCAAACCAAATTTTCTTCCATGCGTTTTAACCAGTTTTTGAAAATTGCTCTGCCAGCTTGAAATCAAGTTAGCAGAACATTAATGTTTTCCAAAAGTACTGGAGAACTTAATTTTGTTGTTGGGTACTTAATTAGCACCTATTAAGCACCTAATGATGTCATCATTAAAACTTTGTTCTGCTGACCTTGCTCTGCTAACTTGAGGGACATGAAAATGAGAATATACTATAAGGATCCCAATAGCTTCGAAAAAAGATCTGAATACATAACGAGCAGAAAACTGTATGCATCAATAATACACGCAGCTAAAAAGCAGTACAATGAGAATCTATCTCATCAACTTAAGAATTCGAAAAATAGCAAGGACTTTTGGAGAGCCATCAAAAGCATTGCACCGAACTACTCGGCACAAAATCCGATTTCGAAAGAGGTTTGGGAAAGATATCTTCAGGAAATGTATATTAGTAATCTGGTAGAGAATTGTCCTGCTGGTGATACTTATCATGCATTCCTCGACAGAGATATAAGCTTGGAAGAATTGTCATCAGTTATGCTAAAATTGCAGAACAACAATGCGGCAGGTCCAGATAAAATTTCAAATGAATTCTTAAAGCACCTGCCAAGCATATGGTTTCAATATATACGTTCCTTCTTTCAAAGTATTTTTGATGACGAAGAAAGAGACTATTCTAAAATGCTTAGAGCTGATATCACTACGGTATTTAAAAAAAAGGAGACAAATAACTACCAGCAAACTACCGCCCAATTGCTATTGAAAATGCTCTAATGAAAGTTTACACGCAAATATTATCTAATAGACTTCAAGCACAGACAAGAGAAATATACAGATGTAGAATGGTAGAACAAAAGCATGTTCAAGAAAAAATTAAAAACTAGCATACCAAATTGAAAAGCTAGCATACCCAATACAATACCTTGTATGATGAGCAAACAAACCCAGCCGTCATACATCGACATCCTATGTTAGTATGAAATATTGAACATGGAACCGCATCGCAACCTTTTTTTTTTCCCTTATGCTTGTGGGCTTGTGGCGAGGATCTGACGATCCTCGGGGGGTGGAAATATTTTTTTTCGTGTTACTAGACGGAACACGAAGCACTAGACATGCTTATGTACCTATATGTACATATATCATCAGAGGGTGGGCCGGAAACTGATTTAAAATGGAAAGTTTATTTGTAAATTAATTTCTGATCTTTTATAACAAAAAGAAAGGTTTGTATGTACCGTTAGACGGGTAGTTTTGAAACTACCGTTATACTGCGTTTTTATTAGAGCAAATGACGTAATTTCCCATACAAATTCAAATTTCCAAATGAGGTAATTTCAATCAAATTTGCACGAAATTCGATAGGAAATTACGTAAAACTTTTATGAACACACCCAAATGGGATCCATTCAAAGTGGATCCCATTTAAATTGACAGAATTCAATGTAAAAAACAATAAAAACAAGCGATTGACAATCTGGACCGTCAAACAAAATTACGAAATTTGAAATGTGAACACTTTTTTGTAATTTGCCAAATTACCTCATTCAGCTCTAATGAAAACGCAGTATTACGGTTTTACTAAATGAAAGGATAATATGTTTAAAAAAATATCGATAGAAAAATCTATTATTCAAAAATTTTTACTGAGTGAGTAGGTAGCGTATCTATAATAGGGAAGGGAAAGAAATTATGTATTAAGAGAATATTTTGAAACCGGTTTATTTGAAAAATGTTTAAGAGTTATTGTACAGTGGAAATAAATTCAGTTCAGATCGACAAAGATGTACCTAGCGTCTAATTGTCAGTCGGATTTTTAAAATATTTGGACCAAAAAGGCTGTAGTTCTTGTGATGCTAAGAGAAAGGAAAACCTAAGGATTAATTTATTTAAGCTCCCATAACAGGAACACGGAGTTCTTTCCGGAAATTGGTATGATTTTTGCAAATTAATAACAGATCTCGCAAATTGTAGGTATGTAGGTATACCTACTTATGTAAAGTTTCTTTGAAATATTTTGACTAATACTCCCACATTTAAACTTGAAGATATTTTTAATTCGAACACTTTTTTGTAATTTGCCAAATTACCTCATTCAGCTCTAATGAAAACGCAGTATTACGGTTTTACTAAATGAAAGGATAAAATGTTTAAAAAAATATCGATAGAAAAATCTATTATTCAAAAATTTTTACTGAGTGAGTAGGTAGCGTATCTATAATAGGGAAGGGAAAGAAATTATGTATTAAGAGAATATTTTGAAACCGGTTTATTTGAAAAATGTTTAAGAGTTATTGTACAGTGGAAATAAATTCAGTTCAGATCGACAAAGATGTACCTAGCGTCTAATTGTCAGTCGGATTTTTAAAATATTTGGACCAAAAAGGCTGTAGTTCTTGTGATGCTAAGAGAAAGGAAAACCTAAGGATTAATTTATTTAAGCTCCCATAACAGGAACACGGAGTTCTTTCCGGAAATTGGTATGATTTTTGCAAATTAATAACAGATCTCGCAAATTGTAGGTATGTAGGTATACCTACTTATGTAAAGTTTCTTTGAAATATTTTGACTAATACTCCCACATTTAAACTTGAAGATATTTTTAATTCGAATGTTTCAAATCATACAAATCTGAAAGATTTTTTGTTTTTTTAAACTGTTTTAGATTTAAGCCTACCTATCAAAATTAAAAAAAAAAAAAGTATGTTTGAAAAAAACTTTCAGAAACTTCTGAAACTCCAAAATAAAAAAAAAAACAGAAACAAAAAGAAGGTATTAAATTTGTAAAAAAAATATATCAAACCAAAAAGAAAATATGTGATGGTATTTTAAAACATAGATGACAGGCTTGCAAATCATTACAATTTTTAGGAGTATAGGTATATGTACATATGTAAGATTGTTGTTTTGCTGAGATTTAACAATTTTAAACAAAAGGCGTAAAAGTATTACAAATTGTATTAATTTATTTTTTTCCGTAATCGAAAAAATGCAAATGATGCAAAAATGATTTAGAATAAAAATAAAATCTATAGACCAAAAAATAGATTTTTCAAAATTTAGTTTTTAGAGGAGGTATGTATAGGTACTTCATAAAAATAATTTTGAGAGAAACTCTTGATTAAATCTTTTGCAAGTAAATTATAAACATTTGTCGACTGGATTTTATAAAGAAATTTTATCGAAAACAAAAGAAGAGATTGACGAGGGGAGGGGAGAATGGGAGTGAGTTTGGGGGGGGGGGGGGGGGGAGAAGTGCGAGGGAGAAATAAAAATGGTTTTTTGGTGGCATTGACGGCCGCTGGCTGAAATACGTAACAGGGTGATTCACCTGAGGTGACAAAAGCTAGAGCGTGTAGGTTGGGTCGATGTAAAAAAAAAATCGTAAAGCAGGAGGGGTCTATTTGACCCCGTTTGGCCGGGAGGGGCAGTTTTCTAATAAATTGACTTAAAACTTATGAAAATTTTAAGTTTTTATGCGAATTTTTTAAAACAATTGACAAATTTCTGGCTTTCAGAACCGGTATAATACTGTATAAGTGTTGCCGTTGTTTTTTAATATTTTTTTTTTATTTTAAGTCATTTCTTCTAAAATTGGCCATACCTCCTAAACAGGGCTAGATAGACCCCCCTCATATAATAAAAAATGCTTGTTTTTGACCACTCTACAAAAAACGTTATCAAATGTTGGTTCTAACGTAGGTACTCTCCCCGAATTGATAATTTTACTGCAGGAAAATCATAGCGAACAGCCTACTATAAGCACCACGGCACGTCACTGCTTTAAAGGCCATTTGCTGAAACGAAACTTAAATATTTAAGTTCAACATAAGAGCTTATGTGACAGTTTACGCTGAGGAAAAAGTAGAACATTTTTATAGTTTCGTTTCAGCAAATTTTTTTTTTTAATTTTGAGTTTGAAAATTAATATTTCGAAATTCCCTAAAACAGATTAATTTAATAATAAAATAAAAGAAGATATTTCTGGCGTTACAAAGGGTATATCATGGCATTGTAAGTGTAACTGATGGTTTTAAAAAATTTGTTTCCTGTTTTAAGTCAATTTCTTCGAAAATTTTTCCTCCCTGCTAAACGGAAGGAAATAGACCACCCTCTCCGATACGCTCTAGCTTTTTATCACACCTTATGTTAATCACCTTGCATTCTATATATAGATAATAGAGGGTGTCCCCTAATTCGTGCTTTATATTCCTGGGATCACTGTAAGAAAAAAAATATACCGCCGAAAAACTCTTCTTCTTTTCAAAAACTGTTCAATTAAAGAACTTGATTTAAAAACAAATCAAAGAATCTTTAACAAAACTTTAACAACATTACAACATAACATTGTATGTACCTACTTTCTTTAATTTTTAATAATTTTTTTTTCCATTTTAAGTCAAGATAGAGTTTTTCGCCCATACAATTTTTTTCTTAGAATGATACATACCTACCAGGAATCATCCCTTAAAATATGAAGCACGAATTAGGGGACAACCTTTACATATACATATATACATAGATGTATATCTACATTTGTATATGTAAATTTATACATAAATCAAGTTTGGAGAGGGTAAGGTTGTCGATGCTCATGCGAATTGTTTTTATTTCTTTTTTCAGACTGGGTAGATATAGGCAGACAGAATAGTTTTGCACTACTTATAAATTTTTTGTGGTTGTCATCAGTACGGCTTATTTTATTTTATTTCTATTAAGGCTATTTGAATATTCAATTCTTTTAGTGTGTAATTTTTTGAACACCTACAATTTTTGCAACTAAAAAGCAGAAGTACGGATCGACCGTATAAATGTTGCATTTCTTCATGTGGCGCCAAAGGAAAGGATAATTTAACCACGAATTTTTTTAAATTCCCTCCCTCAATAATAATAAAATTCATCCGTTTTAAAAAATGTTCAACTATTCTACCTGCCTATATCTATATCTACCCAGTCTGACAAAAAAAGTTATACTGACCATCGCGACCTTACCCTCTCCAGACTTGATTTGCACTGAAAAGCGAAATAAAGAAAGAAATGATATACTGAAAACAAAAACCACCCTCGAGTTGGATATGGATGTTGTTTTGTTTGTCGTGCGCGTACCTGTTTCTGTATCTTGTTGAATGTACGTTGTATTCTTCATTGTCCTCTCGCCCCCTCGTGTATTAAGAAAGGCAGAAATGTTGCTTTTGGCTGCGAATTAAATTTTTCTTAGGATATAAGATGTTTGATAACCAATCCGACTTGCATGATCATAAAATAATCTAAAAACAGTGCAACTAGAGCCATCTACATAAAATAAGGGAACTAAACTCGATGAAGACCATATTCTACGTCTGTATATTTCTCTTGTCAGTGCTTCAAGAGTGGTCAGAAGAGGAGCAATTAATCCCTGAATTCCAAAATGGATTCAGAAAAGGACGAGGATGTGTAGATAACCTCTTTATTCTGAGTGCAATTTGTAATACTTCACTTGCGAAAACAAAAGGAAGTTTTTTTGCTGTATTTGTTGATCTTAAAGGGGCATTCGATAAAGTAAATCACGCAAAATTATGGACACACCTTAGATCGACTAGAGCGAGTGCGAAAGTAATCCGTGCATTTCAAAACATCTACTCAAAAACCAGAATTGCTATTAAAACAACAAATGGACCGACTGATGACACAAATATATCAAGAGGTGTTCTACAGGGAGACCCATCAAGTGCTCTATTAATTAATTTATATACCAATGATCTGAGAAGTGAGGGTCTTACAGGAATAGACATTTATGAGACTACAAATGTGATTTTGATAGCATATGCTGATGATATTTCTGTTTTTGCAAAAACAGAATCAGAGCTAAAATAATCCTTACAAGCTCTTGAAAAATATTTTGCAGAAAAAAGACATGATATTTAACGCAGAGAAATCCAAAATGAAATCCGAAATGAATTTTGCAAAAAGGAAAAGAACATCTTGCCCAGAAAGATTTCCCTACAAAGAAGACTGGATAGAGGTAATGGATAATTTTGAATATCTTGGTGAAAACTTGAGTCGCACTGGGTCTTGGAATGAAGCCATAAATATCTTCAAAACCAAGGCAAGAACAGCAGCGGCAATAACAGGCAAGAACAGCAGCGGCAATAACTGATAAAACCATGAGGAGTTCTCTTATGGAAAACTGGGACGGACGAATAAAGGTGTATGAATCAACTTTTAAATCGACTGCGCTTTACTGTGCCGAGATATGGGCTCTACAAGCTGGGGATAAAATTGAAGTTATTCAAACAACTAATTTAAAAAGATTACTTGGTTTACCTACCAACACGCAAAGTAACGTAGTTCGCATGGAAACTGGAACCCCACCATTAGAATACGAAATAGCAAAAAGAGCTTTAAATTTCTGGATGAAGCTTTTAAATAGCCCCGATGAGCGACTAAGAAAGAAATGTTACAACGAAATCTTAAGAAACCATGTCAACACTGAACGACCAAACTGGGTGACAAAATTTAAGGACCTCTTAATGAATAACTTTACTGCGATATGGGAAAATCAGAACCTAGCCGTTGTACAAGGTTCTTATGACAGAATTCTCGAAGTCAAGAAGAGAGTCCTGTTTGACGAAGATATGCGGAAAGCGACTAACTCAACTTCTAGCTATTACTACGCATCTTGCTTAGTAAACATACAAGAGCCAGAATACAAGCCGGCTCCCCACCTGAATACAACCTCCAAACCGTTCGTACATAAAATCATGGCGCAAATCAGATGTGCCAACAGATATGCCCATAGGTTTACTTTACACGGAGATAGACATAACATCGACCCAACCAACATTTGTAGGATCGAAGACGATACAATTGAGCACTTTCTGTTAAGATGCCCTGTTTTTAATGCAGTGAGAGTCCATTTTCTGTATTCTAATAACTTGTGTGACTTAAACAGTATATTGGCTGTCGAAGACCAAAGCAACGCGTTTAATATTTATAAATATGTTGTTAACTCGTTAAAGCTATGAGCCTTTATATTGAATGAATGACTAATCCAAGTTTCCTATTAAGTAATCAATGTTAATTATTCCTTCTTTAATTGTTATTCGTTAAATGAATTCAAAATGATTAATTTGTGTTATATTTAAATTATTTTATTTATACAAATAGAAAAGTAAATGTAATGCTCAATTTTGTAAAATTATATACCCTTGTCAATCAATTTGTAAAAGCAAAGCTTATAAACAAATAAATATATCTATCTATCTATCATGTCTAACAAACCGGTAGAATCAGACACAAACAAAGAAGCAGCACAATTTGTTAGAGCAATCCGATATTCCGCAAACATATCAATACCCCAGACAAATTCCAAGGTGCATAAACGAGTAGTACCATGGTGGACTCCCGAATTAGCAAACATCAGACTAATTAAAGTAACTGCCTGGAAAAAGTTTAAACGAAATCACTCGCAGGCCAATTTAATAAATTATAAAAAAACGAATGCCGTTTTTCGCCGCCAAGTTAAAATAAGAAAAGCTAAAAGTCTTACTTCGATTACGTCATCTATAAATAGAAATTCATCCACCGCTAAAATATGGAGCAGCATCCGTTGTTTAACAGGGAACTACTCCCCAAAAATAATAAAATGTATCGTTTCCCCCCAGGGCCCTATCTGTAATCCGTCTGACATATGTAACTACTTTGCTAAAACTTGGTCTGAAGACTCAAGTGACAAAAACTTCCCTGCAAGTTATTGTATAAAAAAAAAACTGCCTTACTAAAATCATACAAACATCAACAATTTGATTCTTCAGCTTTATATATCGAAAACCATATAGAACTTACAGAACTGGAGAGCTGCTTGACGAAACTTAAAACCCCATCTAGGGAGAGGGTGTCTTACCCGATGCTTAAAAATCTACCACTTGAAATAAAAGTAAGGCTCTTGAAATTATATACCAATGTTTTTTCAACTGGGGTTATACCTCAGTTGGAAAATTGCTTGCGTCATTCCAATTCCAAAACCATGTAACGGAATAATTTGCCATTGGTTCAGGCTGCCGGAAAAAAAATACACCTTTTGCTAGCTCTGCCATGGGTTCTTGAACCTAGAATCCGTCACAAAAAAATTTTTATTTCCGGTTTGTTTTTTTTTTTTATGAGCGTCTAAGATTTTGTTGACGCGCGAGAATGTCACCTCGACCCACCCTACCATGGTTGCCTCCCTCGCTAGGACAACCCCTTTATCTGGCTTCTTCAAACGTTATCATCGCTTCATCCTCCTTGCCTCATCCTTCCCATCCTCTTTTTATAAAAAAAAAAATTTGTTATCCATAATAAATATAATTTTTATTTCAAAAATAAATTAATTCAAAAATCATTTGTATCAGATAAATAATTTTATACAACTTCGTATATTTTCCTTCAGTATACTTTATATTTTAAATGAAAATATATAATCGATCAAATTACAATAATAAAAATAAAGCAAATAAACTCTGGTGGCAACCGTTCGGTTTTTAATCCAAGATTCTAATAAAAAAATCGTAATTCCGTCTTCGATTTTATTTGCAAGTTTGGGATATACGATCCTCTTTTGTCTAAATTTATGCTTAATTTTAATGTTTTATTCCCCCTGTAACCGCCCTCTAATTCGCGTAAGTATATTTCTTTTGTACATATATTTATATATATATATATATATAGGTATATATATCAAACAAAAAAAACTAATACAAGAAAAAACAAACTCACCCCTGTCCTTCCGTTGGTAGTGGCCACTGCTGCTGGAGGTGTATGGGGGAACACTTTCTTTGTGTGTGCACACTTTTTTTGTGCCTTTTGTTTAAATTTAAATTGACACTATCATATAAATATATATATATGTCCACTTCCTACTGCCGCGAATCAAAATTTAAAAAAAAACGGTTCGCGTAATTACAATTTTTTTTGTACGAAAATTTTGATTGCGACCGACACTGCAACCACTTCGAGGTACATTCAAGTTAAATTTAATGATTAAAAAAAAATGGTAAAAAGCAAAAATTGAAAAAATTGACTTGAATTAACCGGAGGAGTTCGCAATTGTCTTTTGAACATTAGTTGAGCTGAGGAAACTCCTGTACTCAAATGTTTTGTGTTACGGTAATCCAGTAAAAATCGATTCAATACATTTTTGAATTGTGCTACCTCTGTATGATACAAGCTCTCTTAATTGCGTTTTTAATCGTTATAACTACATTTTCCGCTTGACCGTTAGTTGCGGGATGTCCAACCGGAGTTGTGACGTGCTTGATTCCATTATTTTCTAAAAAGCTTTTAAATTCTTTTGATACAAACGCGGTACCATTGTCTGAAACAATAGTGTTTGGCAGACCAAAACGTGAAAACAAATCTTTTAATTTTGCAATCGTCGCACTGCTGGTAGTATTTTTGCCCATATCTACGCACTCAACCCATTTACTGTAACTATCTATTACGACTAAACACCAACGATCAAAAATTGGGCCAAAAAAATCAATATGGATCCTATACCATGGCTGTTCGGGCCATTTCCAATTTATCAGCTGTTGCTTTGGAGGCATAGAACGCGTCATCAAACAGGGAGTATAACCTTTTACGGTCTCTTCTAAATCCTTACTCTGATTAGGCCACCAACAACATTCACGAGCCATAGATTTCATTTTGTTAATACCCATGTGGGATGCATGTAAAAACTTTACGACGTCATTATGAATAGTTGTTGGGATTATAATACGATATCCCCAAAATAAACACCCGGATTCTTGCGAGAGCTCTAGTCGTCTATTGAAAAATGGTTGTAGTTCCTTCTCTAAACATTTCTTAGGCCATTTGGTGTTCACATACTCAGCTACATTTTGTAGCAATTTATCTGAAAGTGTTTCTGTTCTAATAGTTTCTAAATTCAGCGGAACTTTATTAACTTCATTAAAGTAGTTTAAGTGAACATCACTAGGTAGATCCTGCACCTTCATATTACCCGCTGAAGGGAACCTAGAAAAATAATCTGCTATATTCATCTTCGACTTGACTTGAACGATATCAAAATTGTATCCCGAAAGTGTTATAGCTATACGCTGTAACCTATTTGCAGCCATCACCGGGATGCCTTTTTTAGGGTTAAATATATGTTGCAATGGCTTGTTGTCTGTAACTAGCGTAAATGCTCGTCCAAAAAGGTAATGGTGAAACTTTGTTACACCGAACAATATGGCAACGGCTTCCCTATCCAACTGAGAATACTTCTGCTCCCTATCTGACAATTTTCGTGAAGCAAATTCTATTGGCATTTCTTCACCTTTTGGCGACACTTGCGATAGTATTGCTCCTATGCCTATTGGGCTGGCATCGACTGTGAGCTTAGTTTTGAATTCGGGGTTAAAGTGAACCAAACATGTGTCAGCCTGCAAACTTAGCTTCAACTCATCTACAGCATTTTTACACTCTTCTGACCATTCAATTGTTTGACCTGATTTTAGTAAGTTATACAAAGGAGCACTAACACTTGAAACATTTGGTAAGAAACGTCTATAAAAATTAATAACTCCTAAAAACGCTTGCAACTCCTTTACATTAGAAGGGTAAGTCATATTTTTAATTTCTTTGACCTTTTCTGGATTTCTATGTAAGCCGTCTTTATTAATAATATGGCCTAAGTAACTAATGTTTTTACAAAGAAAATGACATTTATCTCTGGTCAGCTTAAAACCAGCATTTCTCAAAACACCAAGCACTTTTTCTACCCGTTCTATATGCAATTTCTTATTGGGAGCAGTTATTAAGATGTCATCGAGGAAAACAACGACTCCCTCTAATTTCATTAATAAACTATCCATTATCCTCTGGAAAATTGCAGGGGCTGAGGCTAAACCGTAAATAAGCAGCGTATATTGAAACAAACCTTTGGTAGTAGAAATTGTTGTAAATTTCCTTGATGATTTATCCAATTCAATTTGCTGGTAAGCCATTGATAAATCCAATTTACTAAACTCCTCACCACCATGTAATTTCTTCTTCTATTCGGGGAAGTGGATATTTTTCCACCATCAAACACGGATTTAAAGTGAATTTAAAGTCTCCGCAAATTCGCACATCCCCATTTTTCTTTAACACTGGCACTATAGGCGTCCCCCAAAACGAAAAATCGACTGGCTCTAATACTCCTAGCTCTACCAACTTATCAATTTCATTTTCACTCCCAGTTCGACACCATAAATTTCACAATGGAACAAGAAAAAGACAACCAACTACCCTTTTTGGACCTGCTACTTAAAAAGACGAAAAAGAAGATACTTTTTTAAATATATCGTAAACCCACAACAACAAAACGATATATAACCAGCGATTCCCACTGCCCAATTCAGCATAAATTAGCTGCCTTCCACTCCATGGTACACCGTTTGTGCAAGCTCCCGCTTTCTACCGAAAACTTCCGCATTGAATATGAATATCTTAAAGATGTGGCAAAAATCAATGGTTACAATATTTCAATAATTGACCAACTAATTAAAAAACATATGAACAAAATTAAAAAATTGGAACTCTCAACGCTCTTCTCACAACAAAAAAAGTTAGTTAACAACAGTCCCACTGTACGTACTTCGATGACCTATACCCCGTTAATTACAAATAAACTCCAATCAAAATTAAAAAAATGTGATCGACGTTGTGTTTTCTAATAACACGAAATTAAAAAATCTTCTGGGCACATCTAAAGACAAAACGAATCCGTTTGAAATGTCTGGGATTTACCAATACGAGTGCAGTGAATGTGAACAAAAATATAAAGGACAAACTATTCGGAGTATAAAAGTAAGATTTGCCGAACACTTTAGCCACGTCAAATATAACAGACCAGATAAATCGTCCATCGCCGCACATGCCATTCAACGAAATCACGTAAATAATATTTCCATCGACCAGGTAAAGTTTTAAAAAATATGAACATTGCTGAAAAACTTGACGCCTACGAAAGTATTTACATACAAAAAACAAACAACCTGATGAACAGCGATAATGGGAATATTGTTTCAAATTTATTTAATTTACTTTAAATTGTACATGCATCATTTTGACTAACTGTTCAATCTCAACCTCTAAGGTCTCACTTGTCACGCATATTTTGCATAGTCATTTTCTTCTTTTTTATCTTTGTTTTGTTTCCCATTTTCTTTATCTATTTTGACTTTTTGTAAACTTTTTGTGTATTGCTGATGATGGGTCGCGAATGACTAGAAATGCATTCAGTTTTTTTAAAATAAATTAAATGTTTTTATAACAAGTGTTTTAATTTATTTTTAGTTGTTGTGGTCAATAAGGAGTTTTATTTTAATATTAAATCTTATTTCATGCTACGCGACCACAAGCCAGAAAGCTTAACGCGTTCTCTGTTTTTTGTTTTGGGTTCGCTCACTGTTTGCAACAAATATAACTAAGAACAATTTTAAAGTTAATTCATTTTCAACTTTAACTTTTATCGCAAGAGGTACCGGTCTAGGTTTGAAAAATTTAGGAATTGTGTCGTCTTTAATTTGCAATATAAAGAATGGGTGGAAGAGACGGATTCAATCCCTGAATTTCAAAACGGCTTCAGGAAAGGACGAGGATGCGTTGATAACCTCTTTATCATACGTGCGATTGCAGACATTACTCTTGCAAAAGCGAAAGGAAGTTTTTTTGTAGTTTTTGTTGACCTTAAAGGAGCATTTGACAGTGTGAATCACGAAATATTATGGATGCATCTTAGATCTATTGGAGCAAGTGGGAAAATAGTTCGTGCTTTTCAAAGCATATACTCAAAAACCAGGGTAGCTATTAGAACTACAAATGGTCTTACTGCAAACTCAAGCATCACAAAAGGAGTACTCCAGGGTGATCCATCGAGTGCTCTACTCTTGAATTTATATACAAACGATCTTGAAGAATTCCTAAGGAATGAGGGTATAACTGGAGTGGACATTTCGGAGAACACGAATATAATATTGATAGCATATGCAGATGATATTGCCGTTTTTGCAAAATCAGAACTAGAGCTGACAAAGTCATTGCAAGCACTAGACAAATATTTTGCAGCAAAGGATATGACATTGAATGCCGAAAAATCAAAAATTATGAATTTTTCCAAAAGAAAAAACCCAACTTGCCCGGAAAGATTCCCATACAAAGAAGATTACATTGAAGTTGTGGATAATTTTGAATATCTGGGAGTTAACCTGAATCGCACTGGCTCATGGACTGAAACCATTAATATCTTCAAAACAAAAGCAAGAACAGCAGCGGCAATCACGGATAAAACTATGAGGAGTTCTTGTATGGAAAATTGGGATGGGCGAATCAAGGTATATGAAGCAACGATTAAATCAACCTATACTGTGCTGAAATATGGGGCCTGGAAGCTGGAGATAAAATTGAAGTAATCCAAACAACTGTTTTAAAGAAATTACTTGGACTGGCCAACAACACGCAAAGCAACGTAGTTCGCGTAGAAACTGGAACTTTCCCATTGGCATATGAAATAGCGAAAAGAGCTTTGCATTTCTGGGTGAAACTTTTAAATGTCTCCGATGACCGCCTGATAAAAAAGTGTTACACAGGAATTTTGAGAATGCATAACAACAATCAACGCCCAAACTGGGCAACAAAATTTAAGGACCTCCTGTTAAATAATTTTCCGATGATATGGGAACAGCAGAACGTAGAAATTATAAGAGGTTCATACGAGAGCATTCTTGAAACCAAAAAGAGGGCCCTAATAGATGAAGACTTCAGGAAAGCAAATGGCTCAACTTCTTGCTGTTATTATGCTTCTTGCTTAATAAATACACAGGAGCCAGAATATAAGCCGGCTCTCTACCTGAATAGAACTAATAAACCGTTTATACACAAAGTCATAGCTCAGATTAGGGGTGCGAACAGGTATGCCCATAGGATCGTGTTACACGGTGATAAACACAGTTTTGACCCAGCAAACATTTGTACGATTTGCAATTTATATGAAGATGACACAATCGAGCCCTTCCTATTAAGATGCCCCATTTTTAGTGCATATAGAAACTTTTTTCTGGTATCTATTAACTTAATAAATTTAGATTCCATACTGGCTGTCGAAGACCAAAATAATGCTCTTAATGTTTATAAATATGTGGTAAACTCGCTCAAACTAAGAGCATTTATATTAAATGAATGATTAATTTTATCCAGGTTTCATATAAACTAATTAATCAAGATAATTTTTAACGCTGTAAAAATAATTAAATATTTCTTGTACATATACATACCTAGCTATTGTTGAAATTGTATATTTATTTTTATTTTAAAAAATACATGTACATACCAACTTATTTTTTTGAAATTATATACTGTATATTGTCAATCAATTTGTAAAAGCAAGTCTTATTAACAAATAAATTATATCTATCTATCTCTCTATCTAATTTGCAATATTGCCTTACTATTTCGAAAACATCCTAGGGTGTCATCGAACAACGAATTAAATTTTTCAATTATATGGTTTCCTACTCCTTCCGTTATCCTATTCATGCAATTTAAATCAGCTATATTTATATTAAACATTCTTAAAAAAATTCTGCCCAGCAGTGGAGGACCACCATCTTTTATAATTACCATTGAAATAACTTTACTCATGCAGTTGTAACTCATGCTTACGTCACAAATTCCTATCGGACTAATCATGACACCATTATACGCTCTTAAAATCATATCGGTTAGCTTGATGATGCAATTGCCAAAAAAGCGCTCATAAGTACATAAAAAGATAACACAATACTCTGAACCGGTGTCTAATTCCATATCTAGCGGAATTTCATTTACAACTGCTCTTAATTTAATTGGACCGTCTTTTTAATGATTGTTACTACCCGTAAACGAAAATAAACATAATTCATCACTATTTATATAATTTAAACTTCTCTTAAGTGTGCACATTTAATTTAAATGCCCTCTCTTTTGACATTTGTTACATTTATAATTCTTAAATTTACAACTACTACTTGCATGATTAGTATATCCGCACACTGTACATGGTTGCTGCTGCTGTTGTCGCTGGACCTGCTGTTGTTGTCGACGTATTGGTTGCTGATTCCATTGCATTTGTTGACCACCACTGCTATTCTGTTGATTCTTTTTGCCTTTGTCTATGTACAAAAACGAATCGTGCGGTTCTTGTTTAACCGCAACGCCGCTATCGTATGTACGAATGTATTTGTTCGTATTTGCGATCTCAATTGCTTTACTCATACTGCATGTTGTGACCTTTTCCAAGAAAAATTTTATCACGGCCTGGACCCTTTTCCAAACCCATTACAAATTTGTCTTTTATGGCACTGTCCAAATAACCACCGAATTCACAATTTATTGCCAACGCTCGCACTCGTACTGCCCATTCATTTATTGATTCTTCTGCAGTTTTACTGGCGTTGTAAAATTTATATCGTTCAAAAAACCCGGATGATATAGGCTTAAAATGGTTTTGTATAACTTCCACACACATATCAAAAGTTGTTGTTGCGCTTTCTACTCTTAGCGGATTTATTAAATTTTGCAGTAACACATATGATTTTTCTGAAACGCTTGTAAGAAGAATCGCTTTCTTTTTGATAGCATCCGTTATGTTATTAGCAATAAAAAATTGCTTCATTTGGTTTTTGAAAATGTTCCAATCATTGACCTCGTGGTCAAAATGAGGTGGGTTGTTCGGACATTATATAATTTAGAGTACACGGTCACAATTTATTTTTTAGACTTAACTTAACCGTATCAATCGTACTTAATTTCTTTTTCCTCGTCGCCACTGTGATGATCGCCGAGTAAAACACGTTACTTATTCAATGGTTGGTGCACGACTGACTTTTATTAGAGAGAGACATACGTTGAGTTTACAATGCAGTTAGGATTCTTATATACCTAATATGTACATACGTTATTACAACTACTACAGTTTTCAATATTTAAAATATGTTTTTATCAATTTAATCGATTTTTTTTTTGTCGAATTTGATTTTTGGAATAGTTTTCTTTTATTTTCTGATGCATTTTCTTTCTGTCGACATTTTCTTCTTTATATTTGGTTAATTTTTCATCAAAAAATTCTGTGCCATAAGCAATGAAGAAAATTGCACATGTTATTTTGAATTCCTAATATTTATTTTTGCAATAAATTTAATGCAATCACATTTTTTCTTGGTTATTCATTTCAAATATACAATTCAATTTTTTTTCAACACCTTTCGTTTGACAGATTAACTCTGGTCGTTCCTAAATGAAAAAGTTACCAAGAGTAACTTTCTTAACTATGGCAGATCAAATTTTGTTTTTGTCACATTAACTATAGTTAACCACAGTAACATAAAATAACGCACCACTGTTTATCTACATATATGTCGGTGTTATACTTCGTAGAGTATATGTATGGTTGTGCAGCCTAGAGCTTATGGGTTTTGTTGCAGAAACAATATTTAGAAATCGATATACATACAATAATAATAAATAGTACTAAATCGATCTATAATATAAATTAAATAAATCTATTCATAAAATAAAATAATCTATTGCACAATATCACTAACTCACCTCTCTCAATTTTAATCAAGAATCATCTTTTGGATCATTGCAGTTACGCAGAGGATATTTATATTCTATGTAAAATCAATGACCTAAATAAATGTAAATCATTATTTCAAATCGCATTAGAAGACATAATTGAATGGTCAAAAAAATCAGGTGCAAAACTTTCAGTTGAAAAATGTAAACTACTTCATATATGTCGCAAAAAAAATTGTCAACAACTCAACAGCTCAACAGCACTATGATAAATAATGTTAGCAATTTAAGTATTTTAGCATTGATATTTAACTGTAAATATTCTTGGAAAGAACATTGTTTAGAACTTAAGAAATCCCTAGCTGCACGAACTAATATAGTAAGATATTCAGCACGAAATAAAAGCAATGTACATATTAACACCCTTTCATACATAACCAAAACTTTAGTTCTAAGTAAAATTGATTATGGGCTGTGTATATATGGCCACTGCCCAAAATATGTTTTAAACATCATAAAACCCATCTACCACACAGCAGCTAGAAGAAGCATTAATGCCTTTCCAACAACTCCGACAAAAAATATCCTAGTTGAAGCAGGACTCCCCAGCATCGAAGAACGAAGAGACATATTAACATTAAGAATTCTCGCAAAACTTGTATTCTCCAAGAACTCTATCATCGACAACGACATCAAAAAAATAACAAATCAAAAATTAACAAAACGAATTGCATCCGCTATCGCCACAATTCTTAAAGAAGAAAGGCTTAACAATCTGCCAACCAAAAGAGAACAGCTCATCGTCCCACGCTACCCACCATGGTTCATCAAACCTGAATCGCTGATTTTGGATCTAACCAAATACAAAAAATTAAAAACAGCAAACAACACATATCGCCAACTATATTCAGGCATCGCCTCTGACTTAAGATCTGACGGATGGAGATTTATCTTCACCGATGGCTCTAAAAATCCGGACACCACAACTTATGCGGTGACCGATGAATACGGATCAACCATAAGCATTGGTATTCTCCCAGATTTTGCCTCGGTCTTTACAGCAGAAGCATTTGCCATACTCCAAGCGACTAAAGCTGCAGCCAATATCTCTCAAAAATGCATTATATGCTCCGACAGTATCTCAGTAATCAATGCAATTCACAACGCAAACAACAACACCGAAATCATAGCAGCAATAAGATATCAACTCATTAAACTGAAAAACATAAAAATAATGTGGACTCCTGGCCATGTTGGAATATGCGGAAATGAATATGCCGACAGTGCAGCGAACTCAGCCAAAAACGCACCTGTATTCACCTTCAACATCTTCACCAAAACCGATCTCCTCAAGCATACCGGAAAGATATCTCTTGCAAAAAATAACCACGACTAGAGCCTATATCACCATCACTTCGAGAATATAAACCCCTTAAAATCTACGACAATGTACCCTACTAACTGTTCGAAACAAAAAATAACCAACTTCGCCAGACTTCGCCTTGGACACACCACTGCGTCCCATCAACACCTCCTCAACAAAAACGACCCCCCGACCTGCTCCGCCATCAACACCCGCCTTGATCTAAAGCATATTTTGGAACATTGTCCGTTGTCTCAGCCCATAATTAACAAAATTTTCAAAAACACTTCCATATATGAAATCCTCAAAAATCCCAGCTTAACAAATATAAATAATATCACGGAGTTTCTCAAAAAAGCAAAAATTGTAACTTGAATTCCCAAGCACAAAAAGCCAATAGTCTCTGCAGCTAGGCTTGTTAAATTTTATATTAGCTTGTAATTTAATTTTAATTGCTTGTTAATAAATATTAATAATAATAAAATCTCAACCGATTATATAAAAAGTTTCAAGTTGCGAACTTTGAACTTCCACTTTGAACTTCCGGCAAGTTGAAGTTTGCGGCGCCATCGCCATTCAGCACTTTGTATACTTGGCAACGCCCCCTTTTCGAAACATTTACCTATCAAGTCAGCTGTCACTTTGCAATCGTAAACTTTCATTCACTTGTCTCTAAACGTTTACCCATGCGCTTTGATAGTTTTCGTGACGGCAAAATCGGAAATGATGTAAAAAAAAAACAAAAGTTGAAATCTGTGAAAACAACCTAAAAGAACAAAAAGAAAACAAAACAACAATTCGCCAAATAGCCCCAAATCCTTCACCAGATCTCTTATGTTACAGGAGCAACATTTCTACCACAGGTAAGTTTATTTTGTTATCATAAGCACATCTGCCATTTTATTTTCTCAAATATAGATTCTTTTTCTTTTTAGAATATTTACCCAATCCATTATACAGCGGTGAATAACCTACCCCAATCAGGACATAAAACAACAACATCATAAGCATAATAAGCTCGTGAATTGACGGAGGGAACAATATGTAAGGAGTTGTTGGTGTTTTTTCTTTTTTTTGTGTGTGTTGTGTTTATACTGTCTTATCACCCTCGGCTACCTTTCTTTTATATTAAAATTGTTTACTTCCATATTGAGGTGTTGGTGTTTGGGGTTTGTGGCAAAGGGGTTGAAATGGACATTGAACTATGGCTTGTGACGGATATGATTCCCTATGAGATAATGTACATAGATAGGTACATAGTTATCTTTATTTTTTTTTCTTCTTTTGGGTTTGTCGTCTTTCTTTTAGAAGAAGGATAATGATCGCCTACGCAACAAGTTTCAAAACTTAAGTTTTTCATTAGCAAAAAATCTGAACTACCATATCTAACGCAAGGTCTCCCTCCTATGAGACGTCAAGGTTACTGGACGATATTAAGAATATAAAAAATTTACAGCCCTATTCTGGTAAACCTCACAAGGTGAGGTAAGATTGATTTTGTGATGTTTTCGTATACTGTCATCACCCTCATACTATCGAAACTGTGATCTCCTGTTGAGTTGAGTTGTGAGGCAACTCATAAATCTCAGTATTTGTCATATGAAATATAATATGGTTTCAGAAATTGGTCAGCCAAAGCGATTTTTTTTATGAATTTTTAAAATTATTTTTTTTTCAAGGTCGAATGGATTTTTAGCTCATTTGTGGAATTAAAAAAAAATTATTATGCCATCTTAAATTTTACTGAATCCCCATAAAAGGTCAGCTTGTTTCAAAAATTGGTGAAAAATAGATTATTTTTTATATTTTTTATAAAAAAAATTCAAGGTAAAGTTCAATCACCTTTCATTTTTTTTGTTAAGCTCATAACTAAAAATGTACAGCTGATACATTTCTGAAACTACCAGACCTTTTATAAGCATTAAGTAACCTTTCAGATGGTCTTTACTTTTTTCGTATATCCTATAAATGAGGTGCTAAAAATTCATGTAACCTTGTAATGACCTTAAAAATTTTTTTTTTAAATCTATGCCTGACCAATTACTGAAACTATCTGACCCTTTATGACATTTTACTTACCTTTTAAATTGCATAAATTCCACTCATGAGGTGCTAAGTCTTTTACTGTGATTTGAAAAAAAAACCATCCAATGGCCCCTCCTCGACGGTATGGCGATGACGCTGTCCGGCGTTCCCACCCTTATCTTCCTCCCGGCAGTACAGCGATGACGTTGTCTGCCTCTCTCCCAGGCCGGTACGGCGATGCAGCTGTCCACCATTCCTTTACCTTCTACCCTTTTTGCAGAACGGCGATGACGCTGTCTGCTACTCCATCCTCCCCTCAACGGTACGGCGATGACGCTGTCCGGCGGTCCCACCCTCAATACCCTCCCGGTAGTAGGGCGATGATGTTGTCTGCCACTCCCCCAGGTCGGTACGGCGATGCAGCTGTCCACCATTCCCCCTTTTGCCCTTTTTGCAGAACGGCGTTGACGCTGTCTGCTACTCCATCCTCCCCTCGACGGTACGGCGATGACGCTGTCCGACGATCCCATCTTACTCCTTTCCAGGCAGTACGGCGTTGACGCTGTCTGCTACTCATCCTTCCCTTGCGACGGTACGGCTGCACAGCTGTCCAACGTTTCCTTCAAATTTCCTCCTCCCTGACAGTATGGCGTTGACGCTGTCTGTCACTCTACTCGCATCCCTCTCTAATTCACCATATTGGGCTGGATCTAAGGTGTTACACGACCCGATACCTGGCGACCTCCGGATTAACCAGCCTTATCTGTACATGCGAATCTCTGTGCAGACGGACCTACTTTCTTCGCAACTCGTGGGACTAAAATGAACAAACTGACAAAAAACAATAAAACCAAAAACGAAACCGGTTCTTCTTCCAAACCGGGCGGCAGCACGGCGTCTACGCTGTTTGTCGTTTCTCCTGTGTTGGGTATCAGTGGGGAGGTTGCGGCTACTCGTGGCCCCCCCGCTGATGCAGGACGCAGCGAGGGAAATAAAAAGGTAGAAATACCTCCACAAAGTAGTGGTGGGGTTGTGCATCATGGTCCCTCCACTACCAAATTTCAAAAAATAGCGTCTCGTCAGGGGACTCGACCCAGTGATGGTGGGGTTGTGAATGATGGTCCTTCCACCTCTGGAGCGGGCTCCCTGCCGAGTACGTTCCAAAAGCTTCCTCGGAAGTTCCGTCCAAGCAAGAATCGCTACAAGGAACGGCGAGACGCTGCTAAAGCTCTAAAAGACTCCGGTGCTGCACCGGTCTCTGGAGGAAAACAGCAGCTCTCTGCCAGGATTCAATGGGCCAAAAAATCCTTGCGGATGCAGGGACCAGCGGCGACTACACGTCAAAGCGTGATAGGTCCATTGAGGAAACCACCCCGGTTCCCAAAAGGCCCCGAGTGCACAACACCAGCACTCCCCCGAATCCAAGTTCCTATAGTGAGGTCCTCAAGGACAAAATCGTGATTGCGGTTATCGACAGGAGCGATATCGATGGTACGATTTCGTCTGATCGATGGCAGGTGGTTAAACTGAAGCTCTCGGCTGGCTTCTTAAGCGTTATGAGGGAAAACCCGGGACCACCTCCGGTCACAAGCGATGGCGGTTGGCATCAAGGTCATGTCAAACTCATCGTTTGTGACGATCAGAGATCGTGCGATCTATATTAGCTCGCTGTTAGCAGGTTAGGTGAAATCTGGCCAGGTGCGAAGCTCGAGGTTGTTGCGAAGGAGGATATCCCTAGCAGACCAAGAGCCCGCACGTGGATTCCAGCTGAGCCATCCTGCATGGAGGAGATTCTCCAGATAATCAAACTCAGCAATCCCTCCCTGCCTACTCATGACTGGAAAGTCGCTAAGTTAGAGGAAGTAACGGGTCTTTATAGGAGCGCGATTATCGTGGTCAATAAGGACTCCCTTGCCCCCCTGACGAGGACCAAAGGCGTGATCAGGTTTGGTTTTGAGACGATTACCTTGAGGATCTACAAAAAAGATGAAATGGACTCGGAATGCGTGCCTCCACATCCTCTCGGAGCTGAACCTGTGGTTGAAGACCCTGGAGCATTTATCTCCTTTCCATCTTTGGAGGACGATTCATCCAGGCCATCTTCAATCATAGATCAGTCTCCTCCTAACGTCTCCAACCCACTAAACATGGAGACTGATGACTCCGTCATGAACGAGGACGAGCTTCTTGGCTCTTCTTCTGAAGACGGAAATGACACCGTGGTGGAGGTTAATCTGCCCGATTGTAGCCAAAATGCTGCAGTTGGTCCAGATTAACCTTCAACACTCCATCAAGGCTTCGGCCTCACTCCTACTCCGTCTATCCAGGAACGGGGAGGATATTGTCCTGATCCAGGAACCGTGGATCGTAAAATCCATGGTAAGGGGACTCAGGACTCCTGGTTACTACACGCTATGTGTCACAGATAAAAGTGAACCTAGATCGTGCATACTAGCGAAAAGTAGTTCTAATGTATTTTTACTCCCTAATTTCAGTGACAGAGATACCACAGTCGCAAGACTGGAGACACCAAATGGTATGTACTGGCTGGTATCGGCGTATCTAGGCCATGACCACCTTGGCCCTCTCCCATGACGTACACTGGAGAGAATTGTCTCTGAAGCGGAACGGCAAAAAGTCAGCCTCATCATTGGGAGCGATGCTAACTCCCACCACACAGTATGGGGAAGTACTGATATTAACGACAGAGGTGAGTCTCTTTTTGATTATATCTTAAGTACTAACCTTATAGTAAGTAACGTAGGGAACGAACCCACGTTTATCACTAGGAATCGACAAGAAGTCCTCGATATAACTCTTGTCTCTGATAGTATTCATCACAAGATTATAGATTGGAAAGTATCGAAGGAACACTCGTTCTCTGATCACAGATACATCCAATTTAGTCTAAATGAAGAACCTCCTTCCCAATCAGCCTTTCGTAATTACAGGAAAACTGATTGGTCAAAATATAGGGAAGAACTTAAAAGTTCAATAGAACATATATCCTTAAGCCAGCCCTCCAATATAGGGGAACTTGACAATAGAGTCAATGACCTCACCTCAGCACTGAACAGATCCATGATAATTTCTTGTCCTCTTAGTCACAAAAGGGGTAAAAGAAAGCCTCACTGGTGGAGTTCAGATCTTGAGCCGATTAGGAAAAGTTGCAGGAAACTATTCAATCGAGCTAAACATACAAGAAATGTATCAGATTGGGACTCATATAAAGAGTCCCTTAAACTGTATAAGAAAAAACTGAGGAATCCAAAAGAGCTTCTTGGAGAACCTTCCGTGGCAAAATATAAGAAACCTCTGAAGCATCTAGATTAAGGAAAGTCCTCTCAATAAATCCAACTATGCCAAGCTGTATAAAAAACACTGATGGCTCATGGACCAACTCTAGCGAAGAATCGCTAAACCTGCTATTAGACACTCACTTTCCAGGTAGCTCCGTATTGTTAAATAAAAACGACCATATAAGGTCCACACAAAATTTCAATTATCCACAAGATCTGATTACACGGGACAAACTCAAATGGGCAATCAACAGCTTCGAACCCTACAAATCCCCTGGACCAGACGGCATAATAGCAGCCGAACTCCAAATGACTATCGAATTCATTCTGCCAATCTTGGAGGTAGTGTTCAATAGTTGTTTAAATCTGGTCCACATACCCAAATTGTGGAGGGAAGTTAAAGTTGTTTTCATACCCAAAGCTGGTAAATGCTCCCATGTAAACCCGAAAGATCTCCGTCCTATCAGTCTTTCTTCATTCCATCTTAAAACCTTTGAAAGATTGATTGATATCCATTTAAGAACAAGCATTGATACGAGACTCATGTCTACGGCTCAACATGCTTACTGCAAAGGGAAATCTGTAGACACAGCTCTACACACACTGGTGCAAACCATCGAATACTCCCTCCATCATAAGGAATATACTTTGGTTGCCTTCTTAGATATAGAAGGTGCTTTTAACAACGTCGACACATACGCAATCACGTCAGCATTGTCATCCCTGAATGTAGATAGTTCGCTTGTAGAACTGATTAATGGAATGCTAACCAGCAGGATTATTAACTCAGGACTGGGCGGATTCTCTGCAAGAAGATGTGTCAGTAAAGGTACGCCGCAAGGCGGTGTTCTTTTCCCCCTTCTTTGGAACTTGGTAGTCAATAAGCTACTAATCACCCTGGAAGTGGAGGGCTACAGGGTGATTGCCTACGCGGACGACGTTGCTATAGCCGTATCGGGAAAACACCCTAATACGTTGAAAGAACTCCTACGCTTTAAACCTGCTTACAAACTGGGCAGATCAGTGTGGGCTGGGAGTCAACCCTCATAAGACTGATCTTGTTCTGTTTTCTAGGAAATACAAAATCCCTCATATAGACTCACCTACTATCAAAGGTGTACCACTAACTTTTTCAGATGAAGCGAAATATCTGGGTCTTATTTAGATAAGAAGTTAAGCTGGAAACCTAATTTAAATGAAAGGGTCATAAAGGCCACAGTAGCACTCTTCTCATGTAAAAAGGCCATTGGGAATAAATGGGGTCTGCAACCCCGAATTACTCATTGGCTATACACTTCGGTAATCAGACCGATCCTAACATATGGTGTGACAGTATGGTGGACCGCCTTAGACAAAACTACTAACAAATAAAAACTAAACAAGGTCCAACGGTCAGCCTGCACGTGCATAGGTTGTGTTCTTCGTACAACCCCCTCTGCTGCACTTGATATTCTGTTCCATCTCACACCACTCGATATCTTTGGCAAACAAACAGCTGCAAGTACAGCCATTCGTCTTAAAGCTTCCTCCCAGTGGACCAATAATGGCATTGGCCACTCCACTATTCTGAATTCATTCAGCTCTATACCAAGCAACACAGACTACACCATTCCTCAATTACATTTTGATAAAAACTTCGAGGTCAACATCCCATCCAGATCCATCTGGGAGGACCCGACATTCTTAGAAGATGAATCAATTCATTTTTACACGGATGGTTCAAAAACTGATGACGGGGTTGGTGCAGGTGTGTACTCCGACAGACTCAATTTAAGTCTCTCTTTTCGTCTTCCTAACCATTGTAGCGTGTTCCAGGCGGAACTTCTGGCGATAAAAGAAGTCCTGTCTTGGCTGAGAGGTAGTAGCCGTGGCGTGATGGTTAGTGCGATGGACTGTCATGCCAGAGGTCTAAGGTTCGATCCCTAGCCTCGCCATCTATTTATTTAAAAAGAAAAACGGCTACTGCCTCTTGCGAGGAATTGACAAATCCTCCAAGAGTATCTCCTGTCACAGAAAAGTGCCGCTCGTTAGCCGTTCGGATTCGGCAATAAACTGTAGGTCCCCTCCATTCCTGCAGACACGCACACAGGAATGGTTGAGAGTTGTAAGTCACTAGGCCCTAGTTCTTCATGAGCTGTTGTGCCATCAAATTTATTTTTTTTATTTGTCTTGGCTAAGAGAAAACGTGATATCAAACAGTGATATACGTATCTTCTCAGATAGCCAAGCCGCTATCAAAACCCTGAACTCTGTCTCTACAAACTCTAAAACAGCCCTTAGCTGCCGATCATCTCTTATGGAGATGGCACAGCAGTTCAATATTCACCTATGCTGGGTGCCGGGCCATAGGGACATTTCAGGTAACTGTAAAGCTGATGAACTCGCCAGAAGAGGAACAACACTATCTATTTTGCCTCACAGAGCAAATATAGGTATACCTATCGCTACATGCAAACTTATGCTGAAACAAGAAGCTATTATTAAAACAAACCTTAATTGGAACAGCATCACCACCTGTGTGGCGACAAAACAAATCTGGCCACAACTAGATCTGAAGCGCTCGAATGGTTTGTTATCTCTAAGTAGATCACAAATCGGCTCCATAATAGGTGTCATAACTGGACACTGTCTAATAGGCAAACATGCGACGAGGCTTGGGTTACTCTCGAACGATTTCTGCAGAAGCTGTATGGACGAAGAAGAGGAAGAATCCATCCCTCATCTTCTCTGCACATGTCCCGCTCTCTCTCAAAGACGTAGGCTCCATCTAGGAGAGTTCTACTATAATGATCTTAGCGATTTGGCAAACATAGACATCAGTCGTCTCGCACGCTTCGTAAGAAGCTCTAAGTGGTTCGATGAGTAGGAAGAAATTCTACTTGATTCATGTGGTATCACAATGGACCAACTCATGGTCTAAGTGTGTCAAGCACTTGTGCTGACAGCCACGATAACCTAACCTAACCTAGATCATTGGTTTCAGAAATCCACTTTCTTGTTGTCTAGAGTCTGACGCGAGACATTAGCATTAGCTACCAAGTTCATCTTAGAGCCATTTCGTCCCGTTGAGGAAATAGATCAAATCTTTGATCTTCAGTTCTAAGATCGTCGAAAAAGGCCTTTCCAAATGACTGTGCTCTCATTCTGGCCAGAGCGGGGCATTAACAGAGGAAATGAAAGACAGTTTCCCTTTCCTGCTGGTCCCCACAACTACAACAGTGAGTATTGTGAGGGATGCCCAACTTTGCCGCATGTTTTCCGATCGGCCAGTATCCAGAAAAGGTCGCAACGACCCTCGCCTGGGTCTGCATATCAGGTCAGTTGTACGGGTTTTGCTATAGATCGGCCAAGTCTTTCTAGATATGACGCAGTTAAGTAAACTGCGCCACCTACGGTTGGAATTATTAGACAAATTGAGAATATATTGCCCTTCATAACCCCAAGAGAAATATTGACTCTTTCCGCAAGAGAGTAATGAAGGGCTGATTCTTGCCTGACCAGTTCGTCTGCCCGCTCGTTTCCCTCAGTTCCACAATCACCTGAATTCCAGATAAGAGATACCCTGAGGTTCCCATTTAAGCTTGTCGAACCAATTTGGAAGACGATAGTGGCGAAACAATTGCTTTAACGGCTGCCTGACTGTTAGTCAGGATGGCAGTATTACGGTTCTGGTTAGGGTCTTGTTTGAGTATCCTGCATTCTTTCCTAATTGTCAATTATAAGAATTAAAAACATGACTTAACTTCGAGAAGGATACAGAACGAGTCATTTATTCACACATAAGTTCATACATATATACATCTGATATTTGACATAACAGTCGGGTTAAATTTAATAGGGTAAACTAACAGTCCTCCTTAACCTGAGAGTTATGGTCTCGGAATTTTGAGATTTTGATTCGGTCCAGAGGTTTAGTAAGAGCATCAGCAATTTGTTGATCGGTCCTGACGCTGTCGAGTTTGATTTTGCCTTGATTGATCGTGTCTTGAACAAAATGGTGACGAATGTCAATATGCTTTAACCTTGGATGAAAACCACTATTTGTTGTAATTACGATAGCACTCTGTTTGTCGCAAAGTATTCTCAGGGTCTGATGGCGTTTGTAAAGCTGATTTTTTAGTCCATTGCATCAAAGCGCTTCCTGAACGGTGGCCGAAAGTGCCATGAGTTCGGCTTCACATGATGAATGAGCCACGGTGTTTTGCCTTTTGGAGCACCAAGATATAGCTCCACCTTGAGCAATAAAAAAGAATCCAGTTGTAGATTTGCGGTCGTCAATATTTGATGCGCAGTCAGCATCGGTATATCTAATGATGTCGTCATGCCCACTTTTATTAAAACGCAGCTTCAGTGACGATGTTCCTCCCAAATATCGTAATAGACGCTTTACAGCAAGCCAATGGCGGGGTCCAGGATTCGATTTGAACCGGCTGAGACAGTTGACAGCAAAACAAATGTCTGGGCGTGTATATTGTATTGCTCCTGATCCAAAGCAATGGATTCCTTTTTGTATGTTATGCGCAATCCAAGTACTTGCTTTGCATTGCCGATTTCTTTTATTTGAAACACTCTATGTAGTTCGGCTTTAATAGTTTGAGTAGTTCTTGTTTTGATCTCTGCGCTGATGTCATTTTGCGATGTTATAGTGGAGCCCAGGTAGACAAAGTCCTTGACGACTTCGAAGTTGTATCTATTCATCGTGACGTTTTGCCCGAGCCGACGATGTTGAGATTCCTTTCTCGATGATAGCATATACTTCGTCTTGTCCTCATTAACAGCCAAACCCATTATCGCCGCCTCCGATTCAATACTTGCAAACGCGCCGGTAACAGCTTGCTTCGTTCTCCCAATGATGTCAATATCATCTGCATAAGCAAGTAGTTGAACAGACTTTTGAAAAATTGTACCTCTGTTGTTCACTTGCGAGTTGCGTACAATTGCTTCAAGAACGATGTTAAACAGGTTGCATGATAACGCATCGCCTTGCCTCAAACCACACTGATAGGGGCCGATCAGATCGTTGACGAACGGTTTTAAGCGATCACACAGTACAGATGACAAGATTTTGTATGCGACGTTGAGGAGTTGGAACAGGTCAGAGCATCTCCTTTTTTGTGGATAGGGCACACTATACCGAGGTTCTATTCATCGGGCATACTTTCTTCCGACCAAATTTTGGAATAAGCTGGAGTATACTCCCTACCAAGTCAATAGTCATCTCCCTCTGCTTTGAATAGCTCGGCTGGCAGGCCATCCGCACCAGCAACCTTGTACGTTTTGAGCTTGGCTATCGCTAACCGCACTTCATTTAGGTCGGGCGGACGCAAATTTTGACCATCATCGTCCAGGTTGAATAGAGTGTTCTGTCCTACAGCGGAATTTTGGCCATCTTCGCCATTAAGCAGTCTAGAAAATTGTTGTTTCCAGATCCTCAGCACCGACTGTGAGTCTACCACCATATTCCCACTCTCATCTCGGCAGGCTTCCGTTCTGGCCTTGTAGCCCTGGGTTGTTTACCTCACCATTCGGTAGAACTTCCGAACATCCCCCATGCCGTTACAGTCCTCAATAGACTCGGCCGCCCGCTTCGCATGCTCTCTCTTTTTTTCTTCCTGAGAAGTCGGCGTTCCTCCCTTCGTTTTTGTCCGTAGAGCTCCCGGGCTGCTCTCTCAGCAGCTCTGGTTCTAGTCTGCAGCATTACTAGGTAGGCCTCGTTCTTTGCTTCATGCGCCAGTCTACATCATCATCGAACCAGGGGTTTCGTTGTGGTGGCCTAGTGAAACCCAGCACATCAGTAGCGGCACTTTTGATTTTTGGCAGTGCTTCCACTGGTCCTCTACAGATGATGCTTGTGTGGAGCTTGCTGAGAGTTTAAGAGAGACGTGATCTGCAAAATTCCTGGCAATCTCTTGCAATTTTAGCTTCGCGACGTTAAATCGTTTTACAGCATCCGCTCGTCGTTGGCGTCATGGATATCCGCATACGTACTTGCGCTACCACCAGGTAGTGATCCGAGTCTATGTTGGCACCTCGGAACGTTCGGACATCCAGGATACTGGAAGCATGTCTGACGTCTATTGCAACATGATCAATCTGGTTGACGGTTCATTGATCCAGAGACCGCCAGGTCCCTTTGTGTATATTGAGGTGTGGGAATAGTGTTTGCTTTGATGACATTTCGCCCGCCGACGTCAAGATCATTCTTGGCGACTTCAACGCCAAGATCGGAAAGGAGGGCATCTTTGGTTCGATAGTCGGAGGACACAGCCTGCACGGCAACACTTCCGGTAACTGACTCAGACTCATTGATTTCGCGGCGTCGTACTTGGGGCACCTATCATACGTATCCTCGAGATCGTAGAATTCTTCTTTGAGAGTTAAAGAATTCAACAAAAAATGACGAGAACAATGAATACACAAGAGGACAGAGAAAATACGATCGCGAGCTATGCTTTGGCAATTCAATAAGTACCTGCATACACTTCTGTGATAATTTTTGTTTGTTCCGTAAAGTAATAAGTTTTTTCATGTTAATTTATTTTTATGTTAATTTATTTTAGCTGTGTTTTGTTGAGCTAGTTACTGTGCCGATTCTGCAATGTTCCACATTAAGCCATAGAGTTACTGAAGATCAAATGTGCTGTTAACTTGTTGTTGGTAGAATTTGCATGTGAAAATTTTGCTTAATGTGAAGAATTTCTTAATGTGCACATTAAGGAGTTGAACAAAACGCACCTTTTGTTTTGTTTTAAATCAAATTTATATAAAAAATATCTGCACTAAAAGCAATTATTTAAAAGCTATGTACAATCACTTTAAATAGAATAAGTAAGTTTCTTTTTTAAAAAATAATATTATTGAATTGTAAAATTAAATATGTCAAAATAAAAGATCTAGATAAACCCCTGAAAAGATCTAGATAAACGACGAAACGTTGGGAAAAGATGAAATAGACTTGTTTTATTTGCATTAAAAAACATATTGACCAAAAAAGCCTACCTAAAATATTAAAACTATAATTGAAAATAATTGGTCACACAACATAATTAAATTAATAAATATCGTCGGAAGGCCTGCCGAATATACATAAACTTTCTAGGTCACCATCACCATGAAACAATTTTTTGAACATATTAAAATGAAATATGACACAGAAACATGCATAACGTTGAAACATTACAGTAAGCAGAAGAGAAAACTTATAAAACAGAAGGAAAGACTTAAGTTTTTACTGAAGTGTCGGGAATACGGAACTATACCAAAACATATTACACATACCACATCAAAACTAATCAACAATTTCACAACCCAACAAATACAAACACAACTACAAAAAATTGAATATAAATTTCACACTAAAATATTAAATCTTGAAATCAACCAAAAAAAACATCTCAATAAATATAATATGAAAAAATATATTTCACACAGACAACAGAATGCGATCTATGTTAAATGAAATTGAATATACTACATTCACCACGAAACAAAACTTTATGTACAATGAAATAGCAACACTTATACAACAATCTCACACCTGCAAAATTACAAAACTTAAAGAAACACATATTCATAACATGGGAATAGTTTTTAATGAAGACTGGCAGAGATCAGAAATAACTGTTGACCTCTATTTTCAACTAGCCGATAAAACCCGGCGTTGCCCGGGTCTTCTTTAGTAAAACCTTATGACAACCAAATATCGACCAAAAAGATGATTTAAAATCAGCACTCGAAAAATGTTCAGCTTAAAGAGCCCTACACACCATCCATGTTACTTGTCAGGTAAAATTGACGTTTTTTTTGTCAGGTAACATTGAAAATAAGCCTCCACACGTATTAATGAACATTGACAATTATTTTCCTAAAATTATGTGTGTGGGTTGTGTGGACTTGCATTTGAATAAAAATGTAATGCACCTAATTATGTACCTACCTGCCTGCCTATAGTGTAATTTTAAGACAACTTTGAAAATCAGACTATTTGTATGTTATGTTATACCTACCTCCCATTACCCCCTAAGGAACGAACGACCGTGAATTTTGTTAGTAACCACTTGACAAAGAAATTAATAATTTATCAATGAAATGTTAAATTTTTTCTTCTTCTCTACCTACCATATTCTTAAAACGAAGCATTTTTTCCCAGCAAGGGTTATTGCCGTCTATGAAGAATACTTCCGTGCCAAAAAACCGGAATACATTTTTTACCACCCACCCATCACTTATCAACATCAAAAAAATTGTACCACTTGTACTACCTAAAATAAAGTAGGTACCTACCTATTAAAATAAAAATAGATATGTAGGTATATACGATTTTTTTTGTGGTAAGTTTTTAATTTGTTTATTATTCTGTATTTAACAAAAATTTTCTTTTCTGCTGTATCCTATAGCATACCAGATAAGTGAAATTTGTATTATATCTATTTTTTAAAAGAGTTTTTTTGTTTGTTTGTGAGCTTAGTGCATACATACAGCCAAACTGAGAAACAAAAAAAGTTACTCTTTTATATAATAGTATAGATATAGATAGTATAGAAGTATAGATATAGATAGTATAGATAGACGTAATGCGTTATTAGAACGAAGTTCTTTAGTGCACGGTTTGTTTGTAAGTCCAAGAAATCGGCAGAAATTTATGTCAGATGGTGGCGCAATGGGATAAGTACTTGCTTCTTAACCGAGAGGTTCGGTGTTCGACCCTGCTGGCAAATGTTTTTTTTTTTTTAATTTTTCATATAATTTGTATTTTTCTCGAATTTTTGTTGTCATTTTCCAAAATAAGTAAATTATTTCACTCATTTAACTATAGTGGCGTAGAAACTTACATAAAATCATGAAAACAAATGCGAAACGATACCTATTTAGGTATCGTCCAAAAGCCATCGTTTTGAAGATATCGTTTTGACTATAATCGACTTACGTGAGGCAAATATTTTTGATCTTCAAGACGATAGTCGTTTTTTGGTTACGTGAAGCAGGAGACGTTACACACCGACTTCACAGGAGATATTCATTTCAGAATGTTCATCGTGCCATGAAATATCTTGTGGAGTCGCGATATCTGATCTTATGATGATATCACCGATCTATCTCTGATATTTTCTCTTGACATGGGTCTCTGACATGGAATTTGACAGATGGTTGTTTTTTGTTGCTTTTTGTCTAGAAATGTCATTTCATTTATCTCTGCAAAAAAATCAACCATCAAACACCCATGAAGTCGAGGTACGAAATTAAATAGCATGACATGATTTGCACAGCGAAGATATATGAAAATGTCAGATATTTAGTTGGATGTCATTATTATATGTATGAACTTAGTATACCTACATATACACATATATAACCTAGATTTGACGCCGACACGGCACCATGCATATACACATGGTTTGAATTGTTTTTTTTTTTTTGTTTATTTTTGTATTTTCTCATTCTCATTCTCTTCGAAAAAGTTATGTTCCCTAAAAATGCAATTTGGATTTTAGTATAAAAATTTTTGGAATTTGAAAAAATTATATCTGGTATTGAACGGATATTTCATCTTTCTAAATATGTAATCAAAAATAAAATCTGACAATTAGAACGAAAGCTAAAAACCAGTTCCAAATCGGCTCTTTTTCACATTTCACGTTGACAACGAAAAATTATGCCCATTTTTCAAGATTTTTGTGAAATGTTGTATCGAAACTTGTTAATCTATATTCTGGGGGTTGCGAAGCTTGTAGAATTATGATTCAGATATCAATTTAAACGTTAGCTTTCGAAGGTGCAAAAGAAAAATTAAATTTATAGATGCATCCAGTAAAAAGTTGTGAGGGCATAAAAAGATTTCATTAATTTTGTAAATACCTCAAGTTTGGGGTATTAAAAAATTTGAAATTTTTAAAATATTTTTAAATCAATAGTTTCCATCAGGTGTAGAAATTTCAGATTTTTAGAACCACCCATAAAAAAATGAAAAATAAAAACCCACAAAAAAATGGGTGAAAAAAATGTCTGGTTTTCAAAAATCAAAAAGTGGGTACAAAAAATCCCATTAAAAATTCCTGAAACATCATTAATTTTTTTTTCATTACCTTTCTAATAGTATAAAATCTATGTCCCTAACTAAAACCCCCAATTTATGGCGAATTATTTGTCTACGTCTATTTTTCAAAATTCAACTTTTAACATTTTATAACTCGCTTCGTAGATTTTATAGAATTTTTTTTAAATTAAACACTTCCTTGTATTTAAAAGATCTATCGACTAAAATTAATATGAACACTGTTTTTTTTACCTTTAATCAGAAAACATCCATTTTACCCTACTAAAAATTTGAATTTCAAAATATTCCGTCTAAATGCGCCTATACATAAAATTCTCTATTCAATAAAATGTATTATATATTTTTATCATTTAGAGTACAACCTGTGCAATGATGAGTCAGATGAATGAATAAGGGAGTCAGTGACCGACCTTTCATTTGTAATATTTTGGCCCCTTACAACTAACCCCTCTTTGTGCACGCCCTTGTGTTTCATTACATTTATTCTTCAATCAAAAATTCTAACCTCAAGAATCCGACCATTTGAACTCAAGTTATAAATTTAGCGTCCCTTGTTTGTGTAATTACGGGTGTTTTCATAAACTTCTGACTAACCGATTTCTGCAATCACAAAAACGAATGAAAAACTACTTTTTAAATGTAAATATCACCTCTGTTCTGATTTTCGTTCCGAATTAAAAAGAGTGTTCTGAATTTCGAACGAATTCGGCTTGGTAAAACCTCTTGATCTGGGTGTTTAATAAAACTTAAAAAGTTGTAAACTGTGCGTTGTTAGTATTTCTTCCCCTAGTTCAAAAGAAAAAAATTAGTTTTTAAAAATATAATGTTTTAAAAATATGTTACATTTTTAGCTTTACGAATTCAAATTCGACAACCAAAAACGAATCGAATTGAAAACTTCAAAATAATTGAGTAAAGAACACCTATGTTTTTAAAACGAAAGTATTTTTTACTGAAGCGAAAATCAGAACAGGGGTATATATGTTTTGGTTCATGATTTTTAAGTATTTTAAAAAGAGTTATTAAAATCGAAGCAGTTAAATGTATAAACCTTTAAGAAATAGATAGTTTTTTGTTATTTTTGAAATCGGAGAAATCGGTTAGTCTGACGTTTATGAAAACACCCTATATACATCAAAAATAATAATTTTTATTAGTGGTGCAAGTGCCCCTTGAATTGAATTTGCATTGAATTTTCTCTTCATTTAAAAACTCTAACCGTGAAAATCCGACCATTTAAACTAAAGTTGTAAATTTAGCCAGTTTGCATGTAATACGCATCCCCCTATCACCTTTGCGTACGCCCTTGATTGTGAATTACTCAGCAAACAAAAATAGAAAAATAATTTTAGTAGGGGTACAAACATCCCCTCACCCCTTCTTGCGCACGCATTTGCCTCTAAATAAGTTCGTTTCCATTCACCATCACCAATCACCCACCGCCAAACCAACCAATTTCAGTCTTACCTTAAAATCCAACAATTAGAACTCACGTTGTAAATTTAGTCGATTTTCATGTAATAAGCATCCCCCTATCCTATTTACGTGCACCCTTGATTGTGTAATTACTCAGAAAAAAAATTGAAAATAATTTGTATTTGGGGCGCAAATGCTTCTTACCCCTCCTTGTGCACACCTTTTCCTCTAAATAAGCTCGTTTCCATTCACCATCACCAACCACCCACCGCTCAACCAACCAATTTTAGTAGATTAGATACAAACATTTTTTTCTGCTGCAAATACTTATTATACCTACCTACTCATAGCTATACCTACTCCACTCATTTCTTACTACACTATAGAGAATACCTACCGACTGTTTATGTTTTGTTTTGTTTTACCATACCTTCCTATACACAAAAATATCACCACGATTCGTCGACGGCGAAACGCGAAAACAGTCAACTCTACTCGCTATATCGCTCCCACCTACCAAGGCACATGGTTTGAATTGTTTTTTTTTGACGATGAAGAATAATTTGCTGCCAAAAAACATGCATACATATTTTTACCACCCCACCATCGCTTATCCTCATGAAAAAATTTGTACCTAACCTAAATAAAGTTTTTTAAAACCAACCACCCACCGCCAAACCAACCAATTTCAGTCTTACCTTAAAATCCAACAATTAGAAATCAAGTTGAGAATTAACTAAGCCGACTTACATGTAATAAGCACCCCCAATCCTATTTACGTGCGCCCTTGATTGTTTAATTTACTCAGAAAAAAAAATTAAAAATAATTTTTATTAGGGGTGCAAATGCCCATTACCCCTCCTTGTGCACGCCCCTTGCCTATTAAATAAGTTCGTTTCCATTTACCATCCAGCAAGCACCCACCACCAAACCAATCAAATTCAGTAGATACAAACATTTATTTCTGCTGCAAATATTATCCCTACCTTACTCATATACATATATACCCTACTCCACTCATTTCTTAAGCTAAGTACAGACGATTGTCAGATCTGTCAGTGAAAATACTGTCCCAAATATCTTACAATCGTCTGTACACACAATTTTGTCTGACAATATTGTCAGAAACGTCATTGTCAGGTAATTGTCAGATGACAATCTGACAAAAAATTGTCAGGTATCTTACAATCGTCTGAACGCACAATTTGTGTCATTGTCAGACGATTAGGACATTGTCAGACTCATTGGTCATTGTCAGATGTTTTCATTGAAAACATCTTACAATTGCTGACAATTTCTTCATTGTTCGAAATGTCAAACGGTTGGAGCCGAGTTGAAAGATAAAAAAAAACATTTTTGTAGGAAATTTGTAGTTTTTCCACAACTGAATAAAAGAAATCTATTAAGCAACTGGACTCACTTTTATATTAAATTCCTTGTGCTGTATATTTTGTTCGTAATAAATAAAACCATTGAAAAATATCTACTCAAATGAAGATTAAATATGATGAAAATAAAGTGAACAGCAAATTCCAAGTTAAAAAAAATTGGACTTCAAAATGGCAAAGAAAATATACGAGCAATCAAAAAAAATTTGAAGAATGCCAAAACGAGGGTGGACAGGGACACTACCTGGAAAAAAAAACCAGCTCAAGCAATTGGTAACAATAGGCAGCCTGCCGCCAACTCGCTCAGACCTAAAATAGTCTCAAGGTCACTTTCTAAATCAGCCGAGCTCTCTAGAGTAAGCCTGCTGAATTTTTTGTACGCAAAGGTTTATTTTTTCTTCTAAACAATATAGTTCAATTATTGCAAGATCTTCTCATTCTTGCGTCTTTCAAAAAATAAATGATTTAAAATTAAAATTCTTTTTTCTTTGTTTAATAATTTGATACAGAATATGGACTTTTGTTCTTCGTAGCGCGTCTTGACGACCTCTGGCATATTTCTCCTTCGTAGTGTGTAAAGTCGTCCGTCGCCCTCGATGTCCAGTTGTAGTTACATTGTTTCAAATGCTCGTCCAATTGTTTTGGCATTACCACTATGACACTAGATTTTCAAATCACTTTGAAAGTATCCACTTCTTGATAGTGGCTGCATACATTAAAAAGTGAAATTCTATAAAAGTTTGTTTGGTCTTGAAATCCTCAATTGAATTAAATTTTTATTGTGACTTGAATTTTTATTGGTCTGCCAACCATGTGAACAGAAAATTTTCAAGCTGACAATATTGTCAGATATATAATTGTCCGAAAATTGTCAGACAAGAGCTGACAATTAAATTGTCAGACTTTGGCACAAAATCTACCAATAGTGTGAACGGACAATTTTACATTGTAACAAATTTGTCAATTGTCAGCTAATTGTCCACTATTGTCAGACCATTGACAGATCTGACAATATTGTAAGATCTGACAATCGTCTATACTTAGCTTTACTATAGAGAAAATCCCTACCGTTGATGTTTTTTTTTTTATTTGAACTTTTCCTATTACACAAAAATATCACACGATTCGTCGCCGGTGAAAACAACTCTAGGTACTCACTATCTCGCTCCCACCTACGAAGGCACATTATTCTGCACATGGTTTGAATTGTTTTTTTTTTTTTTCGATGAAGATTTTTTACTACCCATCACTTATTCACTTATTTTCATCAAAAATTTTCCCTAAAAATAAAAATACAAAAATATTACCCACCTAAAACAACTTTTTTTTTGAGCCGATTCCAGAAATCAGGAATCAGCCCACCAAAAATATGGATTTGACGAACCGGATAGTTACACCGGAATCAGTCAAATCCCCGATCCCACATGCCACAAAAGGCAATTTTCCATGGCATAACAACTCCTCCTTATAAATAATTGAGCTTGAAGTAAATGTGAGTTGAAAATCTATAAAACAGAATTTTGCAAGGAAAAAACCTACATGCTTGATTTTAGAAAATTTTCATAGGATTTTTTTGTGGTAAGTTTTTAATTTGTTTATTATTCTGTATTTAACACAAATTTTCTTTTCTGCTGTATCCTATAGCATACCAGATAAGTGAAATTTGTATTATATCTATTTTTTAAAAGAGTTTTTTTGTTTGTTTGTGAGTTTAGTGCATACATACATATATATATACGAAAAAATTAATGGAAAAGGTCAACCTTTAACCTTTTTAGTAGAAAATAAATCAAAAATGGTTAATTCGAACAAAAAATTTTAATAATATAACTAAGCGACCTAGCGACTTCAAAAATGCATATTCGTAATCTAGGAAGTGCCACCTTTTCAATTGATGCATGTCATTATATGAAAAATCGACTTTTATCTTTAAATACGATTTGCGGCTAAACTAGACGTGCTAGAGGCATCAAAGTTTGCATCTTTAAACTTGACTTGCGGCTAAACTAAGCGACCTATCGACTTCAAAAATACATATTCGTGATCTAGGTAGCGCCAGTAGTTCTAAAAAATCAATAAAAAAGTTGGTAAAAAAAGTTTGTTTTTTTTCAAAAACTTTCAAAAAGGGCCGGGCAAGGTGCTTTTAATAAAAAAGATTGTAAAGAGAAATTAAATTTTTGGTTAATGAGTATTTTGGTCAAGAAAACTGTTCACATTGGCGCCTGCCTGGCGACTGATAACCCCCTAAGCGGAGCAACGGATTTGTATGTTTTTTTTTTAATTTATGGTATTAAATTTCGGTAATGATAATCTCTCAAGGTTTTTTTGACCCAAGATTGTCCTTTTTTGTCACTAAAAATAAAAAATAAAATTCCCTTTCAATTTTGAATTCAGTCGCTGGGACGCCAAGCAAATATGTCAGGAAACTTGATGATGATGACTAAAAAGCCTAATAAGCTGTATTTAAGCATGCAGTGCTAACGAAAAACTAAGGGCAATACTAAGAGACATTCTGATTGATAAAATTGCAGATGAGATTTATTTTTTTCTCTCAGCGATTTCTCTCACTGGTTGGCCGTAACATAAAAAAAAACAAAATAAAGGTTTCGCTTAGACCTTGACTTTTTTTTTAGAATAAAGGTTATTTTGTGACTTTTATTGAAAATAGCAACAAATAAGAGTTATTAAGGGACCTTTCAAAAGGTTGAGATTTATTTCTGATCTCTGAAGACTGGTTTATTAACACAACTGATATACAATTTCCGCTAGAGAGCAAATGGCTACTCTCCCTAGGAGAAAAGTTTGCAATTTCAGTAAATAAAAAAACCTCTCACCTATTCATAATATTAGCGATGTCGAACAAAGCATACGAACAATAGAAGACAAGAGAGAAAGGGACATTGCCAGAGCAGCAATATCACAAAATTATTGAATATAAAAGAAAAATTAAAAATACAATAGTGGAAAAATTTATTTTAAAAGTACATCAAAAAACACAAAAATTCCTTCGTTCATACAAAAATAAAATAGTAATTACAAAAGCCGACAAAGGTAGCAAAACGGTAGTCATGTACAAGGAAGAATACAACACCAAAATGACAGAACTATTGGAAGATAGAAATACATATAAAACTATACGAACAGATCCAACTCAAAAACTACAAAAAATTAATAACGAAATAGTTAACGATTTATTCAAAAATAAACATATTGACCAGTGGCAAAAGAACAAACTTTACTGTTCCGCAGCAACCGCACCAAGAATTTATGGGTTACCAAAAATTCACAAAACAAATATTCCACTCCGACCAATTTCTTCATATACAAATGTGCCCTGCTACCAAATGTCAAAACACGTTGGCCATATTCTTAAAAATATTATTTCTGACAAATATAATATAAAAAATTGTTTTAGTTTAAAAGAAAAACTGAAAAACACTAATTTAGAAGAAACTTGTCTCTTTTGATGTGGTATCGCTATTCACCAACATACAATGGCAAACAATAGAAAAATTCACAAGAATTCCAAAAAAAACAGTTTTTAAGAATTTTGGAATTTTGCCTTAAAGATAACAACTATTTCCAATATGAAAACAAGCTTTATAATCAAACATTCGGAATGCCCATGGGCAATCCTTTATTTCCTACAAAAGCAGATATCATTCTTGACGACCTTCTTGACAATGCAACTAATAAATTAAACTCAGAAAACATAAATATCAAGCACATATCAAAGTATGTCGATGATATTTTTGCAATAATCAAAGAACGAGATAAGGATATAATTTTACAAACACTTAACAATTATCATACCAAAATACAATTCACAATAGAAATGGAACAAAACAATAGCCTACCATACCTAGACGTAAAACTTCATAGAAAAGACCGAAAAATTGTTTTTGATTGGTATTCAAAACCCACCGCTTCCGGAAGAATGATTAATTATTTATCAACACAACCTATTGCACTAAAAATAAACACAGCAACTAATTTCATAAACAAAGTCTTAAACATCAGCGATATCCAATTTAGATTAAATAACATAAAAGCAATAAAAACCAGTCTAGACATGAACAATTTTCCAAATTTTCTAATCAACAACTTACTTAAAAAGAGAAGTCAACCAAAAACTAACCCAACAATTAACAAAACAATCAAAAACCAAAATGACGGCAACACTAGATACTTCAGCATACGATATATACCAAACTTAACCGATAGCAAACGCTTGCATCATACAATCAAACAAAAGAGTGTATCGTGTAAGTATGCACACAAATCCAACGCAACACTAAAGCTCCAATAGAAAAAAACCAACAATACAATATCGTATATGAGGTGAGCTGTGACGGAAAGGAGGGGGAAACGTGCAATTTAGTATACATTGGAACAACGAAAAGACTGTTAGGTGTAAGAATGACAGAGCACAAAGCAAACATTAAAAAAGGAAAAGAATCAACGGGTCTCTCACAACATAATACTTGACAGTGGACACACAGCCAACTTTGACGATGTAAGAGTACTTGACAAAGAAAAGAGAATGAACGCGAGATTTACTCTTGAGAGTTTTTTCATGTTAATTTATTTTTATGTTAATTTATTTTGTTTTGTTTTAAATCAAATTTATATAAAAAATATCTGCACTAAAAGCAATTATTTAAAAAGCTATGTAAAATCACTTTAAATAAAATAAGTAAGTTTCTTTTTTTAAAAATAATATTTGTTATGTGAGTCCACTTCAAATGGCAGTGGACGATCTCCTGGATCAAGAAGATTTTGAACCCTTGTCAAAATTGAAAAGCCAGATGTAAATTCAATGTTTTCTTTATTTTTGACAAACTTTTGGTTAAAATTCCTAAGAATATTTTTGCTATAATATTTGCTTGTAAATTATTTAACTCGACTTACTTTATAGTGTAGAAACCAAGAGATTATAATGGATTACAATTTTGTTATTAAGATTAACAAATTAAATCAAAATGAATGAAGCAGATGGCTTCCGGAAACAATTCGATTTTTCTTCTTAGTCAAAAAGAAAAAGGATTTTTAATAATTCATTGTAGTAGATTATAGTTCAATAGATTATAGTTCAAGAAACATGGTGTTGCCAGAGTGGCGGTAACACTACCCCCCAGTATTGCAAGAAATATTTTCGCCGCTGTACTCCTTTTTTGCCGTCACCTCTAGCAATGCTAACTTTGCTGCCGGTCTTCTTAGGATTCCGTGAGTAGTTTGGATTTCAGCGCTGCGAACCTGCCCGTCTTTTGATGTCATCACTTTTAACACCCTTCCTCTCGGCCAAACGTTTCTTGGGCACTTGGGGTCAACCACCAAAACCAGATCACCTACCCTCAGCGGTATTGTTCTTTCATGCCATTTATTACGACACGTTATAGATGGGAGGTATTCGGCAATCCATTTTCGCCAAAAGACGTCTGCATATTGTTGCGAAACACGCCAGCTGTCTTTTAACAATACTGCCTCATCTTCGTATGTTGCAATTGGCTTTATACCGTTAGAACTCCCGAGCAAAAAATGGTTAGGCGTTAGAGCCTCCGCGGTGTGATTTTCCAGAGGAACATAGGCCAAAGGCCTCGCGTTCACGATGTTTTCAACCTCTGCCATCATGCTACGAAGAAGTTCATCGTTGGGAGGGCGAGCAGGAACGATCTGATAGAATACTGATTTAATGGAGCGTACGAGACGCTCCCATGCTCCACCCATGTGAGGAGCTGAAGGTGTATTAAAGTTCCATTTCGTTATGGTTGTTGTGAAGTTTCGTATAAAAACATTTGTGTCCACTTCCTGCAGTGCTTCTCTGAGTTCTCTCTCCGCGCCAACAAAATTGGTCCCATTATCGCTAAAAAATTCTCTCGGGGTACCACGTCTTGCCATGAAATTTCGCACAGCTAGAATACAAGAACTTGTCGTTAACGAATAGACAATTTCGACGTAAACTGCTCTTATTGTGAGGCACGTAAAGAGAGCTCCGTATTGTTTTTCTGTGTGACGACCTACCGTGACCATGATTGGACCAAAAAAGTCTAATCCTGTATATGTAAAAGGCGCTACGAAAGTTGCAAGACGAGCGTAAGGCAATTTAGCCATTTGTGGTGTTTTTGGCAATGCTTTTTTGATCTTACATTGTTGGCAATTTCTAACCGCTTTTCTAAAAACAACACGAAGACGAGCGATATAATACTTCTGGCGAACCTCGTTGATGACTGTTTCGTGATTCAAGTGGTGGTACAGACAGTGATGATGATTTAGAACGAGATTAGTTACGTAGTTGTTTCTCGGTAAGATTATAGGCCTTTTTTGTTCTTCAGGGACTAGGGCGTTATCAATCCTTGTGTCCGCTCTTAGAACGTCGTTTTCGTCTGTAAATGGCGATACTTTATAAATCGAGCTGGACTTCTTTAAACGCTTGCCGGCTTTAAGATCGCGGATGCAATCTGCGTATTCTTCGTTTTGCGTTTGACGAAAAAGTAAGGCTTCTGCTTTCTTAAGTTCTTCTTGATTTATCTCTCCAGTTGTTATTGGGAGTTGCTTCGCCATGAGCCGTAGATTGGTAACATACCGGAAAATGTATGCGACGGCCCTGAGTAATCTGTTCCATTTCGAGAATCTCCGAACGGCAATCAAGGAGCTTGCCAGGGAAATATGAAAAATTTCATGTTTCACCTCAGTTATTACGGGTGTTGTATCATGCTCTTCCTTTGGCCAGACTGCTTCTGATTGCTTTAAAAACGTTGGCCCACTAAACCATTGACTACTTTGAAGAATATCTGGTGTTCTAGTCCACTTTGTTGCTTCATCTGCGATGTTGAGCTTAGTCGGAACCCAACGCCATTCTTTTAACTCTGTTATTTCGAGTATTTCACTTATTCGGAATGATACAAACTGATGAAAGCGACGATGATCAGCCGCTCGCAGCCATGATAGCACTGTTTTTGAATCCGACCAGTAGAAGCGTTGGCCTATGTTGATCGAATGGCTTTCCATAACATGTTTCGCGAATCTTGCACCAATCACCGCTGCCATGAGTTCAAGGCGTGGAACTGATAGAATTTTCAATGGTGCCACCCTTGTTTTGGAGCCTAATAGAGAACATGTAGTATTCTGTCCATCCGAAAGCCGAAGATAGCACACGGCGGCGTAGGCATTCTGACTTGCGTCGACGAATGTGTGCAGTTGAATATTGAGGCCGTTATAACTTGAAAACGGATGCAGATGACAACGAGGGATTCTTATGTTTTGAAGAGATGGGAGAAACTTAACCCAGAGGTTCCACTTTGTTATTTGTGCTTCTAAAACAGGTTCATCCCAATCGACCATGCTTCTCCATACTTCCTGTAGTAGAATTTTGAGGTACATCAGAAAGTTTCCGATTAGTCCTAAGGGATCGTATGTTGACATGAGTATGCGAAGCATCTCCCTCTTTGAAGATGGTCTTTTTCCAACAAATATTTCGTTGTGAAGAATTTTCTGCGAAATTTTGAAGGTAATTTCATCATCTTTAGGTATCCAAAATACACCAAGTACTTTTTCCACCTCGGGTTGTTCGCTCAGTGCTAAATTTTTCTCTTTCTCCCGTTGGCCCTTTTCGATAGATCGGAGTACTTCTTGGCAATTAGAAGACCACTTTCTTATATTAAAACCACCTTCTTTGTGGATGAACTTGACCTCGGAAATTAAACTTTTTGCTTCTTCTACCGTATCAACTGATGTCAAAAAATCATCAACATAATGATCTTCTTTAATGGCTTTTGAAGCTGCTGGAAATTCATCTTCAAACTCCGTGGCGTTCAAATTTTTTATGAACTGAGATATACTGGGTGCGCAAGACGCTCCGAAGATCATTACGTTCATGACGTAGACGTCAGTTGAATTGTTTTCGTCACAACCTCGCCATATAAAACGCTGAACATCTTGGTCTTCTTTGCGGATAAAAATCTGATGGAACATCTGTTCTATGTCACCGCAAACAGCAATTAATTTTTCCCGAAAGCGAAAAAGAATCGAAGGTAAAGATGTCATTAAGTCTGGCCCTTTAAGAAGGAAAGAGTTCAGTGAAACGCCTTGAGACTTGGCAGCCGCATCCCAGACAACTCGCCCTTTACCTGGCTTGTTCTTATTGAAAACTGCAAAAATTGGTAGATACCAAACCTTTTGTGATTTTGTCGTTTCTATTTCATCGTTAGACAACTTACGAATGTAGCCTTTTTGAAGATATTCTTCAATGGTTTTTTTGAACAGCTCGCCTAGTTCTGGTTGTAATTTTATTTTTCTTTCAAGACACAGAAGTCTTCTTTTCGCCATACTGTAACTTTCTGGCAGCTCGAACTCATCGAAGCGCCACAAAAGACACGTCTCAAAATGTTTGTGGGCTCGTTTTTTTGTATATTTTTTTAAAAGCATGTTCGCGCGTTCTTCTTCATGTGTTGCCTTTATATTAGAAACTATAACACCTAGATTTTCAAGAGAAAATGAGTTTTTTACCAATTCATGCAATATATCGTCCTTTTCTTGGGAACACTCGGGATTCCTAGACTCCAGTTGTTAGCACCAATTAGAATACGTGGTGTTGCATCCTTAAAGCTGGAAATGGGTAAATCTTTTAGATGTTGGAATCTTTTAGATAAAGCTTCGTAGTCGAGAGTCTGTATTGGGAGTGATAACTTACACACTGTGTGAACTTCTATAGGCGAGTGTTTTCCATTTGCTCCAGCTATAGTCACGACAATTCTCTGTGATGTATTTTCGGTTCTTTGTACTTGTCCCGTCCATTTCAAGCATAGAGGGTGTGCTGTTCCTTCTAGATTTAATTCTTGTAATAATTCTTCCTCACATAAACTAACTGAAGAGCCTTCATCTATGAAGGCGAAAGTTTTTACAATTTTATTCTTTCCTAAAACAGAAATGGGTAAAATCTTGAATAGTGTTTTAAAATTCCCACTATGCGAGTGCGCGTTGACATTTGCTTTATCTTGTTCAATGTTCCTGTTTTCTCTTTCTGGGAAATAGCGATGAAGTAGAGCGTGATGGCTATAGTCGCAGCCATCTACACCGCACTTTTTCTGACTCTGACATTTAGAAGCATGCGGATATAGGCACTGCCTGCATAGGTTATTTCTTCGCACTATATTCCATCTTTCACTTCGGTCGGCGTTTAGAAAATAAGAACAGTGAGGTACCTTTTTACATGACGATTTGCATACGATACAGCATTTATCTCTTTCTTCGCTATGTGCGTGTATGAATGCATTTCTCGTTTGGTTTCGCGTATAGTTATCAGAAGAATTGGCCTTGGCTGTTGTCACTGTCACGCTGCTTGCTGAAAGTCCGTAGCTAAATATCCAATTTGAAAACTCTAGTAGATTTGGCCTTTGATCGATTTTTAATAAGTCCAGTTTATGTGTTCCCCAATGTAATTGGTATTGTGGAGGCATTTTTTCTATTAATTCCTGGAGAAGCGAGGAATTATTGAGTTCGTCGTGTAGCCCACATGCTTCAATTGTAGCGATTAGACTTTTAACATTAACAGCAAAGGTGGTGAAAGAATCTAATTTATTTACGTTTATCGGCGGTGTGAATTTAATTCTTGTTTTGATAGACTGCAAAATCTTCTCAGGTTGGCCAAATAAAAGTTTCAATGTTGCGATGACTGCAGGGACACACGATGGGTGGACTAAGAGATGTTGAACTGATCTTAACGCTTCACCTCGTAGAGACTTTTGGATTCTTAACAAATTTTCTGCGTCGGTTAGACCACAAATCATAGTAGACCAGTCAAATGTTGAACTAAAAACTGGCCACTCTTCTGGTTGGCCTGAGAACACAGGCAGCTCTTTAGGAACTGAATGTCGTGCTTGAATTTGTTCTTTAGTTAGGTTTGCGCAGCTTATACGTGAGGCATCAATTGTTGTTGAAAATGGGCCTGAACTGAAGTTGTTGTTTGGGGGCAAAGCAGAGGTGTTTTTTGATAGATTAGATGATCCTTGGACTAGTGGCTTCATTGAACTTGTGGTGTATATCAATGTGCTTGGGATGTTGTGAAACGTTGAGTTGGAAAACGTGTGGTTTTGGTTATTAATTGTTACATTCCCTAAAGTATTTTCGTTCTCGATAGATATTGGGATATGGGCTAACTCTGTTGTTATGTTTGAACGCGGTATATTATTTGAAGTCTCCTGCATTTGATTTGACGCTGAAAACGATAGTGCCTGATCAGTTGGCAATGAGAATCTCACGGTATCACCGATAGGACAATGTTCGTTCGAAGTTGTATTTTTTTCGATTTCATGCAATGTAGAGGTATTCTGATTATTTGGGTGAGACCTTTGCGTTTCTACATGACTTACAGCGGAGTTTCGATGTAAAACAGTGCTGTTGGAATTTCCAAATTCTTGTTGATTGTTGATCCAGGCGCGTACTGATTCGGAATGGCTACTTTTATTTTCCTCGTCTACACATTCCTCAGCAAGAATTTGGAACTTCTTTTTTATAAATTCCTTGTTAATGGCCAGCTCGGCTAAGGCAAGTTGACGTTCTTCTTCTGCTAGTTGAAGATCTAAGGTAATTCTACGTGACTGAGAGCCCTTTGAAACTGATGAAAGGGCGCGAAGAGAAGCTTTAGCGGATAAAGAATTTTTGTTTTTTGTTGATGAGCTTTGTTGACAAGACTCGCATTGCCACTCAGCATTAGGAAGATTTGCACAGATGTTGGTGCAACTTTTGTGAAATTGTTTGAGGCAACGAGGGCAGCTGATTGTTTCTAAGCAGTTTTTGTTGAGGTTAGAAGAGCAAGTATGACACGTGGAACTATGATCTTCGGCTGCACTGGTGGTTATTTGGTGATGAGGCGGAAGATCTGGGTTTGGCGGAGAGGCAAGTGGTTGACCCTGTGGGGAGTTATGAGAGCTCATATTGTACTTACCGTTTAGCAAGAGGAATTATGGGCGCACCGGTAGAGGTGTATATGTACAATGATTGAATGCGCGACAGCTGTAGTCGTGCGACGCAATATAAAGAATTTTAATTTTGTTATGTGAGTCCACTTCAAATGGCAGTGGACGATCTCCTGGATCAAGAAGATTTTGAACCCTTGTCAAAATTGAAAAGCCAGATGTAAATTCAATGTTTTCTTTATTTTTGACAAACTTTTGGTTAAAATTCCTAAGAATATTTTTGCTATAATATTTGCTTGTAAATTATTTAACTCGACTTACTTTATAGTGTAGAAACCAAGAGATTATAATGGATTACAATTTTGTTATTAAGATTAACAAATTAAATCAAAATGAATGAAGCAGATGGCTTCCGGAAACAATTCGATTTTTCTTCTTAGTCAAGAAGAAAAAGGATTTTTAATAATTCATTGTAGTAGATTATAGTTCAATAGATTATAGTTCAATAGATTATAGTTCAAGAAACATGGTGTTGCCAGAGTGGCGGTAACAATTGAATTGTAAAATTAAATATGTCAAAACAAAAGATCTAGATAAACCCCTGAAGAAGTCGTGGATAACGACGAAACGTTGGGAAAAGATGAAATAGACTTGTTTTATTTGCATTAAAAAACATATATTGACCAAAAAAGCCTACCTAAAATATTAAAAAAAAGAATTCTTCTTTGGTTGAGTCATCTTTTTCTTCCGTTGGGGCATGGGCACAGATCAACGTGATGTTTTTGAACTTTGCTTTGATGCGGATTGTGACCAGGCGCTTGCTTACATTTCTGAAGCCCAAGATTTCTTGCCTAGGTCTTCCCCTTACTACAAAGCCACAAACACAGCCTCTGACCCTGCTCCTTGCAGCACTCGCCGAAGTAGATGTCACACGAATTCAATCCTTCGGATACCCACTCCATCCCATCGCACTTCCTGGATGGCTGTTACATCAGCCCTTAGCCTATCCAGGTTCTCCACTAATTGTTCGGCTGCACGTGGCCTGTTTAGGGTCCGGACATTCCACGTGCAGATCCGAAATTCATTGTCCTTGTTTCGTTTGCCTGAAGGACCAGATCCTTTTTATAACTCCAAGGACGGGGAGCCGGATAAACCGCTCCTTATATGCCTGAGCTACGAATACGTCGTAGTAGCCCGTATAATGTGTTCACTAAGTAGTTGAACCTGACTGGAACTGTAGACGCCACCGTTGATTCCATCTGGGGAATTCCTCCGCTTCCGCTTGAAAAAAGGAAAATGCGTTAGTGGGAAAACTCCTCCCCCTCTCTAGTCTGCTGCCGCCTTTAACCGTCCACAGGGATTGGAACCCCATCTCCAGTTAAAGGTACTAGGCACCCGATGTTCACCACTTAGAAGTGACAGTAGGAGTTGGTAGACAGAGGTTCGCTTTGAAAAAAAGCTTGTGAACGCTTGTGATAGATAGATAGATAGATAGAATGTCATGATATACTTTTTTTTAAAGCCAGAAGTCCGTTGCTTAATTATGTTTTTGATTCAAATTATTAGGAGTTTTTGAAAAATTAGTTTTTCAAAACTTTTGAAAAAAAAAATAATGAAAAAAAATTGGTAGTTACTTGATTGGGAGTTCGTTCATATGACCTCTTGACCCTAACGCCCGCCGTAATATAAGAAATTGGCATGTAAATTTTCAATAGAATAAAAAAAGGGTAGAATAAGATGCTGCATATTTAAAAAAATAATAACCAGTCACGTAAGATCTAAAAAAAAAGTTTGCTTTTTTTTTAAAGGTACAAGACATTTGTGCATCAAATTTTCTGTTTTTTTTTAAATAATTTAAAAGAAAATTGAATTCTGAAAACAAAAATAGTACCTACGTACTTAATTTCGTAAAATTAAAAACAAAATTGTTTAAATTTTCTTTTCATTTTAAATTTTGAATTTCAAAACATTAATTTTGCAAAAACTGTTTTTGTCTGCACCCAACCCACACACTACACAGTCTAGCTTTTAATCAACCTTATGGGAAAGTAGGTACGTAAAAACAAAAAAAAAAAAACAATTCCAAATTAATAGCTCCAAATGAGTCCGAAAAATACCCAAATTTAACCAAGGCTTAAAGGTAATATTTTAAACTAGCAAACCCGCGCTCGCCTTTCTTCGCATAAGTTAAAATTTTTTAATTTTTAATTTAAATCATTTTTTTTTGTACATTTTAGTTGTTTTTTTTTTTTATTGGTTTATCTCAGCTATAACCTGTGTCAGTTACATCAAAATCGATCGAGGAACAGCGAGGTTGACATTTTTGTGAATCACCCTATTTTGGAAATATTTTTTTTCTTTATAACTCTAGCTCAGCTATAACCTATGTGAGTTTCATCGAAATCGGTCAAGAAACAACGAAGTTGACATTTTTATGAAACACCCGATTTTGAAAATATTTTTTAATATTTTTTTTCTTCATAACTCTATCTCAGCTATAACCTATGTCAGTTTGATCAAAATCGGTCAAGGAGCAACGAAGTTGACATTTTTATGAACCACCCTGTGTTGAAAATGTTTTTTTTTTTCTTCATAACTTTAGCTCAGCTATAACCAATGTCAGTTTCATCGAAATCGGTCAAGAAACAACGAAGTTGACATTTTTATGAACCACCCTGTTTTGAAAATATTTTTTTTCTTCATAACTCTAGCTCAGGTATAACCTAGTCAGTTTCATCGAAATCGGTCAATAAACAATATTTTGAAAATATTTTTTAAGTTTTTTTCTTCGTAACTCTATCTCAGCTATAACCTCTGTCAGTTTCATTGAAATCGACCAAGAAACAACGAAGATGACATTTTTATGAACCCCCCTTTCATGAACAACGACAAAACATTTTTGTATCCGACCCCGTACTTAAATAAACCCATCCCCCATGCCACCCACTCCCTCTGGATTCCTAATGGACAAATCACAAATAACAACGCCGTATTTTTGTATTTGTTACTCCACTCGCGTTCAACTCTACTCTTACCACCACATTGCTATATCACATCATTTTACCTAATTGTTGCCAGCGAAAAAATATCTCGGTCAACTGGCTTGCTTACATCAATCACCTCGAAGATTGTGTTTGCGAGGATGTGTCGCAGCGGAGATGTGTCTTTGAGAAGATTTTGTTTGTGAGGATGTCCCGCAGCGGAGATTATGCCTTGAGAAGATTTTGTTTGCGGGGATGTGTCGCTGCGGAGATTTGGTTTTGCGATGATTTTGCTTGCGAGGATGTGTCGTGCGGAGATTTTGCTTGCGAAATATTAGTAACAGTTTCGTTTAGATTAATACTAGCCGATTTTCCCGCGTCAGTTGCTTCGCAAACTGATACTATAAATGTAATAAGATTCTACATAAATAAATAAACTCTACATATATGTTAAAAATTTTATATATGTAAAATATAATTCTATATTATATGTACATAAATATAAATTGTATATATAGATTATTATTATAATATGTATATACGAAAAATTTATACATATAAAAAAAATAGAGAAAGAGAATTAAAAATTTAGATCAGGAGTGCAAGTCCCCCTTAACCAACCTCTCCTTTTGTGCACGTTCTTGTTTTGAATTACATTTAATTTTCATTTAAAAATTTTAAAACTTAAAAATCCAAACATAAATAAATAAACTCTACATATATGTTAAAAATTTTATATATGTAAAATATAATTCTATATTATATGTACATAAATATAAATTGTATATATAGATTATTATTTTAATATGTATATACGAAAAATTTATACATATAAAAAAAATAGAGAAAGAGAATTAAAAATTTAGATCAGGAGTGCAAGTCCCCCTTAACCAACCTCTCCTTTTGTGCACGTTCTTGTTTTGAATTACATTTAATTTTCATTTAAAAATTTTAAAACTTAAAAATCCAAACATTTTGTATATCTCTATATTTTATACTTCTATATCTGTATGTCTCTGTCTCTGTCTCTGTCTATATCTCTATATCTTTATATCTCTATATCTCTATATTTCTATATCTTCATATCTCTATATCTCTATATTTCTATCTCTATATCTCCATATCTCTATATCTATATCTCTATATTTCTATAAATATCTATATCTGTATAATTCTTTTTCTCTATATCTCTTTATCACTATATCTCTATATCTCTATATTTCTATATCTCTATATCTCCATATCTCTATATCTATATCTCTATATCTCTATAAATATCTATATCTGTATAATGCTTTTTCTCAATATCTCTTTATCACTATATCTCTATATCTGTATATCACTATATCTCTATATCTCTTTTTCTCTATATCTCTATTTCTCTATATCTCTATATCTCTATAATTCTTTATCTCTATATCTCCTTATCTCTATCTCTTCATCTCTATATCTTTATATCTCTATATCTGTATATCTCTATATCTTTATCTCTATATCTCTATATCTCTATATCTCTTATTCTTTATATCTCTATATCTCTATATCTTTATATCTTTATATCTCTATATCTCTATATCTCTATATCTCTATATCTCTATGTCTCTATCTCTATATCTGTATATCTCTATATCTCTGTATCTCTATATCTCTATGTCTCTATATCTCTATATCACTATGTCTCTATATTTCTCCATCTCTCTATATCTCTATAATTTTGTTTCTCAATATCTCTATATGTCTACATCTCTTCATCTCTATATCTCTTTATGTATCTCTATATCTCTATATAAGTTATAAATTAAGACGATTTACATACAATAAACATCCCCTATCAAATTTACATACGCCCTTGACCCTTTAATACTAAACAAAAAAAATTAGAAAAATAATTTTAATTTGGGGTGCAAATGCCCCTTTACCCCTTCTTGCGCACGCCCTTGCATTGCATTTGATTTAATCTTCATTTAAAAACTATAACCTTTAATATCCAGCCGTTAGAATTAAAGTTATAAATTAATTCAATTTGCATGTAATAAGCACCCCCTACCAATTTTGCGTAGCCCTTGATTGTGTAATTAGGTATCCAAAAAAAAATTAGAAAAAAAAATTAATAAGGAATGCAAATTTTGAAAATAAAAAAAAAGATTTACCGAAGTTATAAGCAATTCCGACCATCTTTTCTAAATACCGAATTTTAACGACCAAATCCATTGGATTTTTGCTGGAATTGGCGTTTAAAAATATTCAAAAATTCGTATCTCAGCTTGTGGTTTATGTAGAAAAATAATTTGTATACCAAAATAAATGCTGATTAGCCAAAAAATAAATAAATTATAATGTTGAAAGTCGTATGAAAAATCAGTGTTTAATTGTCAATTAAGTTGAAAACGTTCCTTTTTTTCGTTTGGAACCTCTAATTTATTTAAAATGTATAATCATGTATATTTTTTTATTATTTCTATATTTGTGACAAATTTACCTATCTATTGACATCTTAACTTTAAAAATCAAAGTATTATTTCTCGACTTATAGCCGATTTTCTACAGCTGAATCGTTAATTTAGCAATTTTCCATGCATTTGCCTTTGAAATATCACGAAATTTCAATTGCATAAAATTTGAAATTTTTGATTTTTTAAATATATTTTATTTCATTTAAAATCTTATTTTGAAAGATTTAAAAAGAATAACTGAAGTTATAGATCATTTTCGATAACTCCTTCAGACATTTTTCAAGAAAATTATTTAAAATATTTTATCGCAATTTTTTTTTTAAAGAACATTTATTGTAAATATTAAGTCATGTATGGGTATGTTTTATACATGAAAATAAGCGCTTATTTATGCTTAATTGAAAAAAAGTTATACAAATAAAATCCGTCAACCTAGTAAAAAGTTATGAATATGATTTAATCGGGAAAGCACTGTGCCGAAAAAAGCAAGTTTAAAATAAATTTAATTAAAAAAATATTTAATATCAGCTCTTCTGTTGAAAAAATATCTTCAGTATGTTTTACATATATTAAAAAAAATATTAGGTAATAATATTTTGGTAAAATTTTTTCTCTGCGATCAAGTTTATATACCGTTTTTAATTTTTTAATCAGTAAAGTGGGTGAGAAAAAAAAAGCAAATTCAATTTGTTTTTACATTTTTTTCATAGTTGTCATGCAATTATATAAAATTTTTTTCCACACATTTAATGTCTGTTTTAATGACAGTATTTTAAGACTTTAACTTTTAAAATCCGTTAAGTATTTTGGATTTAAAAAAATAATATATAAAGCCGTGTCTATTGCATTTTCTAAAGAAAATCCTTAAAATCGCGTAAAATTAATTTTAGTGCCTTCCCTGTTGAACTAATCTTAAAACATTGTTCAGCATTATTGTAGACCAAGACTTTTGCAATTAATATATAGTAAGAGTTTTAAAAAATTCTGAAATTTTTCATCAACTTTTGAATTTAAAATGATAAGAATCGTATTGATTTCAGACAAAATCAGCTTTTTGGTATGACTTTGAAATAATTTTTATACAGAAATTTAGCTTGACATTTCATCTTTCCATATTTGTCTACTTCAAGAAGATCCGATAATTATTAGCGAAGTTATTAGCCTAATAAGATGGCCTAATCGATAATTTTATATCATTTTTATAACTTAAATTACTTTCTTGATCATGAAACCAATTAAAGAGCCCTTACAGCCTTTCCTATTGAATTTACCCCTCTAAAACCACTGACATTTTTGTAGATGAGGGTTGGGGCTATAACTTTGTGGTATATTGTTTTTCGATATTTTGAAATTTTTCATCATGTTTTGCATTTTGAAAAATGAAAATCGATTTGATGACGGCTTTCCGACCCCTTTTCGTATAGAATGCTTCCCATCCCCGAAATAATTTTTACACACAGTTAAAGCTAATCGATCGGACGTATAATATAGAAGTTATAAATTTTTTAATCGAACAATATCAATTGATTTTTGTGATTTTCATAAAATAACTGTTATCTCCCACTGGTCGATGGTGGTTGACAATGAACGAAACAGGCAATTTTAATGCAATTTGATTGATTTCTTGATTGGCTTTTAATTAAGATTGTGAAGCTTCTAGAGGTCGTACAGATTCAAATGAGGTATCAAAATTTTTGTCGTTAAACGGACATGCGATTTAAAGAAAAACCAAAATAATCGATAGATTCAGTGATGCGTAATTAACTAATTTGTTTATGAAGTCAATATATACCGCTATTTTCGTCTAACGGTATTAAAAAAATAAAATTTAAATGCAAATCGATTAAGATTCATAAATCCTACCATATGTGAAAATTTCAACTTCCTACTCTTATTCTATAAAAAGATAATCGATAAAAACCGTAAAAAATTGATTTGCCCATTTTTTTCAAACTCAAATATCTCAGCTTAACGGTACTTTAGAAATTTTAAATTTTCCAAAAACATCAAAACCTATAAGTTCTATACGAAATTTCAACTTTCTAAATACATCCATTAAAAAGATAAAAAATAAAAACCGTCAAAAAATGAGCTAAAAAAATTGTCCCTTTTTAAAAATTCCCCACGCCCACAAAACCACGCCCACAAAAAATCCCTGATACATTGATAACCTTTTTTTTTATCTTCTTTCGATCGCGTTAAATTTCAAATCAATCAAGCAATCTCCTGATTTATTAGAATTATTTTGTTAAACATCAATTTTTGCATTTTTGAGTTTTTTCGAATTTTTTCCTAAAATATGTCAGTCTAATTTTTAAAAAATCTATCAAATACAAAAAGAATGAAATCTCTATCTCATCCCGTTTAGAAAATAGAAAACCGACTTTAACATACATTTACCCCTGTTTACCCTATTAAAAATTAAAATTTCAAAAAATCCCTTCTTAGTGGAGCTCTACATATATAAGAGATTTAAAAAAAAATTTTAATATATATATATCTATAACACACAAACCTGTAAAATGATGAGTAAAAATTATGAATGAGTCAGTCAGTGAGTGGCCAACTTTTCTCTTTATAATATAGTATATATAATATATAATAATATAATAATTTACAATTGCTTTTTTCCATACAAATTGTATGGGAAGTTTTCTTTTGTTTGCTTTTTTATTTTATAACTTTATAAACCGGTTATCATATGGAAATTATTGAGACATATTCTTAAATGAAATTGAATGTTCTTTAAAAGGGAACCTGACTAATCCCTGCAAAACAAAATCTCTGCACGACACATCCTCGCAAGCAAAATCATCGCAAAACCAAATCTCCGCAGCGACAAATCCCCGCAAACAAAATCATCGCAAACCCAAATCTTCGCAGCGACACATCCCCGCAAACAAAATCATCGCAAAGACACATTTCCGCTGCGACACATCCTCGCAAACACAATCATTGCGGTGATTGCTTTAAGGAAGCCAGTTGACCGTGGTATTTGTTCGCTGGGCCTTTAAACTGGCAACAATCAGGTAAAATGATGTGGTATAGCAATAGGGTGGTAAGAGTTAAGTTAAACGCGAGTGGAGTAAGAAATATAAAAATAGGGCGCTGTTATTTGTGATTTGTCCATTACGAATCTAGAGAGATTGGGTGGCATGGGGAATGGGTTTATTTAAATACGGGGTCGGATACTAAAAATGTTTTGTCGTTCTTCACGAAAGGGCGTTGCATAAAAATGTCAACTTCGATATTTCTTGACCGATTTTAATGAAACTGATACAGGTTATATCTGACATAGAGTTATGAAGAAAAAAAATATTTTCAATACAGGGTGATTCATAAAAATGTCAACTTCGTTGTTTCTTGACCGATTTCGATGAAATTGATAGAAGTTATAGCTGAGATAGAGTTATGAAGAAAACAAATATTAAAAAATATTTTCAATACAGGGTGATTCGTAAAAATGTCAACTTCGTTGTTTCTTGACCAATTCCAATGAAACTGACACAGGTTATAGCTGACATAGAGTTATGAAGAAAAAAAATATTTTCAATACAGGGTGATTCATAAAAATGTCAACTTCGTTGTTTCTTGACCGATTTCGATGAAATTGATAGAAGTTATAGCTGAGATAGAGTTATGAAGAAAACAAATATTAAAAAATATTTTCAATACAGGGTGATTCGTAAAAATGTCAACTTCGTTGTTTCTTGACCAATTCCAATGAAACTGACACAGGTTATAGCTGACATGAAGTTATGAAGAAAAAAAATATTTTCAATACAGGGTGATTCATAAAAATGTCAACTTCGTTGTTTCTTTACAGATTTCGATGAAATTTATATAAGTTATAGCTGAGATAGAGTTATGAAGAAAAAAAATATTAAAAAATATTTTCAAAACAGGGTGGTTTATAAAAATGTCAACTTCGTTGTTTCTTGACCGATTTCGATGAAATTGACATAGGTTATAGCTGACATGAAGTTATGAAGAAAAAAATATTTTTAATACAGGGTGATTCATAAAAATGTCAACTTCGTTGTTTCTTGACACATTTCAATGAAATTGACATAGGTTATAGCTGACATGAAGTTATGAAGAAAAAAATCATTTTCAATACAGGGTGATTCATAATAATGTCAACTTCGTTGTTTCTTGACCGATTTCGATGAAATTGACATAGGTTATAGCTGACATTAAGTTATGAAGAAAAAAATATTTTTAATACAGGGTGATTCATAAAAATGTCAACTTCGTTGTTTCTTGACAGATTTCAATGAAATTGACATAGGTTATAGCTGACATGAAGTTATGAAGACAAAAAAATATTTTCAATACAGGGTGATTCATAAAAATTTCAGCTTCGTTGTTTCTTGACCGATTTCAATGAAACTGATACAGGTTATAGCCGACATAGAGTTATGAAGAAAACAAATATGTATTAAAAAATATTTTCAATACAGGGTGATTCGTAAAAATGTCAACTTCGTTGTTTCTTGGCCGATTTCAATAAAACTGACACAGGTTATAGTTGACATAGAGTTATGAAGAAAACAAATATTTTCAATACAAAGTGATTCATAAAAATGTCAACTTCGTTGTTTCTTGGCCGGTTTCAATAAAATCTATCAAACTGTATCAGTTTCATTAAATTTGGTCAAGAAACAACGAAGTTGACATTTTTATGAAACGCCCTTTCGTGAAGAACGACAAAACATTTTTTGTATCCGACCCCGTATTTAAATAAACCCATTCCCCATGCCACTCAATCTCTCTAGAGTCCTAATGGACAAATCACAAATAACAGCACCCTATTTTTATATTTCTTACTCCACTCGCGTTCAACTTAACTCTTACCACCCCATTGCTATACCACATCATTTTACCTAATTGTTGCCGGTTTAAAAGCCCAGCGAACAAATACCACGGTAAACTGGCTTCCTTAGGGCAATCACCGCAATGATTGTGTTTGCGAGGATGTGTCGCAGCGGAGATGTGTATTTGCGATGATTTTGTTTTGCGGGGATGTGTCGCTGCGTTGATTAGGGTTTTCGATGATTTTGTTTGCGGGGATTTGTCGCTGCGGAGATTTGGTTTTGCGATGATTTTGCTTACGAAGATGTGTCGTGCAGAGATTTTGTTTGCAGGGATTAGTTACGGTTTCGATTTCCTACAAAAATGGACTTTTCGATTTTTTCGTTGCATTAACCGTTAAAAAGTTACAGCAAATGAAATGTTAAAAAATCCCCTAAAAGGGACGAAATGTCATGAAATTGAGAGTTTTTTGCAAATATCTCAAAAACAGTTTCGTGTTAGAGAAAATTTTTATTCTCCAGTCTTGTAGCCCACGTAATTTCCAACAAAAATGCATTTTCACTTTTTTCCTAGCATTAACTGTGAAAGTGGAAGTTTTTGTATTTACTATGGAAACGAATTTTGAATTTGTTTTGTTTTCATTATTTTTGTATATTTCTATGGAAACGAAAGTGGTTGTGTTTAGTCTGAAATTTAGAATTTGAATAGAATTATTTATGTATGTATGTATGTACAAATTCCTGTATATCGATGAAAATTAATTTCGTTATGATTTCAATTCCTAAATCCTAACTTAATATCAAAACACTACCTACATTGATATTTACTAGGGCAATCAAAAATATGCTAGAGAGTATTTTTTCTAGCAACACTTTAAAAAAAAGACTGTTAGAAATACGTTAAATGAAAAATACTGTTTTTCAAGCGCATATTTCTTTGAAAATGTATGGCATGGCATATTTTTGATTGCCCTATTCATTACAATCTGCATTGTTTATAGCTTACTAGCCGATAAAACCCGGCGTTGCCCGGGTCTTCTTTAGTAAAATTTTTGACAACCAAATATCGACCAAAAAGATGATTTAAAATCAGCACTCGAAAAATGTTCAGCTTAAAGAGCGCTACACACCATCCATGTTACTTGTCAGGTAACATTGACGTTTTTTTTTCAGGTAACATTGAAAATTAAGCTTCCACACGTATCAATGAACATTGACAATTATTTTCCTAAAATTATGTGTGTGGGTTGTGTGGGCTTGCATTTGAATAAAAATGTAATGCACCTAATTATGTACCTACCTGCCTGCCTATAGTGTAATTTTAAGACAACTTTGAAAATCAGACTATTTGTATGTTATGTTATACCTACCTCCCATTACCCCCTAATGAACGAAAGACCGTGAATTTTGTTAGTAACCACTTGACAAAGAAATTAATAATTTATCAATGGAATGTTAAATTTCTTCTTCTTCTCTTTTTTTTCCTAGCAGGGGTTATGGCCGTCTATGAAGAATAATTCCGTGCCAAAAAACCGGAATACATTTCTTACCACCCCACCCATCACTTATCAACATCAAAAAAATTTTACCACTTGTACTACCTAAATAAAGTAGGTACCTACCTATTAAAATAAAAATACATATGTTGGTAGGTATTACCTAAAAAAAAAAAAAAATTGAGCCGATTCTGGAAACCAGATCCCTCCTTGCGCACGTTCTTTGTCTTCTTGTGTTCCCACATTACATTTAATCTTCATTTAAAATCTCGAACCTTGAAAATCCGATCATTAGAACTCAAGGTGTAAATTTTGCTGATTTGAACGTAATAAGCACCCCCACATCACCTTTGCTTACCTACGCCCTTGACTGTGTAGTTACTCAACAAAAAGAATTAGAAAAACAAATGTATTAGTGATTCAAGTGCCCCCTTACCTCTTATTGCGCACGCTCTTGCCACTAAATAAGTTCGTTTCTATTCACCATCACCAACCACCAACCTCCAAACCAACAAAAATTTCAGTCTTACCTTAAAATCCAACAATTAGAACTCACGTTGTAAATTTAGTCGATTTTCATGTAATAAGCATCCCCCTATCCTATTTAGGTGCGCCCTTGATTGTGTAATTACTCAGAAAAAAAATTGAAAATAATTTGTATAAGGGGCGCAAATGCCCCCTTACCCCTCCTTGTACACGCCTTTGCCTCTAAATAAGTTCGATTCCATTCACCATCACCAACCACCTTAGATACCTACAAACATTTTTTTTCTGCTGCAAATACCTATTATACCTACCTACTCATACCTATACCTACTCCACTCATTTCTTACTACACTATAGGGAATACCTACCGACTGTTTATGTTTTGTTTTGTTTTACCATACCTTCCTATATACAAAAATATCACCACGATTCGTCGACGGCGAAACGCGAAAACAGTCAACTCTACTCACTATCTCGATCCCACCTTCACCTACCAAGGCACAGTGCACATGGTTTGAATTGTTTTTTTTTTTTATTTTTTGACGATGAAGAATAATTCGCTGCCAAAAAAACTGCATACATATTTTTACCACCCCACCATCACTTATCCTCATGAAAAAATTTGTACCTAACCTAAATAAATTATTAAAAAACCAACCACCCACCGCCAAACCAACCAATTTCAGTCTTACCTTAAAATCCAACAATTAGAACTCAAGTTGTGAATTAACTAAGCCGATTTATAAGCACCCCCCATCCTATTTACGTGCGCCCTTGATTGTTTAATTTACTCAGAAAAAAATTAAAAATAATTTTTATTAGGGGTGCATTAAATGCCCATTACCCCTCCTTGTGCACGCCCCTTGCCTATAAGTTCGTTTCCATTTACCATATCCAGCAAACACCCACCACCAAACCAATCAATTTCAGTAGATACAAACATTTATTTCTGCTGCAAATATTATCCCTACCTTACTCATATACATATATACCCTACTCCACTCATTTCTTACTATAGAGAAAATCCCTACCGTTGATGTTTTTTTTTTTTATTTGAACTTTTCCTATTACACAAAAATATCACACGATTCGTCGCCGGTGAAAACAACTCTAGGTACTCACTATCTCGCTCCCACCTACGAAGGCACATTATTCTGCACATGGTTTGAATTGTTTTTTTTTTTTTTCGATGAAGATTTTTTACTACCCATCACTTATTCACTTATTTTCATCAAAAATTTTCCCTAAAAATAAAAATATTACCCTACCTAAAACAACTTTTTTTTTGAGCCGATTCCAGAAATCAGCCCACCAAAAATATGGATTTGACGAACCGGATAGTTACACCGGAACCAGTCAAATCCCCGATCCCCCACCCCCACATGCCACAAAAGGCAATTTTACGTGGCAAAACAACTCCTCCTTATAAATAATTGAGCTTGAAGTAAATGTGAGTTGAAATCTATAAAACAGAATTTTGCAAGGAAAATACCTACATGCTTGATTTTAGAAAATTTCCACACGATTTTTTTTGTGGTAAGTTTTTAATTTGTTTATTATTCTGTATTTAACAAAAATTTTCTTTTTTGCTGTATCCTATAGCATACCAGATAAGTGAAATTTGTATTATATCTATTTTTTAAAAGAGTTTTTTTGTTTGGTTGTGAGTTTAGTGCATACATACAGCCAAACTGACAAACAAAAAAAGTTACTCTTTTATATAATAGTATAGATAGGTATACCGTACACCTAACTCTACTCAGTTCTACTCATTTGATATTTAAAGTGAAAGTAGCAGGAAATATAACAACATAATGTGTGTACTTAAATTTTGGTAGGTAACAAAATTATTTTAAGTCAAGGATAGTGGGTAGGATGTGGGTGTTGTATACCTAGGTGCAAATAATTTCGAAACATTTCGAAGGCTGAAGACGAAATAAAAAACTGCATACGGGAGAACCAAAGCATAGTGAAACACCTTTCAACACTTCCTCGGTGCTTATCTGCAGGAATGGAGGGGATCTGCAATTTATTCCCGAAAATAACTTCCATTATGACGCCGCCGCCGTGGCGTGATAGTAAGTGCAATGGACTGTCATGCCGGAGGTATAGGTTCGATCCCCAGTCTAGCCACCTAAAAATTTAAAAAAAAATAAAAAACAACGGCTACTGCCTCTTGCGAGCAATTGACAAAACTTTCAAGAGTATCTCTTGTCTTTTGTAATTATTTATATAATGAATTGAAGAATATATCGAAAAAAGCAGGCATGGACTGGGTAGCAGTAAGTTGCTCTTACACTGTGGCTTTAAAGTCTGAATACATAAGCCTATTCATCTGATTTTAAAGATATATTTTTATGGGAGCCTAAGTTGACGGTACCTAGTATTTTTATGAGTATAAAAAAAATAAACACTAACTATAGCACGCTGCACTATACATACATAGCTTATACAATGTATCTCCATGGAACTTACAAATTATTTGAGAAAACAGTTTTTTAATTAAAAATTTTTAAAAAATAATGAAAAAATGTTTCCTTTCATTTTCATTTTAAATTTAGCTATTCCAGTGAATAGTTTTCCAAAAATTAATTTTAAAACTTAATTTTTTGAAAAAAATAATTAATTTTGGGGCTTATTGCGAGAGTCTATTCGAAAAAAGTCTATTCGACAAAAGTCGATCAAAATTCTTGATAGAATTGAAATTTCTTTCAAATAGAAAAAAATATAAAACATTCAGTACAAATATTTAAAGTCAAATAGAAAAATATTAACGAATAGAATTTTGAAATAACGATAGTAGACTTTAATTCTATTCGACAAGATTCTATTTCATTCGCAATAAGCCCCTTTGTTTTTGTTCAAAATTTTGATTTTTTTCAAAATTGTTTGTTATTAAAGTTATATTTTTGTGTTTAATATTCAATGCTCCCATCAATTGTTAGTCGAACACTAAAAACTAGATGTCAAAACGCATCCTAGTTTTTGAGAAAATTGAGTTTTCCTTATATTCGTCTTCCGTCCGTTATTTTGTTGCCCCCAGGGAAAAGGATCCTATTTCTACTAATTAAGTAATAAAGTAGATTTCGTTATTTTCAATTTTATGAAAAACCAAGATAAATTTAGGCATTCGGTTGCAAGTGTTTTACTAGAAATTGATAGGATTCTAATACTAAAAATGGGAGAAAATGGACCCCCTCACAAACGATTTTTTTCTTTTCTTGACTCAACCTACACAGCTCTATGTCACACCTTAGATGAGTCACCTGTACATAAAATTTTGTGCATTAAAAAAAATTGATACTTATAATTGATTATTATTTATTATAGTTGAATTAAAAATTAAATTAATTATTCCTTTTTCGGGATCTTTTTGAAATTAAATTTCGAAAAAAATCGTCATTCAAAAAAAAATTTGTACAAAAATTCAAAATTTGTTTTCTTTGTAATTTAAATCGGTTATACAGATAATGAGATAAATAAATAAATAAATTTGATGGCACAACAGCTCATGAAGAACTAGGGCCTTGTGACTTACAACTCTCAACCATTCCTGTGTGCGTGTCTGCAGGAATGGAGGGCACCTACAGTTTATTGCCGAATCCGAACGGCACTTTTCTGTGACAGGAGATACTCTTGGAGGATTTGTCAATTCCTCGCAAGAGGCAGTAGCCGTTTTTTCTTTTTAAATAAATAGGTGGCGAGGCTGGGGATCGAACCTTAGACCTCCGCCATGACAGTCCATCGCACTAACCATCACGCCAGGGCTACTACAACACAGATAATGAGATAGTCCAAAATAAAACAAATGGTTGTATGAGAAGTATTGTTAATGATTTTCTGCAATGGCTTTTTAACATTTATATGGAAGGCAACGTTAATTTTAACTACCTAAAAAATGTTTGTTAAAAATATTTTAGATAATGTTTAATAACCGCTCGATGCCAAGTTTCGTAAAAATTAACCGAGTCGTTTTCGAAATATTTAGATTTTTTTTTAGATCCAAAAAAAAAAAAAATTGAAAATTTTTGTTTAACAATACTACCTATTTGAATTTTTCATAAAAAAATTATCAAAATCAGCTACTAATTATGCTTTTCGAAAAAAATGAAAATAAAAAACAATGGTTCTATACTGGGAGGTACCAAAGCAAGCTGAGAAAAAACCTTCCAAACTTATTCGATATCATTGCATTGTACCTATTAACCAACAAAATTACATTTTGGTTATTTTTACCTTCCTAAATTAAATTACCTCCCTAATTTGTTCTTTGAGACTCTCAAAGTTTTTCTCTACAAAATTGAGAAATTTCAAAATGTTGACATTTAAAATTGCAGCAATTTTGAGTTCTGGACAACGTTTTTGGAAACAATTAGTATTTCCCTGACCATCGTACTCGGTATTAATGTGTCCTTGTACTGATACTGTTTTTAATGAAAATACCTATGCGCGGATAATTGAAGAAAATCAAAACCCGCCAAAATTTAAGGGAAAATTTAAGATTATTCAAAAACTCATTTAGCCAAAAATTGAGGTTAGATCGAAAATTGGCAAATAGGGGTCAGTTAATTTTTTATCTGCTTTTAGCCGTGGTGTGATGGTTAGTGCGACGGACTGTCATGCCGGAGGTCTAAGGTTCGATCCCCAGCCTCGCCACCTATTTATTTAAAAAAAAAAAAAAGAAAAAACGGCTACTGCCTCTTGCAGGGAATTGACAAATCCTCCAAGAGTATATTCTGTCACAGAAAAGTGCCGCTCGTTAGCCGTTCGGATTCGCCAATAAACTGTAGGTCCCCTCCATTCCTGCAGACACGCACACAGGAATGGTTGAGAATTGTAAGTCACTAGGCCCTAGTTCTTCATGAGCTGTTGTGCCATCAAATTTATTTAATTTTTAAAAATATAAAATTTATTTCCAGAAAACATAACCCTGATTTATGGTAACTTTTTTCCCCAACGTCCATTTTTCACATTTTTTATTTCAAACAACCATATCTCGGGTTTTTAAAAATTGCTAAGTCCCCTTTCACACAAGGCAACTGAGTTGCCCGCAACAATTAGTTCATCGGTCAACAAATTCAGGAGATTTTTTTGACGTTTCTCTTCACACTACGTTTGTACCAAGGTAGTTTAAAAGGAAAATACAGCAAGTCTCCTCCGACTTTGTATCTTCGTTTGAAAGGTACAAGAGATTGTTAAGGAGATTTAAAGAAAACGTCAAAAAAAATCACCAGCAACTTGTATCTTCGTGTGAAAGGGGACTAAGGAAACACCAATGCCACAGCTATAATTTAGAACATTTGTTGTAGATTCCTTGTTGCGATCGGAAACAAATATTCAACATGTGATTCAAACGAAAGGAAACCCCCAATGAAATAGTTCGTTTTGATAGAATCAAGCATACAGTTATCAAAACAGAAAAACGTCTTCGATATCGCAAGTATTCCAGCCAAACCGATTTTTCATGCAAGAAATGTAATATCCCGCTTCATCCAAAATGCTTAGGTGAATACCACCAATTCTTTGTAAACGTAATATATATATTTATATATGTAAACCTTATTTTAATTTTTTTATTTTTAATTTTCAACAATCTTTTCATTACCCAGTTTATCTATATTTAATTTATTTTTCATAAAAGTATTAATATAAAGTTGATTCACATTCCATGTACAATTTTTTTTTTGTTTTTTTTTTTAATAATTTTGTGCCCCTTTCGGCGAGCGTTGCGAAAACGAAACGTGAATTTTCTCGGAAACCAGAACAGATTTCCTTTAATTTTACCAAAAATAGACTGTATGTGAAATTTCAAGTTTCTAGGCCCATCGCCCATTAGGTAACTTTTAGTTGCGCAACTTTTTGTTGCTCGGAGTTGCCGGCAACAGAGAGCAACAAAAGTTGCTTGCCATCGCCCACTAGGCAATTTCCGAGCAACTTTGTGGGACTAGACTTTGACTTTTGTCGCCATATTTTTTTTGTGATGGCTGTTTGACGGTTGTCTGGCTATGTATGATCATAAGCTGGCAATGCGAAATAAATTAATATTTATAATTATAAAAGATTATATTATTTATTATTATAATGTGTAGGTACTCACATTGTTGAAAAAAAAGTAAGCACATTCCATTTCCAGAAATTGGCCAAAATGACAGAGGGTAAAAAGGAAATGCACGCCATTTTGGCATCCACAATGCTAAGCGTAAACGCCATTTTGACCTCATATTCTTGACAAATAAGGATGCCGGCAACAAAAAGTTTCCTTTTGAGCGAGGGTAAGCAACAAAAAGTTGCCGGGAAAAAAGTTCCGCGAGAGTTACATTGACCTCTCCATGCAACACCTAAATAGCCATATTATTTGCTGACTATCATATATTTCATATTTCCATGATTATTTTATTTTTTATATTCCAAATCCCAATATCAAATTACTTTGTTCTCATGCATAGAGCATGCTGTATTTTTGCTTATTCACACTTTATTATTTTCCCAGTAAAACTAAATTTATTATTTTCCCAGTAAGTAAAACTGTACACCTAAGCAAGATAAAAATATAAAAACGAATGTAATTAGTTTTAAGTTGTCTTTTTGTCAATAAACGTCAACGGGCGAAGCTCTGCCCAAATAAAAAATTATTTTTTTTATCCTACCGGGAAATCATATCATAACTCGAGCAACTCCGAGCAACAAAAAGTTGCGCAACTAAAAGTTGCCTAGTGGGCGCTCTCCCATATAAGCTAATGTAATTGGATTGGGAGCAACAAAAAGTTGCTGGGGCTAGCAACAAAAAGTTGCTTAGTGGGCGATGGGCCTAAGTCAACTGCAACTGGTAGCCGCCGGAAACGGGTTAATGCTACGAAAAAAGTGAAAATGCAATTTTGTTGCAAAATACATGGGCTACAAGACTGGACAATACGATTTTTCTCTAACACAAACTGTTTTTGAGATATTTGCATAAAACTCCCATTTTCATGACATCTGGCCCTTTTAAGATTTTTTAACGTTTCATTTGCTGTAACATTTTAAAGCGGCCGATACACACGACACAAATGTGCACCGGTGTCATGACACCAGTTACCCTCACACACGCCACATCGAACAACCACATCGACAAAGTATTTCCTTTTTGTATGGGCATTTACACGCCAATACGTCAATGTAGAAGTATATGCCAAAATCAGCTGTTAAATGGTAAGTTGTCAAAAATTTTAAATGAAAAGTGAAAATGACCGAATGCAAAGTAATTTTAAAAACATTTTTCTTGAAAATTTTCCATTATTATTTGTGTTTAAGATACTTTTAATGAAATTATCAAAAAACTATTCAGTCAATCTAAGATTAACGGGACCAAAAACACTAGTTGACAACAAAAACCGAATAACAACATAAAAAACTGTGTCGACGAACTAGTTCGCTCCTTTTCACACGCCATATCGGCATACTACTTCGACTGCCAGAGATCGCACTGCTGTGTCGACACATTTTCATTTCACACGACCAAAAAACCTTACCGACAATATGCTTCGGTGAAGTAGTTCGTGGCGTGTGTAAGTCCCCTTTCACACGAAGATACTAGTTGCTGGTGATTTTTTTGACGTTTTCTTTAAATCTCCTTAACAATCTCTTGAACCTTTCACACGCAAGCAACAAAAACCCGGAGATTTTCTTTATTTTCCTTTTAATCTACCTTGGTTGAACGCACACAAACGTAGCGTGAAAAGAAACGTCAAAAAATCTCCTGAATTTATTGACAGGGGAGATTTCATTTCCCCCTCTTTCTTCCTGCCCTTCTTGCCAATGAACTAATTGTTGCCGGCAACTCAGTTGCCCTGTGTGAAAGGGGACTTAGGGGTAAGTGTGGCCTTCCGCCATACACGCAACACATTTAGTAACACCGACACAAAAAATTAAAAGATTTTGATTTTATTGACACCGGGTTCGACACCGAAATCGGTGTGGACACTTGCCATACACACACCACATTTGAGTACACCGACACCAGTGTCGACACAAGTGTTGTGTGTATGGGCCGCTTAATGGTTAATGCTACGAAAAAAGCGCAAAGACCATTTTGGTGTGAAATCACCTCAGCTAGATTGGGGGACAAAATTGTTCTCCAGCACAAGCACAACTTTTTTAGTTTTTAAGCCAACGTCCATGCCAAATTTCAGCTTCTAACCAATTTTTTCCTTTCTTTGGCATTTTTTCATCTATTCTTACTAGACTATTATTATTTCACTAGAATTTAGCCAAAAAGCTAGTGGCATTGAAAATGGGTTTTAATTTTTTTGAACCAGTCGAATCCACATACAATTTGCAACTGCATTTTATCAACTCAACTTGCAGCCAGAGGCCTAAACAGCATTGTAGTGCTGTTTTTGTACCAGCTCTGTCCAAAAAGATTAATTAAGACACTTCAAAGTTCACATTTTGAGAATATATTAAATTGTTTGATAAACTTGATTTTGAAAATTAATAGAGGATTTAAGTTGCGGATAATTTGTGGGGAACTTGACATTGTGAAACTAACTCTAAACCTCTGCGATGTTCATGCACTTTATTGTTGGCACCAAATTAATGTACGGCATTTCGGTGAAGATATGGAACAACACTTTTTAACAAAAAAAAAAAAACTATTCTTACCAGATTTTCCTCAGTACTTATTATCTAGTAACAGACTTAAATATTGTAAACCTATTGTTATTGTATTATATTGAGAACAAATATTGATATTGAATTGAATTGAATTTTTGAATTCCGACGACTTCCGCTATTTTGTTATTGTTTATGTTTACCAAAGATACTGCGTATAGAGATACGAAATCTCGGCTAATTTTGTGTGAATTTACATAGAGTTTTTCCAAAAATTGTCTTTGTCTATTCTCTTTCTAATTTTGACAGTTAAAGCCTATTAGACAGTTCCCTTCAACACTGATCTCTATAAAACACTGGATAGTGGATTCTCTATATGTATAACAGTTTTTTTTGAAGAAAATTGAATTTGACAGTTGTTGTACTTCCCACTGTTCGTGTCTTTTTTAAACAAAAGGAAAGAAAGAGATAGATAGAATTGAAATTGTTTTCGTATTCGTACTCGCAAACCAAACAAAAAAATGGCCGCGTTCAACGCAAAAACAATCTGAAATTTCAGTCAAAAGACATTGTGTCAAATTCCTGTATTTATTTTATGTGAAAAGATTAGCAACACTAAATTTCATTAAAATTGTTTGTTATTTTGCAGTAATTTGTTTTAACTTGAATGAAAAATTTATTTATTTATTGTTCCAAAATAGTCCGATGGAACACTTTTGTAAGAAATTCATTCCTTTTATTCAAAGCGTCACTAAATAATTAACAAAAAGTTCTTTCATTCAAATAAGTAAGTATTACTTTTAATGGTAGCACTTCAGCTCTTTTACACTTCCCCCACCACAAACAACTGTCATCCGAATTTCCAGACGAAATTTTCTTGTCTGAAATTTACGAATAAAGTCTTAACTACATAAGGCTTAACTACATAAGCCAAAAAAGTAAAAAAATATAAAAATGAAAATTTTCAAACTCATTTTGAGATAGTATTTCTCACTGGAAAACTTATAAAAATGATGCAAAAAGCTTAAATTTTGGTTTAAAAAAAATGTGTATATTCTTTTTCACAAAAAAACTGCGCAAGTGGGAAAAAAAATATTTTTACTTTTGTAATCTTGCAAAAAGTGGCTTATGTAGTTAAAGCTATAAGCCAAGAAAGTGAAAAAGTACAAAAGTGAAAATTTTGAAACTCATTTTGGGATAGTGTTTCTCACAGGAAAACTTATAAAAATGATGCAGAAAGCCTAAATTTTTGTTTAGAAATAAAATGTGTGTATTCTTTTTCACAAAACAACTGCGCAAGCTGGAAACAAATATTTTTACTTTTGTAATTTTGCAAAAAGTGGCCAATGTAGTTAAGGCTTAAACGTAACTAAAAGTCACTAAGGGCCAGTTGTACAAATATTTGATCCCTGGTTCAGGAATTTTAACTCACCAATTTCGGCGTATTAACTGTGGTTCAACGATGGTTCAGGCATGTAATCGGCTTTTAGTGCATATTGGAACCTTGAACCATCGTTAAACCTCAGTTAACCCGCCGAAATCGGCGAGTTAAAATTCCTGAACCACGGATCAAAATTTAAACCACGATTGTACAACTGGCACTAAAAGTCATCTAACTTTTTATGAAAGCTGGCCAATAAGAAGCTCCAAAAATTCAGAAATCTGAATTTTCAAATGTTAACGTAATGGATTGAACGCGGCCAATCTAAACTGTAATAACTGTTATAAGTGTTATATATAATAAACAAAAATCTGACGTTTCACGTCCTTCCACCTGTTATAATCTTCCTTCAATTTTTGAAATGAGGCAAAAGGAGGTTTTTAAGGAGATAGTATACAGGAGGACGAAAGGGGGTAGAAATAAAAAAAAGAGAAATTGAAGAAGGAAGCGGGTTGGGATAAAGTGGGATGGGGGAAGGTAGGGGTAGAATGTCCGCTACGGAGGCGATGGCATGCTTGCGATGCTGTGCTCAGCTCTTCGGATAAGGGGGGGATCTTGCCCCCGTAGCAAGACCTCGCCTATTCCAAAAAAAATAAAACTAAACATGCCAAAAAAAAAACAAAGACTTAGCCACCACTCATTGCTCACACCTCGGGAACACTGCTGCTAACGGTGCAGTGCGGCCACTTAACCCACCCAACCTGGGATTCATTCGGCCTCGAGTTCGAATCCCCCTATACTGAAATGAAGGTTTCTTGCTGCTGCTGTTACACCATACTTACATCACCACTGGGTCGAGCCCACCATACCGCACCCCCCTGAAATTGTAATCAGATAGCCATTAAGCTTCTTGGAAGCTCAAAGAAAAACATTTGATTTCATCAAAATCGACGTGATTTACAATATTTTTATTAAAAATCATAAATTTAGTATTGAAAATGAATCATCTGAAATCCTAAAGGTTACGTGAAGCGTTCCTAAAGGGAACTAGGCAATCACTGGCAAAGTTCTTTTGTTTAAATTGAATTATTCTAAGGAAAACAAAGGGACAAAAAGGAAAAATAAAGGCTGCTGTTGAGATGGTTAAAAGTGGGCGAATTCTCAAATAGAAGCAATCTGTAACCTTCTAAATCACGACCCAAGCCTGTTGGGGATTTAGGTTCCTAAATCACCGTTCAAATTACTGGGACCTTCCTTTCCCGACTGAAGGCATTCCCTAACCTCCTTTCACCTACCTACGGAGAGCTCTGCGTAAGCGTATTAGGGGTAAGCAAAAATTTGCGTCAATAACGGGCGGTTTGCAGAACCGTGGTCCGCACCAGGCAAGCGGTTACACAAGAAACTAACGGTACAATATCCCCCGCTCACTTTCTTCCACTCTATAGCAGAAAAAAAATATTTCAATAAGAAAAAAAAACTAAAATGTACAAAAAAAACTGAAAATATCACGCCGATAAACACTTAATTCTATCCTGAGGATTGAAGGTCTCCAGCTCAGACTTCTATAGCATGTGGTTTCCAACGAACCAGCTATCTTTCCGTTCGGCTGTGCTTTCGGGGATTTGACGAAGTTTTTATTTAGAAAAGATTTAAACGTTTTGTGGGGGCGAACTACCGAGTGTGTTCATATGTGGTATTGGTATGTGACGGAATATACGTACTACGTTTTTTTTCTATATATATATAAGAACAAATTTGGAATATAGTTTTTCACAATTGCTGGTTACTTGTAATGTCCGGGACGTTCTACGGACTTTTCACTGACACCAATCCCTCTAGATTTATTTTACCATAAAGTAATAGGTAGTTATTTGATCGTTATAGGTTTTATATTCTGCACTTCTACCGGGAAACGTTTGGTGTTTTCTCCAGTATACAGCCGCATAAGTAGCTAGAACGGCGGTTACGACCTTTCGCCCTTGTCGCTGGCCGCCAAATTTCACCCCCACTATAATGGAAATCAGACCACTATATCACTGAATTTTTCTCTTGCTACTTTTTGTTATCACTCACCCTTTACGAACGTTTTTAATCGCTTATTTTACTAATAATCCACCGATGATAAAATTATTAATACATTTAATCTTTCTTTTTGCAACTCAATCAAAAAAATTAATTCAACGCCAGTACGTACGTATATGACCGCACTTTAAATTTGAAATTTAACACTCTTGTGCGATCCAACTTCTGGGCGGGATCGATTGACAATGACGTATCAAAATTTAAACCGTCTCATCTTCAAACAAAAAAATGTTGGCCATCTTTTTTTTTTCTTTTCTCAATCCACCTGTCAAGGGAATTCCCTGGTTCGATGACCTAATCTAATACATACATCCGTTCTTCATTCTATTCACCTGTATGGGTATCCCCCTACATACCTACCTAATGATTTCAAAAAGTATCAACAGTCACTACCTAATTATTCAACTAAGCTCTACGCTACTTTTTTCCTGACGGCCCAGTTTGAGGACCTATGGGCGAAAGCTCTTAAATGTCTATTTATCTCCTTCGTTACTATTCTACCTGTCCCTCTCCAAATTTCGTTTGATTTCATTCATTATCATTATCTTAGCGTCCTCTGAATACCTCTGTCCAAACGTTTAACTTCTGTCTAAAATGTATTGTTCTTCCTTCGATTAAAACAAAAACCATTCATTTTTTTGAACGTTGTCGTAGGCCTTTGTTATCCAGTTAATAAAAATAACGTAGTGAAAAAAAAACCCGGGAAAGTTTATTATCACGCTTATGTCTCATCGGGTTACGGAACCCTCGCGGCCGAACCCTTGAATCTGGTCATGGGCAACACATGGACGCTTAAAACAATCCACCCATCTACTCAAGGAATTCTTGGCCAACGGTAAGTATCCTTGTATATTTTTCCCGAAACGTCGAATGCGTCAACGGATGGTGATATGTCGATGTTTCTGGCTTTTTCTTTTCTCAAAATAAAAAGATGTCACCAACTCCATTTTACTTCTTCCCGTTCCTAGCTCTCATTACATCAAAAAGCCAGCAGCTGTTTGTGGAATTCAACGTACATGCCTGCGATTCCCTCATATTCGCAGTCTTATGACGAGGTCAAAGACCCTGTTTGGTCTCACTCGGAGAATCAAAATCTTTTGGGAGCACGGTCGCCTCAGCCCCGCCTCAACCTGCGTCCCGACCAATGGAACTTAGTCCGAATCATTTCATACTTGCTGGGTAGTATCTATCACCCTAAACAATTAATATTTAGGGTTAAGAGCACCAGAAGTCACCGTACCACGAAGGACGTACGTCGTATGTACTTATCCGTTAGCATAGTGTAGGCTTATACAAAAAATAAAAGTCAACTTTTATTTTCAGAAAACCCACACACATGCATTATATAATTGTATCCCTCTTATGTACCAGGAAATCTTAATCGGCCTTGAGTCGGCCAGATTCCAATTAGAATACCTACCAGTAACGTGTGCCAACTCGTGCACACTACCTTTGGGTATCCGCAACAAAACTCCGAACTCGGAAGTGAGCCAGCGAGCAAGGAGTACGGTGAACACAGAATCGGATGCCACATTTGGGCCCCCTTCAAGGAAACGGATTTGAACAGGCGGGACGAACCTGGGCCTTATAACGTGACTTTCATTTGTCAAGGACTAATTATTTTCATCTACCAAGTGGTGAAGAACCCATTGCATACCAGCCGGGCAAAATGAACTGAGTATGTACGTGTCTGCGTTTCGTACCCTATTTATTCACCGTGCTTTTGTTTCCGTACGGTTTGGTAAGTCTTTTATTAATAAGGTTACTGTTGTTCTTTAAGTTTTATTATTGTACCTAGTATGGTTACTTTTAATCATCTAATAATGTAGGGAATCATTTTATTGTTATAAGACTAGATTTAAGACTTTATAAACAATCAAAACTTGGCGGACGTAATGCAATAAATCTAATCCCTGAATTTCTTTAGTTTTAAATATTTTATTGATCATAATTTATCTTCTGCCGAATATTCCGATCGTTTGTTATCTGTATGGGTGGTCGTGCACTGACAGAAATTTAAGCTGGTATTTTTCTTCAGTTTATTTAAAAAAAATTTTCTTACGACCGCGTTTTTCAATTCGGATTTTCGAAACGCCTACGAGGCAGATTTCAATAGAGATTATAGATAGGAATTTCTTACTCCGTAAGGTAAAATGTCTAAGGCGTTAGAAGATCCTGGGGCTATTATCACAGATGGTAAATGGATTGCCTTGTTGTCGCGTATTAGTATTCGATATTGTTGATGTCGACGCCGGGGGTATTATCACAGGTAAAGAAGGTATTGCGTTTGCTAAATTAATATCACAGTTGATGGCAAAGAGGTTGTGTTCTCAGGTTCTTAAGCTATAGTATCACAGTTGTTGAAATAAATAGGTTTTTCTCATCTAAAAATATCACAGATCTATTTACTAATAATTATCAAGTTGTTCAGGTACTAGGTGTGTTTAGGAACTTCGTTTATACGAATATAATAGCATTGTACTTTCACTCATCCAAATAAATATCACGTAGCATAGCAAAATATACGGAGCTTTAGTTAACGCGAGTCTCTTGTAAGGAGGAACAAATTAATATTTGATGACCACCAGTTATCTGTTGCTCTCTTACTTTGAGATCGGTCGTAATCTTGACAACTGTGAATATTACGTTTGTTTCCTGACTTATTCGTAACTACTGCTTCAGATCTTTGGCATGGAAAATTCCGATTCTTTTACCTGCCAAATTTTCCAGTTCATACATACTTTTGCCAACCGGTTTAACTATTCTACACTTAATATATTTTGGACAAAGTTTTGACGCTAAACGCTTCGAGGAATCGCTGAGAACGAAATTACGTTTATAAACCTCTTGGCCTGGCACATATCTCACATTACGGGTGCGAGTGTTATAAGCTTTCTCTGTCTTTTCGTTTGCCTTTGACATGCCTTTTTTTATTTTGTCGCGAATTAAATGCAACCGTTCCTGTTTGGGAAGGGTCAATAGTTCACCATCTTCCACCGCGTTTAATTTTTGAGTTAATGCATAGCCGCTTCCGTGTGTCATCATGTTCATACCAAAAAGGGCGAAATATGGTGACACCCCGGTGGCAGAATGCACCGAGCTCCTCAACGCGCACGCAATGTCACTTAAATGGGCATCCCATTCGCGTTGATCTTCTTTTAAGTATGATCTTATAGCGGCTATTAACGTTCGGTTGACTCGCTCCAAAGCGTTGGATTGCGGCGCATAGTTCGCTGTCCTAAAGTGGCGTACCCCATATTTTTCCAAGAAACTCTGGAACTCTTTAGATAAGAATTGCTTACCATTGTCGGAATGCAGAATCTGAGGCACTCCATAAGAATTGAAAATTTCATTTTTGAGAAAAGCTATTACACTATTTGAATTTGCGGCACGTAATGGTTTAAAAAAAACAAATTTAGAAAAGTGGTCTAAGACAACAAAGACAAAGGTGTTTCCGTTTTTGGACCTCGGGTAGGGGCCAATGAAATCAACATAGATTTTCTGAAATGGACGTTCAGAAATGAAACTGTTACAGATCGGTGGACGTTGGACTTGACTCGATGACTTGGACTGTTTACAGATATCACAACTAAGGACATAATTTCTAATTTGGACGGTCATATTTGGCCAATAGAAGTGCTGACGAATGCGATACATAGTTCTGGCCACTCCACCGTGAGCGGCCTGAGGCGGATTGTGGGCCTTAGCAATTAAACTTTCGGTTAACCCGGAGGGTATCCACAGCCGCCAAGTATTTTCTAACAAGGTATCGTCGCTGTTTAAGGGAAGGGCACGTTTGTATACAAACGAATCCTCAATTTTTAAGTCTGGGAATTTTTCTTTGTGCTCTTGAATAGTACTTATCAAATCTTTGTACTCGTCGGAGTGGAACTCTCCGGATTCGAGATCTATCAGTGGTGCTACTTCTTCCATGTCCAAGCTATCCAAGTGTGCCCGAGAAAGGGTGTCTGGCACGACATTCAGCGAACCTTTTCGGTGATCTATGTCGAAGGTATAAGACTGCAACTCTAGTGACCACCTAGCCAATCGACCACTAAGGTCCTTCATGGTCATCAGCCATTTTAGGCTAGCGTGGTCAGTTATGATGGTGAAATCCATACCCTCGACATAGGGCCTGAACTTTTTAACTGCCATCACCGCTGCCATACACTCCTTCTCGGTCACACTATAGTTTCGCTGGCACGAATTCAGTTTTTGGGAGAAGTAGGATATTGGGTTCTCTTCCTCCGCCTCGCCCCTCTGAAATAGCACCGCGCCGATTCCAGAGTCGGACGCATCACACTGCACGTAAAACCGTTTCGAAAAATCTGGGTGTGTAAGCACCGGAGCTGTCGTCAAAGCCTTTTTCAGATTTTCGAACGCGGTTATCGCTTTTTCAGTCATTGTAAATTTTGCATTTTTATTCTTTAGCGTGTCCGTCAAGGGAGCAGTTAAACTTGAAAAGTCCTTAATGAACCGTCTATACCAGCCTGCTAGCCCTAGTAACCTCCTAACCTGTCTTGGGTTTTTCGGTATCGGAAAGTCGACTACCGCTTCTACCTTAGCCGGATCAGTCTTCAATTTCCCACCACCAACGATGAAACCCAAATACTTTAGCTCTTTAAAGCAGAATTTGGATTTCTTAACGTTGATGGTGAGATTTGCTTTCCTTAGGCAGTCGGCCACCTCACCCAGCAGACTGATATGGGTCTCGAAGTCCGGCGCTATTATGAGCAGATCATCTAAATACACGAAAACGCGATCTCGGAGTCGTGCAGGGATTACCTTGTCCATTAAACGACATAACCTTTGAGCTGCGTTACACAACCCGAAGGGCATGACTGTGAACTGGTACAAGGGTCTCCCCGGTACCGCAAACGCAGTTTTCTCCCTACTCTCCTTCTCCAGCGGTATTTGCCAGAATGCTTCCTTAAGATCCACGCTACTAATAAAGTAGGTATCGGGAAGACGACTGATAAGCCCTTCGATATGGGGAAGCGGATTGGCGTCCTTCTTACTCACCGAGTTGACCCTACGTGAATCCAGGCAAAACCTATACTTTGTAGTATTGTTTGGACCCGGCTTTTTAATAAGGACAACTGGCGAGCACCAAGGACTCTCGCTCTCCTCAATAACGCCGAGCTTAAGCATTCTGTCTATCTCTTGGTACAAAATGGCTTGTACCGCGGGAGAAACAGGGTAGTGCCTCTGCTTAACCGGTACCGCGTCTCCGGTATCGATGACGTGCTCCATGAGCGCGGTCTTACCGAGACCGTGCCGGTCGAAATCGAGGAATTTCTGCTTAACTGCTTCCAATCGGGACCGCTGTTCGAAGGAAAGGTCGTGTGAGTTCACCAGATCCGCTTCTTCCTCCAGAACCGACACGGCACTCACCACATTTGGAGCAATTTGGAACGCCTTCCAAAAATCCACTCCTAAGTACACTTCTTGTTCGAGATTGGGTACCAGATAAAAAGTTAAAGTTTTCTCACAATTTTTGTATTTTATGGTTAAATTAATTTTTCCTATAATTGCTTGATTTTTACCGTCCGCTGTCTTAACCCCGGACTTATAAGGCTGAAATTGAGTTCCGGACTCGGTCAGGAACTTTAAACAATCTTTTCCCAGAATACTTACACTGGCCCCACTATCTAATAACCCATAAATATCTTTGTTGGCAATATTAACTTTAACGTAAGGTCTGGGGTCAGTGTTAGTATCTACCACGGTCGAAGCAATGTTCATCCGCGTTTGTTTCCTTTTCTGGTACCTCAATCTTGCTTTCTTTATCCTGTTAGATGCTACACTTCCTTTTCCCTCAAATATCTTTTTTCTAGCTAAATAATAATTTCTTAGTCTCATATGTAAGGGTTTTATTTCGTATCTATTTTGGTTTATAACTTCATCTATTTCATCTTTTTTTTCTCTCGCTAGTATCCGTAATCCTTTCTCATCGGACCCAGCTGGTATCTTTTCACTTCTTACTGTTCTGATTGGGGGGTTTGTGTTGAACGCGACTCCCCCAAAGTCGTCGCGTTCCGGCTCCGGTTTTCCGGGTTGCAGCGTGAACATTTCGGTGTAATGACACCTTCCTGTCCACACCGGTAACAAAAAATGTTTCTTTTCGTAGACGGACAGTCCATAAAAGTGTGCCCTTGCACCCTGCAGTTCCAACAGTTACTCACCCTACTTTCATTTTGGCCCGTGGAGGTCTTTGCACGCGCTCCTACGTGTTGGAAAGCTTCTAATTGCTCGTCGCGAGGCGCTCTCATCTCCATCTCTTGTTCGAACTCCAACTCGTGTGCCGCAAATCGAGCTGGCGCTCTGTTTTGTTTCGGGCCATCACGTTCCTTTTTCGGGAACGCATATTCTGCCTCCTTGCATGCCATTCTCAGCTGGTCCATGGAGTATATGGCTTGAGGGTACACCAACCGCTCCAAACGCTCGTTCAGGTTCCTCTTCAAAATCCGCACGAGCTCCACTTCCGGAATCTGTATCCTGAGCTGAGATCGTAATCTGGTTATGGCGGCAAAGTAATCGTCACTTGACTCCCAGGTATTCTGCTTTCGTTCCATTATCTCTCTTATTATCTCATAGTCCGACTTTGAACTTCAGAACTGGCGCGTTAAAGCATCCCGCAGCATGGGCCAGTCCGGTCGGCCATTTGATCTGTGATACCACCAATACCATTCGCTGGCAGCACCTGAGAGCAAAAGATGGAAGTCTCTCATGATCTCAGCCCAGGAACATTCGTACTGGGCCTGGAGCGTCTCCACGCGAAACACAAAATCCTCTACCGTCAGCTTTTCCGACTTACAATCAAATTTCAAACCCCACTTGTCCATTTTGATGGGCATCCTCATGGAAGTGTTGGAATATATATGTGGTGAATTAAAGGCTAGTGGTGCACGTCTATTGAAGGGCATCCTAAAGTCGTTATATGGATCATGATATGGACTCGGTTGGTGCCCCCCATTCGAAGCGGGACCGTTTTCCCTACTCGGTCTGGGATTCGCGATTCCCTGATGGAATCTTGGTTGAAATGACCTCGACCGTGGATCTAGTTGGGAATGTCTTGGTGGCTCTGACTGATGTTGATGACCAGGTGTCTGGCCTATTTCAGGGTTTCCCGTCAGCGGGCGGGACCTTGCTTCCCCAGGTGGGATTACGTGGAGCGTTGTACTCATCTCCTTCATAATGCTCAGGACTTGCTTTCGTATCTCCTCTTTCAACGCCTGAGAAATTTCCCTATCTAATCCATTATTATTGGATTCCTGCTGACTTTCTCTTGCCTGGCCTATCGCGGCTCTTATTTCTGTTGCCAGCCAAGAGCCAGCCATGACCGGGCCTTCACCCACGGTGTGGTTAATTTGGGCATTGTCGCTTCTGTGTCTAGATCCTACACCTATACCCGACACGTTCGTTTCCCCTTGCAAATTATCCCCGACCAAAGTTAGATCACTGTATAGCGGTGCAGATACGGTTCCGGTAGCGGTTTCCACACCGTTGGTACTGCCGCTATGACTACCTACTCCTTCCGCACCCTCCACAAATCCTGATGCACTAACCCCACCCGGCGGTATATTGGTTTCCCCCTCTATTGTGGGCCCTGTCACATCTTCTGACCTGCTAGTGCTACCAGTAGGAACCTCCCCTTCCGGTATACTATGGGGCTGATTACCCTTCTTTGGGACGGGGCTATGTTTGACCAAGGACATTTTCGGCAAATCTTTTAGCAGTCTCTCGCGTAAAGCTTGAGTAAGTACTCGACTTTTCACGAATTCTTGAACGCTATTTATTTCTGACTCCAGTAGTTCTTCTTCTTGACGATTCATGGAATTATACTAGAAACCTCGGACTGCCCCTTCTATTATTTACTAACAAATACAACTAAACAATCTATATCTTTAGCTTTCGCCCCGAACCAAAAATAACCCTAACTCTCGGTACTTATTTTTTTTTTTTTTTTGTGACTAATTTACGATAGAGCTTATAATCTAATAATGAAGATGACGAAATTTATAACGATTAATTGAAGTTGACCCCAATTGAATAAAGTGTATGCTTACAAAACTAACGTTAAAAACTATGAGAATTATTCCTATACTACCTAAAATATTTCCTTTGTAATAAATAACTGAGCAAAAACTAATAAAAACAAAATAATTCTGAACTTTTTGTTTTTTTTTTTTTTTTTTTTTTTTACATACAACAACTGAATATCTATATTTTTTTCTTTACTATTTGTACGATTAAATTTTAAAAAAAATAGTAATGAAGCTAACGAAATTTATAACGAACTAATTGAAAATTGAGACTTATCAAAACTAACAAAACTAACAATCCTTTAAAAAAAGGTATATATTGTCTAAAATACGGCCTCTGAAACCTATAACTATATATAAACAAATAATAATAAAACAAAATATTCTCACTAGTTTAGCAAAAAAAAATTTGAACCTATAAACTAAAGAATGTTTGGATACATGGATCCCTATTAAACAAAAAAAAAATGAAATTGTATCCACTAAAAAGAGTATGATTATCCTTTTTATGTTTCTTTTTCTAAAATTATTTATCAACACGCTGAATTAATTTAAAAAAACTATTAGAAGATACTATTAATGAAATTGATTTTAAAAGAACTTTTCATAAACATACGGGGGGTGTTTCTGGCGGCGGTTTACTTCGGTAACTCTTAGAATTGACGAATTGTATGGTACATAACAGCAATCCTTCGTATATGTAACTTTTCTTTCCCGAGGTGCAAACATAGTACTTTAGACAATTAACTAGAGTAAAAAAACTTTCCACCTGTTTCCGTTGCCGAAACCTGACTCTAATAGTCGCATTTGCTAAGGCTTTCTTACGAGCGATCCTTACCCAGTCATACTACTCGAATCGACCCCAGAAACAAAAACAGCTGGAACACAACACGTTTCGCCTCCGTTGCTCCCTCAGGCAAGTCCTGTCGCTATCCTTTTGGTACGCTTTAGCCTTCCGAAAGAAGACATACATGACCCCCTGAGTGAACCACGAAGGCGCTCTTTTATATTCGGCTGTGACTGCTGCCACCAACAACACCCACTCGATACGTCGCAAGTGAACAAGCATTCTCCACGCTATCTTGTTCACGGCATACGTTACGTCTGTGCGCTGCCGCCGACAACACCCACCTCCAAGTCTCTCTATTAAATGAAATTTAACAGATGGTTAGGTGATGCTGACACCATCCAGTCGTTCCGTCGCAAGTAAACAAGCATTCTTAAAAGCTATCTTGATTACGACATACGTCACGACCGGATGTCGTCGCCCCACCCGTCATCCTGTAGGAATATCTAAACAAATTAACAAATTAAAACAACACGGATGGGCGCCATTTGAAATGAGGCAAAAGGAGGTTTTTAAGGAGATAGTATACAGGAGGACGAAAGGGGGTAGAAATAAAAAAAAAGAGAAATTGAAGAAGGAAGCGGGTTGGGATAAAGTGGGATGGGGGAAGGTAGGGGTAGAATGTCCGCTACGGAGGCGATGGCATGCTTGCGATGCTCTGCTCAGCTCGTCGGATAAGGGGGGGATCTTGCCCCCGTAGCAAGACCTCGCCTATTCCAAAAAAAATAAAACTAAACATGCCAAAAAAAAAACAAAGACTTAGCCACCACTCATTGCTCACACCTCGGGAACACTGCTGCTAACGGTGCAGTGCGGCCACTTAACCCACCCAACCTGGGATTCATTCGGCCTCGAGTTCGAATCCCCCTATACTGAAATGAAGGTTTCTTGCTGCTGCTGTTACACCATACTTACATCACCACTGGGTCGAGCCCACCATACCGCACCCCCCTGAAATTGTAATCAGATAGCCATTAAGCTTCTTGGAAGCTCAAAGAAAAACATTTGATTTCATCAAAATCGACGTGATTTACAATATTTTTATTAAAAATCATAAATTTAGTATTGAAAATGAATCATCTGAAATCCTAAAGGTTACGTGAAGCGTTCCTAAAGGGAACTAGGCAATCACTGGCAAAGTTCTTTTGTTTAAATTGAATTATTCTAAGGAAAACAAAGGGACAAAAAGGAAAAATAAAGGCTGCTGTTGAGATGGTTAAAAGTGGGCGAATTCTCAAATAGAAGCAATCTGTAACCTTCTAAATCACGACCCAAGCCTGTTGGGGATTTAGGTTCCTAAATCACCGTTCAAATTACTGGGACCTTCCTTTCCCGACTGAAGGCATTCCCTAACCTCCTTTCACCTACCTACGGAGAGCTCTGCGTAAGCGTATTAGGGGTAAGCAAAAATTTGCGTCAATAACGGGCGGTTTGCAGAACCGTGGTCCGCACCAGGCAAGCGGTTACACAAGAAACTAACGGTACAATATCCCCCGCTCACTTTCTTCCACTCTATAGCAGAAAAAAAATATTTCAATAAGAAAAAAAAACTAAAATGTACAAAAAAAACTGAAAATATCACGCCGATAAACACTTAATTCTATCCTGAGGATTGAAGGTCTCCAGCTCAGACTTCTATAGCATGTGGTTTCCAACGAACCAGCTATCTTTCCGTTCGGCTGTGCTTTCGGGGATTTGACGAAGTTTTTATTTAGAAAAGATTTAAACGTTTTGTGGGGGCGAACTACCGAGTGTGTTCATATGTGGTATTGGTATGTGACGGAATATACGTACTACGTTTTTTTTCTATATATATATAAGAACAAATTTGGAATATAGTTTTTCAAAATTGCTGGTTACTTGTAATGTCCGGGACGTTCTACGGACTTTTCACTGACACCAATCCCTCTAGATTTATTTTACCATAAAGTAATAGGTAGTTATTTGATCGTTATAGGTTTTATATTCTGCACTTCTACCGGGAAACGTTTGGTGTTTTCTCCAGTATACAGCCGCATAAGTAGCTAGAACGGCGGTTACGACCTTTCGCCCTTGTCGCTGGCCGCCAAATTTCACCCCCACTATAATGGAAATCAGACCACTATATCACTGAATTTTTCTCTTGCTACTTTTTGTTATCACTCACCCTTTACGAACGTTTTTAATCGCTTATTTTACTAATAATCCACCGATGATAAAATTATTAATACATTTAATCTTTCTTTTTGCAACTCAATCAAAAAAATTAATTCAACGCCAGTACGTACGTATATGACCGCACTTTAAATTTGAAATTTAACACTCTTGTGCGATCCAACTTCTGGGCGGGATCGATTGACAATGACGTATCAAAATTTAAACCGTCTCATCTTCAAACAAAAAAATGTTGGCCATCTTTTTTTTTTCTTTTCTCAATCCACCTGTCAAGGGAATTCCCTGGTTCGATGACCTAATCTAATACATACATCCGTTCTTCATTCTATTCACCTGTATGGGTATCCCCCTACATACCTACCTAATGATTTCAAAAAGTATCAACAGTCACTACCTAATTATTCAACTAAGCTCTACGCTACTTTTTTCCTGACGGCCCAGTTTGAGGACCTATGGGCGAAAGCTCTTAAATGTCTATTTATCTCCTTCGTTACTATTCTACCTGTCCCTCTCCAAATTTCGTTTGATTTCATTCATTATCATTATCTTAGCGTCCTCTGAATACCTCTGTCCAAACGTTTAACTTCTGTCTAAAATGTATTGTTCTTCCTTCGATTAAAACAAAAACCATTCATTTTTTTGAACGTTGTCGTAGGCCTTTGTTATCCAGTTAATAAAAATAACGTAGTGAAAAAAAAACCCGGGAAAGTTTATTATCACGCTTATGTCTCATCGGGTTACGGAACCCTCGCGGCCAAACCCTTGAATCTGGTCATGGGCAACACATGGACGCTTAAAACAATCCACCCATCTACTCAAGGAATTCTTGGCCAACGGTAAGTATCCTTGTATATTTTTCCCGAAACGTCGAATGCGTCAACGGATGGTGATATGTCGATGTTTCTGGCTTTTTCTTTTCTCAAAATAAAAAGATGTCACCAACTCCATTTTACTTCTTCCCGTTCCTAGCTCTCATTACATCAAAAAGCCAGCAGCTGTTTGTGGAATTCAACGTACATGCCTGCGATTCCCTCATATTCGCAGTCTTATGACGAGGTCAAAGACCCTGTTTGGTCTCACTCGGAGAATCAAAATCTTTTGGGAGCACGGTCGCCTCAGCCCCGCCTCAACCTGCGTCCCGACCAATGGAACTTAGTCCGAATCATTTCATACTTGCTGGGTAGTATCTATCACCCTAAACAATTAATATTTAGGGTTAAGAGCACCAGAAGTCACCGTACCACGAAGGACGTACGTCGTATGTACTTATCCGTTAGCATAGTGTAGGCTTATACAAAAAATAAAAGTCAACTTTTATTTTCAGAAAACCCACACACATGCATTATATAATTGTATCCCTCTTATGTACCAGGAAATCTTAATCGGCCTTGAGTCGGCCAGATTCCAATTAGAATACCTACCAGTAACGTGTGCCAACTCGTGCACACTACCTTTGGGTATCCGCAACAAAACTCCGAACTCGGAAGTGAGCCAGCGAGCAAGGAGTACGGTGAACACAGAATCGGATGCCACATTTGGGCCCCCTTCAAGGAAACGGATTTGAACAGGCGGGACGAACCTGGGCCTTATAACGTGACTTTCATTTGTCAAGGACTAATTATTTTCATCTACCAAGTGGGGAAGAACCCATTGCATACCAGCCGGGCAAAATGAACTGAGTATGTACGTGTCTGCGTTTCGTACCCTATTTATTCACCGTGCTTTTGTTTCCGTACGGTTTGGTAAGTCTTTTATTAATAAGGTTACTGTTGTTCTTTAAGTTTTATTATTGTACCTAGTATGGTTACTTTTAATCATCTAATAATGTAGGGAATCATTTTATTGTTATAAGACTAGATTTAAGACTTTATAAACAATCAAAACTTGGCGGACGTAATGCAATAAATCTAATCCCTGAATTTCTTTAGTTTTAAATATTTTATTGATCATAATTTATCTTCTGCCGAATATTCCGATCGTTTGTTATCTGTATGGGTGGTCGTGCACTGACAGAAATTTAAGCTGGTATTTTTCTTCAGTTTATTTAAAAAAAATTTTCTTACGACCGCGTTTTTCAATTCGGATTTTCGAAACGCCTACGAGGCAGATTTCAATAGAGATTATAGATAGGAATTTCTTACTCCGTAAGGTAAAATGTCTAAGGCGTTAGAAGATCCTGGGGCTATTATCACAGATGGTAAATGGATTGCCTTGTTGTCGCGTATTAGTATTCGATATTGTTGATGTCGACGCCGGGGGTATTATCACAGGTAAAGAAGGTATTGCGTTTGCTAAATTAATATCACAGTTGATGGCAAAGAGGTTGTGTTCTCAGGTTCTTAAGCTATAGTATCACAGTTGTTGAAATAAATAGGTTTTTCTCATCTAAAAATATCACAGATCTATTTACTAATAATTATCAAGTTGTTCAGGTACTAGGTGTGTTTAGGAACTTCGTTTATACGAATATAATAGCATTGTACTTTCACTCATCCAAATAAATATCACGTAGCATAGCAAAATATACGGAGCTTTAGTTAACGCGAGTCTCTTGTAAGGAGGAACAAATTAATATTTGATGACCACCAGTTATCTGTTGCTCTCTTACTTTGAGATCGGTCGTAATCTTGACAACTGTGAATATTACGTTTGTTTCCTGACTTATTCGTAACTACTGCTTCAGATCTTTGGCATGGAAAATTCCGATTCTTTTACCTGCCAAATTTTCCAGTTCATACATACTTTTGCCAACCGGTTTAACTATTCTACACTTAATATATTTTGGACAAAGTTTTGACGCTAAACGCTTCGAGGAATCGCTGAGAACGAAATTACGTTTATAAACCTCTTGGCCTGGCACATATCTCACATTACGGGTGCGAGTGTTATAAGCTTTCTCTGTCTTTTCGTTTGCCTTTGACATGCCTTTTTTTATTTTGTCGCGAATTAAATGCAACCGTTCCTGTTTGGGAAGGGTCAATAGTTCACCATCTTCCACCGCGTTTAATTTTTGAGTTAATGCATAGCCGCTTCCGTGTGTCATCATGTTCATACCAAAAAGGGCGAAATATGGTGACACCCCGGTGGCAGAATGCACCGAGCTCCTCAACGCGCACGCAATGTCACTTAAATGGGCATCCCATTCGCGTTGATCTTCTTTTAAGTATGATCTTATAGCGGCTATTAACGTTCGGTTGACTCGCTCCAAAGCGTTGGATTGCGGCGCATAGTTCGCTGTCCTAAAGTGGCGTACCCCATATTTTTCCAAGAAACTCTGGAACTCTTTAGATAAGAATTGCTTACCATTGTCGGAATGCAGAATCTGAGGCACTCCATAAGAATTGAAAATTTCATTTTTGAGAAAAGCTATTACACTATTTGAATTTGCGGCACGTAATGGTTTAAAAAAAACAAATTTAGAAAAGTGGTCTAAGACAACAAAGACAAAGGTGTTTCCGTTTTTGGACCTCGGGTAGGGGCCAATGAAATCAACATAGATTTTCTGAAATGGACGTTCAGAAATGAAACTGTTACAGATCGGTGGACGTTGGACTTGACTCGATGACTTGGACTGTTTACAGATATCACAACTAAGGACATAATTTCTAATTTGGACGGTCATATTTGGCCAATAGAAGTGCTGACGAATGCGATACATAGTTCTGGCCACTCCACCGTGAGCGGCCTGAGGCGGATTGTGGGCCTTAGCAATTAAACTTTCGGTTAACCCGGAGGGTATCCACAGCCGCCAAGTATTTTCTAACAAGGTATCGTCGCTGTTTAAGGGAAGGGCACGTTTGTATACAAACGAATCCTCAATTTTTAAGTCTGGGAATTTTTCTTTGTGCTCTTGAATAGTACTTATCAAATCTTTGTACTCGTCGGAGTGGAACTCTCCGGATTCGAGATCTATCAGTGGTGCTACTTCTTCCATGTCCAAGCTATCCAAGTGTGCCCGAGAAAGGGTGTCTGGCACGACATTCAGCGAACCTTTTCGGTGATCTATGTCGAAGGTATAAGACTGCAACTCTAGTGACCACCTAGCCAATCGACCACTAAGGTCCTTCATGGTCATCAGCCATTTTAGGCTAGCGTGGTCAGTTATGATGGTGAAATCCATACCCTCGACATAGGGCCTGAACTTTTTAACTGCCATCACCGCTGCCATACACTCCTTCTCGGTCACACTATAGTTTCGCTGGCACGAATTCAGTTTTTGGGAGAAGTAGGATATTGGGTTCTCTTCCTCCGCCTCGCCCCTCTGAAATAGCACCGCGCCGATTCCAGAGTCGGACGCATCACACTGCACGTAAAACCGTTTCGAAAAATCTGGGTGTGTAAGCACCGGAGCTGTCGTCAAAGCCTTTTTCAGATTTTCGAACGCGGTTATCGCTTTTTCAGTTATTGTAAATTTTGCATTTTTATTCTTTAGCGTGTCCGTCAAGGGAGCAGTTAAACTTGAAAAGTCCTTAATGAACCGTCTATACCAGCCTGCTAGCCCTAGTAACCTCCTAACCTGTCTTGGGTTTTTCGGTATCGGAAAGTCGACTACCGCTTCTACCTTAGCCGGATCAGTCTTCAATTTCCCACCACCAACGATGAAACCCAAATACTTTAGCTCTTTAAAGCAGAATTTGGATTTCTTAACGTTGATGGTGAGATTTGCTTTCCTTAGGCAGTCGGCCACCTCACCCAGCAGACTGATATGGGTCTCGAAGTCCGGCGCTATTATGAGCAGATCATCTAAATACACGAAAACGCGATCTCGGAGTCGTGCAGGGATTACCTTGTCCATTAAACGACATAACCTTTGAGCTGCGTTACACAACCCGAAGGGCATGACTGTGAACTGGTACAAGGGTCTCCCCGGTACCGCAAACGCAGTTTTCTCCCTACTCTCCTTCTCCAGCGGTATTTGCCAGAATGCTTCCTTAAGATCCACGCTACTAATAAAGTAGGTATCGGGAAGACGACTGATAAGCCCTTCGATATGGGGAAGCGGATTGGCGTCCTTCTTACTCACCGAGTTGACCCTACGTGAATCCAGGCAAAACCTATACTTTGTAGTATTGTTTGGACCCGGCTTTTTAATAAGGACAACTGGCGAGCACCAAGGACTCTCGCTCTCCTCAATAACGCCGAGCTTAAGCATTCTGTCTATCTCTTGGTACAAAATGGCTTGTACCGCGGGAGAAACAGGGTAGTGCCTCTGCTTAACCGGTACCGCGTCTCCGGTATCGATGACGTGCTCCATGAGCGCGGTCTTACCGAGACCGTGCCGGTCGAAATCGAGGAATTTCTGCTTAACTGCTTCCAATCGGGACCGCTGTTCGAAGGAAAGGTCGTGTGAGTTCACCAGATCCGCTTCTTCCTCCAGAACCGACACGGCACTCACCACATTTGGAGCAATTTGGAACGCCTTCCAAAAATCCACTCCTAAGTACACTTCTTGTTCGAGATTGGGTACCAGATAAAAAGTTAAAGTTTTCTCACAATTTTTGTATTTTATGGTTAAATTAATTTTCCCTATAATTGCTTGATTTTTACCGTCCGCTGTCTTAACCCCGGACTTATAAGGCTGAAATTGAGTTCCGGACTCGGTCAGGAACTTTAAACAATCTTTTCCCAGAATACTTACACTGGCCCCACTATCTAATAACCCATAAATATCTTTGTTGGCAATATTAACTTTAACGTAAGGTCTGGGGTCAGTGTTAGTATCTACCACGGTCGAAGCAATGTTCATCCGCGTTTGTTTCCTTTTCTGGTACCTCAATCTTGCTTTCTTTATCCTGTTAGATGCTACACTTCCTTTTCCCTCAAATATCTTTTTTCTAGCTAAATAATAATTTCTTAGTCTCATATGTAAGGGTTTTATTTCGTATCTATTTTGGTTTATAACTTCATCTATTTCATCTTTTTTTTCTCTCGCTAGTATCCGTAATCCTTTCTCATCGGACCCAGCTGGTATCTTTTCACTTCTTACTGTTCTGATTGGGGGGTTTGTGTTGAACGCGACTCCCCCAAAGTCGTCGCGTTCCGGCTCCGGTTTTCCGGGTTGCAGCGTGAACATTTCGGTGTAATGACACCTTCCTGTCCACACCGGTAACAAAAAATGTTTCTTTTCGTAGACGGACAGTCCATAAAAGTGTGCCCTTGCACCCTGCAGTTCCAACAGTTACTCACCCTACTTTCATTTTGGCCCGTGGAGGTCTTTGCACGCGCTCCTACGTGTTGGAAAGCTTCTAATTGCTCGTCGCGAGGCGCTCTCATCTCCATCTCTTGTTCGAACTCCAACTCGTGTGCCGCAAATCGAGCTGGCGCTCTGTTTTGTTTCGGGCCATCACGTTCCTTTTTCGGGAACGCATATTCTGCCTCCTTGCATGCCATTCTCAGCTGGTCCATGGAGTATATGGCTTGAGGGTACACCAACCGCTCCAAACGCTCGTTCAGGTTCCTCTTCAAAATCCGCACGAGCTCCACTTCCGGAATCTGTATCCTGAGCTGAGATCGTAATCTGGTTATGGCGGCAAAGTAATCGTCACTTGACTCCCAGGTATTCTGCTTTCGTTCCATTATCTCTCTTATTATCTCATAGTCCGACTTTGAACTTCGGAACTGGCGCGTTAAAGCATCCCGCAGCATGGGCCAGTCCGGTCGGCCATTTGATCTGTGATACCACCAATACCATTCGCTGGCAGCACCTGAGAGCAAAAGATGGAAGTCTCTCATGATCTCAGCCCAGGAACATTCGTACTGGGCCTGGAGCGTCTCCACGCGAAACACAAAATCCTCTACCGTCAGCTTTTCCGACTTACAATCAAATTTCAAACCCCACTTGTCCATTTTGATGGGCATCCTCATGGAAGTGTTGGAATATATATGTGGTGAATTAAAGGCTAGTGGTGCACGTCTATTGAAGGGCATCCTAAAGTCGTTATATGGATCATGATATGGACTCGGTTGGTGCCCCCCATTCGAAGCGGGACCGTTTTCCCTACTCGGTCTGGGATTCGCGATTCCCTGATGGAATCTTGGTTGAAATGACCTCGACCGTGGATCTAGTTGGGAATGTCTTGGTGGCTCTGACTGATGTTGATGACCAGGTGTCTGGCCTATTTCAGGGTTTCCCGTCAGCGGGCGGGACCTTGCTTCCCCAGGTGGGATTACGTGGAGCGTTGTACTCATCTCCTTCATAATGCTCAGGACTTGCTTTCGTATCTCCTCTTTCAACGCCTGAGAAATTTCCCTATCTAATCCATTATTATTGGATTCCTGCTGACTTTCTCTTGCCTGGCCTATCGCGGCTCTTATTTCTGTTGCCAGCCAAGAGCCAGCCATGACCGGGCCTTCACCCACGGTGTGGTTAATTTGGGCATTGTCGCTTCTGTGTCTAGATCCTACACCTATACCCGACACGTTCGTTTCCCCTTGCAAATTATCCCCGACCAAAGTTAGATCACTGTATAGCGGTGCAGATACGGTTCCGGTAGCGGTTTCCACACCGTTGGTACTGCCGCTATGACTACCTACTCCTTCCGCACCCTCCACAAATCCTGATGCACTAACCCCACCCGGCGGTATATTGGTTTCCCCCTCTATTGTGGGCCCTGTCACATCTTCTGACCTGCTAGTGCTACCAGTAGGAACCTCCCCTTCCGGTATACTATGGGGCTGATTACCCTTCTTTGGGACGGGGCTATGTTTGACCAAGGACATTTTCGGCAAATCTTTTAGCAGTCTCTCGCGTAAAGCTTGAGTAAGTACTCGACTTTTCACGAATTCTTGAACGCTATTTATTTCTGACTCCAGTAGTTCTTCTTCTTGACGATTCATGGAATTATACTAGAAACCTCGGACTGCCCCTTCTATTATTTACTAACAAATACAACTAAACAATCTATATCTTTAGCTTTCGCCCCGAACCAAAAATAACCCTAACTCTCGGTACTTATTTTTTTTTTTTTTTTGTGACTAATTTACGATAGAGCTTATAATCTAATAATGAAGATGACGAAATTTATAACGATTAATTGAAGTTGACCCCAATTGAATAAAGTGTATGCTTACAAAACTAACGTTAAAAACTATGAGAATTATTCCTATACTACCTAAAATATTTCCTTTGTAATAAATAACTGAGCAAAAACTAATAAAAACAAAATAATTCTGAACTTTTTGTTTTTTTTTTTTTTTTTTTTTTTACATACAACAACTGAATATCTATATTTTTTTCTTTACTATTTGTACGATTAAATTTTAAAAAAAATAGTAATGAAGCTAACGAAATTTATAACGAACTAATTGAAAATTGAGACTTATCAAAACTAACAAAACTAACAATCCTTTAAAAAAAGGTATATATTGTCTAAAATACGGCCTCTGAAACCTATAACTATATATAAACAAATAATAATAAAACAAAATATTCTCACTAGTTTAGCAAAAAAAAATTTGAACCTATAAACTAAAGAATGTTTGGATACATGGATCCCTATTAAACAAAAAAAAAATGAAATTGTATCCACTAAAAAGAGTATGATTATCCTTTTTATGTTTCTTTTTCTAAAATTATTTATCAACACGCTGAATTAATTTAAAAAAACTATTAGAAGATACTATTAATGAAATTGATTTTAAAAGAACTTTTCATAAACATACGGGGGGTGTTTCTGGCGGCGGTTTACTTCGGTAACTCTTAGAATTGACGAATTGTATGGTACATAACAGCAATCCTTCGTATATGTAACTTTTCTTTCCCGAGGTGCAAACATAGTACTTTAGACAATTAACTAGAGTAAAAAAACTTTCCACCTGTTTCCGTTGCCGAAACCTGACTCTAATAGTCGCATTTGCTAAGGCTTTCTTACGAGCGATCCTTACCCAGTCATACTACTCGAATCGACCCCAGAAACAAAAACAGCTGGAACACAACACGTTTCGCCTCCGTTGCTCCCTCAGGCAAGTCCTGTCGCTATCCTTTTGGTACGCTTTAGCCTTCCGAAAGAAGACATACATGACCCCCTGAGTGAACCACGAAGGCGCTCTTTTATATTCGGCTGTGACTGCTGCCACCAACAACACCCACTCGATACGTCGCAAGTGAACAAGCATTCTCCACGCTATCTTGTTCACGGCATACGTTACGTCTGTGCGCTGCCGCCGACAACACCCACCTCCAAGTCTCTCTATTAAATGAAATTTAACAGATGGTTAGGTGATGCTGACACCATCCAGTCGTTCCGTCGCAAGTAAACAAGCATTCTTAAAAGCTATCTTGATTACGACATACGTCACGACCGGATGTCGTCGCCCCACCCGTCATCCTGTAGGAATATCTAAACAAATTAACAAATTAAAACAACACGGATGGGCGCCATTTGAAATGAGGCAAAAGGAGGTTTTTAAGGAGATAGTATACAGGAGGACGAAAGGGGGTAGAAATAAAAAAAAGAGAAATTGAAGAAGGAAGCGGGTTGGGATAAAGTGGGATGGGGGAAGGTAGGGGTAGAATGTCCGCTACGGAGGCGATGGCATGCTTGCGATGCTCTGCTCAGCTCGTCGGATAAGGGGGGGATCTTGCCCCCGTAGCAAGACCTCGCCTATTCCAAAAAAAATAAAACTAAACATGCCAAAAAAAAAACAAAGACTTAGCCACCACTCATTGCTCACACCTCGGGAACACTGCTGCTAACGGTGCAGTGCGGCCACTTAACCCACCCAACCTGGGATTCATTCGGCCTCGAGTTCGAATCCCCCTATACTGAAATGAAGGTTTCTTGCTGCTGCTGTTACACCATACTTACATCACCACTGGGTCGAGCCCACCATACCGCACCCCCCTGAAATTGTAATCAGATAGCCATTAAGCTTCTTGGAAGCTCAAAGAAAAACATTTGATTTCATCAAAATCGACGTGATTTACAATATTTTTATTAAAAATCATAAATTTAGTATTGAAAATGAATCATCTGAAATCCTAAAGGTTACGTGAAGCGTTCCTAAAGGGAACTAGGCAATCACTGGCAAAGTTCTTTTGTTTAAATTGAATTATTCTAAGGAAAACAAAGGGACAAAAAGGAAAAATAAAGGCTGCTGTTGAGATGGTTAAAAGTGGGCGAATTCTCAAATAGAAGCAATCTGTAACCTTCTAAATCACGACCCAAGCCTGTTGGGGATTTAGGTTCCTAAATCACCGTTCAAATTACTGGGACCTTCCTTTCCCGACTGAAGGCATTCCCTAACCTCCTTTCACCTACCTACGGAGAGCTCTGCGTAAGCGTATTAGGGGTAAGCAAAAATTTGCGTCAATAACGGGCGGTTTGCAGAACCGTGGTCCGCACCAGGCAAGCGGTTACACAAGAAACTAACGGTACAATATCCCCCGCTCACTTTCTTCCACTCTATAGCAGAAAAAAAATATTTCAATAAGAAAAAAAAACTAAAATGTACAAAAAAAACTGAAAATATCACGCCGATAAACACTTAATTCTATCCTGAGGATTGAAGGTCTCCAGCTCAGACTTCTATAGCATGTGGTTTCCAACGAACCAGCTATCTTTCCGTTCGGCTGTGCTTTCGGGGATTTGACGAAGTTTTTATTTAGAAAAGATTTAAACGTTTTGTGGGGGCGAACTACCGAGTGTGTTCATATGTGGTATTGGTATGTGACGGAATATACGTACTACGTTTTTTTTCTATATATATATAAGAACAAATTTGGAATATAGTTTTTCACAATTGCTGGTTACTTGTAATGTCCGGGACGTTCTACGGACTTTTCACTGACACCAATCCCTCTAGATTTATTTTACCATAAAGTAATAGGTAGTTATTTGATCGTTATAGGTTTTATATTCTGCACTTCTACCGGGAAACGTTTGGTGTTTTCTCCAGTATACAGCCGCATAAGTAGCTAGAACGGCGGTTACGACCTTTCGCCCTTGTCGCTGGCCGCCAAATTTCACCCCCACTATAATGGAAATCAGACCACTATATCACTGAATTTTTCTCTTGCTACTTTTTGTTATCACTCACCCTTTACGAACGTTTTTAATCGCTTATTTTACTAATAATCCACCGATGATAAAATTATTAATACATTTAATCTTTCTTTTTGCAACTCAATCAAAAAAATTAATTCAACGCCAGTACGTACGTATATGACCGCACTTTAAATTTGAAATTTAACACTCTTGTGCGATCCAACTTCTGGGCGGGATCGATTGACAATGACGTATCAAAATTTAAACCGTCTCATCTTCAAACAAAAAAATGTTGGCCATCTTTTTTTTTTCTTTTCTCAATCCACCTGTCAAGGGAATTCCCTGGTTCGATGACCTAATCTAATACATACATCCGTTCTTCATTCTATTCACCTGTATGGGTATCCCCCTACATACCTACCTAATGATTTCAAAAAGTATCAACAGTCACTACCTAATTATTCAACTAAGCTCTACGCTACTTTTTTCCTGACGGCCCAGTTTGAGGACCTATGGGCGAAAGCTCTTAAATGTCTATTTATCTCCTTCGTTACTATTCTACCTGTCCCTCTCCAAATTTCGTTTGATTTCATTCATTATCATTATCTTAGCGTCCTCTGAATACCTCTGTCCAAACGTTTAACTTCTGTCTAAAATGTATTGTTCTTCCTTCGATTAAAACAAAAACCATTCATTTTTTTGAACGTTGTCGTAGGCCTTTGTTATCCAGTTAATAAAAATAACGTAGTGAAAAAAAAACCCGGGAAAGTTTATTATCACGCTTATGTCTCATCGGGTTACGGAACCCTCGCGGCCGAACCCTTGAATCTGGTCATGGGCAACACATGGACGCTTAAAACAATCCACCCATCTACTCAAGGAATTCTTGGCCAACGGTAAGTATCCTTGTATATTTTTCCCGAAACGTCGAATGCGTCAACGGATGGTGATATGTCGATGTTTCTGGCTTTTTCTTTTCTCAAAATAAAAAGATGTCACCAACTCCATTTTACTTCTTCCCGTTCCTAGCTCTCATTACATCAAAAAGCCAGCAGCTGTTTGTGGAATTCAACGTACATGCCTGCGATTCCCTCATATTCGCAGTCTTATGACGAGGTCAAAGACCCTGTTTGGTCTCACTCGGAGAATCAAAATCTTTTGGGATCACGGTCGCCTCAGCCCCGCCTCAACCTGCGTCCCGACCAATGGAACTTAGTCCGAATCATTTCATACTTGCTGGGTAGTATCTATCACCCTAAACAATTAATATTTAGGGTTAAGAGCACCAGAAGTCACCGTACCACGAAGGACGTACGTCGTATGTACTTATCCGTTAGCATAGTGTAGGCTTATACAAAAAATAAAAGTCAACTTTTATTTTCAGAAAACCCACACGCATGCATTATATAATTGTATCCCTCTTATGTACCAGGAAATCTTAATCGGCCTTGAGTCGGCCAGATTCCAATTAGAATACCTACCAGTAACGTGTGCCAACTCGTGCACACTACCTTTGGGTATCCGCAACATTTTCTTCAAAATTTTTATATGAATTCACTATCCAGTGTTTATAGAGATCAGTGACTGGATAGCGTATTCATACAAAAATGGTGGCTCCATTTGAACAATATATATATATATATATATATATATATATATATATATATTATGCGCCTGACCATTCTTTGTATAACAGTATACATGTAAAACATATAAAATACCAAAAATTACGTCAAAAATTCTGAATATAAAGATATGAATTAAAGATACTGAATATAAAGACATGAATCCTTCGTACGTTTCACACTCCAAAAGCAAGGAATGTGAAAAAACAAAAACTATGTTTCATATTTTATTCTTCTTGGAGATACACCGAATACTAAAATATGAGTAGAGAGAGTAGAGAGTAGATTATTAACCACAAATAATATTTATTTTGTGTCAGACAAACGTCAAATTATGCGGCTGACCACGTATTATAATCTTCAATTGGAACCACAGAAACTGTTATACATTGTAGGTAATAACACTGATCTCTCACTGATCTCTATAATACACTGGATAGCGTATTCATACAATAATGATGGCTCCATTTGAACAATTGTTATATTATGCGCCTAACCATTTTTTGTATAATAGTATACCTGTATAACATTTAAAAAACCGAAAATGACAGCGTCAATATCAAAGAAACTGAATAAATTCAGTATCTTTGGTCAATATCATGTAATTTTTGTTTCATTTCGTTTTCGCGACATCTTTGTTGTTTTTTCTTTTGCGGTAAACTTATAAATCAATTAAGAAAATATAAAATAAAATACGAAATAAAAACTATTTTTCTGTGGAATAAAAAAAGAACATAACATATTTTCATATTTTGCACGAATTTATTACAAGTGTTAATATTTTTTTTGTTAATCACTAAAAACTTACTTTTAATTTTGTTTTTCCTCGTGAGTCACAATAAACGCCTGAATCTGAGTACGAAAATGAAAAAACTTCGCAGAATACGAAAATATATATATGAGTTAACAACAAATAATATTTACAGACAAACCTCAAATTATGCGGCTGACCACGATTTTAATCTTCAATTGGAATCACAAAAACTGTTATACATTGTAGGTAATACACTATCCAGTGTATTATAGAGATCAGTGTGATCTCTATAATATACTAGATAGCGCATCCATACAAAAAAGTTGAAGCAAATTGAAGAATTGTTATACTGGCCACTCGTACACCAACTGTCAAAATAGATATAAAAAAATATACCATATATAACAAATATAACAATTTTGTGTTTTCAAGATGAGTGGATATTAAGGCCGTGTGCGAATTCGTTTAAAATTTCAATTAAATTTTATCCGAGATTAAATTTTGACATTTCTACGTACAGATTCACCTCACTAGTGTCAAAAATTAATCTTCGGATAAAATTTAACGCGATTTTAATCCAATTCACACACGGCCTAAGAACAAAAAAAAATGTTTGAGGTTATTTTTTTTGTGAAACATACAAAATAAAATAGTCAGTCAGTCTTTTCGTTTGTTTTTGTTTCTATAATTTTTTTTTTTATATTTTAAACTTGTGAAAAGTGGAAACGAGATCCAGGCACAACGCAAGTTCTTCGAAAAATTTGGGCCTGGTCTGGACGATTATCAACAACTAGATTTGCAGAACATTCTGCTTATACGAAACCTTCTCAAACGGAAAATAACGATCTTGTTGCAGCCATGGAACAAGGCAAATTCATCATTAGAATGTCAAAGGATTCCCACTCACTGTTCAAGAGACACATCCAGGATAAGAAGCTGGACACCCTCGCTCAGATTGTGACTAAGTATCTCCTAATTGATACTTACGAAGGAACAGCACGCAGCAAGGCTCGGTGCGATGGCACAGCGGGTGCAATAATAGGCGAGGCTCTTCGCCAGGACAATAAAGTACTAAGTTTTGTTGCTTTCTCTGTAATTCAATAATGACCTACTACAAGAGTGTACTCCGAGGTTGAATTTTTTTATAGAGCTTTGGAATCAAAACTTTTTATGCTCCTTTTAAAGGCATCGAGAGCAGATTCCAAAATAGTATCAACCACATTTGTGGCACTGTCCATTCAATAAAGAAACCCCAAAACCTTTTTCAGTTTTTTGAGTTTCTCATCAAATGACCTGCCTACAAGTGTACTCTGAGGTTGAATTTTTGTTATAGAGCTTCGGAATCAAAACTTTTTATGCTCCTTTTAAAGGCATCGAGAGCACATTCCAAAATAGTATCAACCACATTTGTGGCACTATCCATTCAATAAAGAAACCCCAAAACCTTTTTCAGTTTTTTGAATTACCCATCAAATGACCTGCCTACAAGTGTACTCCGAGGTTGAATTTTTGTTATAGAGCTTTGGAATCAAAACTTTGTATGCTCCTTTTAAAGGCATCAAGAGCAGATTCGAAAATGGTATCAACCACATTTGTGGCACTGTCCATTCAATAAAGAAACCCCAAAACCTTTTTCAGTTTTTTGAGTTTTTCATCAAATGACCTGCCTAAAAGTGTACTCCAAAGTTGAATTTTTGTTATAGAGCTTTGGAGTCAAAACTTTTAATGCTCCTTTTAAAGGCATCGAGAGCAGATTCCAAAATGGTATCAACCACATTTGTGGCACTCTCCATTCAATAAAGAAACCCCAAAACCTTTTTAAGTTTTTTGAGTTTCTCATCAAATGACCTGCCTACAAGTGTACTCCGAGGTTGAATTTTTTTTATAGAGCTTTGGAATCAAAACATTTAATGCTCCTTTTAAAGGCATCGAGAGCAGATTCCAAAATGGTATCAACCACATCTGTGGCACTCTCCATTCAATAAAGAAACCCCAAAACCTTTTTCAGTTTTTTGAATTACCCATCGAATGACCTGCCTACAAGTGTACTCCGAGGTTGAATTTTTGTTATAGAGCTTTGGAATCAAAACTTTGTATGCTCCTTTTAAAGGCATCAAGAGCAGATTCGAAAATGGTATCAACCACATTTGTGGCACTGTCCATTCAATAAAGAAACCCCAAAACCTTTTTCAGTTTTTTGAGTTTTTCATCAAATGACCTGCCTAAAAGTGTACTCCAAAGTTGAATTTTTGTTATAGAGCTTTGGAGTCAAAACTTTTAATGCTCCTTTTAAAGGCATCGAGAGCAGATTCCAAAATGGTATCAACCACATTTGTGGCACTCTCCATTCAATAAAGAAACCCCAAAACCTTTTTAAGTTTTTTGAGTTTCTCATCAAATGACCTGCCTACAAGTGTACTCCGAGGTTGAATTTTTTTTATAGAGCTTTGGAATCAAAACATTTAATGCTCCTTTTAAAGGCATCGAGAGCAGATTCCAAAATGGTATCAACCACATCTGTGGCACTCTCCATTCAATAAAGAAACCCCAAAACCTTTTTCAGTTTTTTTTAGATTTTAATATTCAAAGAAAGTTTTGGGGTTTCTTTATTGAATGGGAAGTGCCATAAATGATGTTGATACCATTTTGGAATCTGCCCTCGATGCCTTTAAAAGAAGCATAAAAAGTTTTGATTCCAAAGCTCTATAACAAAAATTCAACCTCGGAGTACACTTGTAGGCAGGTCATTTGATGAGAAACTCAAAAAACTGAAAAAGGTTTTGGGGTTTCTTTATTGAATGGAGAGTGCCACAAATGTGGTTGATACCATTTTGGAATCTGCTATCGATGCCTTTAAAAGGAGCATTGAAAGTTTTGATTCCAAAGCTCTATAAAAAAAATTCAACCTGGGATAACCCTTTAGGCAGGTCATTTGATGAGAAACTCAAAAAACTTAAAAAGGTTTTGAGGTTTCTTTATTGAATGGAGAGTGCCACAAATGTGGTTGATACCATTTTGGAATCTGCTCTCGATGCCTTTAAAAGGAGCATAAAAAGTTTTGATTCCAAAGCTCTATAAAAAAATTCAACCTCGGAGTACACTTGTAGGCACATAGGTCGCTATTGAATTATATAGAAAGTAACAAAATTTAGTACTTTATTGTCCTGGCGAAGAGCCTCGCCTATTATTGTACCCGCTGTGCAATCGCACCGAGCCTTGCAGCGCGCTGTTCCTTCGTAAGTATCAATTAGGAGATACTTAGTCACAATCTGAGCGAGGATTTCCAGCTTCTTATTCTGGATGTGTCTCTTGGACAGTGGGTGGGAATCCTTTGACATTCTAATGATAAATTTTTCTTATTTCATGGCTGCAACAAGATCGTTATTCTCATTTGATTGAGTTTCGTATAAGCAGAATGTTCTGCAAATCTACTTGTTAATAATCGTCCAGACCAGGCCCAAATTTTTCGACGAACTTGCGATGTGTCTGGATCTGGTTTCCACTTTTGACAAGTTTAAAAAATATTTTTGTACCAATATCGGATACAACACAAAAAAAAAAAACAAACGAAAAGACTGACTGACTATTTTATTTTGTTGGTTTCACAAAAAAAAAAAAAATAAGAAATAACCTCAAACTACTTTTTTTTTTGTTTCACATAGATGTCAAAATTGAACACTCAGCCACCTTATGTCATATTCAATTGGAATGAAAAAAACTGTTATACTTGAATGGTATACACTATCCAGTATATTTTAGAGGATCAGTGGGTAATACACTATCCAGTGTATTATATACTACGTTTATATTCAGGACCGAGAGCTCGAGTTTGATTTGTGTCGGATTTTCGACCCAGGTTTTTCATTCACAGATTTGAGAGCTCGATATTGAGTTGAATTGAAATGGTGTCGAGATGACATTATGGTGTTTCTCAAGTTAATTCCTCAACCCAGGTTTCTTAGCACAAATTTCGACTCGACTCCGCTCCTGAAGTGCAGTCGAGTCGGTTCAAGCTCATTTCAACTCGATGCAGGTATACAAAGGGTCTAAGTGAGCTGCAAACTCGCTTAAATACCATATGGAAACGTAGTAATAGATGTTCATGCAACCGGATAGGGCAGCCATGACAACAGGTTGACACCACCTGAAGATGACAGCTCAACAGAATCAGTCCAATTATAACATTATTTTTGTATTATAGTATAACACTATGTCAAATATTCGCAAGTCCAAGGTAGACCGACCACCGTAGTAAATTATAACTAAAATCTGACGGTCGCATCTGTCATTTTCAGAACCCCAACTGGCGTTCAGACGTCCACAACAAGATGAGAGTGGGAATATGGTGGTAGATACACAGTCGGTGCAGAGGATCTGGAAACAACATTTTTCTAGACTGTTAAATAGCGAAGATGGCCAAAATTCCGCTTTAAGACAGAACAGTCCATTCAACCTGGACGATGATGGTCAAAATTTCCGTCCACCCGACCTAAATGAAGTGCAGTTAGCGATAGCCAAGCTTAAAACGTACAAGGCTGCTGGTGCGGATGGCCTGCCAGCCGAGCTATTCAAAGCAGGGGGAGATGACTTGGTAGGGAGTATACACCAGCTTATCTCCAAAATTTGGTCGGAGGAAAGTATGCCCGATGAATGGAACCTCGGTATAGTGTGCCCCATCCACATGAAAGGAGATGCTCTGACCTGTTCCAACTACAGAGATCGCTTAAAACCGTTTGTCAACGATCTGATCGGCACCTATCAGTGTGGTTTTAGGCCCGGCAAATAAACCGTCGATCAAATGTTCACACACAGATCTTGGAAAAAACCCAGGAGTTTCAAATCGATACACACCACCTCTTTATCGATTTTAAAGTCGCATATGATAGCGTAGACAGAGACGAGCTATACAGAGCCATGGCGCATCTCGGCATCCCTGCCAAACTCGTCCGCTTGTGCAGGATGACGATGGAGAAATCTCGCTGCTCCGTCAAAGTCGGCAAGAACACCACCGAACCCTTTGATGTCGAGAAAGGTTTGAGGCAAGGCGACGCGTTATCATGCAACCTGTTTAACATCGTTCTTGAAGCAATTGTACGCAACTCGCAAGTGAACAACAGAGGTACAATTTTTCAAAAGTCTGTTCAACTACTTTCTTATGCAGATGATATTGACATCATTGGGAGAACGAAGCGAGCTGTTACCGGCGCGTTTGCAAGTATTGAATCGGAGGCGGCGAAAATGGGTTTGGCTGTTAATGAGGACAAGACGAAGTATATGCTATCATCGAGAAAGGAATCTCAACATCGTCTGCTCGGGCAAAACGTCACGATGGATAGATACAACTTCGAAGTCGTCAAAGACTTTGTCTACCTGGGCTCCACTATAACATCGCAAAATGACATCAGTGCAGAGATCAAACGATGAATTGCTCTTGCCAATCGCTGTTTCTTCGGGCTAAGAAGGCATTTGAGTAATAAAGCCCTCTCTCAAAGAACCAAGGAGACCATATATAAGACCCTTATCATCCCGATCCTGCTGTATTGGGAAGAAGCATGAGCCCTGACAAAAACGGATGATAATCTACTTGGGTGCTTTGAAAGGAAGATTCCTCGGGTGATTTTCGGTCCAGTCTATATCGGTGGAGTATGGAGGAGAAGATTCAACAACGAGCTTTACGGGCTTTACAGCGATGTCGACCTGGTCAAAAAGCTTAAAATACAGCGGCTAAGATGCACTGATCTCTATAATACACTGGATAGCGTATTCATACAAAAATGGTGGCTCCATTTGAACAATTGTTATATTATGCGCCTGACCATTCTTTGTATACCTGTATACATGTATAACATATAAAATACAAAAAATTACAGCAAAAATACTGAATATAAAGATATGAATCAAAAATACTGAATATAAAGATATGAATCCTTCGTACCTTTCACCCTCCAAAACCAAAGAATGTGAAAAACAAGAACTCTGTTTCATTCATTTTATTTTTCTTGGAGACACACCGAATACTAAAATCATTGTATATAAAATCTATTGGCACCAGGAGTCACGGCACCTAGCAGTCAGTGCCTGAACTACTAGAGGGGGATAACATTTTTTTCGATTTGACATTCAATGTATTTCCCATAAGAGAAAACGAAAAAATAGTCTGGAAAACATTAATTTTACTAATTAATTTTATATGAAATTATTTCCTATGTCATGTGATTTATTTTTTTTTGTGAAATCAGGACCTCGTCATAGAGCCATACTTACTTTTAAATATAACCATAAAAGCTTTGGAACTACATTCTTTATATTTTATGCAAAAGAAATAAAACTGCATAGGGTGAGTTGTAAATCATAGTGTTTAATTAAAAATAGATGTTTAAAGTGAACAAATTACACAGGTTATTTCTACATCTACGTTTTTTAAACTTCTGGCGGTCCCAGGTACCAAGATCGAAGACTTGGGCCGCCACGGCTTTTTTTTTATGTTTTTGATTCGTCTTTACCTAAGTGCAATCCGTGACGATCGATTGGGGGTCAACCGAATCCTCGAGAATTCAGCCCTGTCATCGAAGTTTTAAGACCGTTGCGCTACCTACAATCTTAACCAGACGATAAATCTTCGCTGGACTACGTGTGCACACGGACTCTGTCATTATAAGTCCTCGACTTTCGCTGGCTGAACCAAATTGATACTCCCCCGGAGCCCTGACCACGTCCAAGAAGCTCAGTGGCGCGGGATTCACAGGGTGTTTCTCTAAACCGAGTAATTTCACCGCAGCACCCGAAATCAGCATCGTCTTTGACAACGCGTACCGCTGTGAGTTTTTGTCTGGTCAAGAAAAAGCTATATAGAAAAGGAAGAAAAGGTATTTAACTAATATTTAAAACTTATTAAATCTGGAAAAATGGGTTCACACCGAACGTAAGATTTTCACCAATTTTGGCCAAACTTTACCGGCGAAGATAAACCAAAACCGAAGAGAATAAAATCAACCATTACAACATTATACAATTTATACATTCAATATAGTAATTCAATTACCTGTTTTCTTATTTGTAACGTTTTTCTTGCTGTTACTTTTAAGTGGCGTTGAAGTTTTTTTTTATTTGTTTCTTTTTTTTTCCAATTTAAATAACAATTATCTTATAACTAAATATTTATTTTGTAAGTGAAAGGTAGTGTTTCCTACGTTTTCGTCGCGATTCCTTGTTTTTTGTTGTTTTCAGCTTTTAGTCCACCTCCAAAGAGCTCCTTGTAGGTAGAGAAAAAGACTTTCGCCGATCGAATTTTCATTTCTCAAGCGCCAAAAAGGGTGCTAATAACCTACTTCGTTGGAAACATCTCCGTCTCACGTTTTTTTTTTGTTGCACCTTGCTCTTTTCTTTTAGATTTCCATTGTTGTTTCTTATTTTTTTTTGTATAAAACTACATAATTAAAAATCATAAAATTAATATCTTTCTGGTTAATATTTGTTATTCATCTTTTGAATTGTTAAATTTACCTTTTTTTACTTTATGGTCATTCAAAATAAAACTTCGTCAAACGCCTTTGGATGAAATTTCTGTTTTTCTTGTTCCGTGTTGAACGAAATATGTTGTTTTGAAGATCCAATTTTCAGGTGTGCCGATGGTAACTGGACAATTTCGGTGAAGATGGAGTGACCGGAACGTGGTTATCGATCATTTAGGGGAAATCCTAATTTCGCCACGGATTTCTTGGTTGGGAGGGTTGGCATTACTGCGTCAACACCGGCAGTACCCTTGAAGTGGTGATTGTTCTCTATGGCCTTATTTATTTCCCTCTATGGCCTGATTTGTGTTTTGTTGCAGGTGAGGTTAAGTTTCGGGGGCAAGATCCCCCCCATTCCGGCGAGCTGAGCCGTGCTTCGCTAGCAGGCCGCGTTCCCGAGCTAGACACTCCAATCCGTTTTCTTTTCGGTCCGTTTCCTTTCCCAATCCTAGTTCCTACCTAATGCCCATCTACACTTTCCGCTCACATCCTCTTGCCTCGCAACAAAATGGCGCCCAACGTCTTAGCTTTTTAGCCAAGATCTTTTTGTATTTTTCGTTTTTGTGACAGTCAAACCAAACTTGCTGTGGATTTTCAAAACTCGTAAGTCTGCGTCAGGAAAGTCATAGACATACCTAGACGTATCGCGACGAGGTTTTTGAAAATTCACAGTGACCGCGGTTAATGTGTGTTTCGATTTCTTTTGCCAAAGTTGTGGTGAATTTTTAGGATTCGTAAGTCTTCGCTAGGAAGGTCTATGACGTGCTTAGTGAATTGCGACGAATTCCTGAAAGTTCACCGCAACGGCGGTTAAGAAGCGTAACTCTTTCCTTTCTTCTTTCTTTTCAGCTGGAATTGTTGCAAATTTTCGGATTCGTAAGTCTTTACCAAGAAAGTCGAAGACATACTTAGGTAAATCGCGACGAATTCCGGGAATTTGCAACGACAACAGTTCCTTTTCTTATGTCTTGTTTTACCTACATCCTTATTCCAAATTTTTACTTTTCTTTCCCAATTTTCATTTTCTATTCTATTTTGTCAAATGTTATTACCTTTCGATTTGGACGCAGTGACCGTGATTGACGAGTCGTCGATCATCGATGCACCGTCCAACTCATTTTCCGAGTTTTTTTTTCTCGTTTATGTGTTTCGTTTACCTCACCGTTTCATGTCTTTTAGCTAAGTCCATCGGGACCGTCTAAAACCGCGGGAAAGGTGAGGAAAACTACTTCTTGTCTTTTCGTTAATTTTCCTACTTCCTTTTCTACCTCACCACTTCAAGGGATTTACTTTTGTCCGTCTGTTGTCTTATCTTACAAAGATGCCACTAGTAAGGTCACACCATACCGTTACGAATCCGCCGAAGACGCTACCTGAAGCACCCCGTACGCTAATGAAAAACAAACCAAAAAAAATCAATCACAGTTAGAAAGTACGACTTTGAAAAAGACAACCTTTTTTTTTTCTTCCAAAACTTAGTTTTTTTTTATCAATAAAATACCTAGTAAAGATTTTTTTTGTTTATTACATTTTTATTTTCCTTATTTCGTTCTTTTTTTTTTTGTTTATTACAAATTTTTTTCTAAATTTAGTACATTTTTTTGTTCATTACAAAATTACAAATTTTTCTAAATTTAGTCCATTATCATAATCTTAAATTACACTTAGTCTATTAATTAAATATCGAATATAATCGTTTTCGTAACCGAAAACTTTCCCATATTCCCTTACTTGCTAAGTGAAATTAACCTGTTGTTTTTGTCGTTTTCTTTAAGCTCAAGTTTTCCTAGGGAAAAGACGATTTCTTAAGAAAACTCACCCTCTAGTTTCTTTATATTTTTGTTTTTTTTTTAACCATTTTTGGTAGAAGTTTTTATCTAAAACTTCTTTTCTTTTTTTTTTGGTATATTTTTTTTGTAATCGTTTTATTTTTGAAATTTAAAAAAAATGGATTCGACTAATAAAGACGAAGATGATCGCATTAACCGGATCATTAGGGAATCGGTTATCGACGATAACGTCAGAGTGACTAGGTCAGTAAGTCAGCATTTAGACGGAAGTGAGAGACGACGCGTCATGCATTCTCCTCTCACGTTTGAAAGGCCATACCGATCCGTATCGAATTTACCCGCTAGTTCAAATATTCCAGCCGGGTCATTAGATACAATTTCTCCTCCATCCTTCAGCGACTTAAGTGGTTTAGGGGCTGAAGCATTACCCTCCCATCGATCAAGTTTCGACAATAATAATGAAACCGTTATTCCAAATGCGGGTAGGTTACCCAGGTCCAGGCCAACTAGTTCAAATTTGTTGAACGGGGCTGGCTCTAGGGAAATTTTAGAGAGCTTAACTCAGAGACCTCCGACAATTAAAAGAACGGAAAAGAGAAGCGTTCCAGAAGACCTAAAGGCCTATATTAATTTAGCCGTTGTTGATGCTATTACTTCTTACAAAGAGTCTGTTCAGACAGAAGTTACAAAGACTCTGAAAGACGAAATCCAGCATCAGCTTGGAAGTTTTCTTAGAGAATTGAATCTGGAACGACCCTCTCCACCAAATCCTGATACCAGGTCTCGACCTTCGGCATCTTCTTACAATTTCCCACCACCATTGAATCAGCCACCTCCACAGCTTCCTCAGTCAGATACCTCCAGAAGTGCTTTCGTGCCTCCTGCACAGCAGCGAAGAAGACCGCAAGAACCGTCGAGGCGAAGCCAAGATAGGTTACTTCAACCTGATGGTGTTCAAGAAGATGGCTATGGACATCAGAGAAATCCTTACTACTCGCAGGCTAATTATAACCCCCAGATGCCTTTTCCACCCCACTGGATGACTTCGGGATACAAAGCTCCCATAAAAATCAACAAGTGGGGGTTGAAATTTGAAGGTCAACCGGATAAAATGACGGTTGAAGATTTTGTCTTCCGTTTAGAAACTCTGCAGAGCCAGTATGGGTGTCCGTGGGCAGAAATTCTGCGAAACTTTCATCTGTTGTTAGGAGGGAACGCCCATGACTGGTTCTGGCAGTTTCAAAGAAATAACTACCGGCCCGACTGGCCGATGTTGAAAGATAATCTTCTTCGCCAATTTAAAAACCACCGCTCCGATTATGATATCATGCGTGATATCATGGATCGTAAGCAAGGTTTTGCTGAAAATATTGACGATTATTTAGCGTCAGTAAACAAAATAAAATCTCAACTACGTATACCAATTCCAGAAGTGGAATTGGTAAGAATTGTCAAGAAAAATCTGAGCGATAGAGTAGTGAAGTTAGTTTATCCGATGCCTATCTATTCAATGGATCAACTGAGGAATGCCTGTAAAGATGTTGAGTCCGCATTCCCCAAGAAAGATCGAGACTTCCCGAAAGCAACAAAGCCGATAGGAAAATATATGGCCAACGAGCTGGAATACGAAGACCAGTATCAGTACCAACCTACGGAGGAACAATTGGCTGCCTACCAGTTCGGAGGTGCACGGCCAAAAATGCCCCCGCGGAAATACGCTGATGCCCCCAGTTTAGTATGCTGGAATTGCAAAGCGCAAGGTCACACCTATTTTGAGTGCGAATCCGAAACTTTAAACTTGTTTTGCTACAAGTGCGGATTAGAGGGAGTGAAGACTCCGCACTGTAAGCGATGTAACCCGGGAAACCGATCGTTGAACGCGAAGGTCTCGGGGGATTCGCGTTCGGCACCAAATTAGAACCCCCGTTTATTCAAAAATCCCCAGTTATAAATGTTAAAACCAAAGCAGAAGAAAATCCTCTCATAGTAGAGGACAATACAAAAATTACAATTTTAAAACGCGAGAATCGAAATTCCAATACAGAAAGTTCTATAAAGCCAAATTTATTCTTTATAAAGCCTTTACACGTTAGGATTGAGGAGTACTATCGTACAAGAGATAGGATTTTTAATAATAAATTTCATTCACCATCCAAAAAAGTTCTTAAAGCTAGAAAAAGATTTAAAATTAGGAAAGATTTAAAGAAACGTATTGCTTCCACTGTTATAAATTTGTCTTCAGACCCAAGGCCTTATGCACGAATAAAACTAGAAAATAAGGAAGTCTTAGGATTGCTAGATAGTGGCGCGAGTGTCAGCATCCTAGGGAAAAATTGTTTGAAACTGGTCGAAGAACTCAAACTTCCCATTATATCGTTTCACTCAGGCGTTAAAACGGCCGACGGGAAGAGTCAATCGATTATAGGCAAAGTACTGGTGAAAGTTAAATACAAAAACAAGGAAGACATGATTATTTTCTACCTTGTTCCGAACTTAGACCAAGAAATCTACCTCGGAGTAGATTTTTGGAAATCGTTTCAACTAGCTCCGAATATAATAAGTTCGATCACGTTAACTGATGAAGCAGATCTCTTGAACGCTCATCAGTTAAGCCATGATCAGCAGGCCAGACTGGATGCAGTCAGGCAGAAATTTCTGTGTTTCGACCGGGATGGTCTCGGAAAGACGACGTTAATGGAGCACGTCATCGATACCGGAGATGCGCTCCCTGTGAAACAGCGTCACTACCCTGTCTCACCAGCGGTACAAGCCATTTTGTATGAAGAGTTAGATCGGATGTTGGGCCTCGGCGTTATCGAGGAGAGTGAAAGCCCGTGGTGTTCGCCAGTGGTTCTCTTACGAAAACCAGGCAAGAACCGTCTTTGTCTGGATTCTCGTAAGGTGAACTCACTGACGAAGAAAAACGCTAACCCTCTCCCCCATATCGAGGGGCTCATCAGCCGACTACCGGATACATACTACATTAGTAGTATTGATCTTAAAGAAGCATTCTGGCAAATACCGCTGGAGAAACAGAGTAGGGAAAAGACTGCCTTTGCGGTACCGGGGAGACCCTTGTACCAATTCACTGTTATGCCCTTTGGGTTGTGTAATGCTGCCCAAAGGCTGTGCCAGTTGATGGACAAGGTAATCCCTGCACGACTTAGGGATCGTGTCTTTGTATATCTTGATGATTTGCTTATCATGGCGCCGGATTTCGAGACGCATATCACCTTGTTAAACGAAGTAGCCGACTGTTTGCGCAGGGCTAACCTCACCATCAACATGAAGAAATCCAAGTTTTGCTTCAAAGAGTTGAAGTACTTGGGCTTCATAGTTGGTGGCGGTAAGCTTAAAACCGATCCTGCCAAGGTGGAAGCTATTGTTGACTTCCCAGTCCCCAAAACCCCGAGGCAGGTTCGGCGGTTGCTTGGCTTAGCAGGGTGGTATCGGAAATTCATTAAAGATTTTTCGAGTCTGACTGCACCCCTGACGGACTTGTTGAAGAAAAGCAACACCAAGTTTAAAATGACGGAAGAGGCACTGAGAGCGTTCGAGAGTCTGAAAGAAACATTAACTACGGCCCCGGTTCTGTCTCATCCCGACTTTTCGAAAAGCTTCTTCATCCAGTGCGACGCTTCGGATGCGGGAATCGGCGCCGTACTATTTCAAAAAAATGCGGAGGATGAAGAAGTCCCTATAGCCTTCTTCTCCCAAAAATTTAATAAAAGCCAGAGAAACTACAGTGTAACCGAGAAGGAGTGCATGGCAGCGGTGATGGCGGTGCAAAAGTTCAGGCCGTATGTCGAGGGCATGGACTTCACTGTCATAACAGACCACTCCAGCCTCCGCTGGCTAATGAGTATGAAAGACCTCAGCGGTAAATTAGCTAAATGGAGCTTGCTGTTACAGTCGTATGCCTTCGACATACAGCACCGAAAAGGAAGCCAAAATGTAGTTCCAGACACTCTTTCTCGGGTACACGTAGATTCTCTGGACTTAGAAGAAGTAGCGCCCCTAATAGACTTAAAATCGATTGAATTTCAGTCCGACGAATATCTTAGCCTTATCGAAACGATTAAAGATCATACCGATGAACTTCCGGACCTTAAAGTTGTAGATGGGTTCGTATATAAACGCGCATTTAGAAAAGTAGGAGAAGAAGCAATGCTAGAGCATTCATGGCTTCTTTGGGTTCCTTCTGGTTTAACAGAACAAATTATAAACAAAGCTCATAACCCTCCGAAAGCAGCTCATGGTGGCATAGCAAAAACCCTATTCCGAATCCGTCAACATTTTCAATGGCCAAACATGACTGTTCAAGTACGCGAATACGTGTCTAACTGTTCCATTTGTAAGGAATGTAAGGCGTCAAGCCAAGTGTCTCGTCCCCCTATTGTTAACTCGTATTGTTCTGATCGTCCGTTCGAAAAAGTTTATATAGATTTTTTGGGTCCTTACCCCAGATCAAAAGCAGGTAATGCTTATGTGTTCGTAGTCTTAGATCATATGTCCAAGTTCGTTTTTCTAAAAGCTTTGAAAAACGCAAACACTTTAAGTGTTATAAAATTTTTACAGCAAGAAGTTTTCAATATGTTCGGTGTTCCGCGCATCATCCATTCGGATAATGGAAAACAGTTTCTTGCAAAAGAATTTCAACTTCTTCTGCAAAAATACGGAATAAGACATTTGAGAACGGCTAACTATGCACCCCAATCGAATGCGTCGGAACGGGTTAACCGCACGTTGTTGGCGGCAATACGGTCTTATCTCAAAACGGATCAACGCGATTGGGATTATCACCTCAACGATATCGCTTGTGCGTTGAGGAGTGCAGTTCATAGCTCTACTGGAGTATCTCCTTACTTTGCGTTGTTCGGTACGAACATGATAATGCACGGTAGTAGTTATGAACTGGCACAAAAATTAAACGCGATAGAAGACAACGAGTTGTTAATCCTTCCACGACAAAACCGATTGGAGTGCATACGGAAACGAATACGAGAAAACATTTTAAAATCGAATGAAAGATCGGCACAAAATTACAATACACGCACTCGAAAGATTAGGTACCTTCCAGGACAGGAGGTGTTCCGAAGAAATTTTATTTTGAGTGATGCCTCTAAAAACTTGTCAGCGAAGTTATGTCCCAAGTACGTAAAGTGTCGTATAGTAAAAGCAATAGGTAATCAACTATACGAACTTGAAAACCTCAATGGAAAGAAAATTGGTATATTCCATGCTAAAGACTTGAAGCAATAAGCGAAATAAATGTACACTAAAAGAAAAAAAAAAAACCATCAAGTATTGTCCATAACCAGCCGAGGCATTGTCAACCAACTCAAGCAATTATTTCACATATTCTATTTTATAAATAGTTGGCTTGTGGTTACTTCGTACCACAAACAAAAAGAAAATAAAAAGAAGTTCTTTGAAAATGTTTTCACAATTCTTTCCACCGTATACAAACGCACAAAAAAAAAAAATCAAAATCAATAACCAAGTCCAGTTTAAAAAGAAAAATAAGTTTCAAAAATTTTTTTTGATCTTATCAAAAGTACCGGACTGTGATAGCCAACCAAAAGAATATTTACTTCGTACCTGATTCATTTTAATACGTGTCCGTTAAAACACTTCAAAAATTATTTATTTATTTATCTTTCCACGCCAGTACCTGATAAATGTCTAATTTAATTCCTAAAGTCTCTACCTTTCTCGTAAGCTCACCTAGTACCTGAATCCTTTCCTTTTAAAAACAGTATCATTTTAGTTCAATTATAGTTTTGTTATTTATTTATTGTTTTTATTTTGCACGCACAATCGTCTTAAATGTTAACTTATTCTATCTATTTATTTATTTATTAATCTAAACTTATGCATATCTTATGATTAATGAACTATCTCGTATGTGTAGTAGTTTTAGAAAAGAATGCTTTAACCACAAACTCATCCATGGTTATTGCATGTAACCGCCTTGGCTTTAAAATACAATCTGTGATATAGAACTAAGTACCTGAACCAAAATCTGTGATAAACTTAAACTGCAACCTGTGATAAATTGTTTAGTCCCTATTAGATGTTTTTATTTATTTATTTATATAATATTTACTAGAAATATTATGTGTGATGTTTTCTAACAAAATATGCAACGTAGAAATAACGACTCACCAATTTCCTTAAATCCTTTGCATCGTTGGTAAACAGCTGTTTATATTCTAAACCCATCAGCGGTCAATGACCTTTTCTTTAACTCCCTTGCATCGTGGAAAAACAGCTGTTTTACTTTAAGTACCTCGGCGGTCAATGACCTTTTTATTCCCAGAAGGGAAACCCGTCAAAACAAAACCGCATACGTAACTGAGAAGTTGTATTTATTAAAGTAAATATCACCATAGTATAAAACAGCAATGATAACCTAGAGAAAAAAAAAGGGATTAGTAAGTAAAAGAACAAATGATCGAAAAAAAAAATATATAGTTTTTACCTTATCCACTGTTCGGGGTGACAAAATGCTTCGGCGGTCAATGACCTTATCATTCCAAAAGAAATACACGAGATATGGAAATGAGTTTATACTTATGGCTGTAAATGTCCATAGATAAAAAGCCTAGAAAAAAAAAAGGAGGAAAATAGTAAATAAATGAATAAACTTTCGTTATAAAATCAGAAATTCACCTTAGTAACGTTCAAGAGTGACTAAACTCATTGGCGATGACTATTCACAAGATTTATATCCGTTTTATGAGTCGAGTTACTGGTATTGTGGTTAAACGATTGAGAGGAATCACTCTCCATCTATATATCTCGAGAATTAGGCTGTGGATCGGTAATGATCCATAGACTGTCCGGGTTGAATACAATAAGAGATATACATACAGAAATATATCGGAACTATTAAGTAACGGGATCCGTTGCTGATCAATTTACGTGATAAAATCTCTCCTCTCGAAATTATGTATGTAATAGGTAGGTACGAACGGCTTGGGGACGCTACCTAAACATAACCTCCGAAAATATACATAACGGCATTTACATAGGCATATTGCCCGGCTTTAGCGTGGGTAGACTCCCCACCAGGAATCCCACTTATCTGGGCGAACTTTTGCTCGTCCTTTCCTGGGAGTAGATCCGCCCAAAGGAAGGGCATTTGTTGCGTACGCCTGTCCAAATTATTGGAGGTCTGGACCTACTAATATAAAAACAAATTGTAAAGGAAGGTTTCTGTATGAATTCATGAACTTACCAACAGACTAAATGGGGATGGGAGGGTCATGCTTCTTAGGTTTGTCCTGAGTCCAGGTGCAGCTGGAAGGAAAACAATATGAATGTATATATAATGGATAAATACAAACAATAAAACACAAAAATAATAAATATAAATATTTAATAACAAAATTACCTACCTGGGTCGCCGTTCCGTCCTCCTTAAATGCAAATGGAAAATGGATCAACAATCCAAAGAACGACAAACCATATGGGTTCGAGTGTCAACTGACCGAACTCTCAAACCCCATGTAAGAACTGAGGGTGAAGGTTGGGTTGACTCCGTGTGTCGGCGATTACACGTTGACTCAAGAGTCATGACTCTTGAACCATCGTGTAATGGTCGACTCCATATTCGCTATGACCAAAGACTTCACACAACAGTGAAATAATAGTTTTCATAAGACGGGAATATATCTCTCTCTCACTTACTCATCAAAAGTGAAACTGACATTTGACAGATTTATAGAGAAATTATTATAAATGAAATTAAAGATACTGTTTAGGTAAGAAATGGTGAGAAACACTTCGGTAAATAAAATGTTATATCAGTCAGATAGGTAGAAATCCCTCTTAACCATTTCCAGTAAACGGGTGAGGCGAAATCGTAGAAGATGCCTAAGTAAAACCATCTGATGCCCTATTTTTTTTTATGTTACGAAGTAGAGTTCGTTTAGGTTTTGGATATAAACGGAATGAAGATTGGTTGTATGCGTCAAGGCAACCGATCAATAACCTCCCTAGTAGTTCTGCTTCGGCACTACAGTGATTTTAATCGTTCTTTCTCTTTTCGATCACGGCCATCATATAAGTCCTTCACAAAAGTTTTTCAAAGTTGCAAGAGAATTGCAATGTATAAAAGCAGTATTATACTCTGTGTTGGCTAGTGTCATCTATTAGTCACAGGTGAAAACTGCGTTAGAAACCATTTTTTTTTTTTTTTTTGAAATATCAAACGAAAGATGGCATAGTAAGAAGAACAATATATCTACCACTACATTTAGATATCGAGAAAAAATTTAACTAGCGGAGGATTTGGATCGGGTGACCAGGATAGCGTAAGAGGAGTAATGTAGAAAAAGTGGCGTGTTTTCTGATCTACCAAAGGAAAGCTGGATGCAATATAGAATCGAATGACGTAGATTACTCTGACGATGGGTATTGAAAGATCATGTTCGCTGGCTCAAATATAAACGAATCTCTTGAAGCGGTTAATTTGTCTTAACGTAATATTCAATTAATTTTGCGTGAATTAAAATCGAAAAGGAACCATATACTAGTCGGCTATACGTGATTATTATACCTACGCTTTGTCTTTTAAGTTAATTTAAATCTTTGAATAAAATACTTACTGGTGCGTAATCATAGTTGGTTTTTTTTTTAAAGTTTTTTTTCATTATTTCCTATGTCATGTGATTTATTTTTTTTTGTGAAATCAGGACCTCGTCATAGAGCCATACTTACTTTTAAATATAACCATAAAAGCTTTGGAACTACATTCTTTATATTTTATGCAAAAGAAATAAAACTGCATAGGGTGAGTTGTAAATCATAGTGTTTAATTAAAAATAGATGTTTAAAGTGAACAAATTACACAGGTTATTTCTACATCTACGTTTTTTAAACTTCTGGCGGTCCCAGGCACTGATCTCTATAATACACTGGATAGCGCATCCATACAAGAAAGTTGATGCCATTTGAGAATTGTTATAATGTTGAGTTGCCTATTTTTTTGTATAACGGTATAACTGTATAACATAATGAAATGCAAATTTTTTTATAAAACTGCAACTAAAATATTTTAAATTCACTTTTACAATTATTTTAAGTTACAAAAAATCAAATTTACAAACAAGTGACGTTTCTTTTGCTTTTTTTTCTTAAAAATTCCACTTTGGTTTTTGCCAAAGCCTCACTGAACATACCTAAAGTGTTGAGTTGCCTCACTGAACATACCTAAAGTGTTGTTGCCTTCGTACTTGTCATCTTCAATTGGAAGTAGAAAAGCTGTTATACTTTGTAGGGAATCCACTATCCAGTGTATTATAGAGATCAGTGGTCCCAGGTACCAAGATCGAAGACTTGGGCCGCCACGGCTTTTTTTTTATGTTTTTGATTCGTCTTTACCTAAGTGCAATCCGTGACGATCGATTGGGGGTCAACCGAATCCTCGAGAATTCAGCCCTGTCATCGAAGTTTTAAGACCGTTGCGCTACCTACAATCTTAACCAGACGATAAATCTTCGCTGGACTACGTGTGCACACGGACTCTGTCATTATAAGTCCTCGACTTTCGCTGGCTGAACCAAATTGATACTCCCCCGGAGCCCTGACCACGTCCAAGAAGCTCAGTGGCGCGGGATTCACAGGGTGTTTCTCTAAACCGAGTAATTTCACCGCAGCACCCGAAATCAGCATCGTCTTTGACAACGCGTACCGCTGTGAGTTTTTGTCTGGTCAAGAAAAAGCTATATAGAAAAGGAAGAAAAGGTATTTAACTAATATTTAAAACTTATTAAATCTGGAAAAATGGGTTCACACCGAACGTAAGATTTTCACCAATTTTGGCCAAACTTTACCGGCGAAGATAAACCAAAACCGAAGAGAATAAAATCAACCATTACAACATTATACAATTTATACATTCAATATAGTAATTCAATTACCTGTTTTCTTATTTGTAACGTTTTTCTTGCTGTTACTTTTAAGTGGCGTTGAAGTTTTTTTTTATTTGTTTCTTTTTTTTTCCAATTTAAATAACAATTATCTTATAACTAAATATTTATTTTGTAAGTGAAAGGTAGTGTTTCCTACGTTTTCGTCGCGATTCCTTGTTTTTTGTTGTTTTCAGCTTTTAGTCCACCTCCAAAGAGCTCCTTGTAGGTAGAGAAAAAGACTTTCGCCGATCGAATTTTCATTTCTCAAGCGCCAAAAAGGGTGCTAATAACCTACTTCGTTGGAAACATCTCCGTCTCACGTTTTTTTTTTGTTGTACCTTGTTCTTTTCTTTTAGATTTCCATTGTTGTTTCTTATTTTTTTTTGTATAAAACTACATAATTAAAAATCATAAAATTAATATCTTTCTGGTTAATATTTGTTATTCATCTTTTGAATTGTTAAATTTACCTTTTTTTACTTTATGGTCATTCAAAATAAAACTTCGTCAAACGCCTTTGGATGAAATTTCTGTTTTTCTTGTTCCGTGTTGAACGAAATATGTTGTTTTGAAGATCCAATTTTCAGGGGTGCCGATGGTAACTGGACAATTTCGGTGAAGATGGAGTGACCGGAACGTGGTTATCGATCATTTAGGGGAAATCCTAATTTCGCCACGGATTTCTTGGTTGGGAGGGTTGGCATTACTGCGTCAACACCGGCAGTACCCTTGAAGTGGTGATTGTTCTCTATGGCCTTATTTATTTCCCTCTATGGCCTGATTTGTGTTTTGTTGCAGGTGAGGTTAAGTTTCGGGGGCAAGATCCCCCCCATTCCGGCGAGCTGAGCCGTGCTTCGCTAGCAGGCCGCGTTCCCGAGCTAGACACTCCAATCCGTTTCCTTTTCGGTCCGTTTCCTTTCCCAATCCTAGTTCCTACCTAATGCCCATCTACACTTTCCGCTCACATCCTCTTGCCTCGCAACAATTAAAGTATAAAAGCAACGTTTCCGCTATTTAATATTTCAATTCGGAAATTGTGTAGCAATGTTGCAATGTTTCTACATAATATACCCATTGTCACAATGTCACATTAAACCGATACAAGGTATGCTCATCAACTGTGTGTTGTCATCCTGCTGCAGGTGTAGCTACCTATATACATAGCTAGGTACATGGATTGTTATTTTTTTGTTTCTTTAGAATTTAATTTAGATAAAACTTTTTTTTTTATCGTTATTGTACTTATGTACATAGGTACCCACCTTTCTACAAATTATTTTTCCTGTTTTGTTTAGGAACAAAAACAATGGAAAAAAAATATTTTATTCCTTGAGGAAAATCTTATTTTCCTCAAGAAATTTTCAAATAAATAAAATTGACTTTATATTAGGTAGGACGTAGATCACAATTTGATAAAAAGTATAATTATTTTCGCTTTTTTCTAAAACGGTTTAGCTGATTCTGATCTAACTGCAGAGTCTGCATAATAAGTATAATGTACCTACAAACCAATTAACTGTAAAAAAATTAAAGATGCGACATTTTTCAAAGATTTTTTTAAAATCAATTTTTCTTTTGAAAACTACTTGTTTCGAAAACTACCTGGTCAATTTTTATTAAACATGCAAACAGCTTTTTTTTATATTCGCCACGTAATTGGAGTAATTATTTAAAATTCAAACATAAATTATTTTTATTTGTAAAAAGTAACTTAAAATAAAGGTATGTTAAATACCTAAAAAAAAGGAAAATCTTATTTTTGTCGACTGCTGCGATTTTAATGAATTATTATGTTTTGTTAAAAAAAAATTTAACACTGCCATTATTAAAAGTAGGTACCTTAATAAAACAGATTTTTTTTTGTTTATGCCCATAGAGAGACTGAGAGCTGTTGAATGGTTTGCTCTAGGTGTCTTATACCACTCCAAATTTTATGAACATGGCTTCAAATATGCCATCAAATTGGTGCTAAGACCACCATAATGCACCTTCAAAACGCAAAAGAGTTAGCAAAGTCTGCATTTATATGGTCTTATTAATTAGATTTTTGGCTGTTTAAACTATGTCTAAGTATTTTGAAACAGTCGGAATTATGCTTTTTTAATAAAAAAAAATATTGCATTTCTCTAGGTTTAGACAATAGATTAGGTTGTCTAAAGCAAGATAAAAAGATAGATTACTTTAGCAAAAATTAGAAAGGTTTTTTAAAAACTTGGACGGCTGTCTAAAGTTAGACAATGTTTATTAATAAGACCAATATTGTTCAACTTTTCCAGTTCCGATCGATTGTTCCTGGGTGAGCGGCGTAAGAAGTGAGGGGGATGAAACAAATCGGTTGTTCCTCGAAAACTCATACGATTTTTCCAGCCTATTTTGGTTCTCTTTCACCTCTTTCCAGTTTCTTGTGTGTGTTTAGTATACATGTGCCGTTTATTTGATGGTGTGAGTAAATCTTAATGAAAAATGAAGAGGAAAGCAATAAGACCGAAGAGTGCAACAACAGAAAGTCTCATTGGAAAAATCGGACAATATGAACATTTCACCCGATTTCTGGAAAAAACTTATGGGAAAAGTTGAACAATGTAAATCCAGACAAAGTCTGCATTTACATTGTTCACCTTTTCCAGTTCCGATCACTTGTTCCTGGGTGAGCAGGGTAAGAAGTGAGGGGGATGGAAGAAATCGGTTGTTCCGCAAAACTCATCCGATTTTTCCAGCCTATTTTGGTTCTCTTTCACCTCCTTTCCAGTTTCTTGTGTGTGTTTAGTATACATGTGTCGTTTATTTGATGGTGTATGTAAATCTTAATGAAAAATGAAGAGGAAAGCAATAAGACCGAAGAGTGCAACGACAGAAATTCTCATTGGAAAAATCGGACCATATGAACATTTCACCCGATTTCTGGAAAAAACTTATGGGAAAAGTTGAACAATGTAAATCCAGACAAAGTAAAAATCCAAACATAATTCCATTGATCTGGCAGCGTTACTGTAGGCCTAAAACAAATTATAATAGTAAGTGCAAAAAAAACTGCTATCCAGCTTTGAAAGTAAATAAAGGCTTTTCTTAAAAAGATTTAAAAACTTCATAACATGACTCAGAGCAATCAACAATTTTAAGCGACGATAATAAAAAATAAAAAATAACATTATTTCTATTAACAAATACATAATATAATATTTAGGGCGGTATTCACCGAGCGCTCACAACTTATGAGGCTCATAAACCTATTCACCAAGCAATAATAGTGAATATTTATGAGCGCTCATAAAACATATGAGTGGTCCCGACCACTCATAAGTTATGAGCGCTTACTTCGAAAATTTGTTCGAAAATATTCGAAACAAAAATGACGCTTCTCCCAAACTGTCAATGTCACTGTCTTTTCATTTTTTTTTTATTGTGAAAAAAAGTTTTTCTTGCGTCGGAAATTTGAGAAAAAAACAAAACATATTTTCTGTAATAAATTTCGCGAGTTAAATAAATAAATACCCGATCTATAGTGTTCAAACAGTGTTGTTTGTTATAAGAGAAACTTGAATGTGATTCGTTTTCTATTGCTCAAGCTTGTTCAAGTCAAGTTCTTTTGAATAATTTTTTTTTTTGACTTGCTTAACGACTTACAATGTTAATACATTCTTTTTGTTAGTTAAAATTGTAAAACTTGTTTTTATTGTAAAAAAATTACTGAAAAATGATCGATTCCATTCCTAATCAAGTTCCAAACTTAAAAACCGAAACACCATCCAAGGAAACATGCAAATCCATTTGAATTCTTTCATCGGCATCAAGAATAAAAAACATGGCTTCACATTAAAAATGTCGTCTTCTTTAGTCTTCTCGTATAATTTTGTTATTTGATTCTGTAGATTTATTACATTTCTTATAAAAACGACGGTGTGTGCATTTTATAGCAACAAAATATCAATTTATTTATTAAAAAAACAAAAACATAGCCAAAAGATGAAAATAGTTAATAAATTGAATCAAATGTAATTGCAAAGAATGGCATTTGTGACAGTGCAAAGATCGCCTAGTGGTGTTACTGGTTCTCCACAGTTTCAACTCGGTAAGTGAAAAAAGCAATCACCAGTCGATTGGTATTATGCGCTTGCTGCTAGCTGGCTTGCCAGGGATAACTGACGAAGAGGAAGAAATTCCAACATCTGCCCTATCCACAAGTTCATCATCCCCGTCATTAGATACCACCATCATCATTTGATCCGCAGCAAACCCATAGAAACATACTATTATTAAAAGTAAGTAAATAGTTTGTGGTGTTCTTTTTCTTGTTTTTTTGTGGAAACAAAAGTTATAAATATTTATATTTTGTTGCCTTTAGTTGCCCACCCACAGTCGCAAATAACTCGCAACCAGGCAAGATTGCAACACAAAAGTCTGGGAAGTAGAAACTATTTAAATAATAAAACATCTGAACAACGAAGTTTTTAAAACAGAGTTATACACACATCATAATTATTATTTATCTTTTGATTTATGTTATTTACAAACAAATTTATACCTTCACAATGAGACCATTTTATAGGTAACACAAGAAATCAAGAGAAATTCATACGAAATAATCGTAAGTGTTACCTAAAAAATGCTTCCATTTGAAAACTACTTGCTTCATTGCGGTCATTGAAGTAGTTTTTAGTTTGACTTAAGTCCTCTTTGCGATTATTAAAAACCGTTTTCAATTTGACCTAAGATTCCAAAAAAAATCCATACAAAAGTAATTTCGGCATTTTTCGATTTTCGAGCAAATGCCGAAATTACTTTTGTATGGATTTTTTTTGAAATCTTTGGTTGAATTGAAAAAAGTTTTTAATAATCGCAAAGAAGACTTAATTCAAACTAAAAACCACTTCAATGACCGCAATGAAGCAAGTAGTTTTCAAATGGAAGCATTTTTTAGGTAACACATACAAGAAATCAAGAGAAATTCATACGAAATAATCGTAAGTGTTACCTAAAAAATGCTTCCATTTGAAAGCTACTTGCTCCATTGCGGTCATTGAAGTGGTTTTTAGTTTGAATTAAGTCCTCTTTGCGATTATTAAAAACTTTTTTCAATTCAACCAAAGATTTCAAAAAAAATCCATACAAAAGTAATTTCGGCATTTGCTCGAAAATCGAAAAATGCCGAAATTACTTTTGTATGGATTTTTTTTGGAATCTTTGGTCAAATTCTTTAAAGCACAATTATAACGAAAATTGAAAAGAAAAATACTTTCATGTAAAATAGTTACTTCAAATTTTAAAATAACTCTCAAACATTCTTCAACATATGTGTTGAAATTAAAAGAACATATTTTCCATATTTTTTGTTTATTAAAAATAAAACATTATTTAATATATATAAACGCCAATATAATTATTTTAAGTCATGGAAAAGAAATTGTCTATAATAAATTGTCTTGCTGAAAAATCAGATTCTTCGCCAAGAATAATTTCCACCGAATCTGCTGCTAGATCAACCTCGACTTCTAGTGGTGGAACATCTCTATCTTTTAATAAATTGTGTAGCACAGCTGTTGCTACAATTATAATTACACTTGTCTCAATTTGCGTTCTGAGTTCTAAATAAATATAAACATTAATCTTAGTTGGCAGTTAGTTTATTTTACTATAACTTACTTGTTTCAATTGCAGGAAATCTTCTTTTCCACACACCGATGGTTTGTTCCACAATCCTTCTTGTACGAATGAAAGAATGTGATTGTATCTTCTTTCTCCTGGTGTTGATGGGTTTCCTATTGGTGTAATTAGGTACTTTTTGCAGGCATATCCCCCGTCGCCAATAAGACTCCCATCTAAAAATTCACCAACTTCCATTTGGGCTCTGATTTTAGAAAAGTTAAAAACCATTTGGTCATGTGTTGATCCAGGCCAACTAAATTATAGGAAAATGATACATATATTCAACCTTTATTTTGTTTTGTTAATATTAACCAAGCAACAACGTCTAAAATACGCATGTTTGCGTCCACAATAATTTGGGTGTTTATGGAAAAGTACCCTTTTCGACACCTAAATTGTTCCGCGATCGGTCCACCAGTGGATTCGATTGGTATATGAGTTCCTAAAATAGACAAATTTTTGATATGTGTATAAACCACTGATCTCTATAATACACTGGATAGCGTATTCATACAATAATGATGGCTCCATTTGAACAATTGTTATATTATGCACCTAACCATTTTTTGTATAACTGTATACCTGTATAACATATACAAAACCGAAAATGACAGCGTCAATATCAAAGAAACTGAATAAATGCAGTATCTTTGGTCAATATCATGTAATTTTTGTTTCATTTCGTTTTCGCGACATCTTTGTTGTTTTTTCTTTTGCGGTAAACTTACAAATCAATTAAGAAAATATAAAATAAAAAATTTACAGATTTCACTCATAGAGTAACCATGGGGACATTGAAAATGACTTTATTTTGCTAGATAAACAAAACACATGACTAATCTTTACAATCTTTACAAATTAATTAAAACGTAATAAGCTGTTTCAAACACCATTATAAGTTTTGAAGTTTCTAGGTGTAGGTATTTAATGTCAATTTCCATTTGGCAAAACATAAATCTTGTTAATTTTCTTTAACTAACCCCATCATACTTTTCTATTCAACCAAAAAAATCGTTTTTTGTTTTAAATCTGATATCAAAACTCACATACCTATTAGGGCAAACAAAGACAGTTTTAAGCGCTTATAATTATGACCTTAAAAATCAATTACATATATATGCCCTTAGCAAGTAATTATATGCTCAAAAAAAAATGATTAGGGCCCCAAAAATATGCTCAATATTGCTTGTAAAAATATATTCTATGTAGGTATGTATACATATGTAATGTATTTTTAAAAACTGCAAAAAAAGAACGACATAAATCTAAACGTCTATAAAGCTATTTTAATTCAATTCAATTGGTAATTTATAAGCACTAAATTACCAAATTGAATAAAATCGTTCGAGTCGATTTAACCAACTCAAAAATAGGTTAATTAAAAAAAAAAACAAAAACCCCAACCCAAATTTCCTTAATGCCATTTTTTTAATTTTTTGGTAATGCCTACCCCATAGACCTTTTTATTGAATAAACATTAGAAGACACTGTACAAGTTATTATTTTAATGAAAAATATACAAAAATACGGCAAAATATGCACGTTAAACGTAAATATACAAAAAATATGCATTTTTGACGAAACATAGCGCTTAAAAGACAGTATATACAGTATATATAAAACGGATTTCTAACCTAGTCTTAATATTGTTGCTAGAAAAAAATATGCTCTGGCATATTTTTGGTTGTCCTACATATTCATAGGTAATATCGTTTTCAAGCAAGCTCTACTCCTGCTTGCACACTCAAATGCATCACTGGCCTTTCTTATAAGACCGCATTGTATTCTGTATCGAATAAAAATAAATACCTATCATTTTCATTTTCACAAAATCACAACCTACCTACCTCTATAACTATGTAGATGCATACACACACTATACAACATACAAAAATCTGACGAATACCTAGCCACTTTTGTTGGTTGCCTTGTCTGTTCATGTCTTCTGAATACCTTGTTTTTTTTCTCTTTTTGAATATTCTTCATGACCATTCTCCACTGAAGCTTCCCCGTTGACGACAAACAATACTTTTCTTTCTTCGTTTTTTCCCCGTATACTTCGCCTGCAATTCATCGCTTGTGTTCGTTTGTTTATTTTTATGATTCTAGTAATGGTTTAGTAACACCAAACAAAAATTTGATAGTTGTCCCCCTATACGCTGGAGTTCATTTTTTATATTCTAAATTCATGTGTTCATTTCAATAATTTCAGTCATTTCTTTAGTAACACCAACCAAAAATTTCGTTGTGATGCCCCTATACGCTGGAGTTCATTTATGATTTATTGAATTTATTTAATTTATTTCATTTAATCATTTTGGTAACAGGTAACACCACAACTCTGTCAAAACGATCCTATAAACATTTTCAATGTTAATACAAAATAAAAACTATTTTTCTGTGGAATAAAAAAAGAACATAACATATTTTCATATTTTGCACGAATTTATTACAAGAGTTAATATTTTTTTTGTTAATCACTAAAAACTTACTTTTAATTTTGTTTTTCCTCGTGAGTCACAACAAACGCCTGAATCTGAGTACGAAAATGAAAAAACTTCGCAGAATACGAAAATACATATATGAGTTAACCACAAATAATATTTACAGACAAACTTCAAATTATGCGGCTGACCACGATTTTAATCTTCAATTGGAACCACAAAAACTGTTATACATTGTAGGGAATACACTATCCAGTGTATTATAGAGATCAGTGGTATAAAAAATATGCACACAAAATAGTTCACGATTTGTCTAAATATATCTTATCAATGTTTCTCAATAAAAAAGGCTTTTCGAATTAACTTTTTTTACAAATTTATATTTACCATCTATTGCCGCAATTACATTTGGTATTCCTCCCATTCTATAAAATCCTTCCTTTGTAGTTTGAATGTTTTCGATTGAAGGAAATTTGATTTCTTCTTGAGCCAGCTCCGCTATAGCCTTGGAAACTCGAAGAATTATTCTTGAAGCTGATGGTTGCGATATTCCAAAGAGGTCAGCTGCTACAATTTGAAAACAGCCTGTAGCATAAAACCTTAAAGTAATAGTAGCTGGTCACGTGGAGCGATTAAATTATTTCTCATATTAGCATATGGCAGTCTGTGCCCAATTCGTTCAGTTAAGCTATTAACTAAAGTTTTTGGAAGACGAAATCTCCTCTCAAACTCTTCGTCGTCGTAAAGCTCAAACATATTCGTTTTGTTGAAAAACTTCTTGGGCTTCCTTTCTGACATGTTGGAAATATATTCCAAAAAAGTGTTTTCATCCGAGCTGGTGTCTGAAGAAAATGATTCAAAAGTTGAAGATGAATCGTCCATAATATTTAATAATTGATATTCAGTTATTTGTTAAATTATCGGATTCGTCGATTACAGCCCTCGCAAATAAAAGATACAACTTTTCTTGTTTGAGGACTTTAATTCCTAAAATTCAGTTTTTATTAGCTTATTGTTTTATAAATTTATAGTTTACCTTACGTTTTAGTTTTTTTTTTGATAATTTATAATTCTCTTTTTTTTGTTTAACTTGATTTCAATTTCGCCTTTGGTTATTTTAAGTTCATAGAAATAATAAATTTTAACCCTTTTGGTTGCTCGAAAGTTCTAGATAAAAATGAGGTTAAATGAGTAAGGTATAAGTCAAGTTTAAAAATGGCTGGTTTCCGGCCATTAAGATTGTGGTGCCGCCGATGTGTGAGTGTTTGCAACTTGAGTGCTGCCAGCTTTGGCAACACTCCCCCCTGGCAAGGCGGTTTCATAAATCGGCTTTCCACTTTCGCCAAGCTGGCCAACGTCTAGCACGGCAAGTTTCGCGGTGGGTCTAGTGTAGGTTCCTGTTGCTGTTTTTACCACTGCACTTCTAATATGACCATCTTTTCCTGGAAAGGTTTTGAGAATTATTCCTTTCGGCCAGGAATTACGTGGATTTTCTGGATCTGCTATGACTACGACATCTCCTTCTTCAATTTGTTTCGTCAGTGAATACCATTTTGTGCGCCTCGTTAAATCGGGAAGGTATTCACTAACCCATCGTTTCCAGAAACGATTCGCGAACTGTTCGCTGATTAACCAATTTTTTCGCAGAACTATGCCGTCATCACATAGTTCTCCCGACATCTTTTGACCATTTGAAGACCCTAACAAGAAATGGTTAGGTGTCAAAGCCTCTTCGTTTTCATTGCCTAAGGGAACGTATGTAAGGGGCCTAGCATTAATAATTCTCTCTACCTCAGCCAACATAGTCGAAAGTAATTCGTCTGTAGGTTTTCTTGTCGGTATAATACAACTCAAAGTTTTCTTTACTGACCTGACCAGCCTCTCCCAGCTACCCCCCATGTGAGGTGAAGAGGGTGGAATGAAGTTCCATTTTAAATTCGTGCCAATGAAGTTCTCTGCCATTCGCTCTACATCGATCTGCTGCACAGCGTCCTTCAGCTCATTGCTCGCTCCACGAAAATTTGTGCCATTATCGCTAAAAACTTCCAACGGCCACCCCCTTCTTGCTATAAAGCGATTCAAAGCCATTAAGCATGAGTCTGTAGATAATGAGCATGCGATTTCGACGTGTACCGCCCTTACAGTCAAACATGTTATAAGGACGCCCCATCTCTTCTCTGAATGTCTGCCTACTTTAACGTATAGTGGCCCGAAGTAGTCCATACCAATGTATGAGAACGGCCTAGTAAACGGCTGCAATCTCGCTGCGGGCAAGTTTCCCATGATTGGTGGCTTAGGAATGGATCTATTATTTTTGCATAACTGGCATTTTCCTTTTACCTTTGGGAGCAAAGATCTAAGTCTGGGTATAAAAAATCGCTGTCGAAGTTCATTGATAACAGTTTCGTCATTTTGATGATTGAATCGCTCATGGTATGCTTTTAGGATTAGTTCAGTTACGTGGTGCCCATTGGGTAAAATAATTGGACGTTTTGTATCAAGTGATACACCATAAGCCGCATCAATACGTCCCTTAACTCGCATTATGGAATTTTCGTCAAGGTACGGTGAAAGCTTGTATAAGCAGCTCGATCTGTCGACCTCCAGAAATTGCCTCTTGGTGTTTGCTTTGCTTGCAGTCAGCGCTGCAATTTCTTCCGGAAAGGCTTCATTTTGGCACACCTTGAAACAATAGTTTTCAGCGTTGACAAAATCTATACTCAAAAGGCGTTTTACTAGGGTTGTTTTTGTTCTTTTATAAGAAGACATGCGAATGTAACGAAATACTTGCGCCAACGTTCGAAAGAGTCGTTGCCATTTGCTAAAACGGCTAGCTTCTACTATGCTCTCAAATTTCACTACATGGTGCATGTGGATGTATCGTATTTCCTCACAGCATGAGTCAGTCTGTTTAAAGTCATCGGGCCACTGTTCACTAGGTTCATATAAAAGGCTCGGACCTCGGTACCATCGACTGTCAGATTGAAATTCTTTGTTTTGCCACTTGGTGCCTTCATCGGCGACATTAATTTTGCTGGGGATCCATCTCCAGTTCTTCGCATCGGTCTGTTCGAGGATTTCTCCTACCCGGAAGGCGACAAATTGTTTGTATTTTCTGTGGTCTGAGTTAATCCAACTCAAAACAGTCCTCGAGTCTGACCAAAAATACTTTTCAGATATTTCGATTGAATGCCCGGCTACTATAATTTTCGCCAACTTAACTCCTAATAGAGCTGCTTCTAGCTCTAACCTGGGAATCGATATCACTTTCATCGGAGCTACCTTAGTCTTAGCAGCTACTAGAACATTTTTTACTTTATTCCCATCGGAAAATCTAAAGTACCCCACGGCAGCGTAAGCCAATTCACTGGCGTCAACAAAAATATGCAATTGCACAGATTTGTTACTACTGAGTGATAACTGTTTCGCATAAGGCCGTTCAATCACGATGTTCTTAATATTTGGTACGAGCCTTATCCATCTACGCCATTTTTCTAGGTGTTTCGGTAGGATCTTCTCATCCCATCCGATAGCAGAACTCCACACTTCTTGCAAAAGTATTTTAAGTAGTACTAAGAAGTTAGCAATTAGACCTAGTGGATCAAACACCGTCATTAAAACTTTAAGGAGTTCTCTCTTAGTCGGCCAGGAGTTTTCATTCAAAAAGTCAGTTTGGGCGATATTGGTTTTGATGGCAAACGAAAACGAATCAAGTAGCGGTGACCACCACATACCGAGAATTTTCTCTGGTCCCGATAGAATACTCCAGTTGCTAATGGACTTATCGTGACTTGTCGCTTTTTCTTTCAGGCTGTTGAGTACCATTTGAGAATTTGATAAAAAGTTCCTTATATCAAATCCACCTTCTTCGTGTATAAATATAACTTCTCTTGCTAATTGTATTGCTTCTTGTTCAGAGTCGACGCTGTCAAGGTAGTCGTCTACATAATGATTTTCGATTATCGCCTTTACTGCTCTGGGAAATTTTTTTTCATAACATCTTGCATTTTCATTTTTTGCATACTGTGCGCAAAAGGGAGAGCAAGTTGCTCCAAAGGTCATGACTTGCATAATAAATTCATCGATTTGGTTGCTTTGTTTATTCCTCCACAAAAAGCGCTGAGCGTGTTGATCCGAATTTCTTATTTTGACCTGGTGAAACATTTCCTTAATGTCGGCACATATGGCAACTCTGCGCTCCCTAAAGCGGAACAGAACAGAAACGAGAGATGGAACTATATCAGGACCTGAGAGCAACATAGAGTTTAGAGAAATGTCATTTACAGCTGCAGCTGCATCCCAAACGATTCGGATTTTATTTGGCTTATTGTGGTTAACAACAGGGAAGATAGGAAGATACCATACACGAGGAAACTGTTGCTTTATTTCTGTCTGTGTTAGTTTTCGTGCGTACTCTTTTTGTAGATATTCTTCTATTTGTTTGTTTAGTTTGTCGTATAGTTGCCTGTCCTTTTCCATTTTCTTTTCTAAGTATATGAGACGTCGAACCGCCATCGGACGGCTATCGGGAATTGTGTCTTGCTCGCCTTTCCACAACAAAGGAACAACAAAGTTTTTTCCTTCTTTCGTGATATAGTTTTTTATTATTTCGATGGCTTTCTCGTCGTCAGATGAGCGCAGAACACTTTTGCTTCGTGTACCGGTTGAATCGATTGAAATAAACTCTTTAAAAAGTAAACTCAGATTATTGTCTTCGTTTTGCTGACAGTCGCAGATATGAAAATTAAAGTTCAATTGTTGTCGGTCATCTAGCTTTAATAGACGCTTGCACGGTCCGTATACAGTCCAGCCCAGTCGTGTTTTTGAAGCAGCTGGCTGATCGTCAAAGCCTTCCCTCGAAAGAAGTGGAATTGTGAGCTTCCATTGGTCCAGTCCCAATAGGATTTGTGGTTTCGCTTTCGAATACGATGCTAAAGGTATTCCTTTAAGATGATGGTACCTGAGGGACAATTCCTCAACGTTTATATCTTGCATTGGGAGACTGAGTGACTTTACGGTGCGTACGTTAGCGATATCGTATTTTTTGTTCGAAGAAATTGATGATATTTTCATGCTTACTATTTTAGACGTGCTTTCTGTTCGGTGGGTATTGGCCGTCCATTTGAGGCATAGCGGTTTGGTTTCACCTGAAACTCTTAGTTTGGTAGCGAGGGCTTCATCAATTAGTGATATCGAAGAGCCGTCATCGAGGAAGGCAAATGTGTTTACTTTTGTATCTCCATTGTATAGAGTCACTGGGACTATTCTAAATAAAATGCAACTTTTTTCTATTTGATGACAATTTACTACCTCGTTTGCATCAAGGTGGGACGTGGGAGGTATGTCTCGCAATTTATGTAGTAGTTTATGGTGTTTGTAAGTGCACCCATCGACACCGCAGGTTTTTTGCAAATGGCAGCGAGACCGTCCGTGCTGCCGGAGACACGTGCGGCAGATGATATGTCGCTTAATAGCATCCCACTTTTCGTTAAGGGTAAGTTCCAGGAACCGTTTGCATTGATCACACGAATTGCAACTTAGATTACAAATTGGGCATCTTTTTGGATTCGGTTTTGAATCCATATCAGAATGTACGTTTACAGATTGTTTTTGTGAATACTTTTCATTTCGGCTTGATGACAGACTTGAAGAGTTCATGCGAGTTACTTGAGAGGCTGAGCTAGAGATTTCTTCTAACCAATCACTAAACGTTGTAAGATTCGCGTAGCGTATGCTTTTGCGAAAGCTTCCCCATTCTAAGCGAATTTGGGGAGGTAATTTGTCGACGAACTCGCGCACTAGGGATGGGTTCGCTAAATGATCATGCATCCCAGTCGCTGCCATAATAGCACATGCATTTTGAACGGTCAAAGAAAATTGTATAATAGTTTGAAGCCTATCCATTCTCGGTGATGGTTCCTTTCGAATTTTATCTATAAGGTCATCGATGATGTCTTCAGGACGACCGTAGAGCTGATGAAGACTCTTTAAAGCTCCAGGGACTTGCTCTGGAAAAAATAGCCTCATACCCACAGTCTTAAATGCATCACCTTTTAAGGAATTTTGCAGTCGACGCAAATTATCAGAATTCGTATAACCACATGAAACGGTCGTACTGTTGAACCAACTAATGAAACGTGGCCATTCTTCAATTTTTCCACTAAAGGTCACATGTTCCCTGGACATGATTTGCCTGGCTGCCATTTGCTGCTTTGTTGGTAGAGGGGTATCTATAATTGTGGTTGTACTGAACATGTTTGCAGCTGATCCTTCGCCTTGAGGTGCGTTATTGACGGATGTATTTACAAATGAAGGATGAGGCTGGTTCTCATTAGGTTGGTGTGCTGAGTAAAAGTTGTTGTTCGCGTTAAAGGTGCTGTTCCACTGTAGTTTTGTCGAAGCATTTTGGTTGGCGGTTACATGTTTGTGCTGAGTTCGACTATTATCCTCTTCGCTATCTGAGCTTGACATGAGTTCGTCTAGCATAGCATATTTTTTTTGTAGAAATAAGGTGTCACGTTTCTCTTGTAGTTGTCTCTCCTCCTCTAGGCGCTGAAGAAGTAGGGAACGTTTCTTTGAAGAAGATATCTGCTTATCGATGTTGGTTCTGCAAACTGGGGTTTTTTGTTGTTTCGGTGTGGCCGTTGAGTTGTCCTTTGCGACGTGAGCAGTTGGATTTCGATTCTCTCCCGAAAGGTCTTCGTTCGCATTAGATATTGCTTTTTCTGTTTCGATTGATGAAGGCGATGGGTTGTTGGGTTCCTGTGGAACCTTATCGGTTTGGAGAGTTCGACACTTATCGCAGCTCCACGGATGATGTTGAATATTGTTGTCAACGCCGACACAGGTATAATGGTACCAATCGTCGCATGCGTCGCACTGGACCATATCGTCGTTGTCCTCATTTTCGCATGCTTTACAGTTAAAAAGCATGTTGAGGAACCGAAGGACTATTTATGTGGCAAAAGGCAGAGAGAATAAATAAAAGTTTGGACTTACCTTACGTTCCTCTATAGCAATGAGTGTGGTTGGTAGTAGACGCTGTTTTTCTGCAATACGGATGGATGGCGGATGGTGGAAATACGGAGTGGTGGTTGATACGATGATGCGTTGATTGTTGTATGGATGCGTTGCTCCTGCGATGAGATGCTCTTTGTAGCTTATGATGCTTTGTGCTACGGTGAGTTGCTCCTTGTAGCACGTGATGTGATTGAAGCGGTGCAGCTACGATGAAATCCTCTTTGAAGCTTGGTGAACGCTTATTTTCAATTTATGCTGCGTTGAGTTGCTCCTTGCAGCGCGTGATGATATTGGTAAAAGAGGAGAAAACTTTACAAACTGGCAGGCAAGTGAAATCACTTTTGTGTCGCGATGATTTTGCTCTTTGCGGCACGTGATTTATATTGAGTCGCACTGCCCAGCTACGGCGAAAATGCTCTTTGTAGCCTGTAAATGCTTCAATTTGCTTTGCAGTTTGTAAGTAATAAAACGAATTAAAGAATGTTAAATTATCGGATTCGTCGATTACAGCCCTCGCAAATAAAAGATACAACTTTTCTTGTTTGAGGACTTTAATTCCTAAAATTCAGTTTTTATTAGCTTATTGTTTTATAAATTTATAGTTTACCTTACGTTTTAGTTTTTTTTTTGATAATTTATAATTCTCTTTTTTTTGTTTAACTTGATTTCAATTTCGCCTTTGGTTATTTTAAGTTCATAGAAATAATAAATTTTAACCCTTTTGGTTGCTCGAAAGTTCTAGATAAAAATGAGGTTAAATGAGTAAGGTATAAGTCAAGTTTAAAAATGGCTGGTTTCCGGCCATTAAGATTGTGGTGCCGCCGATGTGTGAGTGTTTGCAACTTGAGTGCTGCCAGCTTTGGCAACAGTTATTATTGTATTTTCTTTTGAGTGTTTATTAAAATATAGTAAGCCAAAAAATCGGGTGAAATATATATATGTATGTGCGATTTCGCGGCGGGGCGAAATGCCATCATAGCAAGCACTCTATTCCCACACCTCAATATACACAAAGGGACCTGGCGGTCTCCGGATCAACGAACCGTCAACCAGATTGATCATGTTGCGATAGACGCCAGACATGCTTCCAGTATCCTGGATGTCCGAACGTTCCGAGGTGCCAACATAGACTCGGATCACTACCTGGTGGTAGCGCAAGTACGTATGCGGATATCTATGGCGCCACAACGACGAGCGGATGCTGTAAAACGATTTAACGTCGCGAAGCTAAAATCGCAAGAGATAGCCAGGACTTTTGCAGACCACGTCTCTCTTAAACTCTCAACAAGCCCGCCACAAGCATCATCTGTAGAGGACCAATGGAAACACTGCCAAAATGCCATCAAAAGTGCCGCTACTGATGTGCTGGGTTTCACTAGGCCACCACAACGAAACCCCTGGTTCGATGAAGAATGCAGACTGGCACATGAGGCAAAGAACGAGGCCTACCAAGCAATGCTGCAGACTAGAACCAGAGCTGCTGAGAGAGCAGCCCGGGAGCTCTACGGGCAAAAGCGAAGGGAGGAACGCCGACTTCTCAGGAGGAAAAAGAGAGAGCATGCGAAGCGGGCGGTCGAGTCTATTGAGGACTGTAGCGGCAGGGGGGATGTTCGAAAGTTCTACCGAAGGGTGAGGCAAACTACCCAGGGTTACAAGGCCAGAACGGAAGCCTGCCGAGACGAGAGTGGGAATATGGTGGTAGACACACAGTCGGTGCTGAGGATCTGGAAACAACACTTTTCTAGACTGCTAAACGGCGAAGATGGCCAAAATTCCGCTGTAAGACAGAACACTCCATTCAACCTGGACGATGATGGTCAAAATTTCCGTCCACCCGACCCAAATGAAGTGCGGTTAGCGATAGCCAAGCTTAAAACGTACAAGGCTGCTGGTGCGGATGGCCTGCCAGCCGAGCTATTCAAAGCAGGGGGAGATGACTTGGTAGGGAGTATACACCAGCTTATCTCCAAAATTTGGTCGGAGGAAAGTATGCCCGATGAATGGAACCTCGGTATAGTGTGCCCCATCCACAAGAAAGGAGATGCTCTGACCTGTTCCAACTACAGAGGTATAAGTCTCCTCAACGTCGCATACAAAATCTTGTCATCTATACTGTGTGATCGCTTAAAACCGTTTGTCAACGATCTGATCGGCCCCTATCAGTGTGGTTTTAGGCCCGGCAAATCAACCGTCGATCAAATGTTCACACTCCGACAGATTTTGGAAAAAACCCAGGAGTTTCAAATCGATACACACCACCTCTTTATCGATTTTAAAGTCGCATATGATAGCGTAGACAGAGACGAGCTATTCAGAGCCATGGCGCATCTCGGCATCCCTGCCAAACTCGTCCGCTTGTGCAGGATGACGATGGAGAAATCTCGCTGCTCCGTCAAAGTCGGCAAGAACACCACCGAACCCTTTGATGTCGAGAAAGGTTTGAGGCAAGGCGACGCGTTATCATGCAACCTGTTTAACATCGTTCTTGAAGCAATTGTACGCAACTCGCAAGTCAACAACAGAGGTACAATTTTTCAAAAGTCTGTTCAACTACTTGCTTATGCAGATGATATTGACATCATTGGGAGAACGAAGCGAGCTGTTACCGGCGCGTTTGCAAGTATTGAATCGGAGGCGGCGAAAATGGGTTTGGCTGTTAATGAGGACAAGACGAAGTATATGCTATCATCGAGAAAGGAATCTCAACATCGTCGGCTCGGGCAAAACGTCACGATGGATAGATACAACTTCGAAGTCGTCAAGGACTTTGTCTACCTGGGCTCCACTGTAACATCGCAAAATGACATCAGCGCAGAGATCAAACGAAGAATTACTCTTGCCAATCGCTGTTTCTTCGGGCTAAGAAGGCATCTAAGTAATAAAGCCCTCTCTCAGAGAACCAAGGAGACCTTATATAAGACCCTAATCATCCCGGTCCTGCTATATGGGGCAGAGGCATGGACCCTGTCAAAAACGGATGAGAATCTGCTTGGGTGCTTTGAAAGGAAGATTCTTCGGGTGATCTTCGGTCCAGTCTGTATCGATGGAGTATGGAGGAGAAGATTTAATAACGAGCTTTACGGGCTTTACAGCGACGTCGACCTGGTCAAGAAGCTGAAAATTCAGCGGCTGAGATGGCTGGGACACGTGGAGCGTATGGACACCAACGCACCAGCCCGACGAGTCTTCGAATCTACCCCTGACGGTCTGCGCAGCAGAGGAAGACCCCACCTTAGGTGGCGCACACAAGTGGAAAACGACCTCAACCAACTTGGAGTGCGTAACTGGAGGCAGCTAGCTAGGGACCGAGCTGGCTGGAGGGGCTTGTTGGTTGAGGCCGTAGTCCATCCTGGGCTGTGAGCGCCATCTAAAGTAAAAGTAAGTAAGTATGTGCGGATGAATTGTCTACACCGGTAAATTACAAAAATGATATTTTCAAATTCGATCCACGAAGAGTTACAAGGGAATGAGACTGATATGGTTGAAGCCTACGCACACGGGATGAATTCTGGAGTAGAACAACAAAAGTAGAAAACTAATACTCAATACTTTCTACATTTAAAAGAAAAAAATACTAACACAATGAAAAAGAGGTTCATGCGTACATTTTTCCCCAACAAGGAAAATATAAAACCGGTTATCTACATTAAAGAATTCATCCCGCACGGCCAATGAGAAATACGAACAGAAGATTTTAAAAGAATAGAATCACTTATACATAGTTTTATGTTAAAAGAGAGATAGAAGTGGATAATTTTGAGCATAGACTTCAAACCAAGTCGCCTTTGAAAATACACTGTGTAAAATGCAAAACAATGATCGAGTGGTAATTTTCAGATTTTGTAAGGATACATTTTTTTATGAATTCATACGTAATTAAAAGAAATTAAAAGAAACATTTTTAACGGCTAAATGAAATAATACCCACATAAGAAGCCAATTGAGTCGCTAAAAGAATACCAATATGAGAAAACACTGCATTTATGTATCTAACGAACAAAGTCACGTATATGGTGATACTGACCAGCTCTCTCCTTTTTTGCAATGTTGTTGTTGTGTCGTCGGTTTTTAATGTAATAGTAGCACAGAAACTGAATATGAAGAAATGAATCCTTCGTACGTTTCACCCTCCAAAACCCATTTGTTTACATTGTTGTATTTGTAATTTAATTTTGTGTCGATGAATAGATGTGAAATCCAACAACAATATAGCAGGGAGGTGTGAAGATAAGTACTGTGAATGTGTCAGTTGTGAAGATAAATACTGTGAATGTATGAGTTTTATACCACCATTTTTACACATACCTTCTCATTTCTTATCTGATAGAGCTTGTAGGCAAACTCAAATGACAGCCGAGGATTCATTTCTTCATATTCAGTTTCTTTGAATAGTAGGTTGCATTTATGTGGAGAGAGTGGTTCTACTCATTATATTAGACAAAATATACTTTGATTTCACGAGTATGGGTATTTACGTTCATTTCCTAACACTGTCTGTGTATCTCTTACACATTTCATCCCATTGTTCATTCGATCTCTATTTAGTTTAGTCACGTACACGCAGGCCAAACAATAGCCCAAGATTTTTAAAGCAAAAAACAATTTAATAATTACAAATGGCTTTAACAATCAAAAGAACTCCAAATATGAGTCAAAATGACAGAGAAAGGTTTTTTAGCATTGTCGTTAGACATTCAAAAAAATTAGAATGTAAAAAAACAGATGCTGTTAGTGTCTCTGAGAAAAACCAACGCTGGGAGACTGTGGCTGTTGAATTCAATGCTGGCAGCAGTTATAAAAGATCGGCAAAACAACTGCGGGCTTTTTATCAAAATAAAAAGTCTGCGCTAAAAGAGGATCTTGCTGCCGATAAAATTGAAACCTACAGGACAGGTGGAGGAACATTCACAAAAAAGACGGATGAAAATCACCCACTTTTAAGCATAGTGCTTAAAGAAACTACTCCTGTATATAATGAGTTCGACAATAGCCGTCCCTATATTGAAGAAGTAATGCGTATTTTGTTGAGAAATGTTTCACATTAGACTTGCTTGCAAATTCAACCTACAACAGCATATTTGCTCTTAAATAACAATATAGCTTAATGTGAAGCATTGCCCTACCGGTACGGTAACATGCTCAACAAAAGATATTTATAGATTATTCATATCGAGCCCTAACTGCAATTTTATCGAAAATCGCAATTTAAAAATTAATGAATAAAAAAAATCAGCCTTTAAGTTTCATACGAAAAATGTTTCATCTTCAAATTTCTTGGTCGGCCGGAATTTGAAAAACATTTTCGTTTAATATCTTATAGCTTACGATAAAGAAGCAGTTATAGCCCAGTTACTTATGTATTAAAATAATTAATTATATTTATATTGAAATATAAATCATGTTTCAGTCTTTGTCAGACACCTACACCGATGAACACCACTTAAATATTACTCCTCCACTAGAAGCAAATATGGAAATCACCCCGATTTTAACTGATTCTACCAATTATATTGAACATCTAACACCTGAAACATCCCAGCAGGCTTCTGTTAGTTTTTCAAACGGCCCATCAACATCACGTGCAGCAACCAAAAAAAAAAGAACGAACAAAGAATTTGTCCAAGTTATGTTGGAGGAATTCGGTGAGCTAAAACGGGCTAAGCTGAAATCAGCTGAGGAAAGGAACGAAGCAGTACGTGACTATTATAAATTGAAAACAGAAATGTTGAAGACAAAGACTTCAAATGAAAATGAAAATGTAAATGCTGGTAAGTATTCTCTTAGAATCTATGTATGTATAATGCTTAATACTCTCTTCTTTTTTACAGAAAATTAAGGCTATCTATTTTTATACAATATGTGCCTACATATGACAGTAAATAATTGTTAACCTATGAATCCTTGTGTATACATTTATATTTTAATTCATTTTTTTATATTATTTATTTATGTAAGTAATAAAAAAGCATATGTAATTTAAAATTTAAATTTGGCACACAATTTACTACATATTACTATTTCTTTCAAGCCTTTCACATAAAATCACATTCAATATTTCAATTATCATTTATCGATTCAACTACAGTGCCATATTGAAAGCGACTTTGAATAAAATTAAATAAAAAGTCAAACTTTATTTCGGTACCAAATAAAAAAATAAAAATTTTAATTATAAACATAACTAGCCCAAGTATGTTAAAGTTTCTAACCTATTTATTTTCGTTTCTCAGTTTCATAACATTGTTATATGTAAGTTCTTTTAAAGAATTAAATTAAATATATGCATAGATGCATGAAAAAAAATTGTTTTAATTTTATTTTGTTTATTTTTGGTTCAAATAGTAAGTACAATTGAAATTTATATTTATGAGAATATGTAAATACATATAAATGTACATCAAAAATACTAAATATTAAGATATGAATCAGATAAGACATGAGAAAATATGTGTAAAAATGGCGGTATAAAACTCATACATTCACAGTATTTATCTTCACAACTTACGCATTCACAGTACTTATCTTCACACCACCCTGCTATATTGTTTTTGGATTTCACATTCATCGACACAAAATTAAATTAGAAATACAACAATGTAAACAAATGGGTTTTGGAGGGTGAAACGTACGAAAGATTCATATATCTTTTGTAACGATGAAATCAGCACCTAACTACTTTCGGAACAAACAAAGAGCCAAGTACAAAAATACCCTTATCGAAGACAACAACCATTTATAAAAAATCCCGAGAGAGCGCGCCCATCTCTCTTAGGGGGAAAATGCGCTGAATGGAAGAGTGGAGAGAACGCCATCTCTCTTCATTGGAATGGAACCTTCCAGAAGCTTATGTGCCAGTACTTTCGAGTAGAGTCCCGAACCTCTCAGCTCACTATATAAGGAGAAACTTTTTGAGCACAGACACAGTTTATTTTTGAAAGCGAAAGTGTAAAGTTCAAAGTTAAAAGTATCCGGAAGTGAATTTAAGTTGCATACTCTTGAGATTGATGATTAATAAAATATTTGAAGTGAAGTAAAGTGTGTTTAATTTAGAAAGGAAATAATTGACGGTTGACAGTTAAAAATAAATAAGTTTTATATCGAACCGTGGTAAAACGTTACATTGGTGTCAGAATAAGGGATAAAACTTATTTTATCTGTGCATTTAAGTAAATTAACTTAAAATAAAAAGTGCGTGTGTGTTTTTTTTTAAATAAATAAACAGACAATGGGTAAAATTTTGAATGATTTAAATTGTGTTGAACTTAAAGCAGAACTAAACAAACGAGGTCTTCCTACTGCTGGATCAAAAAATGACCTCATTATTCGTCTGCAGGAACATTTAAGACAACAAGGTGAAAACCCAGACTCGTTTATTTTCACGATTGAAATGGAGGAAGAGCAAGTAAGTACTAGTTTAGATATGACCAATATGATGGCTCTGCTGCTCGCCCAGTTCGAAGAACAAAGAAAAGAACAAAAGAATCTTCTCGAAGAGCAAAGAAGAGAACAAAAGAATGAACAGAAGAATCTTCTCGAACAAATGGAAAAACAAAGTGTTGAGCATAAGAATCTTCTAGAGGAACAGAAAAACATCCTCGAAAGTAAATTAACTGTATTTGAAAACAAGTTCATTGCTCTTGATGAACGTTTTGAAGGCGTCGAAAAACAATTTTCGAAAGTAGACGCAAAGATCGAGAACGTTCAAGATAAGTTCGAGACAGTGGAAAATAAAATTCAGAGCATTACGATGGAACTAGATAGAGTTCGGAAAATGAAGATTCGAGAAAGTTCTGGCGAATTTGTAAAGCGAAAGGAAATGCATCCGCCAACCTTTGATGGACAAACTTCTTGGTCGATCTACAAGAAGCAGTTTGAGGCAGCCGCAGCAACAAATGGCTGGGATGACGAAGACAAATTTATAGCTCTGACGCTTGCCCTTAGAGGACCTGCTGCTGAATTATTGCAAACCTTACCAGCAGACAAGAACGGCAACTTCACGGCTCTTTTGCAGGCCATTGACAAACGTTTTGGAGATGGTCATATGCAAGAAGTCTTCCGCGTCCAACTCAATACCAGAGTCCAGAAAAGAGGAGAAGGTCTGCAACAACTTCAAGCAGATATCGAACGGCTGGCTCACCTGGCATATCCAACTGCAGGAGAGGAAATAATAAACCAGTTCGCAACAGAAGCATTTGTCCGCGCTGTATCCGACATCAACCTTCAGCGAGCGATTCGAACTGCCGGAAAACACACGCTTCCTGAAGCATTGGCGTTCGCTCTAACTATGGAAGCAGCAGAACAGGCTTCACAAGGAGTCCATCGGGTAAGAGAAATAGAAGTTGAAGAATGCTCCTGTCAGAGAACCGCATTCCATAGAAGTCAGCGAGACGGACCTGCTCGATGCTGGAACTGTAACAAGACCGGACATCTACAGCGCCAGTGCAGATTGCCACCAAGAAGAGCTGCATGTCAACATTGTGGAAGTAGAAATAGTACTCGAGAGCAGGTAAGCAATAACACCAACATTCCTGCTCAGCTTGTTTCCCAGCCGGGAAACGAGTAAGAACCAACTTCGAGGGGCAGAAGCTGGTTTCTGGTATCGATGGCCCCAGAACCACTATCCAGGTCTCACAGACTAAACGAAACAACAAAAGTCTGACTGTGGAGGCAACATTAAACGGCAAGAAACACGTGGCTACAATCGACACTGGTGCCACTGCCTCCATTGTAAGAAGGGACTTGGTCAAGATGACATGGCTGCATAACACCAATAGCTATCGTCTGAAAACTGCTACAGGAGAGGCAGCAAAAGTGTACGGAGAAGTTCGTCTTCCGATTCGTTTGGCAGAACTGGAGTTTTCACATCTGTTTTTGGTAGCAGATATATGTGACGAGTGCATCATTGGAATCGACTTCATGAAAGAACACGGAATAATTCTGGATATCGGTAAGCAAGTTCTTAATTACCAAAATGTAGAGATTCCTATGGTTTATGGTGACGAAAAATCATCAACTCTAAGAAGTGTCATCAAAGAAGACATATGCTTGCCGTCTTCTTCTGAAGTGTTCGTTTGGACTAAAATAAAAGGCGATTTGGGTGGTCATCGATACCTCATGGTGGAACCAGATACTGACCAAGGCTCCCAAAACATCATCGTTGGGAAGACTCTTGTGGCACCAAAGAACAACATGGTACCTGTACGGATACTGAACATCAAACCGTACGAAGTTAAGTTGAGAAAAGGAGAAATAGTCGGAAAATGTGAACCTGTGTCTGCGATAACTAAGATCACAGAAGAGGACACGAAGAAGCCTGCGAACTGCGAACAACTAAAGGCAAAAATCCTTAACTCAACCAATCTTAGTCAACATCAACTAAGTATTTCCGGTAGCCTTCTTCATGAGTATGCTGACATATTTTCTTCACCAAGTGGGCAGTATGGTCGAACACAACTTGTGCAGCATCGGATCGACACAGGAGACGCCAGACCGATTCGTCAACCAGCAAGACGTCTCCCCCTAGCCAAACAAGCCGAAGTTGAAGAGATGATATCAAGCATGAAGAAAGATGGGCTGATCGAAAACTCTAAAAGCCCTTGGGCATCGCCAGTGGTCCTTGTCAAAAAGAAGGACGGAAGCACTCCATTTTGTGTGGACTACAGAAGGCTGAACGATGTGACAAAGAAAGACAGCTATCCTCTGCCCAGAATCAGCGATACTTTAGATGCAATGGAAGGTGCTAAATGGTTCTCTACATTAGACCTAAAGAGCGGCTACTGGCAGGTAGAAATTCATCCAGAAGATCGTGAAAAGACAGCTTTCTCCACAGGAAACGGTCTGTGGCAATTCAAAGTGATGCCATTTGGACTGTGCAACGCTCCGGCTACATTTGAGCGTTTGATGGAATGCGTTTTACAAGGACTTACTTGGAAATCTTGCCTGGTCTATTTGGACGATGTCATCGTGTATGGGAAAACTTTTGACGAACATTGTGACAACCTAAAAGCTGTATTCCAGAGGCTTCGAGAAGCACACCTCAAGCTTAATCCAGATAAATGTGCTCTTTTCAAGACCGAAGTTAAATATTTGGGACACATCATCTCATCCCAAGGAGTAAAGACTGATCCTGAAAAAGTTGACACTGTGAAGAATTGGCCAACACCACAGGACAAACATTAACTCCGAAGCTTCCTTGGCCTAGCCACATACTACCGGCGTTTTGTGAAGGATTTTGCTGGAATCGCCAAAAGCTTGCATCAGCTTACAGAAAAAGGAAAGCCGTTCAAATGGTCAGGTGAGTGTGAGAAAAGCTTCCAGGAGTTAAAGCTGCGTTTATGCAATGCTCCTGTGCTTACCTAACCTACTCCAGGGAAACCTTTTATTATTGACGCGGATGCAAGTAATGTCGGAATTGGAGCTGTACTGTCACAAGTCCACGACGGAGAAGAAAAGGTTGTCGCCTACTACAGTAAGGTACTCTCGAAGCCAGAACGGAATTATTGCGTGACCAGAAGGGAACTTCTAGCTCTGATATTGGCAACAAAACACTTCCATAAGTACATCTATGGACAGAAGTTGCTTCTCCGAACAGACCATGGAGCACTCAATTGGCTTCTGAACTTTAAAAATCCTGAAGGTCAAGTAGCAAGGTGGATCGAGAGACTACAGACATATGACTACCAAATTCAACATCGAAGAGGAAAGTTGCATTCAAACGCAGACGCATTATCTCGACGGCCTTGCAAACAGGACTGCAAACATTGCACACGCCAAGAAGAAAAGGAAATGATTGCCGTCCAACGAATAAGAGCTGATCCCATTTACGGTTGGAGTAATGAAGAACTTAGGACTGCCCAACAAGAAGACTCGGACATAGAGCCCATTCTTGCGTGGAAAGAACACCAAGAAAAACCAGAGTGGTGTGACATCTCCGACAGAAGTCCGGCCCTGAAAGCATATTGGGCACAATGGGACTCACTTCATGTGGAGGAAGGTGTTCTAAGGCGTAAGTGGGAATCCGCAGACGGTAAGTCCTATGTGATGCAGCTGGTCGTTCCTCGGTCCAAGGTTAATGACGTTCTTCGAGAGATGCATGACGAAGCTTCCGGAGGTCATTTGGGAGTCAATAAGACTTTGGAAAAGATACGACAACGCTTCTACTGGCGACATGCAAGAGAGGACGTCGAAAAGTGGTGCCGAAAATGTGATACTTGTGCTGCTAGCAAAGGCCCAGGTAGGAAGCTTCAAAGTAAAATGCAACAATACAACGTAGGCACGCCTTTCGAAAGAATTGCAGTAGACGTTGCAGGCCCTTTTCCTGAGACCAACAGTGGAAACCGATACATCCTTGTAGTCATGGATTACTTCAGCAAGTGGCCTGAGGCATTTGCCATCCCAAACCAAGAAACCAAAACAGTTGTGGATCAGATTGTCTTCAATTGGGTGAGCAGGTTCGGCGTACCGATGGAACTTCATTCCGACCAAGGAAGGAACTTCGAATCTAACATCTTCCAGGAAGTTTGTTCGCTCCTTGGCATTAAAAAGACGAGGACAACGCCGCTTCATCCACAATCTGATGGGATGGTCGAGCGATTCAACCGGACGCTAAAGGAACATCTATCTAAGGTTGTCGGCGACTACCAACGAGACTGGGATAGACATATTCCATTATTCCTAATGGCATATAGGAGTGCAGTACATAGCTCGACAGGACATACACCATCGGAAATCTTGTTTGGAACGTCAATACGACTGCCTAGTGAGGTGAAATTTGGATGCCGGACAATTGAGCCACAACGAACAGAAGAATATGTGGATAACCTCAAAGAAAGGCTCATTGACATTCATCAACGAACCAGAGCATTCATAAAAACATCTAGTGATCGGATGAAAACACGTTATGATGCCCGAGGAACAACAACAGGATTTCAAGAAGGAGACTTCGTGTGGTTTTACAATCCCCATCGACAAAAGGGACTGTCACCAAAGCTTCAACAGAACTGGGAAGGACCCTACACTGTTGTGAAGAGACTAAATGATGTGGTCTACCGTATACAGAGAGGAGTAAGAGGGAAACTGAAAGTAGTTCATTGTGACCGTTTGCATCGTTATAATGGTGAAAGGAGCGACAGAATTGTTCGGGACGATCAATCTTAGGAGGGGGGCAATGTAACGATGAAATCAGCACCTAACTACTTTCGGAACAAACAAAGAGCCAAGTACAAAAATACCCTTATCGAAGACAACAACCATTTATAAAAAATCCCGAGAGAGCGCGCCCATCTCTCTTAGGAGGAAAATGCGCTGAATGGAAGAGTGGAGAGAACGCCATCTCTCTTCATTGGAATGGAACCTTCCAGAAGCTTATGTGCCAGTACTTTCGAGTAGAGTCCCGAACCTCTCAGCTCACTATATAAGGAGAAACTTTTTGAGCACAGACACAGTTTATTTTTGAAAGCGAAAGTGTAAAGTTCAAAGTTAAAAGTATCCGGAAGTGAATTTAAGTTGCATACTATTGAGATTGGTGATTAATAAAATATTTGAAGTGAAGTAAAGTGTGTTTAATTTAAAAGGGAAATAATTGACGGTTGACAGTTAAAAATAAATAAGTTTTATATCGAACCGTGGTAAAACGTTACAATACTGTAACGATGAAATCAGCACCTAACTACTTTCGGAACAAACAAAGAGCCAAGTGCAAAAATACCCTTATCGAAGACAACAACCATTTATAAAAAAATCCCGAGAGAGCGCGCCCATCTCTCTCAGGGGGAAAATGCGCTGAATGAAAGAGTGGAGAGAACGCCATCTCTCTTCATTGGAATGGAACCTTCCAGATAGCTTTTGTGCCAGTACTTTCGAGTAGAGTCCCGAACCTCTCAGCTCACTATATAAGGAGAAACTTTTTGAGCACAGACACAGTTTATTTTTGAAAGCGAAAGTGTAAAGTTCAAAGTTAAAAGTATCCGGAAGTGAATTTAAGTTGCATACTCTTGAGATTGATGATTAATAAAATATTTGAAGTGAAGTAAAGTGTGTTTAATTTAAAAGAAAATAATTGACGGTTGACAGTTAAAAAGAAATAAGTTTTATATCGAACCGTGGTAAAACGTTACATTGGTGTCAGAATAAGGGATAAAACTTATTTTATCTGTGCATTTAAGTAAATTAACTTGAAGTAAAAAGTGTGTGTTTTTAATTAAATAAACAGACTTGAAATAAAAAGTGTTGTTGTAGACACCTGTAAGCAATACGAGAAAAAAAAAAAATATCTTACACAGAACGAAAGCCTACTTACCATAGGAGGTGGAGTACAGTACCCACAAAATTAGGTATACCTATCCAACATACGTGCCTGAAACTATAGAGCGTGGAAAATCATCTTTTGCGATAAAGACTATAATTTATATTATATCACTTGGTGAGTGTTTTAATTCATTAAAGGAAAAGTATTAAAGAAATACAAAAAAAAAAAAAAAAGTGAGGAATTTCAAATTAAAATAAAAGCAAAAAAAAAAAAAATGTATTATTAATTGAAATCAATCATTAAATTTATAGAAAGAAAATATATATATATGTATGTATATATGTAAATTTATATATATGTAATTATGTACATACATACATACATACATTTGAATATATACATCCTATTCAATATTAAAAGTGATGGAATCCCTACTTTTTCACTATAGGATTTTTGTGCACATTGGCGATCAGGGACTTTCGACTTCAGTAGTCCTGATCGCCCACCCCAATTTATCTTACGATAAACCGAGTATCGAGATACTGGAAATCTAAGGAAATACAACGCGAACAAAAAAAAAAAAAAAGGAAAAGTACAAAAGTCCAAGTAATTCAATTCCACAGATTATTTTTTTTTTCTTAACTTCTTTCATAATTTTTAAACTAAAATTCAAAAGCTAAGTTAAAGGAAATATATTGTTTAAGCAAAAGAAATATTATTTAACAAAAAAAAAAATATATCGCCAGTCAAGTCTTTTTATGTGACATTAATATACACCCGTGCATTTGGGTTTCGTACACCAGCATCATATAATTCTACATCAGTACACATATATAACGTCGATTACATACTTACATATTAGAAGAAAACCTTCACATGATTTTGCATGTTAACTTACGAATTGTCCATAATTGTCATTTTTTTTTTGTGGTGCGATAAACTTGATTTTTTTTTATAATTATTGTACGGGTTCATTAATTTCCTTTTTTTTTCTAATTTTTTTTTATTTTTTTTGTACAACATATAGGAAATTTATTGTATTTTTTTTATAATCTGTTAACGTGGTAGGTTAACTCTTGGTTCCCTCCTTGTTAAAAATAGATAGTTTTTTTTTCTATGTTATTACGATTGTTCTGCTCAGGTATCCTCTCCCCCATTGAGCTCAGTTGAGGTAGGAGTCTGATAGCGAGTATTTATATGATTTGTTTAGTTTAATAAAACTTGTTCATTTATATTCCAACAGTGGAAGCTAAAAGAATTACTACTCTATTTTTGGAGTTAGTTTAAATTTCCTAAGTGTTTTTTTTTATTTTATTTATTATTAAAATTTGTGTTGTGTTCAAATTAATAAGATTATTTTGGATAGGGTTACCACCTTTACTTTTAATAACATGTTTGAGAATTTTCTTGAAATTTATTTAGATATTATGTAATTTGTTTAATGAAACCCAATTTAATAAAATATTTTTTGGTTGTAAATCGCACCAATATGATTGAAATCCTGTTTTTCATTTATCAAGCAAATAGCTTGATGGATTATTAAGGCGATTCATTTTCAGGGGATGCGGACGGTAACTAAAACTAATCGGTGAGAATGAACTGAGCTGGAACATAAGGTAAGCGGAGTAACCAGGGGAAGTTCAAAATTCTTGGGCCAATGAACTTCTAAGGTAGGGTGGGTCAGGTCAAGCTGAGATAACATCATCAGCACCCTCTAGTGGTAAACGTCCGTCCGATTTTAATTTAACTCAATCCTCAATTGATTTAAATTCTTTTTTTTTGTTCTTTTTTCGGCATGATAACTGTCTATTGTGATAGGTGAGATTTGAGTCGAGTGGACAAGTTCCCACCCATTTCCGGCGAGCTCGAGCCGAGCACTCAGCCAGCATGCCAAGTCCATTACACTCAAACAAACTTCTTTCGGATTTTACCCTAATCAAACTCTCAACCCTATTACAAATGGCGCCCACAACGTGAGTCTTCGTTTTTGTTTTCCTTTTCCCAACTTTTCTCTCTTCTAATTGTAACTGTCTTCATCATCGGTAACTCGTATGTCGTGAACAAGGAAAGTTTCAAACAAACCTTTTCACTTGCGACGAGATAACAAGATGATGATGACAATTATAATAAAACCGCGTTTTGTTCGTGTTAACCCATCCTTAAGTGTTAACATTTTTCTTTTCTATCTCTCTATTTTTATTTTTCACTCATTTGTCTCGTTTTTTCTCCTCAAAGAATTGTGGCCATGTAAGTTGACGAAATGTCACTACTGTTGCACAATTTCTTTTTTTTTTCATTTTCTTCTACCTTTATATGTTCTGCTTATCTGACAGCTTCAAGTCTTCTAGCAAAAGCCGCAGGCTTGTCTAGAATTGCGGGATCTGCCAGATAGCAATTATTTTGTCCTATGTTAAATTTATGTATAACTATTTACCACTAAGAGGGAATTTTTTTTTTCAACGAGTCCGTCCGAAGTCTACTAGTGTCATAAAATAGCTACCTTTTTCAGCTCAGTTCATACTTCGTCAAAACTACTTCCGCCGAAAAAGTTGCCCGAAGTATCCCCGCCATGTTACATGTACAAAACCCAAAAAAATATAAAACGAAATAAAACAATTCAAAATTATTGGAATTTTTTTTTTTTCAAGTTTATTGAAAAAGAAAAATCTAATAGCAAAAAATTACCTATTTAATAAAAACTTTAAAGCAAAGTTTAAACAAATTTAGTAATATTTAAAGTAACTTTCAAAAATTTACAATTACTTTTCATTTTTTTTTTTTTTCGCAAAATACAAAATTTAAAACACATTTTTTTTAAATTTGTTGGTAAGATTGGTACAAATTATATTAAAAATATAATATTTAAAAATTAAATTTATTAGGTTATAAAACTTAAAAATATATTACCTTTTCTTAAATTCTAAAAATCCTAAACCTATTTCGATATACATACCTAAAAACTAAAATATTTTCCTTTAGTTACAAACACTATATATATTTAAAACATACATTATTTAAATGGACTCAACAGCTAAAGACAAAAACAGTCAAATTTCCAAAACAGGTACTATAAAAAAGAAAGGTACTAGATCTTCGAGTAGATTAAACCCAACCGAACAAGAAAGGTTGTTATACAGTTTAAGTCCGATTGTTCGGCAAACAGATTCCAACAATATTGGAAAAAATCAATCACTTTTAGATTCTAATCCCGTTCCACAATCCTCCAATCAATCGGATCGACCCCAATCAACAGGCGAAAACATTGTTGAAAGTACAGGTCAGGAAACGAGATTTTCATCAAATTCAAACAATATTCCGAGTACAACAACCAATAACATCATGAATAACTTCAATATCCTTACAACTCCTCGTGTTCAAAGAACACCAATTCCAGTTGTAGTCAATCCAAGTTCTTTGCCAAATATTCCGGAGAGTGGTGAACACTCGAATGGTTCTATAGATATAGATTCCATTTCGGCTCCGTCTTTTAGTAGCCTTAGCAATGTAGGGGCAGGTTCTATCGACTTTGATAACAGTATTCAAACTATTCGCAATCAAGAAATATTGCAAAATGGAAGCCGGACGGAAAGAAGTGCTAATCCTACAGAAGAAGTGCCTAACGACATTAAAGCTTATGTCAACTTAGCTATAGTTAATGCTTTTTCATCATACGCTGAATCTATGAAATCAGATATCTCCGATAGCATCAAAAAAATTATGAAAGATAATTTCATAGAATTTTTGGGTGAAATTAATTCGGCAACGCGTCCATTGGTTAATCAGGAAAATACCGTTCCTAAACTAACCGTTCCTAAACCTTCAAATATGTCTGCTTTCAGAAAACCCGTGCCACAAAGGCAACAAAAACAATCTAATCAACAACAACAATCGCAAAAACCGTCACAACCTCAAACATATCAGCATCAATATCCCCAACAACAACAACACTTATTACTACCTACAGGTCAAAATGTCCAATATAATCATTCCGCTAAAATACCACAATCAATAAATACTTTCCAACCAATCAATAATCCCAATCACAATCCATCATTTCAAATTCCACAACCAATAAATAATTTCAATCAAATAAATAATCCTAACCATAATCCACAAACTCATTTTTCGCAAAGTTCACCAGATTTTAGATATTTCGATAATTATCAACCTCAAAGTCCCCAAAATTCATATTACGATATGAATCGAAATGTTCATAGAGGGTGTCGCGATGTAATTAAAGTAGACCGATGGGGTCTTAAATTCGACGGAAAACCTGAAAATTTAACCGTCGAAGATTTTATCTTCCGTTTGGAAACTCTCCAAATACAATATGCGTGTCCTTGGCCTGAAATTCTAAAACAATTTCACCTTACGCTTTCAGGTACAGCACAAGATTGGTATTGGGAGTTTCAAAGATCGAATTATAGACCTGATTGGCCAATGCTCCGTGAAGCATTATTGCTTCATTTCAGAAATGCAAAATCTGACTATGAGATCATGCGAGAATTGGCAGATCGGAAACAAGGTGCTTTTGAAACCTGTGAAAATTTCTTCACCGCAATTTCGAAGATCAAATCTCAACTGAAGATACCAATCCCTGAATGTGAACTAATTAAGATGCTAAAAAGAAATCTTAACGATAAAATTGGCAAGTTAGTTTATCCGATGACAATATTTTCGTTAGACCAATTAAGGTTCGCATGCAAAGAAGCTGAAAATGCATTTCCTACTAAAGAACATTTTAATACCAGGCAGTATAGACAACCGCCCAAAATGATAGCAAATGAACTTCAATATTATGAAGTTGATTCAAAACAATATGAAGATCATCTCGCAGCGGTGAATTATATAAATATTAATAGACCTAGGCCAGCGAACAAAGTTCTGAACTGCTGGAACTGCAAGGTGAATGGTCATTTATATTGGGAGTGTCCGTCACCCAAACAAAACATTTTTTGTTTTCGATGTGGAGAAGAAAATGTTATCTGTTCTAACTGTCCCAGGTGTAAACCGGAAAACAGGAAGAAGAGCGCGATTTTGACGGGGGAATCGCGTTCGACACAAGTCCCCGATACAACGAACCAACAAAACCTATAGGTAACCAATTTTTGAATAATATTGAAGAACGTAAAGTTATAATTTTGAAAAGAGATAAGAAAAATGATAAAGAAGCAATTAATGATAGAAATGTTAAATTTAGTTATATTAAACCGTTACATGTACGGATTCAAGAATACAACAATGCCAAAGAAAGGATTTTCAATGGTACTGTTAAAAATAAAATTATTAAAGCTAGAAATAGATACAAGATCAGAAAACAATTAAGATGCAACCTACTATCTACTGTAATAGATGTTTCTGGAGATCCTAGGCCATATGCCAAAATAAAAATTGCCGAAAAGGAGATGCTAGGTCTGCTTGACAGTGGTGCAAGCATCAGCATTCTTGGCAAAGGTTGTAGAGACTTTATTAAAGATTTAGATGTTAAAACTTCTCCATTTGCATCTAATGTAAAGACTGCAGATGGAAAAAGCCAAACCATAATTGGTAAAATCAACATAGATGTACAATATAAAAACATGAATAATAAAATCACCTTTTACCTCGTGCCAAACTTGGATCAGGAACTCTACCTCGGCGTCGATTTCTGGAAGGCATTCAAACTTGCACCTGGAATAGTCAGCGAAATTAAAACAAGTGGTGTTGAGGATACTTCAGATACTCACCAACTGTCTCCAGAGCAAGAATCGAGATTGGACGCTGTCAGGCGAAAATTTCGGTGTTATACCAGGTATGGCCTCGGAAAAACGACTCTTGTCGAGCACGTCATCGAGACTGGAGATGCGGTTCCAGTGAAACAGCGTCACTATCCCGTCTCTCCAGCGATACAAGCCTTAATGTATGCCGAGATAGATAGAATGTTGAGCCTTGGAGTTATTGAAGAGAGTGAGAGCCCTTGGAGTTCGCCAGTGGTCCTGATACAGAAACCCGGCAAAAATCGTCTGTGTCTGGACTCGCGTAAGCTGAACTCCCTCACGAAAAAAAATGCATATCCTCTCCCCAATCTCGAAGGCATCTTCAGTCGTCTCCACGATACTATTTTCATTAGTAGTATCGATCTCAAAGACGCGTTCTGGCAAATTCCGTTGGATGAGCAAAGCAGGGAGAAGACTGCCTTCACAATACCGGGACGGCCCTTGTACCATTTTACCGTCATGCCCTTTGGATTGTGCAATGCAGCCCAAAGGTTATGCCAGTTGATGGACAAGGTCATTCCCTCAAGGTTACGGGATCGTGTCTTCGTTTACCTTGATGATCTGCTCGTCATCGCTCCAGATTTCGAGACACACCTCGCTCTGCTGGACGAAGTTGCTGCGTGCCTCAACAAAGCTGGTCTCACCATCAACGTTTCGAAGTCAAAATTCTGCTTCAAAGAATTGAAGTACCTGGGCTTCATCGTTGGTGGTGGGAGCATCAGGACAGACCCCGCTAAAGTTGAGGCGATCGAGAATTTTCCGATCCCAAAATCGGCAAAACAGGTTCGCAGACTGCTTGGTTTAGCAGGGTGGTACCGTAGGTTTATACGGGAATTTTCGTCTTTGACGGCTCCAATCACCGACACTCTGAAAAAGAGTAACAAAAAATTTCAAATGACGGAAGAAGCTCTGGAGGCCTTTGAGAAACTGAAGAAGGCCTTAACAACAGCCCCTGTGTTATCTCATCCTGATTTCGCTAAAAGATTTTATATACAGTGTGATGCATCTGACACAGGTGTAGGGGCGGTGCTCTTCCAGAGAAACGATGCCGAAGAAGAATCGCCTATTTCCTTTTTCTCCCAAAAACTTAATAAATCCCAACAAAATTACAGTGTAACAGAAAAGGAATGCTTGGCCGCAGTTCTTGCAGTTAAGAAATTTAGACCTTATATCGAGGGAATGTTGTTCACTGTTATAACCGATCATTCTAGCTTAAAATGGCTAATGAGTCTTAAGGACTTAAGCGGTAAACTGGCTAGGTGGAGTCTTCAGCTCCAAACGTTCTCCTTTGACATTGAACACCGTAAAGGTTCCTTAAATGTTGTCCCCGATACGTTGTCAAGAGTATTTACTGAAATCGATAGCATAAGAATAGAGAATATAGCACCTTTGATAGATCTTACTTCGAAAGAGTTCGAATCTGACGAGTATCTGAGTTTGCTTAAAACCGTTGAAGAGAATCAAGACTGTCTACCCGACTTAAAAATAGAAGATAACTTTTTATATAAACGAGCTTTTCCGGCACATGACGATCCTACAACTGTTGAACATACATGGCGATTATGGGTACCTTCTGCTCTTACCAATGATATCATAGCTCGTGCCCATAATCCTCCACAAGTTGCTCATGGAGGAGTAGCAAAAACGCTTAAAAGAATTCGTGAAAATTTTTATTGGCCAAATATGACTATACAAATACGTGAATACGTTGCAAAATGTGATACCTGTATTCAAAGTAAACCGTCCAATCAAGTTTTACGTCCTCCTATGTCAAGTGAGTACAACGTTGACCGTCCGTTTCAAAAGTTATATGTTGACTTCCTAGGTCCGTATCCGCGTTCTAAGTCTGGTAATAGTTTTGTCTTCGTCGTTCTTGATCATCTGTCCAAATTTGTCTTCCTAAAGTCTTTACGCAATGCTAATACCTCAAGCATCATCAAATTTTTAAAGGAAAATGTTTTCGATATGTTCGGAGTACCACAAGTCATCCACTCCGACAATGGAAAACAATTCCTAGCGAAGGATTTTCAAAGTTTCTTGCTAAGTTATGGTATACAACATTTTAAGACCGCAAATTATTCCCCTCAGTCTAACGCGTCAGAGAGAGTCAATCGAACGCTTTTAGCCGCAATTCGATCTTATCTTAAGGAAGACCAACGAGATTGGGATCTTCATCTGAGTGACATAGCTTGTGCACTCAGGAGTGCAGTGCATACTTCAACGGGTGTATCACCATATTTCGCACTATTTGGTCTAAATATGATGTCACACGGTACCTGCTATGAACTGGCTCAAAAACTACATTCATTAGAAGATGGTGAATTAACGACTCTCACTAGACACAATCGATTGCAGTGTTTACGTAACAAGATAAAAGAAAACATCTCTAAAGCTAACGAGAAAAGTGCACAAAAGTATAACACTCGTGTTCGAAACATCCGCTTCGTACCGGGTCAAGAGGTATTTCGAAGAAATTTCGTCCTAAGTGACAGCTCAAAATACCTTAGTGCCAAACTTTCCCCTAAATTCGTAAAATGCCGCATCGTGAAAGCAGTAGGCAAAAATCTATACGAACTGGAAAATTTATCGGGTAAAACCATAGGAATATACCATGCGAAAGACATTAAGCAATAACTAGAGTTTTCCTTTTCATATTAACGTTGATGACAGGGGATAACATACCTATAAAACCTTCTACCTATATATTTACATAAATCGTATATATATTTGTAGGTATAGTTGTACTTACGTATGTTATTCTGTATGCTAGTTATTTACTTAATACCTTCGTAATTTTTCCTTATGTTAATTTATCAACTATTTATAAAAACCGTTCCTCAGACCCCGTGATATTATTGTTTTATAGGTACGTTATCCTTAAAACAACGGATTCTCTCTAGCCCTGTGATATTGTATTTATTTATTTATTTATTTTATAAATTATGTATTTATTTATTTATATACTTATTTATTTAATTATTTAATTATTTATTAATTTATTAATTTATTAATTTATTAATTTATTAATTTATTTATTTATTTATTTATTTATTTATTTATTTATTTATTTATTTATTTATTTATTTGTTTATTTATTTATTTATTCTAGGTTAACTCGGCAATATTAGATTTAGTTTAGTTATAGTTCCATAGTCAAATTATTCATCTATTTTCCTATTTATTTATTGAATTATAGTTAAATCGTTTGTTTACTTTACATGTTATCCGTTAAATCAATTTACTTATCCAGTTATTTATTTATTAACCTTTTTTTTGTTTATTTATTTATCTATTCATTTCGTTAATTTATTTATTTACATGTTACCTTATTTATTCATTTGATATTTAGTTTATATTTTTTGTTTGTAAACTCATAAGGTTATAACTTTCGTTTGTATGTTAACTTATTTATTTATGAAACTGCCTATCCGTTAGTCAATCTATTTTGTTCAATTGCCTTATATCTCATTTAACTGATTATTTATTCATCAGTTATCTTATCTATTTAAATATTTATCTAAAATCTATCTTCCTAATTTAATTATTCTACCAATCTACATCTATTCATCTATATCTGTATCCGCCATAGCTATTCTATTTATATGGGAAATAAGATTTTTCATAGGCTGTAAAATTATCACGCACTATTTTGCTTGATGTCTTCAGCGTAGTAAACACCGCGGTTGAACTCACTTAGTTAACTATATACCAATATGGGAATGTTAGGTAAATCCCGCCAAATATATCTGTGAGATACCTAATCAAAGTCACTCGACTGTCATCCGCGTAAATAAATAATAATGAGGAACAAATCCCAAACCTAAATAACAAGTTTAACAACTATGCCGTAAATGCATAATTGCCCGGCTGTTGTGGGTTCTTCACCACGTTACCTAGTAGAAACAACATCAATTCTTCCTACGACAACAAACAACCCCCACGTAGGTAGCGAAATAAGACACGAACAACCCTCTATTACATTGTTGCTTCTTTTATTGAGATTACTTTCATACAACAAAACTGGTTTTCATAAGGACAAGTGCATCCTCGATTACATTAAAACTCACCCTGAGGTAAATAACAATTTTCGGCAATGATGCAAAAGTCAAACTTATTTACGGTGTCCTTTTCACTATCCTGATCGTCGAGAATCCTCCTCCACGTTTAGTGTTTTGTTGTAGACACCTGTAAGCAATACGAGAAAAAAAAAAAAATATCTTACACAGAACGAAAGCCTACTTACCATAGGAGGTGGAGTACAGTACCCACAAAATTAGGTATACCTATCCAACATACGTGCCTGAAACTATAGAGCGTGGAAAATCATCTTTTGCGATAAAGACTATAATTTATATTATATCACTTGGTGAGTGTTTTAATTCATTAAAGGAAAAGTATTAAAGAAATACAAAAAAAAAAAAAAAAGTGAGGAATTTCAAATTAAAATAAAAGCAAAAAAAAAAAAAATGTATTATTAATTGAAATCAATCATTAAATTTATAGAAAGAAAATATATATATATGTATGTATATATGTAAATTTATATATATGTAATTATGTACATACATACATACATACATTTGAATATATACATCCTATTCAATATTAAAAGTGATGGAATCCCTACTTTTTCACTATAGGATTTTTGTGCACATTGGCGATCAGGGACTTTCGACTTCAGTAGTCCTGATCGCCCACCCCAATTTATCTTACGATAAACCGAGTATCGAGATACTGGAAATCTAAGGAAATACAACGCGAACAAAAAAAAAAAAAAAGGAAAAGTACAAAAGTCCAAGTAATTCAATTCCACAGATTATTTTTTTTTTCTTAACTTCTTTCATAATTTTTAAACTAAAATTCAAAAGCTAAGTTAAAGGAAATATATTGTTTAAGCAAAAGAAATATTATTTAACAAAAAAAAAAATATATCGCCAGTCAAGTCTTTTTATGTGACATTAATATACACCCGTGCATTTGGGTTTCGTACACCAGCATCATATAATTCTACATCAGTACACATATATAACGTCGATTACATACTTACATATTAGAAGAAAACCTTCACATGATTTTGCATGTTAACTTACGAATTGTCCATAATTGTCATTTTTTTTTTGTGGTGCGATAAACTTGATTTTTTTTATAATTATTGTACGGGTTCATTAATTTCCTTTTTTTTTCTAATTTTTTTTTATTTTTTTTGTACAACATATAGGAAATTTATTGTATTTTTTTTATAATCTGTTAACGTGGTAGGTTAACTCTTGGTTCCCTCCTTGTTAAAAATAGATAGTTTTTTTTTCTATGTTATTACGATTGTTCTGCTCAGGTATCCTCTCCCCCATTGAGCTCAGTTGAGGTAGGAGTCTGATAGCGAGTATTTATATGATTTGTTTAGTTTAATAAAACTTGTTCATTTATATTCCAACAGTGGAAGCTAAAAGAATTACTACTCTATTTTTGGAGTTAGTTTAAATTTCCTAAGTGTTTTTTTTTTATTTTATTTATTATTAAAATTTGTGTTGTGTTCAAATTAATAAGATTATTTTGGATAGGGTTACCACCTTTACTTTTAATAACATGTTTGAGAATTTTCTTGAAATTTATTTAGATATTATGTAATTTGTTTAATGAAACCCAATTTAATAAAATATTTTTTGGTTGTAAATCGCACCAATATAATTGAAATCCTGTTTTTCATTTATCAAGCAAATAGCTTGATGGATTATTAAGGCGATTCATTTTCAGGGGATGCGGACGGTAACTAAAACTAATCGGTGAGAATGAACTGAGCTGGAACATAAGGTAAGCGGAGTAACCAGGGGAAGTTCAAAATTCTTGGGCCAATGAACTTCTAAGGTAGGGTGGGTCAGGTCAAGCTGAGATAACATCATCAGCACCCTCTAGTGGTAAACGTCCGTCCGATTTTAATTTAACTCAATCCTCAATTGATTTAAATTCTTTTTTTTTGTTCTTTTTTCGGCATGATAACTGTCTATTGTGATAGGTGAGATTTGAGTCGAGTGGACAAGTTCCCACCCATTTCCGGCGAGCTCGAGCCGAGCACTCAGCCAGCATGCCAAGTCCATTACACTCAAACAAACTTCTTTCGGATTTTACCCTAATCAAACTCTCAACCCTATTACAGTGTGTGTTTTTAAATAAATAAACAGACAATGGGTAAAATTTTGAATGATTCAAATTGTGTTGAACTTAAAGCAGAACTAAACAAACGAGGTCTTCCTACTGCTGGATCAAAAAATGACCTCATTATTCGTCTGCAGGAACATTTAAGACAACAAGGTGAAAACCCAGACACGTTTATTTTCACGATTGAAATGGAGGAAGAGCAAGTAAGTACTAGTTCAGATGTGACCAATATGATGGCTCTGCTGCTCGCCCAGTTCGAAGAGCAAAGAAAAGAACAAAAAAAGGAACAAAAGAATCTTCTTGAACGATTTGATGATCAACGCAATGAACAAAAGAACCTTCTAGAAGAACAGAAAAACCTTATCGAAGGTAAGCTCGATGCATTTGAAAACAAGTTCGTTGCTCTTAACGAACGTGTTGAGGGCGTTGAAAAGCAGTTTTCAAAAGTAGATGCAAAACTCGAGAAAGTTCAAGAAAAGTTCGAAGACCAAATACAGGGCATTACCCATGAATTAGAGAAAGTTCGAAAAATGAAGATTCGAGAAAGTTCTGGCGACTTTGTAAAGCGAAAAGAAATGCATCCGCCAACCTTTGATGGACAAACTTCTTGGTCGATCTACAAGAAGCAGTTTGAGGCAGCCGCAGCAACAAATGGCTGGGATGACGAAGACAAATTTATAGCCCTGACGCTTGCCCTTAGAGGACCTGCTGCTGAATTATTGCAAACCTTACCAGCAGACAAGAACGGCAACTTCACGGCTCTTTTGCAGGCCATTGACAAACGTTTTGGAGATGGTCATATGCAAGAAGTCTTCCGCGTCCAACTCAATACCAGAGTCCAGAAAAGAGGAGAAGGTCTGCAACAACTTCAAGCAGATATCGAACGGCTGGCTCACCTGGCATATCCAACTGCAGGAGAGGAAATAATAAACCAGTTCGCAACAGAAGCATTTGTCCGCGCTGTATCCGACATCAACCTTCAGCGAGCGATTCGAACTGCCGGAAAACACACGCTTCCTGAAGCATTGGCGTTCGCTCTAACTATGGAAGCAGCAGAACAGGCTTCACAAGGAGTCCATCGGGTAAGAGAAATAGAAGTTGAAGAATGCTCCTGTCAGAGAACCGCATTCCATAGAAGTCAGCGAGACGGACCTGCTCGATGCTGGAACTGTAACAAGACCGGACATCTACAGCGCCAGTGCAGATTGCCACCAAGAAGAGCTGCATGTCAACATTGTGGAAGTAGAAATAGTACTCGAGAGCAGGTAAGCAATAACACCAACATTCCTGCTCAGCTTGTTTCCCAGCCGGGAAACGAGTAAGAACCAACTTCGAGGGGCAGAAGCTGGTTTCTGGTATCGATGGCCCCAGAACCACTATCCAGGTCTCACAGACTAAACGAAACAGCAAAAGTCTGACTGTGGAGGCAACATTAAACGGCAAGAAACACGTGGCTACAATCGACACTGGTGCCACTGCCTCCATTGTAAGAAGGGACTTGGTCAAGATGACATGGCTGCATAACACCAATAGCTATCGTCTGAAAACTGCTACAGGAGAGGCAGCAAAAGTGTACGGAGAAGTTCGTCTTCCGATTCGTTTGGCAGAACTGGAGTTTTCACATCTGTTTTTGGTAGCAGATATATGTGACGAGTGCATCATTGGAATCGACTTCATGAAAGAACACGGAATAATTCTGGATATCGGTAAGCAAGTTCTTAATTACCAAAATGTAGAGATTCCTATGGTTTATGGTGACGAAAAATCATCAACTCTAAGAAGTGTCATCAAAGAAGACATATGCTTGCCGTCTTCTTCTGAAGTGTTCGTTTGGACTAAAATAAAAGGCGATTTGGGTGGTCATCGATACCTCATGGTGGAACCAGATACTGACCAAGGCTCCCAAAACATCATCGTTGGGAAGACTCTTGTGGCACCAAAGAACAACATGGTACCTGTACGGATACTGAACATCAAACCGTACGAAGTTAAGTTGAGAAAAGGAGAAATAGTCGGAAAATGTGAACCTGTGTCTGCGATAACTAAGATCACAGAAGAGGACACGAAGAAGCCTGCGAACTGCGAACAACTAAAGGCAAAAATCCTTAACTCAACCAATCTTAGTCAACATCAACTAAGTATTTCCGGTAGCCTTCTTCATGAGTATGCTGACATATTTTCTTCACCAAGTGGGCAGTATGGTCGAACACAACTTGTGCAGCATCGGATCGACACAGGAGACGCCAGACCGATTCGTCAACCAGCAAGACGTCTCCCCCTAGCCAAACAAGCCGAAGTTGAAGAGATGATATCAAGCATGAAGAAAGATGGGCTGATCGAAAACTCTAAAAGCCCTTGGGCATCGCCAGTGGTCCTTGTCAAAAAGAAGGACGGAAGCACTCGATTTTGTGTGGACTACAGAAGGCTGAACGATGTGACAAAGAAAGACAGCTATCCTCTGCCCAGAATCAGCGATACTTTAGATGCAATGGAAGGTGCTAAATGGTTCTCTACATTAGACCTAAAGAGCGGCTACTGGCAGGTAGAAATTCATCCAGAAGATCGTGAAAAGACAGCTTTCTCCACAGGAAACGGTCTGTGGCAATTCAAAGTGATGCCATTTGGACTGTGCAACGCTCCGGCTACATTTGAGCGTTTGATGGAATGCGTTTTACAAGGACTTACTTGGAAATCTTGCCTGGTCTATTTGGACGATGTCATCGTGTATGGGAAAACATTTGACGAACATTGTGACAACCTAAAAGCTGTATTTCAGAGGCTTCGAGAAGCACACCTCAAGCTTAATCCAGATAAATGTGCTCTTTTCAAGACCGAAGTTAAATATTTGGGACACATCATCTCATCCAAAGGAGTAAAGACTGATCCTGAAAAAGTTGACACTGTGAAGAATTGGCCAACACCACAGGACAAACATCAACTCCGAAGCTTCCTTGGCCTAGCCACATACTACTGGCGTTTTGTGAAGGATTTTGCTGGAATCGCCAAAAGCTTGCATCAGCTTACGGAAAAGGGAAAGCCGTTCAAATGGTCAGGTGAGTGTGAGAAAAGCTTCCAGGAGTTAAAGCTGCGTTTATGCAATGCTCCTGTGCTTACCTACCCTACTCCAGGGAAACCTTTTATTATTGACGCGGATGCAAGTAATGTCGGAATTGGAGCTGTACTGTCACAAGTCCACGACGGAGAAGAAAAGGTTGTCGCCTACTACAGTAAGGTACTCTCGAAGCCAGAACGGAATTATTGCGTGACCAGAAGGGAACTTCTAGCTCTGATATTGGCAACAAAACACTTCCATAAGTACATCTATGGACAGAAGTTCCTTCTCCGAACAGACCATGGAGCACTCAATTGGCTTCTGAACTTTAAAAATCCTGAAGGTCAAGTAGCAAGGTGGATCGAGAGACTACAGACATATGACTACCAAATTCAACATCGAAGAGGAAAGTTGCATTCAAACGCAGACGCATTATCTCGACGGCCTTGCAAACAGGACTGCAAACATTGCACACGCCAAGAAGAAAAGGAAATGATTGCCGTCCAACGAATAAGAGCTGATCCCATTTACGGTTGGAGTAATGAAGAACTTAGGACTGCCCAACAAGAAGACTCGGACATAGAGCCCATTCTTGCGTGGAAAGAACACCAAGAAAAACCAGAGTGGTGTGACATCTCCGACAGAAGTCCGGCCCTGAAAGCATATTGGGCACAATGGGACTCACTTCATGTGGAGGAAGGTGTTCTAAGGCGTAAGTGGGAATCCGCAGACGGTAAGTCCTATGTGATGCAGCTGGTCGTTCCTCGGTCCAAGGTTAATGACGTTCTTCGAGAGATGCATGACGGAGCTTCCGGAGGTCATTTGGGAGTCAATAAGACTTTGGAAAAGATACGACAACGCTTCTACTGGCTACATGCAAGAGAGGACGTCGAAAAGTGGTGCCGAAAATGTGATACTTGTGCTGCTAGCAAAGGCCCAGGTAGGAAGCTTCAAAGTAAAATGCAACAATACAACGTAGGCACGCCTTTCGAAAGGATTGCAGTAGACGTCGCAGGCCCTTTTCCTGAGACCAACAGTGGAAACCGATACATCCTTGTAGTCATGGATTACTTCAGCAAGTGGCCTGAGGCATTTGCCATCCCAAACCAAGAAACCAAAACAGTTGTGGATCAGATTGTCTTCAATTGGGTGAGCAGGTTCGGCGTACCGATGGAACTTCATTCCGACCAAGGAAGGAACTTCGAATCTAACATCTTCCAGGAAGTTTGTTCGCTCCTTGGCATTAAAAAGACGAGGACAACGCCGCTTCATCCACAATCTGATGGGATGGTCGAGCGATTCAACCGGACGCTAAAGGAACATCTATCTAAGGTTGTCGGCGACTACCAACGAGACTGGGATAGACATATTCCATTATTCCTAATGGCATATAGGAGTGCAGTACATAGCTCGACAGGACATACACCATCGGAAATCTTGTTTGGAACGTCAATACGACTGCCTAGTGAGGTGAAATTTGGATGCCGGACAATTGAGCCACAACGAACAGAAGAATATGTGGATAACCTCAAAGAAAGGCTCATTGACATTCATCAACGAACCAGAGCATTCATAAAAACATCTAGTGATCGGATGAAAACACGTTATGATGCCCGAGCAACAACAACAGGATTTCAAGAAGGAGACCTCGTGTGGTTTTACAATCCCCATCGACAAAAGGGACTGTCACCAAAGCTTCAACAGAACTGGGAAGGACCCTACACTGTTGTGAAGAGACTAAATGATGTGGTCTACCGTATACAGAGAGGAGTAAGAGGGAAACTGAAAGTAGTTCATTGTGACCGTTTGCATCGTTATAATGGTGAAAGGAGCGACAGAATTGTTCGGGACGATCAATCTTAGGAGGGGGGCAATGTAACGATGAAATCAGCACCTAACTACTTTCGGAACAAACAAAGAGCCAAGTACAAAAATACCCTTATCGAAGACAACAACCATTTATAAAAAATCCCGAGAGAGCGCGCCCATCTCTCTTAGGGGGAAAATGCGCTGAATGGAAGAGTGGAGAGAACGCCATCTCTCTTCATTGGAATGGAACCTTCCAGAAGCTTATGTGCCAGTACTTTCGAGTAGAGTCCCGAACCTCTCAGCTCACTATATAAGGAGAAACTTTTTGAGCACAGACACAGTTTATTTTTGAAAGCGAAAGTGTAAAGTTCAAAGTTAAAAGTATCCGGAAGTGAATTTAAGTTGCATACTCTTGAGATTGATGATTAATAAAATATTTGAAGTGAAGTAAAGTGTGTTTAATTTAGAAAGGAAATAATTGACGGTTGACAGTTAAAAATAAATAAGTTTTATATCGAACCGTGGTAAAACGTTACACTTTATATTCAAGTATTTTTGATGTACGTCACATTATGCAAATAAGACAAACTTATTAGGGTTTATGTTTGAAAAATAAAGACATTCTCGATATATTCGAATTTTTTGTTCGAATTAATCATTTTTGATTTTTTTTTTAAATAAAAAATAAATCTCAACCGATAACCGAAATTTTGTTTTTAAATAAGTAAATCTCAAACAGTAACCGAAATCTTTTTAAAAGGATGTGTTAACTCTTAGAGAGAAACCAAATGAAAATAATAAGGTCAATATAGTTATTTCTGATCTCTGTTTAAAACGTATTCCATTATAATACTGAAATATTTAAGTCGTAACTAAATTTGATTATTGGCAGCGGGCCCAATATGTTAAAGTAAAAAAAACTTCAGCTCCACACAGGATAACGATAAACGATAAGGTTTAGTTGCATTGGTATTTATTATATTTATTTTGCTTCAAATTCAATATAGAAAATTATTATTATTTTTTGAAGAATATATACATAGATTAAGTAAAAGTACATGCCTAATCTTGACTGCATCATATACGTTTCATAGGCGATTTATAGTCATCATCATCATTGAAAACTGCTATAGCTTTTATTCCTAGTCCTGCCGTAGATTGACGTGCATCAGCCTGATGAATAAAAATACTGAGTTCTACATTTTGATAAAAACTTAATTAAAAAAACTCACTTAGATAATATTTGTTCGTCCTTGATTTTTCGTCCCAGCACTTGGCCGCTTCAGACCATCCCATTTTATGTAATAGGCGATTACTAACATTATTTTCACAAATGGGCAAGGCAGGTGTTTGTGGGATGTCTTTATTTACTAACTTTGGTCATAATGTTTGTTCACTCTCTAAAACGCTCCGTACTGCGGTTTGGAAGAGGTGTGTCACTTCCACAATACCTGGAAGGGATGGAGGTGTGTTTTGACCACGATAATGAAAAAAACTTTGAAACTACTTCCGATAATGCATTCTGTACATCCGAATCCGTTATGCCTCTTGACATATTGTACTTCTGAAGGTTTAAGTCTTAACTACATTCGCCACTTTTTGCAAAATTACAAAAGTAAAAATATTTTTTTCCCGCTAGCGCAGTTGTTTTGTGAAAAAGAATGTATACAATTCTTTTTAATCCAAAATTTAAGCTTTCTGCATCATTTTTATAAGTTTTCCAGTGAGAAAAACTATCCCAAAATGAGTTTGAAAATTTTCACTTTTGTACTTTTTCACTTTTTTGGCTTATGTAGTTAAGGCTTTACTCTATGTAAATTGTACATTTTTAAATGCTTGATTAGAATATCTAATGATTGGAAGGCTCACTTGCACAGCAAACAAGTGAGCACAATCAACACAACTCCTTTGCGCTTTTCATCTGTGGTTTTTGGTTAATAATTAAATACATACAATTTCAAAGGTTATACCAAACAAATCATAATATTATACTTACAATATTGTTAATCATCATTGTGTTTTGGTGAAAGAACAGTAGCTGCTACTGTAGCTGCTTTTGTTGCAGTGGTTTGTTGCATTGGTTGTTGGTAGTGGTTCAGTCCATTGAGTGCAATATGGTTATGGGTTTCAATTGAATGAGGAGAATGCCCCCATTGTCTGCCAATTCGTCGATTAAATTTTCTCAAAATAATCTTTCTTCCTCGTCATTTTTATCAAACTTTTCACTGACTGAACAGATACGAGATACTTTACCACGAGTCCACGAATGAACAGATGAGCAAATTTCAATAATGATCAATTCCACTAGTACTCAACCTTTTGTAAATAGAGTCGTTATAAAGGCACATCGTTGTAGGTATGTAATCCGCAAAGCAAGCCCAAAAAATATTTTTAACATAAAGGAATTCAATTTAATAAAATCAAATATTATTATTTCAGCACACAACATTTTGTTTATGTTTAGTTGTGTTTCACATTTGAATTGGCAGCTCTGTCAATCATGTTCGAAAACAGTTTTATTTCACAGTTTGGAAATGCCTGGTTGAGAGAGAGTGGTTTCTCATTTTCGGACATCGAAAAGTACTTATGAGTGGTTGGTGAATAGCACAAATAATTTTCAAGTTATGAGCCTCATAAACTTATGAGCAGTTTATGAGCGCTCGGTGAATACCGCCCTAAGTAAGGCCGTGTGTGAATTGGATTAAATTTGATCCCAAAATTAAATTTTGACACTATTGAGGTGAATATAAGACGTCAAATTTTAACATGGTCCGGGGGCACGTTAAATTTATGCTGCTAGATTAAATTTTGACGTTTACCAGCACAGGTTTTGTTTGCTTTCATGTGCATAAAAAGAATAGATGCATTAATAGGTAACTCAAAATATAATTAAATGATTTCACTCTAAAATTATTAAGAAAAGGTTCAACGCCAATTTGTATTATCTTGTTTCTAAAGCCACAATGAAGTCTACTAGATCCTTGCTTGCAGAGAAGTAGAAGTAGAACATTAGTTTTTTGTCTTGGATACAACTTATTTTGCGCTACGAGTTTGAATTGACGCAAAATAGAACCCCGAATCTGGTGGTTAAAGTGCTAATTGCAGCAATGATAACGAACATTAAATAATTAAATAAAGTTGCCAGCTCAGTGCGACCACCACAAGCGGCCAAAGTTTTTTGCGTCTTGTATTTTTGTTCTGCAGCTGCTTGCAACAGAATACGAACCATAACCATAAGCGTTCTTTATAACAGGCCCAGGGTAAGAGCACTCTCTTTGAACTCATTAGAATGGGCGTTTAATTTTTTAACTCGCGAAATTTATTACAAAAAAATGTGTTCTACTTTTTTCCAAAACTCGCGGACGGAAGAAAATAATGAGAATTAAAAAAATCCCATTTAATTGAATTCACACAGCAAAAAGATGAAATTGTATTCACCCCTGCAGAAACGTCAAAATTTAATGTGGGATCAAATTTAATCGAAATTTTAAACGAATTCGCACACGGCCTAAATGTATTCTAATGTGGTGATTTTGTTATTTTTTTTTGTTTACTTTTTGGTGACGTAAAAAATCTGGCAGATTTCAGATTCTAAAATTTCAGATTTTTTTATTGTATGCAAAAAAAATCTGAAATTTCAGCCAAAAGCCATTGTGTCAGATTCCCGTATTTTCTTATTGAATTTGCGTAGGATCGAAATAAAAGTGAACTTTATATATTCAAAAATATTAATTTAGCATGGGCTTTGTAGATTAAATTTTATGTAAAAAGACTAGCAACAGGTTTGTTTTTTATCAAGCCTAGTACGCAGATCGGAAAAAATTTTTCCTTTCATACAAAATTTTCCCAGGACAAATTTCGTCTTAAGTTTTTTTCCAGGGAGTACGCTGCTTACGCGCAAAATTGTGACATTTGTACCCGCTGTAGGGTGAAGTCTCCTCTAAATCTTACCCGGAAAACTAATGTCCAAAGCATTATTTTGCGGGAAAAATTTTGACGGGTCAATAATTTAGCACGATAAACACGACCAACTATTATCTGTTGTGGACGCCTTAATTCAACAGAGACAACAGAGAGGGTTTTCAACCCATCAACCGCTAAACTTCATGTAAAGTTGACTTATAGTGGTTTTAATGTCCAAGATACCATGAATAAACCATATCGTTTTGAGCAATAGGTTGGAAAGAGAGATAGCGAGTATAGCCACCTCATACGAAATGACAGCTGTCACTTGGAGTAGTCTGACAGATGTTGGATAAGTCAAAGTTGATGGGAAAATTTGGACGAATGTTTTATTTTGGCATATAATTAGGTACAATTCTTTATTATGACAATATCTTTGGATAAAAGGTCCTAGTCCTTCTATAAAAGAAACTTCGGTTTGGAGGGAAATCAATCTATTACGAGTTCACATCTTCATTTCAAGTCCTATGGTAGTTTACACTAGGTGTTTGGGTGGTAAAAACAGTGTTTACACGTGGACTTCTACCCGGACGTCAGTAAAATAGAACATCGGGGGGATTTGTGGCCCAATATTAAGATTATCGGTGTAATTTCACCTAAACTTTAAGCATTTTTTTTCTTTGAGTTGCCACTTCTCCTTTTTGTTGGATAACAACGTTAGTATTGCCTACAATTTATTAAAGCTTTCATGATGAAAATGTAACTTTGCTTAGAGGGATAAGCCCGATATGGATGAGTCATCGTGTAAACGCAGACTAAGGAAGGCCACCTATGGGTCGAATAAGGAAGTTTCGCCAATTCTGGAAAGAAAGAGAAAAGTAGGTTACTAACCCCAAAAAAATAGAGAAGGCATACATGTTCAAATGTATTTGAGTTATGTGAGGGAAATTGACTTAACCACTACATTAGCATTTTTTTTTTACTGAGAAAAAAATATATAACTAGCGGGTTTATCGGATCGGATGATCCAGCCAAATGGTGTGGGAGGAAGAATAAAGTGGCGTGCTTACTGAAGCACCGTATGACATCTAAAAGTCCATATGACAGATTTCTACCACGGGTGAACCAGAGCAGACGTTTTGAGCTCGGATGACACACGGTCATTATTAATATAGAAAATCTATAAAGTTTTAAAGTTCTTTCAAATTCACGTTACGGAAATAAAATGTAAGATATGACAGTGCACTAGGAAAAGAAATATTTTTGTTTGTGTGCCGAAATTTCGATTTACCTTTCGCACAATAAATAATTTTTTTTTAGAAAATAATAAGTTTTTTTTTGGTTGCGTTCAAGATCATCGAAATATATACATACGTGTGAACCTATTGCCCAGGAGAAAATTTATTATAACGTACAATATTTTGAGTTTTTTTATAAGAAAAAAAAGGAAAGATAAAGTGAGATATTATTTATTGGAAAGTTTTTATTGAAAAGTGGGTGTTAAATGTTATGAATTTACACAGGTTTCTTCTCTACCAACATATGAAACTCCTGGCGGCCCCAGATTGCCAGCAGAGCGCTGGGCCGCCATACATTTTTTTTTATGACAAGGATTTTAATTCCAAGTGAACGTTTCCTGTATTCTTGTTGGCGTTTTTCTGTGGTGAACGTTGTGCTGTGGCGGTTTAATTTTTCCTTGTTGGAACACCACATAACCTCTGCCTGAAATTTATGGTCGAATCAGGTTTTTTACGCCTATGAACCACGAATATACTGGCCACACTTACTTTGAAGTCCTTCTTCCATGGTTTGGTTGGAATCTTCATTTCTACGTAAGACTGTCGGAACGCTGCTTACATCCATTGAAGCCCAAGGTTATTTTATATACGGTAAACTTCAATCCGGTCACGCACCAAGGATTTCAACCAGTACAGTTCGAAAACGCAGTGAGTTCTAATGAGGAAAACAAATAAAGAAATAAAAGAAGTCCAGGTAAACCATTCAAGACAAGAGCGTAAATATTTATTATATACAATAATACAAAGTGAAAAAGATACTTTCGCCAATTTTCTTAATTAAAATTGTTTGGAAAAGTATAATTTCAAAAGTTGTACCTACATACATATACTTGAAGAGAAGGAATTTAAAAAGTACTTTTGTTGTTGCTGTTTTACATCGTAAATTATTAAGTTGTGATTTTTTTTTTGGCGTTGAAGTTTTTTCATTAGTAAATTTATTAATCTAATATTTTCTTAATAAATTAATATATAAGCTTTTAGACATAATTTAAGTGATAAATACTGTAAGTGAAAATAATTTGTTCCCAAGGTCTGTCCTCCGGTTATTTGCCATATTTTGTTAGTCGTTGTCAATCGTTGATTCTCCTCCATTGAGCTCTATGAAGGTAGGGAAATTCTTCCACATTGTAATCTTTCCTGGCCCAAAAGGGATAAATTTGAAATTCAGTGGTAGTCCTGTTGGGTAACAGATATTTTATCACAATTTTTTTCTTTCAATTTTAGGTTTAGTTTTTCTTTGATATTTTTTTCTAAATATTATAATTATAGCTTAATCTAAAAATCCATTCAGATAATTATTTTTGTTACTAAATTAATTTTCAATTGATTTGTTTTTTTTTGGATCAATTTTCTTTAATGTCACTTGTTTTTTTTTGTATTTCCTTCTTAAATTTTTTGGTTTTGCTTCATGTCACCAATTTTGTAAATAAACTTCAAGATACGCCTTTTGAATGAAAATTTCAGTGTTTCTTTGTTTCGAATAATCGAAACATGATTTTTTGAGGTCTAATTTTTCAGGGGTGTGGACGGTAGTCCAAACCATTCGGTGAAGATGGTGTGACCAGAACGTGGTCATCGACATTCTTGGGGAAATCCGAGAATCGCCAACGGATTTCATGGTTGGGTGGGTTGGCAACACTGCACCAACACCAGCAGTGCCCTTGGAGAGGTGATCGTCCGTCTGACGTCACTTTTGGAATTTTCTTCGGCCTGATCTATGTTTTGTTGCAGGTGAGGTTATATTTCGGGGGCAAGATCCCCCCCATTCCGGCGAGCTAATTGCCGCGCATCGCTAGCAGGCCGCGTCCTCCGGAACATTCCTACCTATTTCTAACCTCTTCCTTTTCCATATTCCTACCTATTCCTTTTTCCTGCCCTACCAACTTACCGACCCATCCTTCCTCTCCTCTTGCCTCGCAACAAATGGCGCCCAACGTGGGGCCCAACGTCTTAGCTTTTTAGCCAAGATTTTCTGTAGTCTACGTTTTTGTGAATGTCGAACCAAACTTACTGTGAAGTTTTTGAAATTCGTAAGTCTTTATCAAGGAGGTCTCTGACATACTTCGATAGATTGCGACGAGGTTTTGAAGATTCACAGTGATTGCGGTTCATGGGTGTTTTTTCGCTTTCGTAAACCAATCTCGCTGTGAATTTTTAAGATTCGTAAGTCTTCACCAGGAAGGTCTTAGACGAACCTAGGTGAATAGCGACGAATTTTTGAAAATTCACAGCGACAGCGGCCAGTAAGTACCTATCTATCTTTCTTTCTTCCCTTCGCTCTTTTTAGGCTGGAATTGTTGCAGGTTTTCAAATTCATATGTCTTCACCAAGAAGGTCATAGACGCACTTAGGTGAATCGCGATGAATTTTGGAAATTTGTAGCGATAACAGTCCCGCTATACTATATTTCGTTTCCCCTTTATTCCTGAATACCAAATTTTACTTTTCTATCTACTTTTTTTTTATTTCTTTCCTCTTTGTCTAGTCTGAGTAGCTTTTGATTTGGACGTAGTGACCGTGTTTGACGAGCCGTCGAACATCGCTGCACCGTTCCAACTTATTTTTTTTCTTCTTATCTTCTCATGTTTATGTTTCAGTTCCCTCACCGTTTCAAGTCGTCTAGCAAAGTCCTCAGAGACTGACTAGAATTGCAGAACCGGGAAGGGGAAACAGCTCTTTTTCTTCCGTCTTTTGTCAATTTGTGTTATTCCTGTTCCACCTCACCACTTCAAGGGAATTAATTCTGTCCGTCCGCCGTCTTATAATCAAAGATGCCACTAGTAAAGTCACACCATGTCGTTAAGAAACCACCGAAAATACTACCCGAACCACCCCGTATTCATATGAAACAAACTAAAAACCAAACCCGTTTAAAATCTTCAAGCTGAAAAGATTGAATTGTCTTTCAAGATACCCTTCTTTTGTGAAAACTTATTTTCGATACAGAAAAAAAAAAAACCTTGATTTTTGTTAGCTAAAAAAACATATATTAGTTAAGAAACCCTTAAATTATTTATTTTTGTTTCATATTTTCTTAAAGGTTACTTGAAACTACGGTTACAAGTAACTCTTAAACTATTCTTATACGTTATATTCTTGTATTATTTATTCGATACTTAAACTACCCGTTTCAGAAGGACAAAAATTACATTTCTTGAAAATAAAAAGTTAGTTTAATCCACATTTCGTAAATTCACTACGTTTAGCATTACTTTTCTTTAAGAAGTTAAGATAATTCTTAAGAAAACTCACCTTTTTTTTGTTGTTGTTTTTGTTTATATTATAATATATAGTTTTCTACGTCGAACTAATCCTTGTTGTTGTTCGACCAAGTTAAAAATGTTTCCCACCGGTAAAGATGAGGATGATCGGATCAATAAGATCATAAGAGAAGCTGAAATTGATGAAAACGTTAGAGTAACTAGGTCACTTAGCCGAAATCTAGATATTACCGAGAGACGTCGGGTAATGCATTCTCCTCTCACATCTGATAGGCGGGCTCGACCTGCGTCAGATCTACCCGCTGGTTCTGGTATTCCGGCCGAAAATAATGATGCTTACAGTACTATTGAGTCAGTTTCCCCTCCGTCTTTTAGTAACCTCAGTGGTGCTGGAGCCGAAGCTATGCCTTCTCAACGGAGAAGTTTCGGTTCGTTGAATGAAACAGTTATGCCAAGCATAGGTAGGGGGTCCGCTCCTAGGCAAACGGGGACCAATGCACGTAGCTCGAGTGCTTATAGGGACATTCTAGACAGCCTGTCACAAAGACCTTCTGCAAATAAAAGAAATGAAAAAACGATAATTCCAGAGGATTTAAAGGCATATATCAATTTAGCAATTGTGGATGCGTTTTCATCCTACAAACAAACCGTACATGCCGAGGTCTCTAATACTTTGAAGGATCAGATCCAGAATCAGCTAGGTGGCTTCATCAAAGAGTTGAATTTAGGGCGACCAACCCCTTCGGCCACCGACCCAGTGCAAAGACCAACCGCACCATCCTATAACTTTCCACCTCCGATTCATCCACCACTACAGCAGCCTCCTCAGTTTGAGCCAAACCGAAGCGCTTTTGTACCTCCGGGGCTGCAGCACCGGAGATCACAAGAGGCTTTTCGACGAAGCCAGGATAGAGCACACCAGCCTGAGGGTTTCCAAGATGCTTACTTTGGAACTGCACGAAATCGTGCAAATTCAGTAAACCCTCCAAACCCGTACGCTTTCCAACCAATATTTCCAAATCAATTGTTTCCGCCTGGATTTAAGGCTCCCATTAAAACTAACAAGTGGGGTCTTAAATTCGAAGGTCAGCCAGCAACCTTAACGGTTGAAGACTTCGTTTTTCGGCTCGAGACATTGCAGAGTCAGTACCAGTGTCCGTGGGCAGAAATATTGCGTGACTTCCATCTCTTGCTTGCAGGAAATGCCCACGACTGGTTCTGGCAATTCCAACTTACAGACCCGACTGGCCTACTCTTCGAGAAGCTCTGATGCGCCAATTCAAAAATAATCGGTCCGATTACGATATAATGCGTGAGATAATGGACCGTAAACAGGGTTTCTCGGAGAACATCGACGATTTCCTAGCAGCCATCAACAAGATCAAATCCCAGCTGAGAATCCAGATTCCAGAAGTCGAGTTGGTCAGAATACTGAAAAAGAGTCTTAACGATAGATTGGTTAACTTGGTGTATCCTATGCCGATTTACTCTCTAGATCAACTGAGAAATGCGTGCAAAGATGTAGAGTCAGCCTTTCCAAGAAAAGAAAAAGATTTCCAAAAACCTACGAGGCCTTCTGCCAAGTATATGGCCAACGAAATAGAATATGATGACGCGTACCAGCTTCCCGGCGAAAATCTGGCAGCCTACCAATTTGGTGGAGCTTGGCCGAAAATTACTACACGGAAATATGCAGACTCCTCAAATCTGGTTTGTTGGAACTGCAAATCCCAGGGCCACACGTACTTTGAGTGCGAGTCAGACGTTCGCAACCTGTTTTGCTTCAAGTGTGGGTTGGAAGGGGTGAAAACTCCACATTGCAAACGATGCACTTCGGGAAACAGGTCGTGGGACGCGAAGGCTCAGGGGGAATCGCGTGCGACCCAAAATCCGAACCCCAAGTAAGTTCAAAATTTGAAATCTATGCTGAAATGAAGGTAGGAGAAAGCCCTCTTAAAGAAGAGGGTAAAGATAAAATTAACATTAAAATTTTAAAACGAGATGAAGATAGAATAACAAAAGAAAAAATTCAAAAGAATCAAAATCCATGTCAAATAAAACCCTTGCATGTTCGAATCGCTGAATATAACCAAGCCCGTAAAAGAATATTTAATAGTGAGATCTCCATTGTTTCTAAAAAAATTCTTAAAGCTAGAACCAGATATAAGACTAGGAAAGAAATCAGGAAGCGAATTGCTTCCACAGTAGTAATTTTAGCCTCAGATCCCCGACCGTATGCTAAAATTAAATTGGGTAATAAGGAAGTTCTCGGTTTACTCGATAGTGGGGCCAGTGTGAGCATTCTTGGCAAGAATTGCTTACAGCTGGTCAATGAACTTGAACTGCCAGTAGCTACGTTTCGGTCTGATGTTAAAACTGCTGACGGAAAAAGTCAATCGATTGTGGGAAAAATTAAAACGAAGGTACGATATGGGGATAAGGAAGAAGTGCTAACGTTTTTCCTCGTTCCTAATTTGGACCAAGAAGTCTACCTCGGGGTAGACTTCTGGAGGGCGTTCCAATTGGCACCAAATATAATTAGTTCCGTTTCGTTAACTGATGAAGCAGATCTTTCGAACGCTCATCAGCTGAACTCCGATCAGCAGGCCAGTCTGGATACCATCAGGCGGAAATTTCTGTGTTTTGACCGGGATGGTCTTGGAAAGACGACGCTCATGGAGCATTTTATCGATACAGGGGATGCACTCCCTGTGAAACAGCGTCACTACCCTGTCTCCCCAGCGGTACAAGCCATTTTGTATGAAGAGTTAGATCGGATGTTGAGCCTCGGCGTTATCGAGGAGAGTGAAAGCCCGTGGTGTTCGCCAGTGGTTCTCTTACGAAAACCAGGCAAGAACCGACTTTGTCTGGATTCACGTAAGGTGAACTCACTGACGAAGAAGAACGCTAACCCTCTCCCCCATATCGAGGGGCTCATCAGCCGACTACCGGATACGTACTACATCAGTAGTATTGATCTAAAAGAAGCATTCTGGCAAATACCGCTGGAGAAACAGAGTAGGGAAAAGACTGCCTTTGCGGTACCGGGAAGACCCTTGTACCAATTTACTGTTATGCCCTTTGGGTTGTGTAATGCAGCCCAAAGGTTATGCCAGTTGATGGACAAGGTAATTCCTGCACGACTTAGGGATCGTGTTTTCGTGTACCTCGATGACCTGCTTATCATGGCGCCGGATTTCGAGACGCATATCGCCTTGTTAAGCGAAGTAGCCGACTGCTTACGCAGGGCTAACCTAACCATCAACATGAAGAAATCCAAATTTTGCTTCAAAGAGCTGAAGTACTTGGGCTTCATAGTTGGTGGTGGTAAGCTTAAAACCGATCCTGCTAAGGTGGAAGCTATTGTTGACTTTCCAGTCCCCAAAACCCCGAGGCAGGTTCGGCGGTTACTTGGCTTAGCAGGGTGGTATCGGAAATTCATTAAGGATTTTTCTAGCCTGACTGCACCTCTGACTGACCTGCTGAAAAAGAGGAATGCCAAGTTTGTTATGACTGACGAGGCGCTAAAAGCGTTCTAGGATCTGAAGAATGCGTTAACTACGGCACCGGTCCTGTCGCATCTCGATTTTTCGAAAAAATTTTACATCCAGTGCGATGCTTCAGACGCGGGGATCGGGGCCGTGCTGTTCCAAAAAAACGCGGAGGACGAGGAAGTCCCTATAGCGTATTTTTCTCAAAAAATCAATAAAAGCCAGATGAACTACAGTGTTACCGAGAAGGAGTGCATGGCTGCGGTGATGGCTGTGCAAAAGTTCAGGCCGTATGTCGAGGGCATGGACTTCACAGTAATAACGGATCATTCTAGTCTCCGCTGGCTAACGAACATGAAAGATCTGAGTGGTAAGTTAGCCAGATGGAGTTTGCTGTTGCAGTCGTATGCCTTCGACATACAGCATCGAAAGGGCAGCCTGAATGTCGTTCCGGACACTCTTTCTCGGTCCCACGTAGATTCTCTGGCCATTGAAGAAGTGGCCCCACTAATCGACTTAGACTCCGAAGAATTCCAGTCGGACGAGTACGTGAATCTGATAGAAACCATTAACAATAATGCGAATGAACTACCTGACCTGAAAGTCGAAGACGGGTTTGTGTACAAACGTGCTTTTAGAAGAGAAGGGGAAGAGTCTATGCTTGAGCATACGTGGCTTCTGTGGGTTCCCTCAGTGCTTACTGAGGAAATAATAAGCAAAGCCCATAATCCTCCACAAGTGGCTCACGGGGGGGTGGGAAAAACCTTGCACCGAATTCGCCAATATTTTCACTGGCCCAATATGACAACGCAAATACGTGAATATGTGTCTAATTGTTCTGTTTGTAAAGAAAGTAAAGCGTCGAACCAAGTTTCTCGTCCACCTATCGTCACCTCCTATTGTTCCAACCGACCATTCGAAAAACTGTATGTGGACTTTTTAGGGCCTTATCCTAGGTCAAAGTCCGGAAACGCGTTTGTGTTTGTTGTCTTAGACCATTTGTCTAAATTTGTGTTTTTAAAAGCCTTGAGGCATGCGAATACTTCGAGCATTATACGATTTATGCGGCAGGACATATTCGACGTGTTTGGAGTTCCAAACATCATCCATTCGGACAACGGAAAGCAATTCCTGGCCAAAGAATTTCAAAACCTTTTGTCCAAATATGGGATAAGGCATTTCAAGACGGCCAATTATGCACCGCAGTCGAACGCGTCGGAAAGGGTTAACCGCTCGTTGTTAGCATCTATCCGATCGTACCTTAAAAACGACCAACGCGAATGGGATGTTCACCTCAGCGAGATCGCGTGTGCGTTGAGGAGTTCAGTTCATAGTTCTACTGGAGTGTCACCATATTACGCCTTGTTCGGCACCAATATGATGACCCACGGTAGCAGCTATGAACTGGCGCGGAAGCTTAACGCGATAGATGACAACGAGTTGTTAACCTTACCACGACCAAGTCGATTGCAGTGCATACGGAATCAAATTCGCGAGAATATATTGAAAGCGAACGAAAAATCCGCGAAATCGTATAACACCCGCACTAAAAAGGTTCAATATCTACCTGGACAGGAAGTCTATCGAAGAAACTTCTCATTGAGTGATGCTTCAAAATGCTTTTCAGCTAAATTAGCTCCGAAATACATCAAATGCCGAATATTGAGACAAGTGGTCAACCAGATGTACGAGCTGGAGAATTTGGCGGGAAAAAAAATCGGCGTATTCCACGCAAAAGACTTAAAACAATAACTGTTCCCGGGAAATTCGTACTTCACTGAATCCACCAATGTAACTAATGTATATGGTCCTTTCCAACCAATAACATCACGAAATATCCCAAAAAGTACAATTCAAGTTACAACAATTCACTTAACTCGCACTGTTTCCACCTCATAATAAAGTTTCAAAAAAAAAAAAAAAAAAACACCAAGATAAATAGTTTAACGATGTCACAAAGTACCTGTTCCAAAAAAAAATAAGAAAAGAAATCTATTCTAATCTTGTTCACCTCGTACCTGATTTGCGTAGTATCAAGTTTTTCGTAAAATAGTTCACAGTAAATGATCGTCTGAATCGCAAATTCACAAAAAAAAAAAAAAAGAGAAAATAATCAAATGTACGATCCTCGATTTCGATAGGATTCAAATCTAATTCATTATCAAAAGTAGGGCACTCATAAAGTCCCTGGCAAAATATTGTATGCTGACTGCACTAATGTTAATTCGTGTTATATCGTTGCATGCCAGTGTCTGTTATATATTTATTTATTTGGTTATTCAATTATACAAACGTGAAGGCACTGCTTTGTTTAAAATATATTAGTAAAAAAATTTAGCTGCGATATTAGAATTAGAAAGCCAAATAAAATGTACCTACCTCTATCTTGTAGTTCCCTCTTCAGTTTTTTTATTCCATGCGCAGACACCGTCCATATTGAAAATGAATAATATGTTCAACTCGAATAGACGAGATCATAGACATAGAAGGCCAAAGACATTCATTCATGAGATATTCAAGTTTCTTCACAGTGTCAAACTCCCAACTACATGTAAAATAGGTTCCAGTCGACCTTTGGTTATAAAGTAAAGGAAGGGTATTTCAGGTTGGAAAATTGGGCTCTTCGGTTCTCTGTCAGTTCAATAAAACTTCCGTTGAAGAATTTTTTTTTGTTTTTATCAACAGACAGTTAAGATATATCGCATGGTGTTGGGCCGTCTCCTTTTACGTCCTTTAATTGGAGTTTATCCAAATAAAGGACGAATTTTGTTGTGGACGCCTTAATTCAACAGAGACAACAGAGAGGGTTTTCAACCCATCAACCGCTAAACTTCATGTAAAGTTGACTTATAGTGGTTTTAATGTCCAAGATACCATGAATAAACCATATCGTTTTGAGCAATAGGTTGGAAAGAGAGATAGCGAGTATAGCCACCTCATACGAAATGACAGCTGTCACTTGGAGTAGTCTGACAGATGTTGGATAAGTCAAAGTTGATGGGAAAATTTGGACGAATGTTTTATTTTGGCATATAATTAGGTACAATTCTTTATTATGACAATATCTTTGGATAAAAGGTCCTATAAAAGAAACTTCGGTTTGGAGGGAAATCAATCTATTACGAGTTCACATCTTCATTTCAAGTCCTATGGTAGTTTACACTAGGTGTTTGGGTGGTAAAAACAGTGTTTACACGTGGACTTCTACCCGGACGTCAGTAAAATAGAACATCGGGGGGATTTGTTGCCCAATATTAAGATTATCGGTGTAATTTCACCTAAACTTTAAGCATTTTTTTTCTTTGAGTTGCCACTTCTCCTTTTTGTTGGATAACAACGTTAGTATTGCCTACAATTTATTAAAGCTTTCATGATGAAAATGTAACTTTGCTTAGAGGGATAAGCCCGATATGGATGAGTCATCGTGTAAACGCAGACTAAGGAAGGCCACCTATGGGTCGAATAAGGAAGTTTCGCCAATTCTGGAAAGAAAGAGAAAAGTAGGTTACTAACCCCAAAAAAATAGAGAAGGCATACATGTTCAAATGTATTTGAGTTATTTGAGGGAAATTGACTTAACCACTACATTAGCATTTTTTTTTTTACTGAGAAAAAAATATATAACTAGCGGGTTTATCGGATCGGATGATCCAGCCAAATGGTGTGGGAGGAAGAATAAAGTGGCGTGCTTACTGAAGCACCGTATGACATCTAAAAGTCCATATGACAGATTTCTTCCACGGGTGAACCAGAGCAGACGTTTTGAGCTCGGATGACACACGGTCATTATTAATATAGAAAATCTATAAAGTTTTAAAGTTCTTTCAAATTCACGTTACGGAAATAAAATGTAAGATATGACAGTGCACTAGGAAAAGAAATATTTTTGTTTGTGTGCCGAAATTTCGATTTACCTTTCGCACAATAAATAATTTTTTTTTAGAAAATAATAAGTTTTTTTTTGGTTGCGTTCAAGATCATCGAAATATATACATACGTGTGAACCTATTGCCCAGGAGAAAATTTATTATAACGTACAATATTTTGAGTTTTTTTATAAGAAAAAAAAGGAAAGATAAAGTGAGATATTATTTATTGGAAAGTTTTTATTGAAAAGTGGGTGTTAAATGTTATGAATTTACACAGGTTTCTTCTCTACCAACATATGAAACTCCTGGCGGCCACAGATTGCCAGCAGAGCGCTGGGCCGCCATACATTTTTTTTTATGACAAGGATTTTAATTCCAAGTGAACGTTTCCTGTATTCTTGTTGGCGTTTTTCTGTGGTGAACGTTGTGCTGTGGCGGTTTAATTTTTCCTTGTTGGAACACCACATAACCTCTGCCTGAAATTTATGGTCGAATCAGGTTTTTTACGCCTATGAACCACGAATATACTGGCCACACTTACTTTGAAGTCCTTCTTCCATGGTTTGGTTGGAATCTTCATTTCTACGTAAGACTGTCGGAACGCTGCTTACATCCATTGAAGCCCAAGGTTATTTTATATACGGTAAACTTCAATCCGGTCACGCACCAAGGATTTCAACCAGTACAGTTCGAAAACGCAGTGAGTTCTAATGAGGAAAACAAATAAAGAAATAAAAGAAGTCCAGGTAAACCATTCAAGACAAGAGCGTAAATATTTATTATATACAATAATACAAAGTGAAAAAGATACTTTCGCCAATTTTCTTAATTAAAATTGTTTGGAAAAGTATAATTTCAAAAGTTGTACCTACATACATATACTTGAAGAGAAGGAATTTAAAAAGTACTTTTGTTGTTGCTGTTTTACATCGTAAATTATTAAGTTGTGATTTTTTTTTTGGCGTTTTCATTAGTAAATTTATTAATCTAATATTTTCTTAATAAATTAATATATAAGCTTTTAGACATAATTTAAGTGATAAATACTGTAAGTGAAAATAATTTGTTCCCAAGGTCTGTCCTCCGGTTATTTGCCATATTTTGTTAGTCGTTGTCAATCGTTGATTCTCCTCCATTGAGCTCTATGAAGGTAGGGAAATTCTTCCACATTGTAATCTTTCCTGGCCCAAAAGGGATAAATTTGAAATTCAGTGGTAGTCCTGTTGGGTAACAGATATTTTATCACAATTTTTTTCTTTCAATTTTAGGTTTAGTTTTTCTTTGATATTTTTTTCTAAATATTATAATTATAGCTTAATCTAAAAATCCATTCAGATAATTATTTTTGTTACTAAATTAATTTTCAATTGATTTGTTTTTTTTTGGATCAATTTTCTTTAATGTCACTTGTTTTTTTTTGTATTTCCTTCTTAAATTTTTTGGTTTTGCTTCATGTCACCAATTTTGTAAATAAACTTCAAGATACGCCTTTTGAATGAAAATTTCAGTGTTTCTTTGTTTCGAATAATCGAAACATGATTTTTTGAGGTCTAATTTTTCAGGGGTGTGGACGGTAGTCCAAACCATTCGGTGAAGATGGTGTGACCAGAACGTGGTCATCAACATTCTTGGGGAAATCCGAGAATCGCCAACGGATTTCATGGTTGGGTGGGTTGGCAACACTGCACCAACACCAGCAGTGCCCTTGGAGAGGTGATCGTCCGTCTGACGTCACTTTTGGAATTTTCTTCGGCCTGATCTATGTTTTGTTGCAGGTGAGGTTAAATTTCGGGGGCAAGATCCCCCCCATTCCGGCGAGCTAATTGCCGCGCATCGCTAGCAGGCCGCGTCCTCCGGAACATAGCATTCCTACCTATTTCTAACCTCTTCCTTTTCCATATTCCTACCTATTCCTTTTTCCTGCCCTACCAACTTACCGACCCATCCTTCCTCTCCTCTTGCCTCGCAACAAATGGCGCCCAACGTGGGGCCCAACGTCTTAGCTTTTTAGCCAAGATTTTCTGTAGTCTACGTTTTTGTGAATGTCGAACCAAACTTACTGTGAAGTTTTTGAAATTCGTAAGTCTTTATCAAGGAGGTCTCTGACATACTTCGATAGATTGCGACGAGGTTTTGAAGATTCACAGTGATTGCGGTTCATGGGTGTTTTTTCGCTTTCGTAAACCAATCTCGCTGTGAATTTTTAAGATTCGTAAGTCTTCACCAGGAAGGTCTTAAACGAACCTAGGTGAATAGCGACGAATTTTTGAAAATTCACAGCGACAGCGGCCAGTAAGTACCTATCTATCTTTCTTTCTACCCTTCGCTCTTTTTAGGCTGGAATTGTTGCAGGTTTTCAAATTCATATGTCTTCACCAAGAAGGTCATAGACGCACTTAGGTGAATCGCGATGAATTTTGGAAATTTGTAGCGATAACAGTCCCGCTATACTATATTTCGTTTCCCCTTTATTCCTGAATACCAAATTTTACTTTTCTATCTACTTTTTTTTTATTTCTTTCCTCTTTGTCTAGTCTGAGTAGCTTTTGATTTGGACGTAGTGACCGTGTTTGACGAGCCGTCGAACATCGCTGCACCGTTCCAACTTATTTTTTTTCTTCTTATCTTCTCATGTTTATGTTTCAGTTCCCTCACCGTTTCAAGTCGTCTAGCAAAGTCCTCAGAGACTGACTAGAATTGCAGAACCGGGAAGGGGAAACAGCTCTTTTTCTTCCGTCTTTTGTCAATTTGTGTTATTCCTGTTCCACCTCACCACTTCAAGGGAATTAATTCTGTCCGTCCGCCGTCTTATAATCAAAGATGCCACTAGTAAAGTCACACCATGTCGTTAAGAAACCACCGAAAATACTACCCGAACCACCCCGTATTCATATGAAACAAACTAAAAACCAAACCCGTTTAAAATCTTCAAGCTGAAAAGATTGAATTGTCTTTCAAGATACCCTTCTTTTGTGAAAACTTATTTTCGATACAGAAAAAAAAAAACCTTGATTTTTGTTAGCTAAAAAAACATATATTAGTTAAGAAACCCTTAAATTATTTATTTTTGTTTCATATTTTCTTAAAGGTTACTTGAAACTACGGTTACAAGTAACTCTTAAACTATTCTTATACGTTATATTCTTGTATTATTTATTCGATACTTAAACTACCCGTTTCAGAAGGACAAAAATTACATTTCTTGAAAATAAAAAGTTAGTTTAATCCACATTTCGTAAATTCACTACGTTTAGCATTACTTTTCTTTAAGAAGTTAAGATAATTCTTAAGAAAACTCACCTTTTTTTTGTTGTTGTTTTTGTTTATATTATAATATATAGTTTTCTACGTCGAACTAATCCTTGTTGTTGTTCGACCAAGTTAAAAATGTTTCCCACCGGTAAAGATGAGGATGATCGGATCAATAAGATCATAAGAGAAGCTGAAATTGATGAAAACGTTAGAGTAACTAGGTCACTTAGCCGAAATCTAGATATTACCGAGAGACGTCGGGTAATGCATTCTCCTCTCACATCTGATAGGCGGGCTCGACCTGCGTCAGATCTACCCGCTGGTTCTGGTATTCCGGCCGAAAATAATGATGCTTACAGTACTATTGAGTCAGTTTCCCCTCCGTCTTTTAGTAACCTCAGTGGTGCTGGAGCCGAAGCTATGCCTTCTCAACGGAGAAGTTTCGGTTCGTTGAATGAAACAGTTATGCCAAGCATAGGTAGGGGGTCCGCTCCTAGGCAAACGGGGACCAATGCACGTAGCTCGAGTGCTTATAGGGACATTCTAGACAGCCTGTCACAAAGACCTTCTGCAAATAAAAGAAATGAAAAAACGATAATTCCAGAGGATTTAAAGGCATATATCAATTTAGCAATTGTGGATGCGTTTTCATCCTACAAACAAACCGTACATGCCGAGGTCTCTAATACTTTGAAGGATCAGATCCAGAATCAGCTAGGTGGCTTCATCAAAGAGTTGAATTTAGGGCGACCAACCCCTTCGGCCACCGACCCAGTGCAAAGACCAACCGCACCATCCTATAACTTTCCACCTCCGATTCATCCACCACTACAGCAGCCTCCTCAGTTTGAGCCAAACCGAAGCGCTTTTGTACCTCCGGGGCTGCAGCACCGGAGATCACAAGAGGCTTTTCGACGAAGCCAGGATAGAGCACACCAGCCTGAGGGTTTCCAAGATGCTTACTTTGGAACTGCACGAAATCGTGCAAATTCAGTAAACCCTCCAAACCCGTACGCTTTCCAACCAATATTTCCAAATCAATTGTTTCCGCCTGGATTTAAGGCTCCCATTAAAACTAACAAGTGGGGTCTTAAATTCGAAGGTCAGCCAGCAACCTTAACGGTTGAAGACTTCGTTTTTCGGCTCGAGACATTGCAGAGTCAGTACCAGTGTCCGTGGGCAGAAATATTGCGTGACTTCCATCTCTTGCTTGCAGGAAATGCCCACGACTGGTTCTGGCAATTCCAACTTACAGACCCGACTGGCCTACTCTTCGAGAAGCTCTGATGCGCCAATTCAAAAATAATCGGTCCGATTACGATATAATGCGTGAGATAATGGACCGTAAACAGGGTTTCTCGGAGAACATCGACGATTTCCTAGCAGCCATCAACAAGATCAAATCCCAGCTGAGAATCCAGATTCCAGAAGTCGAGTTGGTCAGAATACTGAAAAAGAGTCTAAACGATAGATTGGTTAACTTGGTGTATCCTATGCCGATTTACTCTCTAGATCAACTGAGAAATGCGTGCAAAGATGTAGAGTCAGCCTTTCCAAGAAAAGAAAAAGATTTCCAAAAACCTACGAGGCCTTCTGCCAAGTATATGGCCAACGAAATAGAATATGATGACGCGTACCAGCTTCCCGGCGAAAATCTGGCAGCCTACCAATTTGGTGGAGCTTGGCCGAAAATTACTACACGGAAATATGCAGACTCCTCAAATCTGGTTTGTTGGAACTGCAAATCCCAGGGCCACACGTACTTTGAGTGCGAGTCAGACGTTCGCAACCTGTTTTGCTTCAAGTGTGGGTTGGAAGGGGTGAAAACTCCACATTGCAAACGATGCACTTCGGGAAACAGGTCGTGGGACGCGAAGGCTCAGGGGGAATCGCGTGCGACCCAAAATCCGAACCCCAAGTAAGTTCAAAATTTGAAATCTATGCTGAAATGAAGGTAGGAGAAAGCCCTCTTAAAGAAGAGGGTAAAGATAAAATTAACATTAAAATTTTAAAACGAGATGAAGATAGAATAACAAAAGAAAAAATTCAAAAGAATCAAAATCCATGTCAAATAAAACCCTTGCATGTTCGAATCGCTGAATATAACCAAGCCCGTAAAAGAATATTTAATAGTGAGATCTCCATTGTTTCTAAAAAAATTCTTAAAGCTAGAACCAGATATAAGACTAGGAAAGAAATCAGGAAGCGAATTGCTTCCACAGTAGTAGTTTTGGCCTCAGATCCCCGACCGTATGCTAAAATTAAATTGGGTAATAAGGAAGTTCTCGGTTTACTCGATAGTGGGGCCAGTGTGAGCATTCTTGGCAAGAATTGCTTACAGCTGGTCAATGAACTTGAACTGCCAGTAGCTACGTTTCGGTCTGATGTTAAAACTGCTGACGGAAAAAGTCAATCGATTGTGGGAAAAATTAAAACGAAGGTACGATATGGGGATAAGGAAGAAGTGCTAACGTTTTTCCTCGTTCCTAATTTGGACCAAGAAGTCTACCTCGGGGTAGACTTCTGGAGGGCGTTCCAATTGGCACCAAATATAATTAGTTCCGTTTCGTTAACTGATGAAGCAGATCTTTCGAACGCTCATCAGCTGAACTCCGATCAGCAGGCCAGTCTGGATACCATCAGGCGGAAATTTCTGTGTTTTGACCGGGATGGTCTTGGAAAGACGACGCTCATGGAGCATTTTATCGATACAGGGGATGCACTCCCTGTGAAACAGCGTCACTACCCTGTCTCCCCAGCGGTACAAGCCATTTTGTATGAAGAGTTAGATCGGATGTTGAGCCTCGGCGTTATCGAGGAGAGTGAAAGCCCGTGGTGTTCGCCAGTGGTTCTCTTACGAAAACCAGGCAAGAACCGACTTTGTCTGGATTCACGTAAGGTGAACTCACTGACGAAGAAGAACGCTAACCCTCTCCCCCATATCGAGGGGCTCATCAGCCGACTACCGGATACGTACTACATCAGTAGTATTGATCTAAAAGAAGCATTCTGGCAAATACCGCTGGAGAAACAGAGTAGGGAAAAGACTGCCTTTGCGGTACCGGGAAGACCCTTGTACCAATTTACTGTTATGCCCTTTGGGTTGTGTAATGCAGCCCAAAGGTTATGCCAGTTGATGGACAAGGTAATTCCTGCACGACTTAGGGATCGTGTTTTCGTGTACCTCGATGACCTGCTTATCATGGCGCCGGATTTCGAGACGCATATCGCCTTGTTAAGCGAAGTAGCCGACTGCTTACGCAGGGCTAACCTAACCATCAACATGAAGAAATCCAAATTTTGCTTCAAAGAGCTGAAGTACTTGGGCTTCATAGTTGGTGGTGGTAAGCTTAAAACCGATCCTGCTAAGGTGGAAGCTATTGTTGACTTTCCAGTCCCCAAAACCCCGAGGCAGGTTCGGCGGTTACTTGGCTTAGCAGGGTGGTATCGGAAATTCATTAAGGATTTTTCTAGCCTGACTGCACCTCTGACTGACCTGCTGAAAAAGAGGAATGCCAAGTTTGTTATGACTGACGAGGCGCTAAAAGCGTTCGAGGATCTGAAGAATGCGTTAACTACGGCACCGGTCCTGTCGCATCCCGATTTTTCGAAAAAATTTTACATCCAGTGCGATGCTTCAGACGCGGGGATCGGGGCCGTGCTGTTCCAAAAAAACGCGGAGGACGAGGAAGTCCCTATAGCGTATTTTTCTCAAAAAATCAATAAAAGCCAGATGAACTACAGTGTTACCGAGAAGGAGTGCATGGCTGCGGTGATGGCTGTGCAAAAGTTCAGGCCGTATGTCGAGGGCATGGACTTCACAGTAATAACGGATCATTCTAGTCTCCGCTGGCTAATGAACATGAAAGATCTGAGTGGTAAGTTAGCCAGATGGAGTTTGCTGTTGCAGTCGTATGCCTTCGACATACAGCATCGAAAGGGCAGCCTGAATGTCGTTCCGGACACTCTTTCTCGGTCCCACGTAGATTCTCTGGCCATTGAAGAAGTGGCCCCACTAATCGACTTAGACTCCGAAGAATTCCAGTCGGACGAGTACGTGAATCTGATAGAAACCATTAACAATAATGCGAATGAACTACCTGACCTGAAAGTCGAAGACGGGTTTGTGTACAAACGTGCTTTTAGAAGAGAAGGGGAAGAGTCTATGCTCGAGCATACGTGGCTTCTGTGGGTTCCCTCAGTGCTTACTGAGGAAATAATAAGCAAAGCCCATAATCCTCCACAAGTGGCTCACGGGGGGGTGGGAAAAACCTTGCACCGAATTCGCCAATATTTTCACTGGCCCAATATGACAACGCAAATACGTGAATATGTGTCTAATTGTTCTGTTTGTAAAGAAAGTAAAGCGTCGAACCAAGTTTCTCGTCCACCTATCGTCACCTCCTATTGTTCCAACCGACCATTCGAAAAACTGTATGTGGACTTTTTAGGGCCTTATCCTAGGTCAAAGTCCGGAAACGCGTTTGTGTTTGTTGTCTTAGACCATTTGTCTAAATTTGTGTTTTTAAAAGCCTTGAGGCATGCGAATACTTCGAGCATTATACGATTTATGCGGCAGGACATATTCGACGTGTTTGGAGTTCCAAACATCATCCATTCGGACAACGGAAAGCAATTCCTGGCCAAAGAATTTCAAAACCTTTTGTCCAAATATGGGATAAGGCATTTCAAGACGGCCAATTATGCACCGCAGTCGAACGCGTCGGAAAGGGTTAACCGCTCGTTGTTAGCATCTATCCGATCGTACCTTAAAAACGACCAACGCGAATGGGATGTTCACCTCAGCGAGATCGCGTGTGCGTTGAGGAGTTCAGTTCATAGTTCTACTGGAGTGTCACCATATTACGCCTTGTTCGGCACCAATATGATGACCCACGGTAGCAGCTATGAACTGGCGCGGAAGCTTAACGCGATAGATGACAACGAGTTGTTAACCTTACCACGACCAAGTCGATTGCAGTGCATACGGAATCAAATTCGCGAGAATATATTGAAAGCGAACGAAAAATCCGCGAAATCGTATAACACCCGCACTAAAAAGGTTCAATATCTACCTGGACAGGAAGTCTATCGAAGAAACTTCTCATTGAGTGATGCTTCAAAATGCTTTTCAGCTAAATTAGCTCCGAAATACATCAAATGCCGAATATTGAGACAAGTGGGCAACCAGATGTACGAGCTGGAGAATTTGGCGGGAAAAAAAATCGGCGTATTCCACGCAAAAGACTTAAAACAATAACTGTTCCCGGGAAATTCGTACTTCACTGAATCCACCAATGTAACTAATGTATATGGTCCTTTCCAACCAATAACATCACGAAATATCCCAAAAAGTACAATTCAAGTTACAACAATTCACTTAACTCGCACTGTTTCCACCTCATAATAAAGTTTAAAAAAAAAAAAAAAAAAAACACCAAGATAAATAGTTTAACGATGTCACAAAGTACCTGTTCCAAAAAAAAATAAGAAAAGAAATCTATTCTAATCTTGTTCACCTCGTACCTGATTTGCGTAGTATCAAGTTTTTCGTAAAATAGTTCACAGTAAATGATCGTCTGAATCGCAAATTCACAAAAAAAAAAAAAAGAGAAAATAATCAAATGTACGATCCTCGATTTCGATAGGATTCAAATCTAATTCATTATCAAAAGTAGGGCACTCATAAAGTCCCTGGCAAAATATTGTATGCTGACTGCACTAATGTTAATTCGTGTTATATCGTTGCATGCCAGTGTCTGTTATATATTTATTTATTTGGTTATTCAATTATACAAACGTGAAGGCACTGCTTTGTTTAAAATATATTAGTAAAAAAATTTAGCTGCGATATTAGAATTAGAAAGCCAAATAAAATGTACCTACGTCTATCTTGTAGTTCCCTCTTCAGTTTTTTTATTCCATGCGCAGACACCGTCCATATTGAAAATGAATAATATGTTCAACTCGAATAGACGAGATCATAGACATAGAAGGCCAAAGACATTCATTCATGAGATATTCAAGTTTCTTCACAGTGTCAAACTCCCAACTACATGTAAAATAGGTTCCAGTCGACCTTTGGTTATAAAGTAAAGGAAGGGTATTTCAGGTTGGAAAATTGGGCTCTTCGGTTCTCTGTCAGTTCAATAAAACTTCCGTTGAAGAATTTTTTTTTGTTTTTATCAACAGACAGTTAAGATATATCGCATGGTGTTGGGCCGTCTCCTTTTACGTCCTTTAATTGGAGTTTATCCAAATAAAGGACGAATTTTGTTGTGGACGCCTTAATTCAACAGAGACAACAGAGAGGGTTTTCAACCCATCAACCGCTAAACTTCATGTAAAGTTGACTTATAGTGGTTTTAATGTCCAAGATACCATGAATAAACCATATCGTTTTGAGCAATAGGTTGGAAAGAGAGATAGCGAGTATAGCCACCTCATACGAAATGACAGCTGTCACTTGGAGTAGTCTGACAGATGTTGGATAAGTCAAAGTTGATGGGAAAATTTGGACGAATGTTTTATTTTGGCATATAATTAGGTACAATTCTTTATTATGACAATATCTTTGGATAAAAGGTCCTAGTCCTTCTATAAAAGAAACTTCGGTTTGGAGGGAAATCAATCTATTACGAGTTCACATCTTCATTTCAAGTCCTATGGTAGTTTACACTAGGTGTTTGGGTGGTAAAAACAGTGTTTACACGTGGACTTCTACCCGGACGTCAGTAAAATAGAACATCGGGGGGATTTGTGGCCCAATATTAAGATTATCGGTGTAATTTCACCTAAACTTTAAGCATTTTTTTTCTTTGAGTTGCCACTTCTCCTTTTTGTTGGATAACAACGTTAGTATTGCCTACAATTTATTAAAGCTTTCATGATGAAAATGTAACTTTGCTTAGAGGGATAAGCCCGATATGGATGAGTCATCGTGTAAACGCAGACTAAGGAAGGCCACCTATGGGTCGAATAAGGAAGTTTCGCCAATTCTGGAAAGAAAGAGAAAAGTAGGTTACTAACCCCAAAAAAATAGAGAAGGCATACATGTTCAAATGTATTTGAGTTATGTGAGGGAAATTGACTTAACCACTACATTAGCATTTTTTTTTTACTGAGAAAAAAATATATAACTAGCGGGTTTATCGGATCGGATGATCCAGCCAAATGGTGTGGGAGGAAGAATAAAGTGGCGTGCTTACTGAAGCACCGTATGACATCTAAAAGTCCATATGACAGATTTCTTCCACGGGTGAACCAGAGCAGACGTTTTGAGCTCGGATGACACACGGTCATTATTAATATAGAAAATCTATAAAGTTTTAAAGTTCTTTCAAATTCACGTTACGGAAATAAAATGTAAGATATGACAGTGCACTAGGAAAAGAAATATTTTTGTTTGTGTGCCGAAATTTCGATTTACCTTTCGCACAATAAATAATTTTTTTTTAGAAAATAATAAGTTTTTTTTTGGTTGCGTTCAAGATCATCGAAATATATACATACGTGTGAACCTATTGCCTAGGAGAAAATTTATTATAACGTACAATATTTTGAGTTTTTTTATAAGAAAAAAAAGGAAAGATAAAGTGAGATATTATTTATTGGAAAGTTTTTATTGAAAAGTGGGTGTTAAATGTTATGAATTTACACAGGTTTCTTCTCTACCAACATATGAAACTCCTGGCGGCCACAGATTGCCAGCAGAGCGCTGGGCCGCCATACATTTTTTTTTATGACAAGGATTTTAATTCCAAGTGAACGTTTCCTGTATTCTTGTTGGCGTTTTTCTGTGGTGAACGTTGTGCTGTGGCGGTTTAATTTTTCCTTGTTGGAACACCACATAACCTCTGCCTGAAATTTATGGTCGAATCAGGTTTTTTACGCCTATGAACCACGAATATACTGGCCACACTTACTTTGAAGTCCTTCTTCCATGGTTTGGTTGGAATCTTCATTTCTACGTAAGACTGTCGGAACGCTGCTTACATCCATTGAAGCCCAAGGTTATTTTATATACGGTAAACTTCAATCCGGTCACGCACCAAGGATTTCAACCAGTACAGTTCGAAAACGCAGTGAGTTCTAATGAGGAAAACAAATAAAGAAATAAAAGAAGTCCAGGTAAACCATTCAAGACAAGAGCGTAAATATTTATTATATACAATAATACAAAGTGAAAAAGATACTTTCGCCAATTTTCTTAATTAAAATTGTTTGGAAAAGTATAATTTCAAAAGTTGTACCTACATACATATACTTGAAGAGAAGGAATTTAAAAAGTACTTTTGTTGTTGCTGTTTTACATCGTAAATTATTAAGTTGTGATTTTTTTTTTGGCGTTTTCATTAGTAAATTTATTAATCTAATATTTTCTTAATAAATTAATATATAAGCTTTTAGACATAATTTAAGTGATAAATACTGTAAGTGAAAATAATTTGTTCCCAAGGTCTGTCCTCCGGTTATTTGCCATATTTTGTTAGTCGTTGTCAATCGTTGATTCTCCTCCATTGAGCTCTATGAAGGTAGGGAAATTCTTCCACATTGTAATCTTTCCTGGCCCAAAAGGGGTAAATTTGAAATTCAGTGGTAGTCCTGTTGGGTAACAGATATTTTATCACAATTTTTTTCTTTCAATTTTAGGTTTAGTTTTTCTTTGATATTTTTTTCTAAATATTATAATTATAGCTTAATCTAAAAATCCATTCAGATAATTATTTTTGTTACTAAATTAATTTTCAATTGATTTGTTTTTTTTTGGATCAATTTTCTTTAATGTCACTTGTTTTTTTTTGTATTTCCTTCTTAAATTTTTTGGTTTTGCTTCATGTCACCAATTTTGTAAATAAACTTCAAGATACGCCTTTTGAATGAAAATTTCAGTGTTTCTTTGTTTCGAATAATCGAAACATGATTTTTTGAGGTCTAATTTTTCAGGGGTGTGGACGGTAGTCCAAACCATTCGGTGAAGATGGTGTGACCAGAACGTGGTCATCGACATTCTTGGGGAAATCCGAGAATCGCCAACGGATTTCATGGTTGGGTGGGTTGGCAACACTGCACCAACACCAGCAGTGCCCTTGGAGAGGTGATTGTCCGTCTGACGTCACTTTTGGAATTTTCTTCGGCCTGATCTATGTTTTGTTGCAGGTGAGGTTAAATTTCGGGGGCAAGATCCCCCCCATTCCGGCGAGCTAATTGCCGCGCATCGCTAGCAGGCCGCGTCCTCCGGAACTTAGCATTCCTACCTATTTCTAACCTCTTCCTTTTCCATATTCCTACCTATTCCTTTTTCCTGCCCTACCAACTTACCGACCCATCCTTCCTCTCCTCTTGCCTCGCAACATATCTATAGATAATTTTACAAAAAGAAAAAAAGAATAAAAACATCCAACGTTTTTGCAAAGATTAGAATTGTAGCGATAAAATTTGTCTTTTCCCGATCTGCGTACTAGGCTTTATGCAGTAAATTTATTATAATTTCTATGCAAAATTGTTCCACAATAATCCGATGGACAATTATAGGAATACTTTTCTAAGACAAATCATTTATTTTATTCAAAGAGTCACTAAACAATTAACAAAAAGTTCTTTTAATCAAATAAGTAAATATTACAATTTTATTATAAAAACTTATAAGCACTAATCAACCACTTACCACACCGAAAATCCTAAAGTTCAATTTGATGTGTAGCACTTCAGCTCTTTTTACTCTTCCCCCACCACAAACAACTAACATCTGAATTTTCAGATGAAATTTTCTTGTCTGAAATTTCAGAATAATGCTGGGGTGGAATCGGCTAAGGTGATTTGTGATAAGTGATAGTCATTTTCAACAAATTCTGTCTGCGTAAGGTGATTGTCACATGTGACAATCACATTTATGTGACTAATTTTAGTGACAGCCATTTTGCTATCACTTTCATACAAAACTTTATTATTTTCTGCATTTTTAAGTCAAAGATCTTTGAATAAATTTATATTCAATGAAATAACACATTTGTTTTTATTTCTCAAAGGTTTAAGCATTTTTATTAATTAATATTTTCCAACTCTAGAGAACTTTATTTTAACTTCTGTTTCACAATTAAGTATATGGAATTTTTTCACTCAACAAATAATACTTAATAAATCATATAAAAACAAGATATGTATATATTTTATAAACAAATTCAAAAAATAGATCACATACTTTATAAATACAAAAGCCAACAGAAAATAATCTTCAAAAAAAAGCAAAATTATGACAGAAGTAAGTGTTTTGTACGATTTCTCTTAAAGTGATACCAAATTTTAACAAATTTTTTGTGATCACTTTACGCAGACGGAAAATCAAATCCAATCACATGTGACTGTCATAAATGTGATGATCACTAATCACTTTACGTGATTCCACCCCTGGATTTACATGTATCTTCATGCAAGTTCTGCAAAAAATAAGGGATACAAAATATAAAATGCGTGTTTGTTGGATAGAGAGAGAAGAACAAAATGCAGAGATCTTGATTATAGGAACGCAGACGAAGATTATAACGAAGACGAACATGTTCATCTTCATGGTGGTGCTCTTTCACACATTCGGTTTTTTGGTATCACTCTATCCCGCTCTACTTTTCTTGATGTTTGCAGATGAAGATACATGTAAATCCATCATAAACGTACCTAAACGTAACTAAAAGTCATCTAAGTCCCCTTTCACACAGGGCAACTGAGTTGCCGGCAACAATTAGTTCAATGGCGAGAAGGGCAGGAAGAAAGAGGGGAAAATGAAATCTCCCCGGTCAACAAATTCAGGAGATTTTTTTGACGTTTGTGTGCGTTCCACCAAGGTAGTTTAAAAGGAAAATAAAGAAAATCTCCGGGTTTTTGTTGCTTGCGTGTGAAAGGTACAAGCAACTAAATAGTTTGGTTTCGATTTTGAGTACTATAGAATTATATGAGAGTCCGCGCACATAAACCGGCGCGCACTCCCATATAAGCCCATTGTGCTCAAAATCGAAACCAAACTGTTTAGTTGCATGTGCGCGCCTGGCCCTATTACTACGAAGTTGCATGAGAGTGAATCCATGGAGGATTTTGTGCAAAAAATTATTACGACTGCGCATAAATTGAGAGGGACTGGGTTGAATATAAGCGAAGAATGGATTGGTACTTTGCTTCTAGCCGGCCTGCCAGAGCATTATCAACCCATGATAATGGGCTTAGAGAATTCGGGTGTTACAATATCATCAGATTCAGTAAAGACAAAACTTCTTCAGGAAATGTCGCATACAACAGGCAACACAGTAGCTTTGTATAGCAAAAATTCCGCGAGAAACATCAAGAAAAAGGTTCGCTGTTTTTAATGCAATCGATTTGGGCATTTTGCAAGAGATTGTCCTAATCCGAAGTCGCAACAAGTCAAGTGGTAGTCCAAATGTTTTTTATACGTCACTAGTGGTGAACGAAGTAAATACTCAAGCTTGGTTTTTGGATTCAGGGGCGTCGGCCCATATGACTTTGCGTCGAGATTGGCTCAGAAATATAACAATTCCGAGCAACAATGAAGTTGTTGTAGCAAACAGATATCGATTGAAGGTGGAATGTATGGGCGATGTTGATATTCAATGTTCAAATAGTGAATTTGCGACTATCAAAGACGTCCTCTTTGTGCCGAATATCTGTGCGAACTTGATCTCCGTCAGTAAACTTATAAAAGCTGGAAACAGCGTACAATTTTTTGGAAATAGAGCTGAAATTTTTAATAAATTGAACCGTCGTATTGTGAATGCTGTGCTTGAGTCAGATGTCTTTAGATTTGATTTTTCAATACCGATTTTTGCAAATTTTTCAGATCATGTGAATGAGGACATGAATTTGTGGCATCGCCGTATGGGACATCTCAGTAATGAAAATTTAAGAAAACTCAAGAACATGACGAACGGTGTTAGTTTTGATGTCATTGATAAAAATGCTCCGTGTGTAGTTTGCTGCAAGGGTAAGCAAACAAGATTGCCTTTTAAGAATGTTGGTACGCGAGCAACTGAGGTTCTACAGCTGGTTCACTCTGATGTTTGCGGTCCGATTAGCGTGAATTCTATTGGTGGTGCTCGTTATTTTTTGATTTTGGTTGATGACTTCAGCAGGAAAATTTTCTTGTATTTGATGAAGCAGAAATCTGAAGTTAAAGAAAAGTTTGAAGACTTTTTGAAGTTCGCAGAAAACCAAACCAAAATGAAAATACGTGCTCTTCGCACGGACAACGGCACAGAATACTGCAACGATGCAATGCTCAAGTATTTAAGACAGCATGGAATTCAACATCAAACTACAGCACCGTACACACCCGAGCAAAACGGTCTTGCAGAGAGATCGAACCGGACAATTGTAGAGAAGGCACGCTGTCTACTTTTTGATGCGAATTTGAGCACTGAGTTTTGGGGTGAGGCGGTAAATACCGCAGTTTATGTTACCAACCGTTCTCCCAGGAGGGGATTACCTGACAAGACACCGGAGGAGATATGGAGTAGTGAAAAACCAAATCTGGGTTTTTTCAAGGTCTTTGGTTGTCGTGCAAAGGTCCACATACCGAAGCAGCTTAGAAAGAAATTTGATCCAAAGTCTCGAGAGTGTCTCATGATGGGCTATTGTGAGAACTCAAAGGCCTACAGGCTAATTGACCCGAAAACGAAAAAGATGTACATCAGTAGAGACGTTGTTTTCTTTGAAAATTATAATCCATCAATGGGAGTAAAAACATCAAAAGAAAATCAAATTGATAGTGTCCATTTCGAATATCGATCAGAGAATCATGTAAGTGAAACTCATAATCAAACTTCATCCGAAGAAGAGCCAGCCATTGATTGTGAAGAGATTTATGTCAACCAGGAAGAAACCTCTCGCTCCATTTTGTCTGATATTTCCGAAGAGACTTATTACTCCGAAAATGAAGAAACTATCCAGCCAGATGATGATAAATTCATGCCTCCACCCAATGTTGATATTGAAGTATCGGAATTCAGAAGATCGTCTCGGACTCCGAAGCCAATACAGATGAATGATTTCGTGAGTATGCAAGCTGTAGGGATTGAAACAAATGATCCATTGACCGTGTCTGAAGCAATGTCCAGAGCAGATGCTGCTCTTTGGCGTGCAGCTATGAAAGATGAACTTGATGCTCGAAAGGAAAACAAAACTTGGAGTCTGGAGACGCTCCCACCGAATCGAAAAGCAATCGATTGCAAATGGGTGTTCCGTACGAAAAGAGATGCAGTTGGAAATGTCATCAAGCACAAGGCTAGATTAGTTGTAAAGGGCTGTGCTCAAAGGAAGGGGGTAGACTATGCTGAAACTTATTCGCCAGTTGTGCGTTCCATCAGAGCTCTTTTAGCATTAGCAGTACGATTTGACCTTGACATCAACCAGATGGACGCTGTAACCGCATTCTTTCAAGGAGAACTTGAGGAAGAGCTGTATATGATTCCACCTGAGGGCATGAGTGCTGATGCTTCGAAAGTGTGTAGGCTGCACAAATCCCTTTACGGTCTAAAGCAGTCGAGCTGGAATATCAAATTGTATTCGGCATTAAAAGCATTCGGAAATCGGAGATCGTCTGCTGATCCATGTGTTTATTACAAAAGCTAATGGGGGATAAGAAGCTGTTCCTGGCCATGTATGTTGATGGCCTCCTGGTGATGTCCAACGATGCAAATATGAAGTCAGACTTAAAATCAACTTTAATGGATAATTTTCAGATGAAGGATCTTGGAGAGGCGCGGTTTATCCTCGGCATGCAGATAAAACGTGACAGAAGCAACGGAATTATCTCAATAGACCAAGAGCAATACATTAAGGCAATTTTGGAAAGATTTGGAATGCTTGATTGCAATCCCGTTTCTACACCAACAGATCCAGGTCAAGTGATTTCGAGTGAAATGTGCCCAAAAAATAACGACGAAAAAGCTGAAATGAATAATGTGCCATATCAAGAGGCTATCGAAAGTATAATGTTTGCAGCACAGGTGAACCGTCCTGACCTTGCTTTTTCCCGTTAGCAGTTTGAGCAGATATAACCAGAACCCGGGTAAGTCACACTGGAATGCCATTAAAAGAATATTTCGATACTTAAAGGGTACTCTCACACGGAAATTGATATTCACGAGACAAGGAAACGAAAACTTGGTAGGCTATTGTGATGCAGACTGGGCATCTGATGTGGATGAAAGGCGATCGACAACGGGGTATGTGTTCATACTTCATGGTGGTGGAATTTCTTGAAGCACAAAACGTCAACCAACAGTAGCGTTATCAACGACTGAAGCAGAGTATATGTCAATGTCATCAGCAACTCAGGAAGCTCTTTGGCTGCAGTGTTTGATGGGCGAATTAATTGGAAATATATCTCCAACAAAAATTTTTTGCGACAACAAAAGTGCATTGGACTTGGCTGTTCTCAACGCTTACAGAGCTCGTACAAAACATATTGATGTCCGTCACCACTTCGTCAGAGATAATATTATCAAGCAGAATATTGTTCCAGAGTACGTTGAAACAAATCATATTGTAGCCGATATGCTGACGAAGCCTGTCAAAAAACTAAAAATTGATTTTTGTTGTAAGGGCATGGGATTTGATGTGCAGGTTGCCAAGTAAGTTTTTTCATTATAATGGGGGTATTGTGAATGTAACTTAAAACTTAACTTTTATTGTCTGGCAACACTATTCTTCTTTGTAAAAGCCATTTATCTTATTATAATAAATTCTTTTTCCCTCTTAAAATTACTACATGTTCAAATGTTTTGAGATTACAACAAGTATTTTTATTTAAGTATGTAAGTATTACAATTTTACTATAAAAACTCATGAGCACAAATTCACCACTAAGGCCGTGTGTAAATTGAGTTAAAATCGCGTTAAATTTTATCCGGAGATTAATTTTTGACACTAGTGAGGTGAATCTATTAGTAGAAATGTCAAAATTTAATCTCGGATAAAATTTAATCGAAATTTTAAACGAATTTGCACACGGCCTAAGTAGAGCGAAAATCAAAAAGGTTCCACTTGTATGTATATACTTCAGCTCTGTTGGCACTTCTCCCAACACAAACAATTGTCCTCTGAATTTTCAGATGAGATTTTCTTGTCTGAAGTTTCAGATAAAATGTAACTAAAAGTCACGTAAAGTCATCTAACCTTTTATGACAGCTGGCCAATCAGAAGCTCCAAAAATTCAGAAATCTGAAATATTAGATATAAAACGTAATGCATTGAACGCGGCCCTTGTTGATGTGCTTCTGTGAGGAGGATAAGAAAAAACAAAAATATTAGAAACAAGAATTCAGTAGGTACAATAACAGGAAATTCCAAGTACCTTACTAGAAATTTAATATATAATACGTATATTAATATAATTTACTCGCGAAAAAAGATGCAAACAAAAAAATATGCAAACAAACCAAGAAATACTAAACTGCAATAAGTTTTATAAACGGTAAAAAAAAATCTGACGTTGTACCCACTGATCTCTATAAACACTGGATAGTGAATTCTCTATATGTATAACAGTTTTTTTTGAAGAAAATTGAATTTGACAGTTCTCGTTCTTCCCACACAGTTTGTGTCTTTTTTAAACAAAAGGAAAGAAAGAGATAGATAGAATTGAAATTGTTTTCGTATTCGTACCCGCATAACCAAACAAAAAAATGACTGCGTTCAACAGGAATTCTTAAATTTCAGAATCTAAATTTCAGATTTTTTTCGTTTTGGGATAAATTTTTTTCGTTGAACGCAAAAACAATCTGAAATTTCAGCAAAAGCCATTGTGTCAAATTCCTGTATTTACTTATAAAATATGCATTGAAGCGGAATAAAAGAGAACTTTATATATTCTTTGATTGATAATTTAGCAGGAGCTTTGTAGATGAAATTTTATGTAAAAAGATTAGCAACATTAAATTTCATTAAAATTGTTTGTTATTTTGCAGTAATTTGTTTTAACTTGAATGAAAAATTGTTCCAGAATAATCCGTTAGAGAATTATGGGAACACTTTTGTAAGAAATCTTTTATTCAAAGCGTCTCTAAATAATTAACAAAAAGTTTTTTCATTCAAATAAGTAAGTATTACAATTTTATTATAAGCCTAGTACGCAGATTGGGAAAAGACTAATTTTATCTCTACAATTCTATAATCTCTACACAAAACGTTGGAAAAGTCACGCAAAATTAATGTTCTTCTTCTTTTGTTTTCTTTTTGTAAAATTTTCAACAAACAATAGTTGATCGTGCTTATGGAGCAAAATTATTGACCTTCCCTCAAAATTATGCTTCGAACATTATTTTTCCTGGCAAAATTTAGTGGAGACTTCACCCTACAACGGGTACAAACGTCACAATTTTGCGCGTGAACTGCGTACTGCCTGGAAAAAAACTGAAGACAAAATTTGTCCTGGGAAAAATTTTGTATGTAAAGAAAATTTTTTCCCGATCTGCGTACTAGGCTTAAGAACTTATAAGCACAAATCCACCACACCGAAATTTACGAATAAAGTCTTAACTACATAAGCCAAGAAAGTGAAAAAGTACAAAAGTGAAAATTTTGAAACTCATTTTGGGATAGTGTTTTTCACAGGAAAACTTATAAAAATGATGCAGAAAGCCTAAATTTTGGTTTATAAATAAAATGTGTACCCATATTCTTTTTCACAAAACAACTGCGCTAGCTGGAAAAAATATTTTTACTTTTGTAATTTTGCAAAAAGTGGCCAATGTAGTTAAGGCTTAAACGTGACTAAACGTTACTAAAAGTCATCTAACAGCTGCCCAATCAGAAGCTCCAATAATTCAGAAATCTGAATTTTCAGATGTTAACGTAATGGATTGAACGCGACCAATCTAAACTGTAATAACTGTTATAAGTGTTATATATAATAAAAAAAAATCTGACGTTTCACGTCCTTCCCACTGTTATAATCTTCCTTCAATTTTCTTCAAAATTTTTATATGAATTCACTATCCAGTGTTTATAGAGATCAGTGGTTGTACCTCCTCACAGTTAAAATATTCCTTCAATAGAGATCTCTACCAAATTGTCAGTTTCAAATGACAGCAAAAACTCGGCACAATGACAGATGAAATTGGAAAGAAAAAAATAAGGAGGGCTAATTTAAATTACAAAAATCTTGCTATTTTGTGCAATAAAAAGATTAAAATATCTTATATAAAGTATAAAAACATTTTTACTTGCATCTTTTCTATAAAAAAGGAAAAAAACAATTCGAAATATTTATTTGCCTCCAAAATAAACCAAACAAATGGCTGCCACTTAAATGTCATTGTGCCGAGAATTTTAGTTTGACATTTAAATATGAACGAGACAGAGATATATTGCTGTTTGTTAAAAAGCCCTATTTGCTTCAACCTTAAAACTTTTTATATGAAACCACTATCCAGTGTTTTATAGACGGTGTTTTCATTGGACGGTGTTCACATTGGACTTACTCCTTGGATTTTTTTTGACGTTTATATACTTTTTCTCGTTCCCACTCTGTGGTGAGAAAGAGACAGGCAAGTGAGGCAGGATTTTTTAAAATTTTTAAAAATTTGTGGATTTTTTTTGACGTTTCCTTTTGTGACATGTGTTTTGTTAGTATTTAGTTTTGTTTGGCACTTAAATACTACAGAATCGAAGTTGTTTCAATTGGACAAATATTTATTTAGTGAAATATTAATATTGCGATTGAAAAATTTCTAGGTAAATTCTCCGGCGAATAAAAATTTGTGTTTTATTTTAACAACTACTGAACGTCAGAGTGAATCGGCTGTGTGTGTCTGAACACGAGCTGACTGACTTATGCCAAAAAAAATCGTAGATCTGAGTCCAATGTGAACACCGTCTTGGACTTACTCCTTGGATTTTTTTTGACGTCTATATACTCTTTCTCGTTCCCACTCTGTGGTGAGAAAGAGACAGACAAGTGAGGCAGGATTTTTTAAATTTTTTAAAAATTTGTGGATTTTTTTTGACGTTTGCTCTTCTGACATTTGTTTTGACAACTGTTTTGATGGTGTGAGTTAGTCAAAATCGAAAGAAACTCAGGTCAGAACAAATTTAACAAAATTTCTATTTACAAAGTCGCGTATTTTTTTTTTTGGAAAATTAAAAAAATCTACAAAGAATACTTCCGAAACAATAAAAATCTTACAAGCAACCAGCTGGGGACCAATTTCAACACAAAAAAATAAAAACAATTCATTCGATTGCAAAAGAAGGGCGTAATAGAAAAAAAAATTCTGGTAAGTAAATAGGAAATGGAATCAGATTTATTACCTTCTCTCGTTAGTTATCGACATCTTGGACTGATTTGGAAGGTTTTTTTTTTGCCAACAAATCGTGATTAACACCAATCTTTGCTTTCAGCCAAATCGAGGTACACGAAGAAAGAAATGCAAATTCCAGTAGTGAACTTCTTCACCAAGCAAAACGCCTAAGCACAGCCATAAGTCTATACCCCAGCAGCTAAACCAGGGGTGGAATCGTGTAAGCTGATTTTTGATAGTTGAAAGTCAAATTCAATAAAATTCGTCTGTGTAAGCTGATAGTCAAAAGTGACTATCATATTTTTTTGACTTTTTCAGGTGATACCTATTTAGGTGTCAATTTGATAAAATTTGAAACAATTTGAAATATTTGTTTTTCTTGGTGTTTTTACTTTTCTTTTTGAAAAAAATGAATATTTTTGTGCCTATTCAATTTTATTTGTAAGCCAAGAAAATAGTGGAAATGAAGTAAAAATAGAAGAGTCAGGCTTGTTCGCATGAACTTGAGGAACAAATTAAATATATTTGACCTCCCCGACCACTTATATTCCAGCTATGGCAGCTTCCATTGCACAAGCTTGAACAATAGCTTCCTCTGTGGCGTCCAACGGCAACTCTGTGAATGGACCTCCACCAGTTTGTTGAATGACCTTTTTGTTTTCCATTATTTTCTCTTTGCAGAGTATTTTCTGGTTGTCCAAATCTTTGAAAACAAAGATTTATTAAAAATAAGTTTACAAAAACAAAATCGTATATATTTACCCTTTTCCAATCTTGTGTTGTCTTCGTCGGTGGCCCATTAGCATAAGTGTTGTTGTGAGTTTATCCCACAACACTTGTGCTCTAGTTAATAATTGAAGCATAAATTATTATTTTAAGGGTTTTAGACATAAATTACTTACATTTTTGATAATTGTTTCCTTTATTTTTGATACTGCGAACTCTTTCTCGTCGGTTATTTTGAAAATAATTGACGTTTGACAGAAGTCAAATATTTTTTTTTTCAAGTGATACCAAGTTAACCAAGAAAAAAAATGATATTCAAACAATCATCTTACACAGACGGAAAATAGTTGACTATCAAATTTGATAGTAAAAAATATGATAGTCAAATATCACTTTAGCCGATTCCACCCCAGGTTCATATACAATCATGAACCGCAAGAGTCTCTATATGTCACCTTTGTGGACTCCCTCGGTCCATACCTGAAGATTTGCGAATAATTGAATGCCCTGCGCATCGTACGTACTAATATCCAGACTGTGCTACCAACGTGCTTCACCACCGATGCTTGCATGTTGCAAGTACTGGGAGTTTTTGTCTGGCTAAGCGCTATGGTGATAATTGCAGGGCTTGGATTATATTTGTAATGAATGTGGAGAATGTGATCCAAATCGAATACATCGATTATGGTTACATGGTTCTTGTCAAAGCCAATGAGGTATGAAGAAGTTTATCTTATTTGTGATATATTTTTATATTTTATCGATTAAGTATGAGTTGTTTTGTGTACTATATGTTTTAATTAATCGTGAGGAATTTTGCATGTGGGAGGTTGAGGTTAATTTGTTTTTTTTTCTCACCGATTAAGTACAAAGTCAGTGTCATCTATCAATTTTCTCAAAAACTAAAACATTTAGGCATCTACAGCCGTATCTATAATAGAATCTTAAAGGCTTCTTAACTTTAAAATGCCTTTAAACAGCACTTAAGCGTGAAATCGGTATCTATAATCAATTTTCACATTTAAGCAACGTTGCTTAAAGGTCTCTTAACTTAAACGCCATCCATCGCGTTTAGAGGTTGCTTAAATCTATCTTAAGTGTAGTTTGACATTTGAGAAGTATTTTTTTTTTATATTTGTAATTGAGAATTTGTGTTTTGTGTGTAATATTTCTTAAAATCTGAATTTAAAAATGGATCCCAAATTTATTTCATTTATAAATGACTTAAATGTAATAAATACGTTAGGATATTTTAATTCACATAATATGATATATTTGGAAATGTTTTACGTTACCTTGTCGGCAGAGTCCCAATTTTCTGAACTTTTTCTCTTATTGGCGAGTATGGCGAAGTTGTTTTTTGTTTTCCAATTTTTTTTTTATTTATTAAATCTGTCACGAAACAGCTGTCTAAAAAAAAAATGTAGCAATATTTTGTGTTGATTGTACTAGATTCGCAAATTCTTTTACGTTACGTGACACAACCATTGATTAGTTAAGCACCCATGCATAATTGATTATAGATGAGAATTTAAGCAACGTTGCTTAAATTCAAATTAAACATTTAAGCGAACTTAACTAAATTGCCTTTAAGAAACGTTTTAAGAAAATCTAATAAATATGGCTGCTAGTTTATAGTGTTTGAGTGGAAATTAATAGGAGCATCGAATATTAAAAACAAAAATATTACCATATAACGTAAAATTTTGAATAAAATTAGTTTGAACACTATTTTTTGATTAAAAAGAAAATAAAAGAATGGATTTCTGGCTTTAAAAAAAAGTACAGCATGACATTGTAAGTGTTGCCCTTGTTTTTTAATATAATTTGCTCATTTACTAGCCTAAAATTTTTAAACCGACTAATCGGTAATATTCACTCACTTAAACCGACGTTAACCAAAATTTTAAACCGAATGATCGGTTTAACTACGATAAACCGACTCCAACTTAAACGAGGCATTTTCGTGTCGTTTAGGTACGGTTTAAATGGTTTTAGCTAATATTCAACATTTTATTGGTTTATTCAGTCAGTGCAAAATATTCAATCATGTGATTTTCGGCGATGCTGGCTATCCGAACACATATATTTGTGCACGTTATTCACACATCGGGGTAGAGTTGACCAATTAACTAGAAAAGGCTTATTGACCGAGAGCTGGTAAACGATTTGCTAAACAGTGTTTTATATCGCTCTAAAACTTGTGGACATGGCATTTGTACTAGTGCAAAGTACATGCCATAGACCTTTTAGCGACACCGCGGCCCTAAGACCACATTCAAAATGCAACCAAATAAATCTGAATAGTTCGTGGTTATTGTCCACACTCAATTTCATCAATTTGACAGTAATACCTCATACCTAGCACCACTATAATGCACTTTCAAAATGCTAATACTATTTTTTTGTTAGTGTAATGTTCACGGTATCGCTGCCAGCCCAATGAAATTCAGTTTGGACAGATAAAAAATTTGGAGCGGTTAAAAAAACTTTTGTTGCATTTTATATGTGCATTATGGAGGTGTTGCTGTTATGTTGATGGAATTTAGTTGCCATCTTGCTTAATATAATAAGATAGATATTGGAACCGAATTAACGACCGACGCGAAACTGCAACCAGATCAAGAAGAATTCAACTCGCAACAAATCGTGCAAGGAATGTTTGGAAGACGCAATGCGGTGGACGTTATTGTTGACATTTTTTCCCAACGTAAAACTTGCTCAATGAGATCTCAGTGAGATCTTAGAAACCTGAACTGGCTAAATAGTTTGAACCAGTGACGGATAGTTTTATGCGTTAACCCAATTACTTAGATATTTACTTCACGACGAAAATTCCGCCCCTTAACACTGTAAAAATGCGATTTAAAAACACACTAAAGTATTTTAAAACACTCATACCCACACATAAACACACATTTTCTAACTTGATTTTATCAACTTGTAGCTAGGGGCCTTAAAATACCATAGTAATGTTGTTTGTTACCAGCTCTCGATCCAAAAATTTGAGTTATGACACTTCAAAATTCACAACTTAAGAATAAATTAATAATTATTTGACTGATTATTTTCAATCAGTCAAAACTGGAATAACTGACAACTAGCTAAGTTATGATTGTGAAACGCAAAGGCTTTTAGACCCATTTGCTGAAACGAAACTTAAATATATAAGTTCAACATAAGAGCTTATGTGACAGTTTACGCCGAGGAAAAAGTAGAACATAAGTTATTAAGTTGAATATAAATATTTAAAATTCGTTTCAGCAAATGGGCCTTAATGAGAGGATTTAAGTTGTGGATAATTTATGTGTCGGATGTACGTTTATTTATTTTTTCTGTATTTACTATTTAGACATCTACGTCAGTTCGATTTGGCAACAGAAGATCCAACAGTGTGGTGGAAAACAGGAATTGCAATTGCCGCAGTAACACTTCTTGGATTATTTATGATGAAAGTTTTCTACGGTTCCGAACAACATTCAAAATAAAATGATTATTTTATAAAATTTGATCTTAGTTATTCAAAACCCACAGAATAAAAATACAAACGAACTTATTTTTTTATTTACAGCCAATGAACAAAAAACAAACAAATAAATGCGAAACCTTCATTATATTCATTATATTTATGTATACGTATATCCTGACTTACATATTACATATATAAAAAAAATTAAATCCAAACTTTATTGCATAAAAGATATATGTAATTGTGAAATCTTCATTTAGTTTTGATTTTTAAGAAAAAATTCTAACTGCCGATACCATAATTACAATTTTTTTTTGGTTTTATTTTGTTAACAATTCTAAATGTTTTTTTTTCACAAAAAATGTCAAATATTTTTAAGATAAAACATTGAGCTTTCACAATAAAGAAGGAAAATTTATAATTAATTACGTGTTTTTTTGAAAAAAATAATACCAAAGTCAAAAAAGTTAAGGGGCGGGTAAAAACTGCCAACTGCTCCCGTGTACATACAGGCTTAAATTCAAGAATTGGTTGCGGTTTGGAAAAGTAAAAGCTAGTTAAAGAAAAGAGACCAAAAATCATACAAACCATTATAAAGCCTTAACTACATTGGCCAATAAAGTGAAAAATTACAAAAGTGAAATTTTTAAAACTCATTCTGGGATAGTGTTTCTCACTGGAAAACTAATAAGATCGAATGATGCAAAAAGCTTAAATTTTGATATAAAAAAAATTGTGTATATTCTTTTTCACAAAACAACTGCGCAAGCGGAAAAAAAATATGTTTACTTTTGTAATTCTGCAAAATTGGCCAATTTAGTTAAGGCTTAAGTCGAAAAGGAAGTGAAAACGAGAAAATTACCTTTCAAGTTTTTCGACTCAAATAACCTCAGAAACCCATGGTTTTCGTCTACATCGGTAACTGTGGGACGTGTATGTTATTTTTGACCGTGGGTAGCTAAATTTTTACAATACAGTACTAAATGCCTCGTTAATTCGTATAAGCCAATAACATTGTAGGTTTGCCTGTAGTAAGCATTTATATCAACTGGCTTTGTGAATGGTTTGTTGTTGTAATAAATTTAAGCTACATTACAAAAGTATCCAGAATTCCCTTTAAGCACTTCCTTTCACCTTACGATAAGAATGGTTTAATTTTGTAAAATAACTGGCTATTTAGAGATCGTCAAAGTACATTCCCTAAATATTATCTTTCAAACATAAAATAATTTTGAATACAATATGTAGGTACAATGTTTTTTGCAGTTCTTTGTATAATATTCCGCATATTTCCGGAATTCTAGCTGACAAAAATGCCAAAGAAATTCTTGTTTGGAACTCCAAGCTCCTATACGCTTCTCCGGTGGCCAAGAATCTAAGCACGCCCGACAAGCACTCCTCCGCGGAAATGGCTTTTTCGCATGCGGGTATTTTGACGCTGAATTCTTGGCCTTAGGAGCTCCAAGAGTTCCAAAAAGCACTCTTCATTCATTCGTAAATATCTCCTAAATGCTTCCCGGTCTTCTAGGACCAACTCTTTGTGGATATTAAATAATCCCTTATCCGCTCTTCTTAATTTCCATAGTTTCACCCACTCGCGTTTTTTCTTTTTGTTTTTTTCTTTATTTTCTAGCACACATAAAGCCGCCGTATTAATAGCAGTTATATATCCTAGAATACACTCTTCACTTTCAAAAGAATTCATTTTTATTTTAAAATTAATTGTGACCAGCCAGCGTCAGTAGATTTTATCAAAAAATTTTCCTCACAAACACAGACATAACTGACAGTTTTCTTACAAGGGGAAATGTCAAAATGAGTCGGGAGTGTTCACCCTGTCTGAACACGAGCTGACTGACTTATGTAAAAAAAAATCCGAAATTTGAGTCCAATGTGAACACCGTCATAGAGATCAGTGAGTGAGGCAACTCAACACTTTAGGTATGTTCAGTGAGGCTGAGACACTGATCTCTATAAACACTGGATAGTGAATTCATATAAAAATTTTGAAGAAAATTGAAGGAAGATTATAACAGTGGGAAGGACGTGAAACGTCAGATTTTTTTTATTATATATAACACTTATAACAGTTATTACAGTTTAGATTGACCGCGATCAATCCATTACGTTAACATCTGAAAATTCAGATTTCTGAATTTTTGGAGCTTCTGATTGGGCAGCTGTCATAAAAAGTTAGATGACTTTTAGTTACGTTTAGTTACGTTTAAGCCTTAACTACATTGGCCACTTTTTGCAAAATTACAAAAGTAAAAATATTTTTTCCAGCTAGTGCAGTTTTTTTGTGAAAAAGAATATAGGTACACATTTTATTTTTAAACCAAAATTTAGGCTTTCTGCATCATTTTTATAAGTTTTCCTGTGAAAAACACTATCCCAAAATGAGTTTCAAAATTTTCACTTTTGTACTTTTTCACTTTCTTGGCTTATGTAGTTAAGACTTTATTCGTAAATTTCAGACAATTGTTTGTGGTGGGGGAAGTGTAAAAGAGCTGAAGTGCTACAATAAAGGCCCTCCCAAACCAACGCGATTAATCGCTGCGACAAAAGAAAACAACAATAACAACACGTGGTTGTCAAACAAAACAACGCGTTGTTGTTATTGTTTTCTTTTGTCCAGGCGATTAATCGCGTTGGTTTGGGAGAGCCTTAAAAGTTGAACTTTATGATTTTCGGTGTGGTGGATTTCTGCTTATAAGTTCTTAAATAGAAGTTTTTTAGTTTGTATAAACTGGAGAGGTCACATAAAAAATTCCTACAATTATAAGTTCTTAAGCCTAGTACGCAGATCGGGAAAAAATTTTCTTTACATACAAAATTTTTCGCAGGACAAATTTTGTCTTCAGTTTTTTTCCAGGCAGTACGCAGTTCACGCGCAAAATTGTGACGTTTGTACCCGTTGTAGGGTGAAGTCTCCACTAAATTTTGCCAGGAAAAATAATGTTCGAAGCATTATTTGGCGGGAAAAATTTGACAGGTCAATAATTTTGCTCCATAAGCACGATCAGCTATTGCTTGTTGAAAATTTTACAAAAAGAAAACAAAAGAAGAAGAACATTAATTTTGCGTGACTTTTCCAACGTTTTTGTAGAGATTATAGAATTGTAGAGATAAAATTAGTCTTTTCCCGATCTGCGTAATAGGCTTATAATAAAATTGTAATACTGCGTTTTTATTAGAGCTAAAATGAGGTAATTTGGCAAATTACAAAAAAAGTGTTCACATTTCAGATTTCCTAATTTTGTTTGAAGGCCCAGATTGTCAATCGCTTGTTTTTGTTGTTTTTTACATTGAATTCTGTCATTTCAAATGGGTTCCACTTTGAATGGAATTCATTTGGGTGTGTTCATAAAAGTTTTACGTAATTTCCTACCGAATTTCGTGCAAATTTGGTTGAAATTACCTCATTTGGAAATTTGAATTTGTATGGGAAATGAGATGATTTTGAATTGAATTTGGAAATTTTGAACGAAATCACCTCATTTGCTCTAATGAAAACGCAGTATAATACTTACTTATTTGAATGAAAGAACTTTCTGTTAATTATTTAGTGACGCTTTGAATAAAAGATTTCTTACAAAAGTGTTCCCATAATTCTCTAACGGATTATTCTGTAACAATTTTTCATTCAAGTTAAAACAAATTACTGCAAAATAACAAACAATTTTAATGAAATTTAATGTCATCATCTACAAAGCTCCTGCTAAATTATCAATTAAAGAATATATAAATTTCTCGTTTATTTCGCTTCAATGTATATTCTATAAGTAAATACAGGAATTTGACACAATGGCTTTTGACTGAAATTTCAGATTGTTTTTGCGTTCAACGAAAAAAATTTATCCCTTTCTTTCCTTTTGTTTAAAAAAGACACAAACTGTGTGGGAAGAACGAGAACTGTCAAATTCAATTTTCTTCAAAAAAAACTGTTATACATATAGAGAATTCACTATTCAGTGTTTATAGAGATCAATGGGCTGAGAAGGCCAGAGTTCAAGTTGCTGAGATCCCAAAAATTCTACTACAACCGAAGGGGGGCAAAAACCAAAGTGGAATTTCTAAGAAAAAAAGCAAAAGAGCCATCAATTGTTTGTAAATTTGATTTTTTGTAATTTAAAATAATTGTAAAAGTGAATTTAAAATATTTTAGTTGCAATTTTGTAAAAAAGTTTGCATTTCATTATGTTATACAGTTATACCATTATACAAAAAAATAGGCAACTCAATATTATAACCAAAGAAATTGAATATAAAGAAATGAATCCTTCGTACGTTTCACCCTCCAAAATCCATTTGTTTACATTGTTGTATTTGTAATTTAATTTTGTGTCGATGAATAGATGTGAAATCCAACAACAATATAGCAGGGTGGTGTGAAGATAAGTACTGTGAATGTATAAGTTGTGAAGATAAATATTGTGAATGTATGAGTTTTATACCGCCATTTTTACACATGCCTTCTCATTTCTTATCTGATAGATCTTGTAGGCAAACTCAAATGACAGCCGAGGATTCATATCTTTAGAAATCCACAGTCGTATTAATTAGATTTTCTTAGAACACTCTTGGACAGTTGTCCAGCTAGCCACTGTCTAAATAGTTGGACAACTCATTATTAATAATCACATTCCAGCAGCTGTCTAAATACGACCTCATATTTCACGTTACATACCTGGATTAATTCATTCTCGAGTGAATTAATGAATTTAACCGACATTTTGGCTACGTTCAACGAACATTTCTTTCATTTTAACATATTTTTTCGTTTCGTAACTAAAAAAATGCGTTATTTGTTCATTGAACGTGCCGACTTTAGAATAGGTTTGGACAACCAATTTCGGTGTCTAAGTTAGACAACCGATGGAAATGTTTATTAATACGATTTTGGAGTTGGACAGCTGTCTAAAGTTAGACATACTTTGGAATGGGTTTATTAATAAGACTGCCAGTATCTAAGATTATAACAATTAAGACCCTGTTATTGTGAGTTTTCACTACGTAGTGACGACAGTTTGTGGGCGAAATCGGTGAGGTGGAAAGGGGGCGATAGTCAGGAGAAAAACATAAAGATTGAAGTGAGCAGTCACGTTTCATATCCGAAATGTTCCATTTTTTCATTTTTGGCTTGTTCGTTGAAGGGTAAGGTAGTAAAAATAGAAATATAAAAAATTAGACGAGGGTAGAAGTAGAAAATGGTTATGCAATTGTTGATTTGACAATTGCAAACATTTTAAATCAGATTTAATTGCTCTTCCTTTCTTGTATTCACACTATTTATTTATTGAAAGTTCAAACTTATGCTGGATTTACATGTATCTTCATGCAAGTTCTGCAAAAAATAAGGGATACAAAATATAAAATGCGTGTTTGTTGGATAGAGAGAGAGAAGAACAAAATGCAGAGATCTTGATTATAGGAACGCAGACGAAGATTATAACGAAGACGAACATGTTCATCTTCATGGTGGTGCTCTTTCACACATTCGATTTTTTGGTATCATTCTATCCCGCTCTACTTTTCTTGATGTTTGCAGATGAAGATACATGTAAATCCATCATTAAGGTTCACGGTGCTCAAAATAAAACGTTTCAATTCACAGATATTCTATAAGATTTCAGAGATGCACATGAGTGAAATCTTTTAAGTGTAGACACGCAGTGACTGTTCACTACGTAGTGAAAATGTACTATCTAAACAGACTCCATGGCATCAACTTTCTTGTATGGATGCGCTATCCAGTGTATTAGCATTGACCTATTATATATGGACTGCCAGCAGCCAAATCACGATGGTTCAATGTAAAACTATACGACAACAGCGCTCTCGTGGCATGGCAGAAATATGGTGTAACTTTTGGCCGCATTCAATAGAAAATCTGAAATTTAAGAATCTAATGCCATATTTACACGAGTGAAAAATTGCCAAAGGTCTTTTATAATATTGCCATTAATGACCAAATGGTGTAAATAGACCAAAATCTGCCATTATTTTTGTCATGAAAATAATGACCAAGTGCAGATGATATTTAAGTTTACCATTATACTAAAATCGTGTAAATGAATTTTTTTTACTGAACGCAAAAAAAATCTGAAAGTTCAGTCAAAAGTTATTGTAAGGTGTCAAATTGGCCATTTACGATAGGGAACTTTACATGAATCTGTCAACAGCCATCAGTTTGTGTGATCTGGCAAATGCGAAATTGCAAAACGAAGTTTGTGCTCAATTTTAATATGATGTGATTTTTACAATTTTCGCACAATATACCGGTAATTGCTTTCAAAAAAAAGATAAACAATTTTTAGTTCCCACAAAGTGAAGGCCTTCACGGTGGTGAAAAAAACGAGAGAGGGATATTGCTAATTGTTATAAAGAGCTCTATCGAGCCAAATGGCTCGGTGCCAATTGGACTGGTGGACTTATAACCTGCTGAAAGTCCAAATGACACGGCCGAACTCATTCACATGAAAGAAGTTCTTTTATTTAAATAAGTAAGGGCCCAACTACATTCAAGACTTTTTAGAAAAAAACGATAAAAAGTGAAAAAGTGATAAACAAAAATTAGCTTTGTGCAAAAAAATTAGTGTTTGATCTGTGAAATCAACTAGAAACATGCGGTATGTTTTAGTTTTTCACTTTGTGTTTTTTGCAAAATGTTTTGAATGCAGATAATCCTCAGTACTACAATTTTATTAAAAACAAAATTATGAGCACAAATCAATCAATAAACAGAGTGAAAATAATACAGTTCAGCTTTTATATGTAGTACTTCGCCTTATTTGACACTTCCCCCACTACAATTCCCATCAGAATTTTGATTAAGTAAAGTTCACAGAGTAGAAGATTAGTTGCTAATATATTGCAGTGTGTCAAAGCAGTAGAATCTGAAATTTCAGATATAAAACGCAATGCATTGAACGCGGCCAATGACAAGAACGCCAGGCCACTGATCTCTATTGACGACTAAAAGTCAAAATGCGATACCTGGTGGCAAAAAAACGCAACAAGATAACAACATAGCAAACTGGCCGCCATAACAAACGCGTGTAAATACATTTATAAACAAATATTAAATTATAAATAAAAATCGAGTTTTTTTCAAACAAAATTAATAAAGTTTGCTTTATTAACATTATTCTTTTCTATATAATTTCAGTTCTCCAAAAAAAAAACAGGACGGAACGCGCACAAAAGGAGAGAAAAAAAAAGCAATTTATCTGCAGCTGATAGCCGTAAGTATCTAACTTCAATATTTTATCTATACAAATTATATTTGTTTTTTTTCTTTTGTTTGGTGTTCCTGCGGACATTTTATCCGAAGTCAAAAAGGTAAGAGGATTTTTGTTTTTGCAAAAATGGTAGTAGGTAGTAAATTAATTTTAATTTTAGCCACATGTGAATGGAGGGAACCAAACTGGAAAAACCACAGCTGACAATGAAAATCAAAAAAAGACCTATCAACAGCAAAAGAACAAAATGCTGCTGCCTCTACGTCCACTCCCGAATCACCAACCACAGATGCTGGAGCAAGTGATGATGCTACTGCTGCAGTAACATTAACTCCAGGTGCTGTCGATGCAAATTAAAGCAAATCTGATGTAGCAACTGACGTCGCTGTTGCTGCCGCTGCTGCTGATTCAACATTTCAACAACTAAAAACGGTGAAATCATTAAAAAATCAAATATTAATTTAAGTGAAGTGAAGTATTTGCATTTGTTTACCATTCGAGTGTTGTCTTAATTTTACTTTTGTGTGTTAAGTATAGGTACAATTGGTTTCTAATGTTTTTCTTTTATTGTTTGTCTTGTAGCCTACGCCGAAAAAGAATCCAACAAAGAACGTTGCTCTAGCCGTCAAGAAAAATGCTCTTCGAGAAGAGGCAAAAGAACTTTGACATTGGTGATTTGGTTTCTTGGCTTGGATTACTTTGGTTTCTTGTCAATTTTTGTCATCCATGATAGTCTGAAAATAAAAAAAAATCATATATTGAAAGAATTATCCAAAACAAAGTACGTAATTACCTACTTGTTGATAGTTTCTGAAGTCAAGTAATGGGTATTCCACCGGCTGAGCAGTGATTGTGAATCCAAAAAGTGGAAGGTTTTAGTCCTCGGACCTAATGACACAATACAAAATAGAAGAAAAATTCTAAATCATCATTTAATTATTAAATAAAAAAGAATTATTTACGATTAAGAATACTCACGAAATGGTATTCACTTTAATTACACTTTACGAAACACTTACTTCTATTTTGAGAAGAAATTTATTCCCAATTCAAAGTTTCACTTTTTCTTCTTACAAAAAACTATTTTTTCTTTTTGTCCAAATTGTTTTTATATTTTATATAAATTATTTACAAAAAACACCACCGAAATCCCATACGATTTATGACAGTTTGTGTCATCTAATGTTGCTATCCTGTTGCTCTGATTTCCCGCTAGAGCACACCCTCCAGTCGTCAATAATATACTGGATAGCGCATCCATACAAAAAAGTTGAAGCAAATTGAAGAATTGTTATACTGGCCATTCGTACACCAACTGTCAAAATAGATATAAAAATATAATAAATATAACAATTTTGTGTTTTCAAGATGAGATGACGTATCTCCTAATTTTGGAATCTGCCCTCGATGCCTTTAAAAGAAGCATAAATAGTTTTGATTCCAAAGCTCTACAACAAAAATTCAACCTCGGAGTACACTTGTAGGCAGGTCATTTGATGAGAAACTCAAAAATCTGAAAAATGTTTTGGGGTTTCTTTATCGAATGGAGAGTGCCACAAATGTGGTTGATAACATTTTGGAATCTGCTCTCGATGCCTTTAAAAGGAGCATTAAAAGTTTTGATTTCAAAGCTCTATAAACAAAATTCAACCTTGGAGTACACTTGTAGGCAGGTCATTTGATGAGAAACTCAAAAAACTTAAAAAGGTTTTGGGGTTTCTTTATTGAATGGAGAGTACCACAAATGTGGTTGATACCATTTTGGAATCTGCTCTCGATGCCTTTAAGAGGAGCATAAAAAGTTTTGATTCCAAAGCTCTATAAAAAAATTCAACCTCGGAGTACACTTGTAGGTACATAGGTCGCTATTGAATTATAAAGAAAGTAACAAAATTTAGTACTTTATTGTCCTGGCGAAGAGCCTCGCCTTTTATTGCACCCGCTGTGCAATCGCACCGAGCCTTGCAGCGTGCTGTTCCTTCGTAAGTATTAGGAGATACTTAGTCACAATCTGAGTGAGGATTTCCAGCTTCTTATCCTGGATGTGTCTCTTGAACAGTGGGTGGGAATCCTTTGACATTCTTATGATGAATTTGTCTAGTTCCATGGCTGCAACAAGATCGTTATTCTCATTTGAGAAGGTTTCGTATAAGCAGAATGTTCTGCAAATCTACTTGTTAATAATCGTCCAGACCAGGCCCAAATTTTTTGACGAACTTGCGGCGTGTCTGGATCTGGTTTCCACTTTTGACAAGTTTAAAAACTATTTTTGTACCAATATCGGATACAACACAAAAAAAAAAAAAAACAAACGAAAAGACTGACTGACTATTTTATTTTGTTGGTTTCACAAAAAAAAATAAGAAATAACCTCAAACTCCTTTTTTTTTTGTTTCACATAGATGTCAAAATTGGACACTCAGCCACCTTATGTCTTCTTCAATTGGAATTAAAAAAACTGTTATACTTGAATGGTATACACTATCCAGTATATTATAGAGATCAGTGCGCCAGGCACTGATTTCTATGATGGTGTTCACATTGGACTCAAATTTACCGCCGTATAGTTAGCAGAACTAAGTGAGGAATTTCAATTTTTTTGATTCCTATAATTTGGAAAACATTTGGAAAAATTTGGAAAACCATTTTCAGAATTTGGAAAACCTTAGTTAATTAGTTATTAACAATTAAAGGTTAGGCGTATAGTTAGCAGCACATAGAAACAAAGCTAGGGTTTTTTTGGTATTAATCGATCGGGAACAGTTTTTTGAAATTTGGAAAACATTTTTAGAATTTGGAAAAGCATAGTTTAGTAGATAATTAACAAAATGTAAACAAAATGACAGTTCAATAAACAATTACAATTAACGCAAAACGTAATGTAACGGGGCGTAACGTAATTAAAACTGCTATACAAGAACACAAAACCAACACATATAAACAAAATTCTGTCCCAACAACAAAATTATAGGGCGTATAGAATTGAATCGCCTGTTTAGCCTTAGCTATTGTTTTAGTCTTAACTATATTTTCTATTTTCTATCTGAAAATGTTGAAAATTTAACAGCTCTTGACAGAAAAATAGTTTGACAGATATTGGGACAGAATTTTGTTTATATGTATTGGTTTTGTGTTCTTGTATGGCAGTTTTAATGACGTTACGGCCCATTACATTACGTTTTGCGTTAATTTTTGGAGCTTCTGATTGGCCAGCTGTCATAAAAAGTTAGATGACTTTTAGTTACGTTTATTCTGAAATTTCAGACAAGAAAATTTCATCTGAAAATTCAGATGACAGTTGTTTGTGGTGGGGGAAGAGTAAAAAGAGCTTAAGCGCTGCACATCAAATTGAACTTTACGATTTTCGGTGTGGTTAGTGGTTGATTTGTGCTTATAAGTTTTTATGATAAGACTGTAACATTTACTTATTTGATTAAAAGAACTGTTTTGTTAATTGTTTAGTGAGAGTGTGTTTCTTTATTCATTCCGGTATGTCCAGAATATTCGGAATACCAATTTGTTCGTTTCTTTATTCCCCGGAATAATCCGGATAAACTATTTTGTTCTTTCTTTATTCATTCCGGAACATTTGGAATGCATTCTTTTTATTCCATTGTTATATTTGCCCGTCTAAATCAAGTAAGATTAAAGGAAGAATTTGGCAGCATTTTTCTTTTTAGAACGGAAGTCAAAATAATCGGAGCAACTTCCAGCTTTTGGAAGTTTCCAGTACATACACATCCTTGCGCGGAAAAAAATACAAATAAGAGCTCATATATATAGAGCTATAGCGATTCCCCATACGATCGCGTGATCTTGAATATCGTAGCGTAGATGGCCTGATGCATGTTGCTACGGTGACGGAATAACGGATCGACAGAACAGTTGGTAAGAAGCCAAGGCGATAGGTTTTCATTAAAAGTTGCTTAGTTCGAAGTAAAGCACGCCGCCGGCCGATAGAAAACGAAAAGTTATCCTTTGAAAGAAAAAAAAAACAATAGGTAACGAAGGTACAATAAAATTCTACTCGGTTACTTAAAAGAAACAAAATTAAGTGCAGGGAAAAAAATGAAAAGGGAAAAAAAAGGCGGATTACAAGAAAAAAAAAGTCTTCGCTATAATCTTCATCTGCGTTCCTATAATCAAGATCTCTGCATTTTGTTCTTCTCTCTCTATCCAACAAACATACATTTTATATTTTGTATCCCTTATTTTTTGCAGAACTCGCATGAAGATACACGTAAATCCACCATGAAACTCAATTATGGCAGATTCACATTGGTGTTAATTATTTAAAAACAGCATAATAACGCGAATAAACGAACCAGAGTATAAATTTTATGCATTTAATGTAAAATTTACTAAACTTTTGACTTTGAGAATACATAAATATACAAAATGGGCCTTACCAATAATCAATCGTTAAACACGCGTTAAGATAAACACAATGTTAAACTTTAAACATGAGTTAATTCTTGTGCTTACCAATAACCAAATTAAACACGCCTTTTACTAATTAGCGCTCTATTACTAAATCTACTACATTTATTGTCAGATAGACAGCTGTAGAAATGACATTTGTGTTTTTGTTATTGTGAAAGGTAAAAGATATATTTTGTTAGATCGATTTCTTTTACATAAATAAAAATGAGTACAGACGAGGATATAGTAGAAGATTTAAAAAAAGAAGATATCCCCGCTATTTGGTAGTCAATCTCAGAAGGTTCTTTGGGGGGTGTTCCACTACCAGTTTCCTTCTGAGAACAACTAAATGCACTGAGATTACTCCGAGCCTTCATTTTCATTCTGTTGTATTGGTCTCTTATCTGTTTTGCGGTGAGACTATACCCGCTAGCTTTGAAAACATTTTCCACATTTTCCCAAGCCTCGAACTTTGATTTCAGGGATTTGCCGTCATTCAGCTTAGAGTCGATAATGGTTGATTATACAAAAGTTATTATTTTACTCACCTTATTTAATGAAAAGCGCAACAACTTCAAGCCAAAACAAATAACAAACCTCAAGCAAAAATAGTTTTTTCTCTTTAAAGCCAGGTACGCAGTTCAAGCTAAACTAAATTTTATCCTACAATTCTTATCTCTACAATCGTTTGCTAAGAGCACAAATGTCAAAATTTATCTGTGAAAGAATGCGTTGAACATTATTTTGCGAGCTAAATAAAGTGGAGACTTTTTGAATTTAGTGCTTGAACTGCGTACTGCCTAGCTAAATATCCTCGCTAAAATTTATCTTTGGAGGAAATTTATATGGAAGATAAATTTTAGCGAGATCTGCGTACTAGGCTTAACTATGTATTTCAGCTGTCAGAATGACAGCACAAACAACGCGTTTACACTTAGTCACGAGGTTAAATATGAGTTTCTTCACTTTAAAATTTAAGGTGACGTTCTGTGTTAAGCTGACTATTAAATTGATTATTGGTATGGTTTTTAATTTAGATTCCACTTAAATATTTAAGTCATTTCTTAATTTGGTTATTGGTAAGGCCCAATAAAAACATTTATTTCTGCAATTGTTTTGACATTGCACCGAACAATTGTATTGCCATTCTTTTTGTTCTAGTTTTGTTTCTTTATTCATTCCATTCTGGTCTTATTAATAAACATTGTCTAACTTTAGATAGCCGTCCAAGTTTTTAAAAAACCTTTCTAATTTTTGCTAAAGTAATCTATCTTTTTATCTTGCTTTAGACAACGTAATCTATTGTATAAACCTAGAGAAATGCAATATGTTTTTTATTAAAAAAGCATATTTCCGATTGTTTCAAAATACTTAGACATAGTTTAAACAGCCAAAAATCTAATTAATAAGACCATCTTTTCCATCCATTCTGTTCCTTATCCGGAATAAATAAAGAAACACACTCTGACTCTTTGAATAAAAGGAATGATTTGTCTTAGAAAAGTATTCCCATAATTGTCCATCGGATTATTGTGGAACAATTTTGCAATGAAATTATAATAAATTTACTGCATAATTACAAATAAACTTGCTGCTAATCTTTTTACAAAAATTTCATCTACAAAGCTCATGCTAAATTAACAATTTACGAATATATAAAGTTCTTTTTTATTTCGATTCTATGCAAATTCAATAAGTAAATACGGGAATTTGACACAATGGCTTTTGACTGCAATTTCAGATTTTTTTTGCGTCCAATAAAAATATCTGAAATTTCAGATTTTTTGCTTTGAACGTACCCAATCACTCCCTACAATTTTATTAGCACTTTTTTCGCGACATTTTCGATGGAATGGAACGTGTTCCAGAGTTTACAATCAGATAATTAAGAATCAAAATATTGATGGATTGAAAAAACTCAAAAATCTGTTCAATTTGGTTCTAAATAGCTAAATCATGGTGTGTGCTCGGAACAAATGAAAGTACCTGAAGAAAAACTTGTAAATAAATAATGTTTATTTGCGTAACCTTTGGTCGAATATTTTATTAATTTGATTTTGTTTTTTAAAGTGTTTGTTTTGCTCTTAATCGAATGGAAAAGAAGAACTGCATAACTTTTGATAAGTATCCGTAAACAGTTTCCTTTTCCACGCCCATATGTAATTTATCCTGCGTCGTTTTCGTTTCGTTTGTTCCATGTTCCTTTTTATAGTTTAATTCTAAAATTTTATTATTGACATCACGGATGGCAAGACTTGTCGAATACCTGCGTAGGGGAGGGTTTTTATTTTAGATGTATAAATAAATACGATTTTATCTGCCACGTATTTTTTAATTTTTGTTTTGATAGTGTCAAAAATTAGAAAAATTTGTCGAAATCGGGTTCGGTTATTATTGTGTAAATGTTTATAACGATTATTTAATGGTGCAAACAGCAGTATAAAAGTATACTTGTCTACCGCTACCTTCGCAATTCGGTTTTATGATCAGATTTTTTTTTTTTTGAAAAGTGAAAACACCACAAAGGTGGAAACCAAATAATGAAAAAGATCAAATCAAATGAACAGAATTAAATGAACCGGAGATAAAGTTAAGAGCAAAACCTGTGACGAATGATCAATTAAATGACGGGAATAGGTAGGTAACGTTAATATTTACATATTTCAAACATGCGAGATTTTTTTTGCCAGAAAAAAAATCACCTGCAAAATATATCTTAGATCTATTTCAGTTTGATGCGACATGCTGTGCCGATTGACCCAGTTTAAATTGGGAAGAATGAAGCCGGTATCACGGCAGTTTGTTGGAAAGAGAAGTGCGTGGTAAAGGGTTTCTGAAGCGTGAAGAAAACATAAAAACCGGACTAATGAGTATCATTTGTTGTTGTTTCAATGGCCGAAATTTCGAAATTGTTGTTGTATATGTATTTTGAGGCTCCTCAAAGTTTATAATCTAAACAAGACGACCCTCGCCAGTCCGCACTCAATTTTCTCAATCTAAACAGGGTCATTGGCATAGAATTTGAAAGCCTTGGGATAGAGCTTTTCCAAAAATTGTCTTTGTCTCTTTCTAATTTTGACAGTAAAAACAAAAACAAATTGCAAGCAAATCCTAGAACGTAGAAAATTTTTCTACAATCCGACATTTTTTTGTTTACATTTGTCGTTTTTTTTTTTTGCTAATTTCACTCTCAAGTTTGCAGGAAATTCAGAATAGAGGTTATCCAAAAATTGTCTTTGTCGGTTTCTAATTTTTAAAGTTTAAACAAAAACAAAAAGACAACAAAATGAAGACAAATCCTGAAGTGCAGAAAACAAATGCTCTTTTCAGGGCACGGTAGTGCGCCCCGCCAAGATGAACCAAACGAGCGGCGAGCACTACCTATATTTTCTCGAAACGTTTCTTATAAAACAGACCAAATTTTATGTTTCTAGCTTTTATAGTTTGGATTTTATTAATACCCACTCATCGAAACCTAGAGGGTACTTCCCGAAGTCCTAGAAAGCTTAAATTTTTAATGTATGCTAGTATTTGCATACAAACAACAAAAAAACTAAATAATCTGTAACTCACCCTCCAACACCCCAAAATTGGGGGTTCATAATAAAACCTCTAACACAACAACAATTTCACAATCACACAAAACATTGCAAACCCCGCTTATGCTCGATGCGGGTTGTTTGTTATGGGTGTTGGGCTGCATATTGGCCAAAGGTGTGTACAATTGTGTATCTGTTGATGGAATCCTGAATAAAGAACATTATTTGAGGATCCTAAGCGAAAATCTAAAATGGACCACCAAAAAAATGGCTATTTCGCGGTTTTTTAAATTTTATTACGATAATGATCGCAAACATTAAGCCCATATTTTGCTCGAATGAATGTTATACAAGCGCCCAAAAGCAATTGCAATTTCTGCACAACCTCCTGACCTCAACTCCATAGAAATTCTGTGGGACACTGGGCCGATGTTAACTGGAGAATGCCGATTCTTCAATAAATGCAATTAAAGTAAGTTTGCAGCTAGAATGGCTGAAAATAAGTCCACAGCACACAAAAAATAATTTGACAAACATGCCAAGGCACTAATCTAAAGTTCTAGAGAAGAAGAGACATGCTTATCAAATACTAATGCACTATTTAACCATTTTAATAAAAACCTCAACAAAAAACCGAATATTATTTCTTAACTTTGACGATCTCTGATTCGTTTAGTTCTTAAAATATTAAATAGAAAACCGAATATTAATGGCAGTCGCTGTACGTCCATGTATCATTTTTGATACATGAACAGAATTCGGCTTCACTGTCCCCATACAAAATTATTTTAAAAAGCCCATACGTCCAGTACTTTTTTTCAAAAACAACATTATTATTTAGTAAGATTCATCATAGAAGGGGTTGGTTGCATACAAATTTGGTCACTGTTGTAAAAAAAGGTTTTAGTTTTGTGTTCATTTTTGATACATGGACGTATGCTTACTAATTTTGTGTATCAAATATGATACATGGGACGATGGGTGATTATCAGTTTGTATGGGGTCAGGGAAATTAACAAATTCCAATGCAAAAGTTAACTTATTATATGTATTATTATTTTACCCCCCATCTTAACCTCGCGGCAAGTGCCAAGAGAGAACACACAAGACTTACAAAATTGATTTTTCATAAGAAAATTATTGGCTAACTTTCGTTCATTGTACGTATACGCTGATAATTATTATAATAGTGTACCATTGGCAATTTATTTGAAATATCGAAACACAGACTTATTTGGAACAATGCGCTAAAATCAAGTCGATCTTCCATTAACCTAAGCTAAATCGCAAAACTTTTAAAATATGCTCGACAAAAGGATGAATGTATTACAGTCCTTAAATGGCGTGATAATCTAGATGTGCTTTCATGTTATTTACTTGACATGGCAATGAATCGACAAAAATAAAAGTGTAGAGTGGCGAGAAAATAAAACTAAATGCAGTTATAGACAATAAAGATGCTAAAAAAGGAATTAATATAGTAGATCAATTGGCTTCATTTCATTCTAGTCCAGTAAATAGAGACAAAAAAAAGGGGGTTACCCTACAAAAGGTCGGGTAGTTCTAAATTTTGGATATGTTATATGATATGGTCGGTAGATTAAAAATACAAATTTCCACAACCACGCCCCCTCCGCCCCTTCACAATCCTGAAAAAACCGCTCAAAATTGGCACTTTTTTCAGTTTTTTGCTCATAACTTCTTTCTGGTGTACTTTTTGGCAAAAAAAAGTAATTTGGCAACTTGTAGAAAATAAAATTTCCTACAAATATGGTCTCTGTAGTTTTTTTGTACAACCGACACCAACAAAGCTATGACGCTACCAAAAAAGGCTTAAATTTCGTATTTTGTGAAATTTTCAGTTTCTTCCCACTTCGCAGGCTAATAACTTCTTAACTAGTGATTTTAGAGAAAAAGTCTTCATAACAAATCTTGTAGAGAATTTCATTACCTACAAATTTCATGTACACTATTTTATTTTGAGGTTAAAACATTTCGGCGAAGAGTGAGAAAGAGTTTTTTGCCTTTTTTTACGTTTTTATTAATTAGCTTCCTTCTATGTACGTCCGTACGATAAAAACTTCGCAGTCGATTTAAAACTAACTTTCCGATTACCTAGAGACTTGGGGCATATACTCTATAATGTATTAATATTAATGTGTTATTGTATTGGAGATACACTCTGCGTCACTTGATTACGGACACTCAATTTTTTTATTTTTCAAAATATTCAATGATCTGGAAAAAATGATTAACAGAATGAAAGAAGGATATTAAGTGATCATATTAGAGAAAGGTGTTTTGGTTTAAGTTGATAAATTCTATTCTTCTCAGGCTCTTCACAATGAGGTCATAAAATTTTACATAAATTTTTGTCTAGCTTGATTACGGATATAAGGAAAATATTAACATTAAGACACTCAGAATCAAATAAAAGTACGTTAAGAGTATGCAGGACTTAAGTTGAAGACATTACTTTTTAGAATTCGAAGCTATAGGAAGAATTAAATAATTATTAACTAAGGAAATAATTCTATGTCGAAAAAGAATGTAGGCAAGGTGATACGCTAATGCTACTTCTTCTTCAACAACTTTCTTGAAAGAAAGAAGACATTTTTGTGAACGTTAAAACAAAAGTATGGGTTTAACCGTCAATTAAGGCAATACCAAGTATATGGTGTTAACAAGAGGGACATCAAATGCCGATGGCTCAGATTTAGCATTATACTTTAGATCAGCTGTAACTTTAGTGTATAGCTAGAGGCTTTATCTTTCTACCTTTATCTACCCACCTTAAGTAAGGAAGACATAGGGAAAATTCAAGCTGACAAGAAACAGAGCCCATAAGTTTATAAGAGCCCATTCTGTTATACACAACTGTCTTTAAGAACCTGAAAAATCTCAAAAAATCTCGGGCTTCTAACTCAAGGTTTTTTATAGTTAAACCAAAGTCTGAAACCGGAGATACAGTTGGGCGACTGTTCTTAACGTGCGTGAACATCTTCAAATGAAGATGAAGCCAGCATTCAATTCAGCACGTAAGACCCAGTAATTTACCAAATCATGCACAACAAATGCTACTATTTGAAATGACTCAGTTATCTTTAAGTAGAACTAGAGGTATTTAAAACTATTGAAATAATGCATCTGTAACCAAAAGCTCTATGGTTTAAAAATAAACAAATTTGATGGCACAACACGTCATGAAGAACTATAGGGCCTAGTGATTGACAACTCTCAACCATTCCTACGTGCTTTTCTGCAGGAATGGAGGGGACCTACAAATTATTGCCGAATCTGAACGCCTATAATGTGAGCGAAACTTTTCTATGGCAACACATGCGCTTGGAGGATTTTCTCAATTTCTCCCAAGTGGCAGGAGCCGTTTTTTTTTTTTAATTAGATGGAAGAGGCTGGGGATTGGGGATTGAACCTAAACCTCCGGCATGACAGTCCATAGCACTAGCCATCATGCCACGGCTTCTACGTCTATCGTTTGTTACCTTTTAAATGTTTATCTGGTAGATTTAGCTTATGTCCGTAATCAAGCAAGACAAAAAATAATGTGATATTTTATATCCTCATTATGAAGAGCCTGATAAGAATAGAATTTATCAACTTAAACCAAAACACCTTTCTCTAATATGATCGCTTAATATCCTTCTTTCATTCTGTTAATCATTTTTCCCAGATCATTGAATATTTTGAAAAATAAAAAAATTGAGTGTCCGTAATCAAGTGACGCAGAGTGTATCTCCAATACAATAACACATTAATATTAATACATTATAGAGTATATGCCCCAAGTCTCTAGGTAATCGGAAAGTTAGTTTTAAATCGACTGCGAAGTTTTTATCGTACGGACGTGCATAGAAGGAAGCTAATTAATAAAAACGTAAAAAAGGGCAAAAAACTCTTTCTCACTCTTCGCCGAAATGTTTTAACCTCAAAATAAAATAGTGTACAATTTGTAGGTAATGAAATTCTCTACAAGATTTGTTATGAAGACTTTTTCTCTAAAATCACTAGTTAAGAAGTTATTAGCCTGCGAAGTGGGAAGAAACTGAAAATTTCACAAAATACGAAGTTTAAGCCTTTTTTGGTAGCGTCATAGCTTTGTTGGTGTCGGTTGTACAAAAAAACTACAGAGACCATATTTGTAGGAAATTTTATTTTCTACAAGTTGCCAAATTACTTTTTTTTGCCAAAAAGTACACCAGAAAGAAGTTATGAGCAAAAAACTGAAAAAAGTGCCAATTTTGAGCGGTTTTTTCAGGATTGTGAAGGGGGCGGAGGGGGTGTGGTTGTGGAAATTTGTATTTTTCATCTACCGACCATATCATATAACATATCCAAAATTTAGAACTACCCGACCTTTTGTAGGGTAAAATGTCTCTATTGATTGGACTATCCTCCATTAGCAAAAACATGACGTGGTAAAATTTCAGTTGACCTTTTATTTTGTTTTGCAGTCATAAGTGCAAAATGAATACCTAATATAACAAACTATTAGAGAAGACCCAATCTCAATGTTGCAAGTACCAGAATTGCTCATAAACACATCTCAAAAAACGTTAAATTATTTATATGTCATTTATGTCAGCCTTACCTTATGTATATGTACATAAAAGTGTTTTACTTATTATAAATAATGTCTTACCTACTTTGCAAAATAAAATATGTTCATAAAAAACTAAGGATTTACTTGTGTAAAAAGCTATTTTACCGAAAAAATTTTCCAATTTTTGTTTAAGTTTCGTAAAGTATAAGATGTTACCTGCATGTTTATATGAAAATAATCATATTTAATTAAGTTTTTAGGCAATTTTGGTGTTATAAAGATTATACATGTTTTCGTATCATAAATGATACATGGGCGTAGGCGGCACGAAAAAAAAATATTTTTTTTTGTATCAAAAATGATACATGGGACTTATTGTTGATGTATTTTATCTCTAAAACAAAATAGTGGACGTATGAATGTTTCCATACCAATTTTTATGGGGACAGTGAAGCCGAATTCCAAAATGTATTAAATGTGATACAAGGACGTAGGCGGCACGAGAAAAAATTAAATTTGTGTATCAAATATGATACATGGGACAGTTAAGGTGTTAAAATGAAAATAATATGACATAATGTCCACGGTCTCTTTGTCCCTGGACTTTGTGGCTGCTTTTAGCAGACGCGGCGCGAGGTGGTACGGGTGGCACCGATGCGGCACCCGTGCCGCCAAAACAACATTTTATGTCCATACTGTCGACATATCGTTTCAAACTCTACAAAAGCTTATCTGTAAATAAGCATTCTGTATATACTCGAATATACATATTTATAAGATACATACATATGAAATCAAAATGAATTTTGAAAAAGAATGAATAACTTATTGTTTAATTATTATGTCCATTTTGTCAGTTTGGACATTATGTCTGTTTAGTTTTTTTTGAATCGGACATAATGTCCATGAGGACGTAATGTCTATTTCAAATGGACTATATGTCTGTTGTCAACGGAAATAATGTACAAATAGACATTTTGTCATTCTTAAATCGACAATATGTCCAAATGAACATTATGTCATTATGTCCAAATGGACGGTATGTCTTTTTTAAACGGAAAAAATAGTGTCCATGGACCTACTGACCGTTTGAGATTGGACGTTGTAGGTGGGATGACACAATGTCCGCGGACATAATGTCCATGGACATTAATACCGCACAAACGGACATAAGGTCCATGGACCTTATGTCAAGAAACAACGTCCAATCTCAAACGTTCAGTAGGTCCATGGACACTGTTCAATTCATAATAATTCATAATGCGCATATATCGCATTTAGTTCGCAATAAGTTCGCCAGGAAGACCGCGGAGGAGGATGAAACACACGCACCCTTAAATCAAGTTTACTTTCCGAACAAACCCCTTGATGGGATATTTTTGTGGGATCAATTTGTTTGTTTCACTTCCTCCCGGTCCGAATGCACGATCTATCATTTTCTTTTTTTCAATTCGTTTTTTTTTTCACCGCCGTCAACCACCGCCACCATTCCGACCAGATTAATAAAAATTATAAAAGAATAAAAACCTACCTTACTACTAGTAACTAAAATAAAGAAATAAATTTAATCCAAGACACCAATCGTAAGTGATTGAATTTTAAATCGTCAAGATTGGGAAGACGAAAACACAATACGTCAAAAAGGTAATCCACTCGAACATTTGGTCCATTCGGCTGGATGCCATTTTCTGAAAATTTGCATATTGTGCAAAAGGCGTTTTTGGGTTTTTGCAACTGCGCGAAGAGCTTCAACACCACATTCGGAATTGTTGCAAAGTGTTCATCGCCAGCTCAGTATTAAATTTCCAGAAATCTGTGGAAAATCGAAGAATTTGGAAATTGCGGTGTGTGGTTATCAAAAAAATATAAGAGACTTGTTGTGTTGCTGGTATCGGTGGTCTGTACGAGACTACCCAGAGCACTTTTTCTGGAGACGGTGATCCATCAGGCTGTTTTGTTGTCCCGTTAAGGTGTTCTGTGGACAATATATATTAACGGCCCTCCCGTTAAAATCTAACAGGCATTAGCCAGTGAAGCAGAAAACGGCATCCCGTTAATTTTAACGCAGGGGCGTTAGAGTACATGACGTCATAAGTACAGTCGTCATTTTTCATCAAATCGTCGTCACAATCATACTGGTCATCATCTTCGTCGTCAATAGAGCTATCGCCCTCGTACTCAACATCTGTAGCTTCAAGTCAGCACCTTCGTCGTCACCAGAAATCATTATCTTCGTCGCCAGCATTTCCAAGTCATCATCATTTTCGTCATTAGCAGTTTCATCGTCATCAATATAGAAATCAGCATCGCTGCAGCCATCATAAATTTTGGATTTGTACAGGTACATTTGCAATTTTTTACTCTTTGCTTGAGTTTTTTGATAAAATTTAAATAAAATTGATTGACATATAATTAAATGAAAGTGTTTATTGCGAAAATTCGGTGCAGTCATAAAAATACCAAGTAAAAGGTTATATACGTATATAAGCGGTAAAAATTGAGACGTTATATACATATATACTGTGTGGGATATATATAAACGGTAAAATTGGTACGTTTTTATATACAGATTTCGGCGGTAAAATTGGTACGCTTGGGTGGTAAGCATTTTCCTTTTTTTTTGTAAAATAGAACGCGGTTTTCTAATTTCATTTGAAATGAGTTTGGAGGTTTTAATTTTGGCATGCGATGCGCTCGTTGATTTTCACGCATCTTTTAAAGAAAAACCCGGTAAAAGGCTAAAAAAATCGGCTTTTCAAGCATATCGGGTAGAACTTCAAGCTCTTTGGCTTGATGTTAAAAAAGCGTATAATGAAGTTATCATTGCGGCGGCCGACGATGACGATCTCATGGCGTCACTCGGTGAGGTTAAGGCAAAGTATAAGAAGTCATCGGACACTTATATAGAATTCCTTAGCGATATTCTAGAGGAAACGCGGCCAAGTGAGGGTAAAGTAAAATTGAATGACGAAATGAGTGACAGTCACGCATTAAACCATAATATGCATCTTCCGCCGTGTGAAACGGAAATATTTTGTGGCAATTTTATCAAATGGCCAGCATTTAGGGACATGTTTACGGCACTTTACATCCGACACGCAAAGTTAAGTCCCGTTCAAAAACTTTTCCACTTGCGTGCTCGGACTAAAGACCATGCTTTAAGCATTGTCTCTAAATTTGAGATACTTACTTACTTTACTTTAGATGGCGCTCACAGCCCAGGATGGACTACGGCCTCAACCAACAAGCCCCTCCAGCCAGCTCGGTCCCTAGCTAGCTGCCTCCAGTTACGCACTCCAAGTTGGTTGAGGTCGTTTTCCACTTGTGTGCGCCACCTAAGGTGGGGTCTTCCTCTGCTGCGCAGACCTTCAGGGGTAGATTCGAAGACTCGTCGGGCTGGTGCGTTGGTGTCCATACGCTCCACGTGTCCCAGCCATCTCAGCCGCTGAATTTTCAGCTTCTTGACCAGGTCGACGTCGCTGTAAAGCCCGTAAAGCTCGTTATTAAATCTTCTCCTCCATACTCCATCGATACAGACTGAACCGAAAATCACCCGAAGAATCTTCCTTTCAAAGCACCCAAGCAGATTCTCATCCGTTTTTGACAGGGTCCATGCATCTGCCCCATATAGCAGGACCGGGATGATTAGGGTCTCCTTGGTTCTCTGAGAGAGGGCTTTATTACTTAGATGCCTTCTTAGCCCGAAGAAACAGCGATTGGCAAGAGTAATTCTTCGTTTGATCTCTGCGCTGATGTCATTTTGCGATGTTACAGTGGAGCCCAGGTAGACAAAGTCCTTGACGACTTCGAAGTTGTATCTATCCATCGTGACGTTTTGCCCGAGCCGACGATGTTGAGATTCCTTTCTCGATGATAGCATATACTTCGTCTTGTCCTCATTAACAGCCAAACCCATTTTCGCCGCCTCCGATTCAATACTTGCAAACGCGCCGGTAACAGCTCGCTTCGTTCTCCCAATGATGTCAATATCATCTGCATAAGCAAGTAGTTGAACAGACTTTTGAAAAATTGTACCTCTGTTGTTGACTTGCGAGTTGCGTACAATTGCTTCAAGAACGATGTTAAACAGGTTGCATGATAACGCGTCGCCTTGCCTCAAACCTTTCTCGACATCAAAGGGTTCGGTGGTGTTCTTGCCGACTTTGACGGAGCAACGAGATTTCTCCATCGTCATCCTGCACAAGCGGACGAGTTTGGCAGGGATGCCGAGATGCGCCATGGCTCTGAATAGCTCGTCTCTGTCTACGCTATCATATGCGACTTTAAAATCGATAAAGAGGTGGTGTGTATCGATTTGAAACTCCTGGGTTTTTTCCAAAATCTGTCGGAGTGTGAACATTTGATCGACGGTTGATTTGCCGGGCCTAAAACCACACTGATAGTGGCCGATCAGATCGTTGACAAACGGTTTTAAGCGATCACACAGTACAGATGACAGGATTTTATATGCGAAGTTGAGGAGACTTATACCTCTGTAGTTGGAACAGGTCAGAGCATCTCCTTTCTTGTGGATGGGGCACACTATACCGAGGTTCTATTCATCGGGCATACTTTCCTCCGACCAAATTTTGGAGATAAGCTGGTGTATACTCCCTACCAAGTCATCTCCCCCTGCTTTGAATAGCTCGGCTGGCAGGCCATCCGCACCAGCAGCCTTGTACGTTTTAAGCTTGGCTATCGCTAACCGCACTTCATTTGGGTCGGGTGGACGGAAATTTTGACCATCATCGTCCAGGTTGAATGGAGTGTTCTGTCTTACAGCGGAATTTTGGCCATCTTCGCCGTTTAGCAGTCTAGAAAAGTGTTGTTTCCAGATCCTCAGCACCGACTGTGTGTCTACCACCATATTCCCACTCTCGTCTCGGCAGGCTTCCGTTCTGGCCTTGTAACCCTGGGTAGTTTGCCTCACCCTTCGGTAGAACTTTCGAACATCCCCCCTGCCGCTACAGTCCTCAATAGACTCGACCGCCCGCTTCGCATGCTCTCTCTTTTTCCTCCTGAGAAGTCGGCGTTCCTCCCTTCGCTTTTGCCTGTAGAGCTCCCGGGCTGCTCTCTCAGCAGCTCTGGTTCTAGTCTGCAGCATTGCTTGGTAGGCCTCGTTCTTTGCTTCATGTGCCAGTCTGCATTCTTCATCGAACCAGGGGTTTCGTTGTGGTGGCCTAGTGAAACCCAGCACATCAGTAGCGGCACTTTTGATGGCATTTTGGCAGTGTTTCCATTGGTCCTCTACAGATGATGCTTGTGGCGGGCTTGTTGAGAGTTTAAGAGAGACGTGGTCTGCAAAAGTCCTGGCTATCTCTTGCGATTTTAGCTTCGCGACGTTAAATCGTTTTACAGCATCCGCTCGTCGTTGTGGCGCCATAGATATCCGCATACGTACTTGCGCTACCACCAGGTAGTGATCCGAGTCTATGTTGGCACCTCGGAACGTTCGGACATCCAGAATACTGGAAGCATGTCTGGCGTCTATCGCAACATGATCAATCTGGTTGACGGTTCGTTGATCCGGAGACCGCCAGGTCCCTTTGTGTATATTGAGGTGTGGGAATAGAGTGCTTGCAATGATGGCATTTCGCCCCGCCGCGAAATCGATGAGCCTGAGTCCCTTACCGGAAGTGTTGTCGTGCAGGCTGTGTCCTCCGACTATCGAACCAAAGATGCCTTCCTTTCCAATCTTGGCGTTGAAGTCGCCAAGAATAATCTTGACGTCGTACTTGGGGCACCTATCATACGTATCCTCGAGAAGATCGTAGAATTCTTCTTTGGTTGAGTCATCCTTTTCTTCTGTTGGGGCATGGGCACAGATCAACGTGATGTTTTTGAACTTTGCTTTGATGCAGATTGTGACCAGGCGCTCGCTTACATTTCTGAAGCCCAAGACTTCTTGCCTAAGTCTTCCCCTTACCACAAAACCACAACCAAAGAGCCGCTGACCTTGCTCCTTGCAGCACTTGCCGAAGTAGATGTCACACGTTTTCATCCTTCGGATGCCCTCTCCATCCCATCGCACTTCCTGGATGGCTGTTACATCAGCCCTTAGCCTATCCAGGTTCTCCACTAGTTGTTCGGCTGCACGTGGCCTGTTTAGGGTCCGTATATTCCACGTGCAGATCCGAAATTTATTGTCCTTGTTTCGTTTGCTGGGGTCGTCAACATTAAAATCATCCATATCCGAGGCTTGTTGTTGTTTCGGAACCGATAATTTTTTACGTGGTAGGGAAGTCACCCCGACGCACAACCCCCTAGCCTGGAGGACCAGATCCTTATTATAACTCCAAGGACGGGGAGCCGGATAAACCGCTCCTTATAGGCCTGAGCTACGAATACGTCGTAGTAGCCCATATAAGGTGTTCACTAAGTAGTTCAAACTGACTAGAACTGTAGACGCCACCGTTGATTCCATCTGGGGAATTCCTCTGCTGCCGCCTGAAAAAAGGAGAAGTGCCTTAGTGGAAACACTCCTCCCCCCCTCTCTCGTCTGCTGCCACCTTAAACCGTCCACAGGGATTGGATCCCCATCTTCAGTGAAAGGTACTAGGCACCCGATGTTCACCACGGGGAGGTGAGAGTAGGAGTTGATAGACAGAGGTTGATTGTGGACGCTTGTGTCCTCTTGAATGCACCGCGTTGTCTACCCTTTGAACATCAAATTTGAGATAACGGATGATAATTTCGAGGCTGCGTGGGCAGCTCTCAAAGAACACTACGAGAATAAAAGAGTTTTAGTAAATAATCATCTTAGTGTTTTGCTTGGTCAGTCACGTATAACGGTTGAATCGGCAGCTGCATTTAAGGAATTGCAGAGCAATATTAATGAAGCAGTCATAGCTTTACGGTCGTATAGTATTGAGGTGAATAAGTGGGACGCGTTAATAACCTACGTGTGTGCGACTCGTCTGCCTCAACAGACTTTATCCCTTTGGGAAGAATCGCTTGAAAATCCAATGGAAATTCAAACATGGGAAAAAATGAATAGTTTTCTCACGAATAGGTACCGGGTTCTAGACAATGTGTCAGATATGCACAAGGAAAATAAATTATCAAAAGTTTCGGTTTCTAAACAGCAGTCTTCACGTACAATTCCTCGGGTTCGCACACACCACGCTCAAGTTAATTCGCAATGTAAAGTTTGTAAGGGGGCTCATGCATTACGTGTTTGCCCAGATTTTTTGAAAATGAACGTTTCTCAACGGAGAAATACGATTCGGAAATTAAAGTATTGCTACAATTGTCTAGCGTTCAATCACTGGTAACGGCTTGCCAGAGTGAGAGTACGTGCTTTCATTGTAAGGGAAAGCATCACTCATTATTACATATTGATCAAAGTTCTTCGGGGAGCTTAGCTTCTAATATACAGTCCACTCAAACTTCAGCTCCAAGTACAAGTCAAAATTCACAGCAATCATTCTCTATTGAACATTCCGGGGTTCAATATGCTGTACCAAGGGACAGTACAAATTTCAAGTTTTCAAGTTAGGATGAAAACCCTAATGTTAATGCCAAAGCATTCTTCGCAAAAACACAACGGACAGCTCTTTTAGCTACCGCGATAGTTCGAATTCGTCAAAATCAAACTGATTTTGAGTGGCGGGCACTTATTGATCCGGGTTCGGAAATATCATTTATTTCCGAAGAAGTTCAAAAAAGATTAAAGTTGCCCGTTCGATCGGTGAGAGCAACGGTTGCAGGCGTCAATTCTTCGGTCACGGCCACTCCATCCGAAATGTGTTCATTCACCCTCAGATCGAAATTCGATAAAAAATTTACTCTTTTCGCTCAGGCACTTGTTCTCAAAACGGTTTCAGACAGTTTGCCTTCCATTTCCGTCGAAGTGGGGAATATTCAAAATGCGTTTGAGTTTCCCCTTGCGGACCCCCATTTCAATCAAAGTTCGAAGATTGATTTGTTAATCGGTGCGGATTTATATCCATTTATTATTCGGGATGGATTAAAACATAATGTGTTTCAGAGAATTATGGCTCAAAACACAGTATTCGGATGGGTGTTACTGGGTCCTTTAGAAAATCGCACCTCTCATTTTAATTCCCACTTTACGAGATCATTGTCTTTTTTCAATGAAGTAACGTTAAATGATGAAATTCAAAAGTTTTGGCAGCTGGAAGAGCTTCCACAGATCCCAGTATTAACAGCCGCAGAACAACATTGTGCAAATCTCTTTGAAGAGACGACATACCGTGATAAAACGGGTCGGTATGTTGTAAGGCTACCGTTTAAAGAAGATTTTCTGCAAAGTTCAATGTTAGGAAATTCGTATGAAATTGCGAAACGACAATTTCTACGAAACGAAAAGCGTCTTTTAAGCAATCCCAATTTAAAAAATGAGTACGATTCGGTGTTGTCAGAATATATTGACTTAGGACATATGAAGCCAAGTGATTCGGCTGATACATTTTTTGAAAATGGAACATCATATGTTATGCCACATCATGCAGTGATAAAACCGGAAAGCCTAACAACAAAAGTTCGCGTTGTTTTCAACGCATCATTTGCCTCTTCAAACGGGAAGAGTTTGAACGATATTTTGTATCCAGGCCCCGCACTCCAAACCGATATTACGCTCTTGATGTTAAATTGGCGGCTTTATAAGTACGTGTTCAATAGTGATATCGAGAAGATGTATCGGCAAATAAAAGTTTATCCCGATCAGACTCCCTTTCAAAAAATTTTGTTTCGTGAAGACCCAAAGGATCCTTTAAGCGTTTTCGAAATGTTGACACTTACATTTGGTGTTTCCTGTTCGCCGTATTTAGCAATTCGTTCTTTGCACCAGTTAGCCAGTGAAGTCAAGAGTTCTCATCCTTAAGCGTCAAGTATTCTTCTTAGAGAGTTGTTTGTAGATGACGTTTTATCAGGTGCGCATGACATGTTCACTGCATTGCAAGCTCAATCCGAATCAATTGAGGTTTTACAATCTGCCGGTTTCAATTTGAGAAAGTGGACATCGAATGCAAAGGAGTTGCTGAGACCTCTTCCTAAGACTGCACTTCTTAACGAAGATTTCCTAAATATCGATGATAAAAGTTCGGTCAAAATGCTTGGTATAAAATGGAATGCTACCGTGGATACATTTTCTTTTTCGGTTCAAGCTGTTCCTCAGTCAAACTCTATTACAAAACGTTCAGTTCTATCAGTGATTGCAAAATTTTTTGATCCCATAGGGTGGTTGGCTCCTATTGTGATCACAGCGAAAATACTGATGCAACAAATTTGGAAGGACAAGACCGATTGGGATAGTTGTCTTTTTCCCGCTACAGAACAGAGATGGAAAGTTTTTGTTGCAAATTTGCCCGAAGTTGCAGACGTTCGTATTCCACGATGGGTGGATTACACTCCGCATGCGGTTTCACGGATACACGGGTTCTGTGACGCATCGGAAAAGGCCTATGCGGCGTGCATTTATTTGCGGGTGCAACACCACAGTAAAATTACTTCTCATCTGTTGTGGGCGAAATCGAAAGTTGCACCAGTAAATACTGTATCGCTACCAAGGTTAGAGCTACAAGGTGCAGTTTTGTTATCCAGAATGATAAATTTACTGTCAAGTTCTCTTCAAATTCAAAACATTTCGTCAGTCAATTTGTGGACGGATTCCACAATCGTATTAGCTTGGCTTCAAAAACATCCAAGTTCCTGAAAAACTTTCGTGGCCAACAGAACAGCGGATATCTTGCAAAATACAAAGGTTGAAAATTGGTCTCATGTAATTTCAGCCGAAAACCCTTCTGATTTAGCCACGAGAGGGGTATCCCCGGTTGAGATAAAGGAAAGTTCTTTGTGGTGGAACGGTCCCCACTGGTTGTTAAAACCTCATTCACAATGGCCACGATCAAACCATGATCCAGTTGATGAGTCAATTTTGGAGTCCAAATCAGTTCAATTATTTAATAATCAACTTGTACATGATTTTGAGGAGGACCTAGCCAAATTTTCCGACTGGCACAAGGCTGTGTGTGTGTTTGCCTATATTAAGAGGTTTTATCATTCTTTTAAAAAGCGCGGAGGCGCGAAATACCCATCTCCAGAACTTTCATACGAAGAAATTAGCTTAGCAAAACAGACATTAATAATACTCACACAAAAAAAGTATTTTCACAAAGAATATTGCGATTTAGCACAGGGTAAACAATTAGCTGCGAAAAGTTGGTTGGGAAAGTTCAACCCTATAATTGATGATAAAGGTATCATGCGTTCAAACGGTAGGTTAGCGCAATCAACTTTATCGTATAATGAAAAATTCCCAGTTCTTCTGTCATCCAAATGTCTCTTTATTCGGCTCTTTGTAGATTATGTCCATAGGCTTTCATTGCATGGTGAAATTCAGCTAATGATGCGCATGATAAGAATCGAATATTGGGTACCTAATATTAAAAAACTTGTGAAAAAATGTATTTTTGAATGTACAGTCTGTAAAAAATAAATAAATAAATTTGATGGCACAACAGCTCACGAAGAACTAGGGCCTAGTGACTTACAACTCTCAACCATTCCTGTGTGCGTGTCTGCAGGAATGGAGGGGACCTACAGTTTATTGCCGAATCCGAACGGCTAACGAGCGGCACTTTTCTGTGACAGGATATACTCTTGAAAGATTTGTCAATTCCCCGCAAGAGGCAGTAGCCGTTTTTTCTTTTAAATAAATAGGTGGCGAGGCTGGGGGTCGAACCTTAGACCTCCGGCATGACAGTCCATCGCACTAACCATCACGCCACGGCTACTACAGTCTGTACTCGGTACAAAAATCATGTTCAAACGCAACTAATGGGTGCACTACATCTAGAGAGAACCGTAATAAGTAGTCCTTTTACGAATACGGGAGTGGATTTTGCTGGACCCTTTATGATCAAAACGTACTACGGTCGAAAAAGCCGTTTAGACAAAGGGTACGTATGTATCTTTGTGTGTTTTGCAACTCGTGCTATACATTTAGAACTTGTTAGTGATCTAACGACACCAGCATTTCTTGCTTCATTTACACGTTTTATTTCTCGTTGAGGAACTCCGACAAAAATGTTTTCCGATCACGGAACGAATTTCGTTGGTGCTTCTAAAGTTCTCCTATCTGACTTTCAAAAATCGCTCAGACATTGTCCTACTGCCACTGCCCACAACTTTTCAAAGTTACAGTGGAATTTTATTCCTCCCGGCTCACCTCATATGGGTGGGTTGTGGGAAGCGGGAGTAAAAAGTTTTAAACAGCATTTCAAAAAAGTTGCAGGAAATGAAAAATTCACTTTTGAGGAATTCACCACTTTGCTCACACGAATTGAGTGTACTTTAAATTCGCGACCATTATCCCCGATGTCTGAAAATATGTCAGATATTGTTCCTTTGACCCCTGGTCATTTCCTCACCGGAGGATTATTAACAAGTTTGCCAGAACCATCATATATAGATGATTCGCTAAGTATCATGAATCGGTGGAGAAAATTGCAAATTTTTCATCATCAATTAAGTGCTCGTTGGAAGGAAGAATATTTAAAGGAGCTTCATAAGCGGTATAAATGGAAATATCCACAAAGAAATATTCAAATCGACGATCTCGTTATCCTTCGCAATGAAAATTTGCCACCCAACGAGTGGCGCCTTGGGAGAGTCATCAACGTGCACGCCGGACATGATAACAAAATTCGCGTCGCGGAAATTCGAACCGAAAAGGGAATTGTCACGCGGTCTATTGCCAAACTGTATCCTTCTACCTCAGAAGTAAAATGAAATCGTTTCTTCTTCCCGATAATGTGTGAAAATTATTAACACAATCTCGCGAAAAGAAAGCAAACTGCTTATCGTTATTAAAAAAAAAAAAAAAAAAAAAAAAAAAAAACATACCGAATGTTTGTAAATGAACACGAATTTATTTATGGGTAATAATAATTTCAGTTTGAATATTCAAGCAAATGGATAAAACTTTGTACCTAGTACCTTTAAAATTTTGAGAAAATAATAAGATTTGTACTATACATATAATCATTTAACAATGTCTACCTTTGAATTTATTAATTTGAATTTCGAGTATTTAAATAAATAATGTAATTTAACTATGTATTTCTTTTGGTGTGTTGGTGGTCTCGTGGGTTCTATTTATTGCAAACAAGGTTGCAAGGCGGGCGGTAATGTTCAATTCATAATAATTCATAATGCGCATATATCGCATTTAGTTCGCAATAAGTTCGCCAGGAAGACCGCGGAGGAGGATGAAACACACACACCCTTAAATCAAGTTTACTTTCCAAACAAAAACCCCTTGTGGGATCAATTTGTTTGTTTCACTTCCTCCCGGTCCGAATGCACGATCTATCATTTTCTTTTTTTCAATTCGTTTTTTTTTCACCGCCGTCAACCACTCAGTCACCACCGCCACCATTCCGACCAGATTAATAAAAATTATAAAAGAATAAAAACCTACCTAACTACTAGTAACTAAAATAAAGAAATAAATTTAATCCAAGACACCAATCGTAAGTGATTGAATTTTAAATCGTCAAGATTGGGAAGACGAAAACACAATACGTCAAAAAGGTAATCCACTCGAACAGACACTATGACCGGATCAAAGTACAAATAGACATTTTTTCCGTTTATAAAAGACATACGGTCCATTTGGACATGATGACTGTTAAAAAATGACTTAATGTTCATTTGGACATATTGTCTATTTAAGAATGACAAAGTGTCTATTTGGACATTGTTTCCGTTGACAACAGAAGTATAGTCCATTTGAAATAGACATTACGTCCACATGGACATTATGTCCGATTCAAAAAAAATAAACAGACATAATGTCCAAACTGTCAAAATGGACAAAATAATTAAACAATAAAGTTATTCATTCTTTTTCAAAATTCATTTTAATTTCATGTATGTATTTCTGAATTTTATAAATAAGTATATTGGAGTATATACAGAATGCTTATTTACAGATAAACTTTTGTAGAGTTTGAAACGATTTGTCAACAGTTAGGACATAAAATGTTGTTTTGGCTATCTGTATAGTTTTCAAATGCTTGTTGGCAAATATTTGCATAGCAGCTGCAAAAAATCTTGATATGATTGTATGGCAGTATAGGTATGTATGTGTAATTTTGATGTATACATTTGTAATGAGTGATCACTGCGCGGGGGGGGGGGGGGCGGACGCGGCGCGGTCGGCGGCGATGCGGCGCGAGGCGATACGGGTGGTGCGGTTACGGCGCCGGCACGGCGCGAGGTGCGGTGGGATGGCGCGCCGGTACCGCCGCCGCTCACACTCCGCGTTCCGCGCTCGCGCCACCCGTGCCGCCATGCGCCTTGCCACCCGTATCTCCTCGCACCGCGTCCGCCATTTGAAAAAGAATGAATAACTTTATTGTTTAATTATTTCTTCAGGAATATAAGTTTTAAACAAGTGGACAATAAGTCTTGTTCAACGGACATAATGTCCATCCATGATTTAATTAGCACAAAACGACATAATGTCCACGGACCTTTTGTCCGTCCAAAATGTACAAATCGTCCATGGACATTATGTCTTCTATAAACAGGCATAACGTCCATGGACATTATTTCTGCTAGAAGCAGCCACAAAGTCCATGGACAAAGAGTCCGTGGACGTTATGTCATATTATCTTCTTTTTAAAAAGAACTTAAGTCCATGGACATTATAAGAAAGACATAATGTCCATGGACCTTTAGGCAGATAAAGTATAACCAAAATGTAAGTACGTGGATTAATAGGTAAATGTGTCATGATATCTAATACAACAAGCTAATTATTTGGGTTACTGTTCACTGGGATATTGAACCTTTATATTGGCGACTTAAGTGATACTTTCTTTAACTGAAACTGAGACTTAAATCGAGAGAAATTCAGAACAAAATGAATTCGATGGCACAACAGCTCGTGAAGAACTAGGGCCTAGTGACTTACAACAAGGGGGCGGCAAAATTTCAAAACAAATAATAATTATTTCCATTTCCTTTCAGCAAAAAATTCGTTTTTTTTATCGATTTTTTTTTCTTTCAATAAAGGGAATCTGTCTAGAAAAATCGATTTTTTTTCTTCTAACCAAATCGAATTCTTTGTTGAAAAGAAATTGAAATTAATAATATCTTGATATTTGAGCCATTTTATTTTCGATTCTAGCTTACCAATGTGAATTTCTAGAAAATTTTCGGAACTTAACTCCGATTTCTGTTGGAAACAGTATTACGACAAGTATGAATTATCACTTTATTATCAATACTAGACAGGCGCTTTCATATTTATTAAACAGGCTTCTAAATCTTAAAATGACGTTTGTTCCATAAAAAATTCTTCATTTAAAAATCTTAAAGGCTGTTCATTCAATATTTGTGTCATTAAATTGAAAGATTTTTTTTGTTTTAAGCGGAATAATTTTAAAGGGACTTATTTTCATTTCATTGTGGCATCTGTTGATTAGTTTTAGGCCCATTGCCCACTAGGTAACTTTTTGTTGCTCCCAATCCAATTACATTAGCTTATATGGGAGAGCGCCCACTAGGCAACTTTTAGTTGCACCACTTTTTGTTGCTCGGAGTTGCTCGCGGAACTTTTTTCCCGGCAACTTTTTGTTGCTCCCAATCCAATTACATTAGCTTATATGGGAGAGCGCCCACTAGGCAACTTTTAGTTGCGCCACTTTTTGTTGCTCGGAGTTGTTCGCGGAACTTTTTTCCCCGCAACTTTTTGTTGCTTACCCTCGCTCACAGGGCAACTTTTTGTTTCCGGCATCCTTATTTGTCAAAAATATGATGTCAAAATGGCGTTTCCGCTTTACCTTGTGGATCCTAAAATGGCGTGCATTTCCTTTTTACCCTCTGTCATTTTGGCCAATTTCTGGAAATGGAATGTGCTTTCCTTTTTTTCAACAATGTGAGTTCCTACACATTATAATAATAAATAATATAATATTTTATAATTATAAATATTAATTTATTTCGCATTGCCAGCTTACGATTATACACAACAAAAATATGGCGACAAAAGTCAAAGTCTAGTCCCACAAAGTTGCTCGGAAATTGCCTAGTGGGCCATGGCAAGCAACTTTTGTTGCTCTCTGTTGCCGGCAGCTCCGAGCAACAAAAAGTTGCGCAACTAAAAGTTGCCTAATGGGCGATGGGCCTTAGATTTGAATGATTGCACATATAGCTGAAATGGTAGTGATTGAATTTTTCTGTATTTAAACTTAAACAAGCAATGCGACTGTCGCAATGTGACTGTACTAAAACTGTTAAAAAAACGAAAGGCAATTACTTGCATACAAGTAAAATTTTCCCTTCAGTGATCCATACGCTTTTAAGCTTTTTAGCATTATTAGCGTTTAGGTATAGAGACAAAATGTCATAACAAAAATCGACATTTTTTATGATTAACCTCCAGTTTCACAGTGAGAGTTTAAACTTATGTTCAGCTGAACCTGAACTTAATTTTAAATTCCAAGTTCAACTCCTTGGGTTTCACAGCATAGTTAGTCAGTTCAATTAAACGAACTATATTACCGAACTACATTACCATTTTCTCAGAAGCACATGCGCAGTCAGCTCAATTCTCTCAATTTTAATTTTTGTTTGAAGAGAAAAGAGAAACACATGAGTGATTACCATGGAAACATTTTTGAGAAAGTTTAAATCTAAACGGCAGAATACTCGCGTTTAACTTGTTGAACTCAGTTTATTTGAACGTACACTGTGAAATTGAATTAAGTGTTGAACTCAAGTTTAAACTAAAAGCAGAGTTTAAACTTACACTGTGAAACTGGGCATAAAAGTTAGAATTTTGTTAAAATATTATTTTACTTTTCATTTTTGAATTCAACGGATTTGCCTTTTCTTAATATTTAATATCTACGCTAAAAATTCTTTCACTGTCAATAACTTTTGCTTCGTTTAGCTTTTAGTAAGTAGGTACTCTACAAAATGTAACTAAAAAGAGGACACATACAAAAAAGAGAACAACTAAAGAATTTGATAAAAATAGAAAGAGTAAAAAAGATCGATGTACAAAAAAGACCATGTTTCTCTTTTAAAGAGATATTCTGGAAACCCTACAACAATGACAATGACTGTCCTTGCGGGAAAGTTATTTCACTCTAAACTATAGTTTTTTTTTTTTTTTTAAATTGAAATACCTAAACAAGAGGGCGGCAAAATTTTCTTCCGCCCCGGGCGGATGGTACCCACGCTACTCCACTGCTGCCTATACCTAAATACATACATGAAATTAGCGATCACGTCTTGTAAAACATTTTCAAAACCCCTTAGAAAGGGATCAGGTAATCAAAAAATACTCTTCGGAAAAGTACGTAGGCATAATCAGGTTTTGATAACAGAAATGAGCTTTAATAAAATTTAATAAATACCTATGCAGTTTTTAGCATAACCTTGTTCAGTTTTCTTTATTTTAAATGTGATGTCATATTGAATAAATATGTAGGTATCTATTTATTCAATGGATTATAGAAAAGGTAAGGTACTTGATTCCTTATATTTCTTTGAACACATTTGGAATTAATTATTTAATTTATCAAAAATTTACCGACATTTGATTTCCCTATACAACACCGTGTGAAAAGCCATAGTCTTGATTAATTTTCATACGGACATTCTGAGGCGTTCCAAGAGGTAAAAAAACCATTAGGTAACTATGTTGATGCAAAAATAAGGCTTATCTAATGCATTGATATCTTACTAAAAGATTTTATTTACTCATACTTAAAAAAAGGAGGTATAATATAGGTACCTAGGTATACCTGATACAAATTTTTTTTTTTAAATGTTAGTTTCCATATTTTTTTTATTTGCTTCAATGTTAAATTATTATGCGCATTTCCATTATTGTAATAGAAAATTCATTTTAATGCTTTTGCTTTTCAAAAACAAAAAACAAAATTATTAACTTCCCACTATAAGTTATTGTAATCGGTCCGATTTGTGAAATTGAAAATTTTGACATTTGTGGACGTTTCGAGGTCTCTGGAGCCGGATAACATTGTTTTTAGAGAGATGCCTGTGTACGTACGTTCGGAAGATTTTTTTCGTTCACCATATCTCGAGAACGCATAGAGAGTTCGACTTCAAATAAATTTTATATTACAGATAATAAGGCGATAACGTGCAGAAAGGACTTTCAGACAAATTCAATTAGCGGTTTTTTTTATTACAGTAATTTTAAAAAAAGTTGTAACATGGCCTGTTTCTCGAATATCTCTAGAACAAATAATGCTATCGACTTCGGCTTGCTTTCATTCTATGCATAATGACGTAGTGAAAAATTGGTAATAGTATAAAAAAATCAACCCACAGTTTTATTTAATTAAAAAAAAACATTTAAAATTGTTAAAAAATATGGAATATCTTGAGAACAAACAAACATATTAACTTCGGGTTAATTTTATTTAGTACAAAGTTATAGTTGATAATTGGTTCTAAAAAATTCAAGAAATGTTTTTTTTTTCCAGGCCAAAATAACTGCAAAAAAACTGCTAAAAATAGTTAATAAATGGTTTTTGGCTCGAATATCTCGAGAACAACCAATGATATCAACTCCGAGATAATTTTAATCTACACACAATACCATAGTTAATTATTGATAAGGTTTGTACAAAAATTCAGTTGACGGTTTTTTACTAGGCCAAAAAAACTGCAAAAGAAACTGCTAATAATTGTTGAAATTTATCGTGTCGCATATGTTTTGATCAAACAGCCTTCACTTGATTGCACAACTGATAAGTTTTTCGAAGATTTTTAATTGGTAGTTTTATAAAAAAATAACATCGGGTGTCGAGTTTCAAAGGGAACCAATGGAAAGTTATCAGTGTCGGTCAAACCCAGCCTCTTTTTTAATTTAATTTTGAGCTTAAAAATTAATTTTTTAAAGCTATTTATTAGAATAACTTCATTTTAAAATAGAATTAACAGATTTAAAACAGAATTGGCTTTAAAAAAGGTAGGTATAGCATGAGACTGTAAGTTTCGTGATTTTTTTTGTATTTCAAGTGGATTTTTTTAGGAAATAGCCTGCCGTCTCAGCTAAACAGGGTGAATTCTCTCGCCTCGATTCAACCTGCTTACATGCCCTAGCCTTTTGTCGCATCTTACGCAAAACAACCTTTTTAGATCTCCGTTCGAGCGAAATATTTTACCATTCAACATTTACCATGAATCAATAATAGGTATATTAAACCTAAAAATAAGAAATTAGTATTCCGAAGATACCTATTTAGAAACCTAAATTTTTAACAATCGTTTAACAAACCTTTGAGCAATCGTGAAAGAAACGTTTAAATAGGTAACTTTTGATAGGTACCTGTGCCTACTCCCATACCTAAATGAGATTTATATCTACAAATCTCAGAGTAAAATAGTACAAACTATCTTTCAAAAAACATACATACGTACCTACATACATATGTATGTATGTATAAACTTCTTTCGTACTTATTAAACTAAAGATAATAATTGCAAAAACAAAAACAAACAACATCATTATTTATCGTCACCGTCACCATCCTGCGAGAAACCAAAAATCCTTGATTTAGTTACCTACCTACATGTTGAAAAAAGCATTCTATATCAATACACTTTACTATTATATATATTGTTTGTTTTGTGTAAATAGCCTTGATTTTTAAATGAGTTTGTTATTTTTCAATTTTTCATTCTATCTTAAATCGTTCTGAATTAAAGACATATTATTGTTACTTTTTTAAACAAAGGCGTTAAGTTAAGGAATTTTCACTATATATGTAATACCGAACGCTTTCAGTTGACCTTGACTGGCATTCTCGTTGTTGTTCATGGCAAATAAAAAAACATTTTAAAACCTTCTTTTCCTACTTCGTACGTATGTACTATGTATTTTATTTATTTACTAGTAGACCCGTGCTCGCCTTGCTTCATTTTTAAGAATTTTTTTGGTCACAATATAACATGTATTTAGATAAATCTGCGTGTGTTCAGATCTTTCATTAAATTTTTTTGCTAGTTAAGGTATACACATAAGTACATATGTACATACAGTGGTGGACATGGAAATAGCACACTTTTTTTTCATTATGATCTTTTATTTAAATGAATTTAAGGAACAGTTAATGATAAATTACACATAATGTTTTTGCTGTTTTTAGAATGTTAGCATATTTTGAATTCATATATTTTTGTATTGTGGTAATTTCTGCAAGTAAAACGATACAAATACCATAATTAATACAAGGTTTTAAAATATAGCCTGGACATTTAATTAGCACATAAGCTGCAAAAGATATTTTACCTTTAAATTTCAAGATGAAAGTTAGTATTTAGTTGGAAATCCCTTGTTTGCAATCACAGCTTGACATCTTCTTGGCAGGCTTTCCACCAATTTCCTGCAACGTTCTATTGGTATTGCATACCAAGCATTTTTGATGTTTTCCCATAATTCATCAAAGTTTTTTGGATTTTTACCTTTAATTTGGCGTTCAATATCATTCCACAGATTCTCAATCGGGTTAAGATCGGGAGACTGAGCCGGCCACTTTAAAACACTCACATAACTACCTTATAAACACGATTTTACCAAGTGAGAAGTATGCTTCGGATCGTTGTCGTGCATGAAACGCCATGTCAGAGGCAAATTGTCATCAGCGTAGGGAATCATGTGATCTTCCAATATGTTCTTATAAACATGTTTATCCATTTTTGAGTTTATTTTTACAATTGGACCAACACCGTGCCAAGAGAAAGCTCCCCACACCATAACATTTCCTCCTCCATGTTTTATTGTTTTAAGGGTGTATTGTGGATTGTGTTGTTGGTTAGGTGGACGCCAAACATATTTTTTTCCGTCTGACCCGAATCTGCAGAACTTTGATTCATCACTCCATAGCACGTTTTTCCAAAAATTAATAGGTTTTCGTAGGTGTTCCTTAGCAAAATTAATTCTGCACTTTAATTTTTTTTTCGAAACAAACGGTTTCTTTTGCGATATGCAGCCCCTTAGTTGGTTTTCATTCAATCGTCGTCTTATTGTTCGAGAAGAAAGTAAAACACCGTATTGTGACTCAACATCATATTTTATTTGCTTTGATGTTTTGAAAGGGTCCGCAGTCGAAGCTCTGTATATTAAATGATCCTCTCTAACGGTGGTTTTTCTTGCACGTGGCGCTCTGGGGACTTTTTTTGTAGTTCCAAAAGTCTCAAAATGGTGGATTGCATTATAAACAAGCTTTCTGGAACAGTTTAATAAATTGGATATTTCCGTAACGGTTCTTCCTTCAGCTTTCATCTCGAGTATCAAAACCCTTTTATCAGTTGAGCAATGTGGTCCTTTTCCCATACCTATAGTATATTTATACAGATATTCATTTTAAATCAACACCTACAAACTTACCGGTTTGATTAACGTTATTAAAAATCTTAATATTGAAATAATTTTGCATGTAACTTCCACTGTGCTAATTAAATGACCAAGCTCAAAGAGTGATATTACACGACTATTGTCTTTTAACATAATTGTTGTAAGAAAAATCATACAAACTCTAACGGGTTCTTTTTCTTGAGTACTCATAAGTCAAAGAAAAAGAGAAATCCCGTTGTCTTAAGACAAGAGCTAAGGTTTGTATGCAATTTATTAAATCAAATGTAAAGTGTGCTATTTATGTGTCCACCACGGTATTTACAAAACATTACATTATGTACAAAGTAAATAAAACATAATCATTTTCCACGCATGACAGTTGGGCTTATCAGTTAGATGCTGTCGTAGCTTTCTAAGACGCAATATTTTGGTCGATGTATACAGACTCTTAATAAAATCTACAGCGCATACGCACTGTAAATTATAATATTCTAGGGGAACTTGCACCTAGAAAAATATAATTTGCAGTGCTTATGCGCTGTAGATTTTATTAAGAGTCTGTATACATCTACCAAAATATTGCGTCTTAGAAAGATACAACAGCATCTAACTGATGAAACCAACTGTCGTGCCTGGGTGAAACGCATCGGACTAAAGGTCACTAAAATCCTTGAAATTGGATTTCATTCAAAACAGTCCACATTTTCTTCGTAGATTTCAAGGCAGCCTTCGACACTGTAGATAGAAAAGCACTATACTTCAAACTAAGTCAAATGGGAATGTCGACAAAAATGCTAAGAATAATTAAAGAACTAAGTCAGCAGTATGAGATGGAGCAAAAGTCACAGAATGGTTTGAAACTAAAACTGGATTAAAACAAGGATGTTTATTAAGTGCCATCATGTTTGCCCTTTTCATAAACGATGTGACATCTTATTTACCGGCTGGAATCAACATAGCTAACACAGTCATAAGATCTCTTCTCTATGCTGATGATCTGATTTTACTTGCTGAATCACCTGATGATTAATAAGTTAAGCCAATATTGTAAATTTTGGAATCTTATAATCAACCTTGATAAATCCAAAATTATGATAGCGGGATTTACGAGAGGAAGACATTCACAAAGAGAAAAATGGTATTACGGTAGAGAGAATATCGAAATAGTCAAAAGCTACAAGTACCTTGGAATAGATGTAACTCCAACCTTCAATATTAAACAACATCTCGCGTCAAAGCTTGTCACGTCAAAAAATGCAATCAAGCTCAGTTGGAATCTATTATTAAAAAAGAAAGAGGTACCGAATTCAGCTAAATACAAAGGAAGATTTTTACCGACCTTTAGTCGAATGCGTTTCGCCCAGGCATGACAGTTGGGCTCATCAGTTAGATGCTGTCGTACCTTTGTAAGACGCAATTTTTTGTCGATGAATACCGACTCTGAATAAAATCTACAGCGCATATGCACTGTAAATTATATTCTTCTAGGGGAACATGGTTACATTCTTGCACCTAGAAATATATGTTTTGTTGTAAGCCCGTGGTCTGGCTAATGTACGAAGAAGAGAATAAACAAAAATAAAAGAAAATTATTTTTTTTATTGTTTTAGTAGACTGTATTGAATTAAATTCAAATGGAAGATTTTTTGCGACCTTTAGTCCAATGCGTTTTGCCCAGGCACGACAGTTGGGCTCATCAGTTAGATGCTGTCGTACCTTTCTAAGACGCAATTTTTTGTCGATGAATACCGACTCTTAATAAAATCTACAGCGCATATGCACTGTAAATTATATTCTTCTAGGGGAACATGGTTACATTCTTGCACCTAGAACCATGTAACCATGTTCCCCTAGAACAGCGCATATGCGCTGTAGATTTTATTAAGAGTCGGTATTCATCGACAAAAAATTGCGTCTTAGAAAGGTACGACAGCCTCCAACTGATGAGCCCAACTGTCGTGCCTGGGCGAAACGCATTGGACTAAAGGTCGCAAAAAATCTTCCATTTGAATTTAATTCAATACAGTCCACTAAAACAATAACAAAAATAATTTTCTTTTATTTTTGTTTATTCTCTTCTTCGCTAAATACAAAGTATATGAGGCGGTTCTACGTTCGATGATGTGCTATGGAGCCCAGGTGTGGGGCTTTCAAGAATACGAGGAAGTCGAAAAGTTACAAAAATTCTTCATTAAAAAAGTATTCCAGCTACCTAAAAATACTCCAAACTACATGCTACATCTCGAAACTGGATTGGCCACACTTTACATATACACCTTAAAACTACATGTTAATTACATTATAAAAGTAATAGCAACCTATAGTCAAGAAAGATTACAGCGTGTCTTAGGACTGTACGCTATTTGGAGGAACCACTCCTTCATTCAAAAATGGAAAGATTTAGCCAATTCAGTTGATGCACCTTTGGTTATAAATCTCGAAAGACCTATGGAACTAAAAAATCAAATGTATGCCATAATAAGTGAATTGGATATTAAACAGAGAGAAAATAGCAAACAAATCAGAAAACCGTCTTATATACCCAACATTAGTCCATAATCTGACCGAAAACAATTATTTCACCGATGCAAATAGTTGCAGAAAACTATCCCTGTTGTTTCGAGCGAGAGGAGAACTACTCAATCTGAATGGAATATCTTTCAACAACACCGAAACCAAATACTGCACACTTTGTAACCAACATGCAAGAGAAGACACGTTTCATTTCATAGGTATTTGCCCAATATTGAGAAACTGGAGGATCCAATATTTTGAAAAACCAACACTAACCCTAGAGGAACTCAAGATATTGCTAAATGGTCCACATTGGGATGCTATTTATAAATACTGCGAAGCAGCAACACGATATAGAAAATTAATTATCTCAGAATTTATATAAATATTCAATTAGGTAAAAAAAAACAAAAAAAAAAACTTATAATTAGTTCATAAGTCCGACAGACGGCAATTTTCGCCATTGTCTTTCCTATTCATCTGAACAATGCGGATCCGTAACTAATGTCCGCAAACAACATGTTCGCAAGACACATCTTCGCAAGCAACATGTTCCCAAAGCAACATGTCCGCAACGACATATACTCGCAAACAATATGTCCGCAACGACTAATGTTCGCAAGCCACATGTATCCAAAGTATTTTCGCTGGGAGTTTGAGCTGGCAACAAAGACGTTGAATAGTAAATAGTATTATGGTGGCGATGATTTGTAATTGGTCAATACTTATGTGTACGTAGGAATCTACAAACATTATTGATGGGTACTAAGAGAGAAAAAAATATGGATAACTAGACTGCAGTGCGAGTTGTGAATATCTATACGTATAGGTATAATGATAGAATTTTAAAAATGGGGGAAGTAGGTTGTATATCTATGTATTTGACTTTGTGGTCAGAGTAGGGTCTTATATGGAATGCAAAAAATATTGATGAATTCCGAGAGAGAGAGACATATAGATAACTAGATTGCATTGCGATGTGCGACGAATATACGTATAAGTATAATCAATAGAATTTTAAAAATCAGGGAAGTACTTATAGGCTGTAGTATATCTATGTATATTTGACCTTGTGTCAGAGTAGGGTTTTATAAGGAATTAAGGGCGATGATTCCTATTGGCCCGATACAATTAATTAATAGAGCTAAAAAGAATATGCTGATTGGATTCCAAGGAAAATTATATATTTACATAAGTACTTACGTATTTTACTTTGTGGTGAGAGTAGAGTCATAGACCGAGAGCTAATGAACGATTTGCTCAGTGTTTTATACCGCTTAAAATTTTGTGAACATAATGTTTACTTATAGGTATGTGGTCCAAAATAGATTCTATTGGTCTTTCAGCGATAGCGCGCCACTAACATCTTCGAAATGTACTTTAAAAATGCAACCAAAAAATCGAAAAGGGTTTTATCCACCATCCACCTGATAGCATAACACCGCAACCCTAGCACCTCCATAATGCACTTTTAAAATGCAACAAAAAAGAATAAAGTTTTTTTAACCACTTCAAATTTTGGTCGCATACCTTTACATATTTAGATATTATTTGTCCAAACATTATTCCTTCGGTCTGGCATGCCGAATGCCATACAATGCACTTTCAAAATGCAACAAAAAATAAAAGGTTTTTCAAATCACTCCAAATTTTGTTCAACAAATAATTTGTATCTATTCAAAGTGAATTCCCTTGGTCTGGTAGCGATACTGTGGCCCCATCAATACCATTATGCACTTTTAAAATGCAACCAAAAAATCGAAAAGGGTTTTATAACGCTCCAAAATTTGTTCACTTACTTGGTAAGCGCCCAAACTAAATTCCATAAAACATGCGTTTTTTAAGTCGCTAGGTTACTTAGTTTAGCCGCAAATCAAGTTTAAAGGTGTAAACTTTGATGCTTATAGCTCTTCTACTTAGTTAAGCCGCAAATAGCGTTTAAAGATAAAAGTCAATTTTTCATTTATGTATTGCGATCCATCGATTGAAAGGTGGCACTTCCTAGATTATGGATATGCATTTTTTTTTAGCCGCAAGTCAATTTTTTTTTAATCAAGTTTATTTTTTTTCAGAAAATTTTGGAAAAAACTTTTTTTACCAGCTTTTTTTTGATTTTGTAGAACTGGCACTTCCTAGATTACGAATATGCATTTTTGAAGTCGCTAGGCCGCTTAGTTTAGCCGCAAGTCAAGTTTAAAGGTGTTAACTTTGATGCCTCTAGCTCTTCTAGTTTAGCCGCAAATCGTGTTTAAAGATAAAAGTCAATTTTTCATATATTGCGATGCATCAATTGAAAGGTGGCACTGCCTAGAATCTAAGAGTAATTTTTTTTAACTTTTTAACGAAACTTTCTGAGCATTATTCAAATTTTTTTGTATAAATTGCCATAATTTATTTAACTAAGTATACCTATATGTATTGCCATTAATGACCAAATCGTGTGTGCAGTCGAAAACCTGTCATTATTTTTGTCATAAAAATAAAGACCAAGTGCAAATGAAAAAATCAATGACTAAAATTGCAAAAAATCCTATTTCTTAAAACGGATAACTGTTAGGTCTGAAAACACTTTTTTTCTTGTTTAAACCAGTTAAGCGTAGAGTAAATGACCCCAAACTTGAAAGTGAAAGTCTTTATTTGGTGTGCGTTTAATAACAAAAAAATGTGTTTTTCAAAGAACAAAACAAAAATTGTTTTTACCGTGTTTGTTTTGGAAAATCTAAATATGTGCAAAGTTGCTTTAAAAATAAATTATGTGTTTTAGATACCTGTTAAAGTCTACTTTTTTGAAATATGCATGTGTGAAAAACCTCGCAAAGATTTGAAAAGCCCTTTTTTTGCCCAATTTTTAGGAAAATATTTCTGCCTTTGAACTTGACTTGCGGCTTAACTAAGTGACCTAGCGACTTCAAAAATTCATATTCGTGATCTAGAAAGTGCCACCTTTCAATTGATGCATAGCATTATATGAAAAATTGACTTTTATCTTTAAACGCAATTTGCGACTAAACTAGAAGAGCTAGAGGCATCAAAGTTAACACCTTTAATTATGGAATTTAGTTTGGGCGCTTACCAAGTAAGTGAACAAAATTTGGAGCGTTATAAAACCCTTTTCAATTTTTTGGTTGCATTTTAAAAGTGCATAATGTTATTGATGGGGCCACAGTATCGCTACCAGACCAAGGGAATTCACTTTGGATAGATACAAATTATTTGTGAACAACATTTGGAGTGATTTGAAAGACTTTTTATTTGTTGTTGCATTTTGAAAGTGCATTGTATGGATGTGGTAGGCATTCGGCATGCCAGACCGAAGGAATAATGTTTGGACAAATAATATCTAAATATGTAAAGGTATATGAACAAAATTTGAAGTGGTTAAAAAAACTTTATTCTTTTTTGTTGCATTTTAAAAGTGCATTATGGAGGTGCTAGGGTTGCGGTGTTATGCTATCAGGTGGATGGTGGATAAAACCCTTTTCGATTTTTTGGTTGCATTTTTAAAGTACATTTCGAAGATGATAGTGGCGCGCTATCGCTGAAAGACCAATGGAATCTAGTTTGGACCACATACCTAAGTATAAGTAAACATTATGTTCACAAAATTTTAAGCGGTATAAGACACTGAGCAAATCGTTCATTAGCTCTCGGTCTAGGACTCTACTCTCACCAAAGTAAAATACGTAAGTACTTATGTAAATATATATTTTCCTTGGAATCCAATCAGCAAAACATATTCTTTCTAGCTCTATTAATTAATTGTATCGGGAAAATAGGAATCATCGCCCGTCTCTTTATTTATTTTTAATTCCTTTCCCAATTACAAATCATCGCCACCATAATACTATTTACTATTCAACGTCTTTGTTGCCAGCTCAAACTCCCAGCTAAAATACTTTCGATACATGTGGCTTGCGAACATTAGTCGTTGCGGACATATTGTTTGCGAGTATGTGTCGTTGCGGACATGTTGCTTTGTGAACATGTTGCTTGCGAAGATGTGTCTTGTGAACATGTTGTTTGCGGACATTAGTCAGGTTCCCCATTTATTCACCTGACTCATCATTGCACAGCTTATATTGTAAATCACAAAAATATAAAATAAATTTTATTTAATTGGGAATTTATGTATAGGCGCACTAAGACGGGATTTTTTGAAATTCCAATTTTTAATACGGTAAAATGGTTTTTTTTTGATTAAAGGTCGAAAAATTATTTTCTTAACGGGAGGGGGTAGAACGTTCATTTTAATTTTAATTGATAGATCTTTAAAATACAAGAAACTTTTAAATTAAAAAAAAAATTCTAAAAAATCTACGAAGCGAGCTATAAAATGTTAAAAGTTGACTTTTGAATAGTATGCGTTTGACAAATAATTCGCTATAAATCGGTGGTATGAGATAGGGAAACAAATTTTACACCATTAGAAAGATAATAAAAAAAAATTACCCATGTTTCAGGAATTTTCGATAGGAATTTTTTTTTACCTATTTTTTGATTTTTGAAGATGATACATTTTGTTTACCCATTTTTGTGCGGTTTTTGATTTTTTATATTTTTAGGGGTAGTTCCAAAAATCTGAAATTTCTACAGCTGATGGAGATTGTTAATTTATAAATATTTTAAAAATTTTAAATTTTTTCAACAACCCCAACTCGAGATATTTACAAAATTAATGTTTTTTTTTGCATGCCCTCACAACTTTTTACTGGATGGCATCTATAAATTTCATAGTTCTTTTACCAGCACCTTAGAATGCTAACGTTTAAATTGACATCTCAATCAATATTCTACATCCTACACAAGCCTCACACCAGATTAAAAAGTTTCCATGAAAAAATTACACGTCAGTGGTGAAGACGTCGTTTTGTGTGAAATATGAAAAAGTGGCGATTTAGAACTATACTTTATATACTTTCGTTCTAATTGTCGGATTTTATTTTTGATTACATATTTAGAAAGGTGAAATGTCCGTTCAGTACCAGATGTAATTTTTTTTTTCGAAATTTTTATACTAAAATCTACTTTGAAAATTTTGAGTACCTAACTTTTTCGAGGGAGAATGAGAGAATACAAAAAAAAAAACAATTCAAACCATATGCAAGTGCGTTGATATATTTGTGTATAGGTATAGCGTATAGGTATAGTAAAAGTTCATATAAAAAAAGTCGTTAGGGTTTTTTTCAAGCAAGGTATATTTTTTGTAGCAGAAACAAATGTTTGTACTGAAAGTGGTTGGTTGGTTGGGTGGTGGGTGGTTTGTGGTGGTGAATGGAATCTAATACAACTCAAGGGCGTGCGCAAGGAGGGTCAAGGGGGCATTTGCACTCCTAATAAAAATTATTTTTCTAATTTTTTTTTTTGGATTGAGTACACAATCAAATGCGTACACAAAGGTGCTTATGCAAATCGATAAAATTTATAACTTTTTAAGTTAAAATGTTCGGATTTTTAGAGTGAGAGTTCTTAAATGAAGACTAAATGTAATGCAACACAAGAACGTGCGTAAGGAGAGGTAAGAGAGCATTTGCACCCCGTATCAAAATTATTATTTTTATAACTTTTTCGTTAAGTATTAAACAGTCAAGGGCGTTCGCAAGGGTGATAGGGGGCGCTTATTACACACATACAAACACTACAACCAGCAATGCCGAAGTAGCACGGTCATGCTTTTTAACACAATAATCCTTTTGCCAAAGCAGTTTCACCAAAGATAATTGAATAGATTTTATTATCATAGGTTTCACAATCTCATACAAAATGATACGACCCGTTCGAAAATAAAAGCAAAAAAAAAAAACAATACAAAAAAGGATACAACAAAACTGAATTGCTCGTATCATACCAAACAAATACATACCTACCAGAGAATAAAACGAGTCGAGTAATGTTCACGAACATCGAATACTCACTCGAAAAAAGCGAGTTCAAACAACCAGAGTCAACCCAAAAGAGATGTTCACTAGTTTTCCTGTTCACGAGTATAATGACTCGTGATTCACGATAAATACTGAACGAGTATGAACGAGCATACCTTGCAACCGAGTTAAAAGCGTTCGAATAAAAACGAGTCAAGCGCTCGTGAACAAAATGATCACGATCAATGTGCTCGGATGTACTCGACTCGTAAGATGTGTATCCGAGGTTGGTAGTTGATGGGAATTGGACTAGCTAAACTCTTCGGTGTAGCTGGCATATCGAATTGAATTCTTTTCTTTTGAAGCTAAGGAATATTAAAGAAAACTTTTATTTTTTGTTTGTATTTTAACAATTCAAGAGCGGTGTTTTCCCACATAAAAACAAAATAGTCATCCTTTTTATGCATTTACCTAATTCAAGCACTTACAGACATTTATAATTTGCATAGTTATGTAACTACATCTTCTTTTTCTTTTCAATACAATAGCAAACAAAATACAGAATCCAGTTTAACTTCATTCCACAAACCACCAACCATAAAAACGATAAATACACAAAAATACCTATAATATACCTACCCTACAACAACGAACGACCATATTATGTACCCATCCGCAAACAAAATGTTCACGATATTCACTTTGTTCACGATCACCTATTTTGGTTCGAGTATACTCGCTTTGTTTTGGGTACTCGAAAATATTTCCATTTTGCTCGTGGGTATACAAGTGCGAGAAGTTCACGAGTTCGAACAATTTATTTGTCTTTACTTGTGAGTATTTTAACTCGTGGATAGCATTACTCGTGAGCATAGAAGCAGAACGATCGATTATGAACGAACATAAGGAAAAAGTGGAATTGTTCGAACATATTCGAACATGCTCTTTTTAAACTCTGATACCTACCAACGCATATCGCGAAGAAGCACACGCCACTAATAAAACAAGCACAACAAATTACAATTACCCATTTGCTTCATTATACACCAGATATCCCACCACATACATACTCGCCAGTTACCACCCCAATTTACCTGCAAACACTATCAACCACCGTCACCGTGGTTCTGCTCTGTTCTATTTCTTCCCCTTCTACACGACCTCTTGTCTGAACCACTCACACACACCGCCACGCCACCCAATAGAATTTCCTATTCGTCATACTTTTTTTTGTTTATATTCCAACAAAAAAAGGGATCTTCGAATAAAACTTCCATGTGGCAAATAGATGAACTAAAAAACGGCCAGTTAAGCATTGCGCAAACCTAAGCGATGGCGGTGGCGATCACGATAGCCTTTATCGCGCGATAAAGGCGAGATCAAAAACCCAGCTCACATCAGCACGATATTGCCATACATTTAGTGACGCGCAAATTGTCAAATAAACATTTAAAAAAACTCAGAAAAAATCAGTAGCAGAAAAATCTAGGCATAATTAATAGTGGTAGCCGTGGCGTGATGGTTAGTGCGATGGACTGTCATGCCGGAGGTCTAAGGTTCGATCCCCAGCCTCGCCACCTATTTATTTAAAAGAAAAAACGGTTACTGCCTCTTGCGAGGAATTGACAAATCCTCCAAGAGTATCTCCTGTCACAGAAAAGTGCCGTTCGTTAGCCTTTCGGATTCGGCAATAAACTGTAGGTCCCCTCCATTCCTGCAGACACGCACACAGGAATGGTTGAGAGTTGTAAGTCACTAGGCCCTAGTTCTTCATGAGTTGTTGTGCCATCAAATTTATTTTTTTATTTTTAATTAATCGGCAGTGATGGCAATTTTATCCGTACATTGTTTGCTTTTTTGTGTTTTGTATTCTTTGCGCAAAAATTGTACAGAATTTGGATTTTTTTAATTTTTATGAATTTGCTGTAATGTTCTAAAGTCATTGTTCATTTGAATTTTGTTAATATTTTCACAAAACAATTCAAACATTGTGTGATACTGCGATCAAAATGGTGCTTGCTGCGTTCAGTAAAAGTCGCTTAGTTGAACGCAGCAGTGGAACGTGATCGCGATCCACATATCGCATATATGTGAGCCTTCCTATTGATTCATCCACATTGTTATCGCGATCACCACCGCCATCGCTTAGGTTTGCGCAATGCTTTAGAAAAAGTAACGACTTTTGTATAAAAAAAGCCTTTTACATAATGTGTTATTTTGCAATAAAAAGTTACTTTTTGATTAACTTTTTTTTATTGAAACGATTTCAGAAAGCATTATGTCATTTAGAAAAAGTTATGTTGCTTTTAACATTATAACTACACATTCAAAAATGCTTTAGAAAATGGGCAATTTTGACGTTTTTCAAGTGATGATTATTCAAAAATAGGACCCAAAAATAAAAATCCACTCAGACGTTTTTCTAGATCTGTTCATTACCTGTAAACTGACGTAAATATAATATGTGTTTTCCACTTCAATTTCTCACAAACCTTGCTGAAACGGAGCAGTTTTCAGGAATTTTTCGAAAGAGGCAACCGCAATATTTAAATTAAATAAGGAAAAAAATAAAAAAAGTGGCCAGACGATTTCCTAGTTAAAATGCCATTCTTTCATATGCAATTTAGTTTTTTATAATAAGTGTTGTATTGACTTCACAATTCTTGTCGAAAAATGCCAAATTTCTCGTTTTTCTCAAAATTATGGTTGGAGGCCTCTTAAAAGCGACGTTTATCTTACGTCTTGAGTTGGTATCACAGCAAACAAATAATTCACAGCCATACATGATTAATGGTACAATCAACGATTTTGCTAATTTTAGTTTGACAGCAGTAGGCAAGGTTTATCGACAAACTGATAACCCACGGAGACTTCCGTATATTTTAGAAATCACTGAGTTTATGTGATCATTCCAAGTAAGGTTCCTGTTGAAGATGATACCAAGATTTTTACTTTTAGGAACCATTTCGACCTGAACACCATTTAGGAAAATGGGAGGTAGGGGGGACAGCAGCATATGTTTATATATTTGTATACATTTGGTCTTAGTGGGATTTAGGAAAATTCTATTATCCGACGCCCATTTGGACAGTGAATAAAGATCCCTATTCATTCATTCAACAGCGTCATCCATCAAACCAATAGGAAAATTAAGGTAGACTTGTACAACATCAGCATATATGCGAAATTTACAATGTTTTATTACCAGTGGTAGGTAATAAATAAACATGAAGAATAATAAAGGCCCAATTATAGATCCTTGGGGCACACCGCAATGAACTGGTAAGGCAGTAGATGAAGCTTGGTTGCAAAAGGTAGATTGAACCCTATTATTTAGGTATGAAGATATGAGCTTGACGGAGGGATGGAAAAAGTTAAAATAAGTCAAGAGTTTTCTGCATAAAACTTCAGGATGAACTGAATCAAATGTCTTGGTAAAATCAACTAAAGTAACTACAGTAACCTCATCACGATCAATGGCTTCTCGTATGTCATCAGTAACTTTGAGCAAAGTTGTTATACAGCAGTGACCAGACCTAAAACCTGATTGCATAGGCGTTAACATTTTATTCGAATCAAGATATTGTTTTATTTGAGCACTCATAATAGATTCGAGAGGTTTGGAAAAAAAGGAAGAATAGCAATTGGTCTATATTAGGAGCAACCTTTGTTTTTGGGTACCGGGATTACTTTATTTTTTTCCACTGAACAGGATAGATGGATGGCATTAAAATGGTATTGAAAATAAAAGTTATATGCCTAACAATAAAAGGGAGGATTATTTTTATAAACTTTGGCTGGATATTGTCCATGCCCACACTAGTAGATTTAATAGAAAGAATGGCTTGCCAAACTGTTATGGAATCAACAATATCGAAATTAAAAAATTGTTGGAAATATTTGTTAAATTATAATTTGTTGATGCTGGGCTGAGTTCATTGGCCAACAGCGGAAAACTAGTAAATTTCCTGCTAAGTTCCTCAACATCAATCTCGTTAATGATTTGCATATCGTTTGTTTTGCGCAGCCCAATCTGTCTAACTTGCTTCCATAGGAACGTTGAAGAACGGTTGGAATCAAATTTATTTGAGTAATATGAAAACTTAGCTCTTTTAATCAAATAATTAACTCTATTTCTCATTTTTTTGAATTCAGTAAACATTTGACGTACTTCTCCATCGACGGTAGAGGTTATTTCTCGTTCTCATAGCAGCTTTGATTTCATTTGATAACCAAGGACACTGTCTCTGTTTAGAAACAAAGGATTTGAAAGGTACAAACTTAGAGAACAGATAAGTTATAAATCCATTCAGTGTTTCAACTTGGATATTGACATCAGGCTGGAAGAGAATATATCAGATATAATAGAGATAATAGATCAGATCTAAATAAATTATATCCATTGAATATGAATATTTTTCTTTGTTTTTATCTTAAATTTTTTGATAAACCACTGAACAAAATTCAAAGGAAGTGTTTTAAGTTCAATTTAATTTGCTTACTTAAGACTTTCAGTAAATGTATTCCAATGTTGTGGTTTTGTTTACTTTTTCTTTTGTTTACTTTTTGGTGACGTTTAAAATCTGGCAGACATTTTTGGTTCAAATCGTTCGTGTACTTTTGGACTGTTTCCATTCTCTTTGAGAGAATTTCATCCTCACTCCTCAAAATTTGATAATTTGCAAGTTTTAGTCCGGAAAGTACACGAACGAACACGAGAACGATTTTTGTAAGGTAAGCTCTCATTAAGAATGCAGACTGGCGCATGAAGCAAAGAACGAGGCCTACCAAGCAGTGCTGCAGACTAGAACCAGAGCTGCTGAGAGAGCAGCCCGGGAGGTCTACGGGCAAAAACGGAGGGAGGAACGCTGACTTCTCAGGAGGAAAAAGAGAGAGCATGCGAAGCGGGCGGTCGAGTCTATTGAGGACTGTAGCGGCAGGGGGGATGTTCGAAAGTTCTACCGAAGGGTGAGGCAAACTACCCAGGGTTACAAGGCCAGAACGGAAGCCTGCCGAGATGAGAGTGGGAATATGGTTGTAGACACACAATCGGTGCTGAGGATCTGGAAACAACACTTTTCTAGACTGCTTAACGGCGAAGATGGCCAAAATTCTGCTGTAAGACAGAACACTCCATTCAACCTGGACGATGATGGTCAAAACTTCCGTCCACCCGACCTAAATGAAGTTCGGTTAGCGATAGCCAAGCTTAAAACGTACAAGGCTGCTGGTGCGGATGGCCTGCCAGCCGAGCTATTCAAAGCAGGGGGAGATGACTTGGTAGGGAGTATACACCAGCTTATCTCCAAAATTTGGTCGGAGGAAAGTATGCCCGATGAATGGAACCTCGGTATAGTGTGCCCCATCCACAAGAAAGGAGATGCTCTGACCTGTTCCAACTACAGAGGTATAAGTCTCCTCAACGTCGCATACAAAATATTGTCATCTGTAAGATCTGTGTGATCGCTTAAAACCGTTTGTCAACGATCTGATCGGCCCCTATCAGTGTGGTTTTAGGCCCGGCAAATAAACCGTCGATCAAATGTTCACACTCCGACAGATCTTGGAAAAAACCCAGGAGTTTCAAATCGATACACACCACCTCTTTATCGATTTTAAAGTCGCATATGATAGCGTAGACAGAGACGAGCTATACAGAGCCATGGCGCATCTCGGCATCCCTGCCAAACTCGTCCGCTTGTGCAGGATGACGATGGAGAAATCTCGCTGCTCCGTCAAAGTCGGCAAGAACACCACCGAACCCTTTGATGTCGAGAAAGGTTTGAGGCAAGGCGACGCGTTATCATGCAACCTGTTTAACATCGTTCTTGAAGCAATTGTACGCAACTCGCAAGTGAACAACAGAGGTACAATTTTTCAAAAGTCTGTTCAACTATTGACATCATTGGGAGAACGAAGCGAGCTGTTACCGGCGCGTTTGCAAGTATTGAATCGGAGGCGGCGAAAATGGGTTTGGCTGTTAATGAGGAAAAGACGAAGTATATGCTATCATCGAGAAAGGAATCTCAACATCGTCTGCTCGGGCAAAACGTCACGATGGATAGATTCAACTTCGAAGTCGTCAAAGACTTTGTCTACCTGGGCTCCACTATAACATCGCAAAATGACATCAGTGCAGAGATCAAACGATGAATTACTCTTGCCAATCGCTGTTTCTTCGGGCTAAGAAGGCATTTGAGTAATAAAGCCCTCTCTCAAAGAACCAAGGAGACCTTATATAAGACCCTTATCATCCCGGTCCTGCTGTATGGGGCAGAAGCATGGACCCTGACAAAAACGGATGAGAATCTACTTGGGTGCTTTGAAAGGAAGATTCTTCGGGTGATTTTCGGTCCAGTCTGTATCGATGGAAAATGGAGGAGAAGATTCAACAACGAGCTTTACGGGCTTTACAGCGACATCGACCTGGTCAAAAAGAATAAAATACAGCGGTTAAGATGGCTGGGACACGTGGAGCGTATGGACACCAACGCACCAGCCCGACGAGTCTTCGAATCTACCCCTGACGGTCTGCGCAACAGAGGAAGACCCCACCTTAGGTGGCGCACACAAGTGGAGAACGACCTCAACCAACTTGGAGTGCGTAACTGGAGGCAGCTAGCTAGTGACCGAGCTGGCTGGAGGTGCTTGTTGGTTGAGGCCGTAGTCCATCCTGGGCTGTGAGCGCCATCGAAAATAAAGTAAGTAAAGTAAGTAAAGTAAGTAAAGTAAGTAAAGTAAGTAAAGTAAGTAAAGTAAGTAAAGTAAGTAAAGTAAGTAAAGTAAGTAAAGTAAGTAAAGTAAGTAAAGTAAGTAAAGTAAGTAAAGTAAGTAAAGTAAGTAAAGTAAGTAAAGTAAGTAAAGTAAGTAAAGTAAGTAAAGTAAGTAAAGTAAGTAAAGTAAGTAAAGTAAGTAAAGTAAGTAAAGTAAGTAAAGTAAGTAAAGTAAGTAAAGTAAGTAAAGTAAGTAAAGTAAGTAAAGTAAGTAAAGTAAGTAAAGTAAGTAAAGTAAGTAAAGTAAGTAAAGTAAGTAAAGTAAGTAAAGTAAGTAAAGTAAGTAAAGTAAGTAAAGTAAGTAAAGTAAGTAAAGTAAGTAAAGTAAGTAAAGTAAGTAAAGTAAGTAAAGTAAGTAAAGTAAGTAAAGTAAGTAAAGTAAGTAAAGTAAGTAAAGTAAGTAAAGTAAGTAAAGTAAGTAAAGTAAGTAAAGTAAGTAAAGTAAGTAAAGTAAGTAAAGTAAGTAAAGTAAGTAAAGTAAGTAAAGTAAGTAAATTAAGTAAATTAAGTAAAGTAAGTAAAGTAAGTAAAGTAAGTAAAGTAAGTAAAGTAAGTAAAGTAAGTAAAGTAAGTAAAGTAAGTAAAGTAAGTAAAGTAAGTAAAGTAAGTAAAGTAAGTAAAGTAAGTAAAGTAAGTAAAGTAAGTAAAGTAAGTAAAGTAAGTAAAGTAAGTAAAGTAAGTAAAGTAAGTAAAGTAAGTAAAGTAAGTAAAGTAAGTAAAGTAAGTAAAGTAAGTAAAGTAAGTAAAGTAAGTAAAGTAAGTAAAGTAAGTAAAGTAAGTAAAGTAAGTAAAGTAAGTAAAGTAAGTAAAGTAAGTAAAGTAAGTAAAGTAAGTAAAGTAAGTAAAGTAAGTAAAGTAAGTAAAGTAAGTAAAGTAAGTCAAGTAAGTCAAGTAAGTAAAGTAAGTAAGTAAGCTCTCATTAAGAAAAACCGCACTTGTTGAGGTACTAGTCGGAAGAACATCTTTCAATAAAAGAGATCTATTGTTAGCTTTACGATAAAGAGAGATTGATTTAGGCAAAGAATTTTTCTCTTGTGGGGATTGAAGTTTAATAATAATAGGTGCAGGTCTAGGGTGTTTAGGTCGAAAGATATCTCTTAAGGCAGGAATATTACAGTTGATTGTGTGATAAAGATTAGAAAATAATTCATTTAAATTCTCGTTTGGTAATGCAGCAGCAAGCTCTTTTTGCTCCATTTGATCAAGTCGTTGTGTCAGGGCTTGAAACTCAGAATTCACAAGGGGCACTTGATTTACACTTTGTTCAACACTACTGTACGTATATTGTGAAGGAATTTCCCTAAAGGAAAAAAAATATCCCTATGTGAATCTGGACAATTTATTATGCTGCCGATATTGACCACCAAATCGATGGCCCTTGTAGTTTCTCAGTGTCCACTTCTATTTGTAATTATTCAATGATATCACGTACATTATACACAATTCCTAAAAAAAATTAACCAAAAAATATGTTCCACAGCAAAAGCATTTTTTCATTTAATTTTTTGCAGTTGTTAAAAGCTTCCCAAAACAATAAAAAACTAGACCAGATTGCTACTTAATATTTTATTAAGATGCTTACTGCTTGGTGGTCAAGATAAGAGAGAGATATAATATAAAACTTACAGCTAAGTCAAGTACAAATTAAGTAATTGGTATAATACTGAAATTATTATGTCTATAGGTTGGTAATAGAGTAGAGGCTGATGCGAACACTAAACATGAGTTATTTTAAGACTTCAAATTAGTATAACAGAATTCAAGTTCATGTTTAATGTATTACATCTTCCGCCACTAATAAAGTTATGATACAATTAATACATTAGTTATTAATAATCTAGAATTTCAAATACAACTTATTCAGTCAAAGAATTCATAAAAACTATTGATTACTATACTATAATTTTATTTCTTTTTCAAATTTAAACATTTAGCTAATTCTTTATTTTTAAGTCTATTAGATCTTCTAATTTCCATGTCTTTTAAAACATATCGCTTACTTTTCTTCTCTTTAATTTTTGTAGGATCGATATCTGATATAAAAATCTTATCATTTAAATTTCTTTTGCGAATCTGATTCTCATGTACAAAGCGCTCTACATCGTTAACTCTTATAAAATTAGTTACTTTACCAATAATCTTAGAAACTCTTGCTGGAATCCATTTAATCATATTCAAATAGTGGTTTCTATAAAGGACTTCCTCCCCCACTTTGTGTTTTGGTCTTACAATTACTTTACAATTTTTATTATTTTCAACGCTTGCTTTCAAATTTACGTTGTTATTTTTTTTAACGCTTGCTTTTAAATTTACAATATTTTCAACAGATTCATTTCCGTTATTTTTATTAATTTTTTGCTTCAAAGAACTTAACAGAATTCTTGGCTTAAAATTAAACAACATCTCTGAAGGAGTTTTGGAGGTTACTGTTGCTGGAGTGTTACGGTAGTTAAAAAGAAACTCGTTTACCTTATCTACTAACGACATTGTATTGTATTTTTCCAAGCAAAACTTTTTTAAAACTGACTTGACTGTTTGCACACCCCGTTCTGCTAATCCATTCGATTGTGGGTGGTATGGAGGTGATTTTATCAAAACAATACCTTTACAATTACAAAATTTAACAAACACATTAGAATTAAAAGGCGGTCCATTATCCGTCACAATACGACCCGGATATCTAAAAACTAAAAACAATTTAGACAACTCATTTATTAATGACTGAACAGTAGTTGAGTTCATCAACCTCACATCGCAGTATTTTGAATAAGAATCCATAATGATTAAAAATGTTTTCCCACCAAAGAAGCAAAAATCTAAATGAATACGATCAAAAGGAAATTCCGATGGTACCCATTTCGTTTCAACTCTTTCTCGCGGAACGTTTTGTGTTTGTACACAATTTTTCGCGAATAAGCTAATTGAATTATCAATTGCTGGCCACCACACAAATGACCTTGCTAACATCTTCATCCTAACTACACCTGCATGGTTCTTATGCAGCAACTCGAGAACACTCTTTTGTAATGAGGTTGGAACAACAACCCATATAGTACACAACCCTCTTCGATACATAAACTAGTTTTCTTTTGAAAATACGGCTTTATTTCCTTTGATATATTATTTGGCCAACCTAATTGCAAATACTCGAAAACACTTTTTAAAACTTTATCTTGTTGTGTACTTTCACGTATGGCTTCTGTATTCACTAAATTATCTTCAATGTGAAAATAATTAATTGGTGTCTCTTCCACATTTGAGCCACCACCCAATGGCAACCTTGAAAGGCAATCTACATGTCCCATTTTGGAACCTCTTCTGAATGAAACTTTATAGTTATACTGGGACAGTAAAATTGCCCACCTGTACATGATGCAAAACTAACAGGCATTTCTTTACCGTTCACTATATGACATAAAATCGCTACAACCCAATACGGGCTGGCATCCGTGAACAAAACAATTTCTTTATTAGGATCGTATAGTTCTAAAATTTGATTATTTAGAAGGAGGGTTTTACTATTCTCAAAAGCTTTCTGGCACGCTTCTGTCCATAAAAATTGTATATCTTTTCTCAATAAATTGTATAATGGTTGAATGTGTGATGCAAGATTTAGAAGGAATTTATTATAGTAACTAGCCGATAAAACCCGGCGTTGCCCGGGTCTTCTTTAGTAAAACCTTATGACAACCAAATATCGACCAAAAAGATGATTTACAATCAGCACTCGAAAAATGTTCAGCTTAAAGAGCGCATGGACGTCAGGTAACATGGACGTTTTTTTGTCAGGTAACATTGAAAATAAGCCTCCACACGTATCAATGAACATTGAAAATTATTTTCCTAAAATTATGTGTGTGGGTTGTGTGTACTTGCATTTGAATAAAAATGTAATGAACCTAATTATGTACCTACCTGCCTGCCTATAGTGTAATTTTAAGACAACTTTGAAAATCAGACTATTTGTATGTTATGTTATACCTACCTCCCATTACACCCTAAGGAACGAACGACCGTGAATTTTGTTAGTAACCACTTGACAAAGAAATTAATAATTTATCAATGAAATGTTAAATTTTTTCTTCTTCTCTACCATATACCTACCATATTCTTAAAACGAAACATTTTTTCCCAGCAAGGGTTTTTGCCGTCTATAAAAAATAATTCCGTGCCAAAAAGCCGGAATACATTTTTTACCACCCCACCCATCACCTATCAACATCAAAAAAAAAATTAACCACTTGTACTTCCTAAATAAAGTAGGTACCTACCTATTAAAATAAAAATACATATGTAGGTAGGTATTACCTAAAAAAAAAAATTTTGAGCCGATTCTGGAAACCAGATCCCTCCTTGCGCACGTTCTTGTCTTCTTGTGTTCCCACATTACATTTAATCTTCATTTAAAATCTCGAACCTTGAAAATCCGATCATTAGAACTCAAGGTGTAAATTTTGCTGATTTGAACGTAATAAGCACCCCCACATCACCTTTGCTTACCTACGCCCTTGACTGTGTAGTTACTCAACAAAAAGAATTAGAAAAACAAATACCTATATTAGTGATTCAAGTGCCCCCTTACCCCTTATTGTGCACGCTCTTGCCACTAAATAAGTTCGTTTCCATTCACCATCACCAACCACCAACCTCCAAACCAACAAAAATTTCAGTCTTACCTTAAAATCCAACAATTAGAACTCACGTTGTAAATTTAGTCGATTTTCATGTAATAAGCATCCCTCTATTCTATTTACGTGCGCCCTTGATTGTGTAATTACTCAGAAAAAAAAATTGAAAATAATTTGTATAAGGGGCGCAAATGCCCCCTTACCCCTCCTTGTGCACGCCTTTGCCTCTAAATAAGTTCGATTCCATTCACCATCACCAACCACCCACCGCTAAACCAACCAATTTTAGTAGATTAGATACCTACAAACATTTTTTTTCTGCTGCAAATACCTATTATACCTACCTACTCATACCTATACCTACTCCACTTATTTCTTACTACACTATAGAGAATACCTACCGACTGTTTATGTTTTGTTTTGTTTTACCATACCTTCCTATACAAAAAAATATCACCACGATTCGTCTACGGCGAAACGCGAAAACAGTCAACTCTACTCACTATCTCGCTCCCACCTACCAAGGCACAATGCACATGGTTTGAATTGTTTTTTTTTTTTTTAATTTTTTGACGATGAAGAATAATTCGCTGCCAAAAAACCTGCATACATATTTTTACCACCCCACCATCACTTATCCTCATGAAAAAATTTGTACTTAACCTAAATAAAGTATTAAAAAACCAACCACCCACCGCCAAACCAACCAATTTCAGTCTTACCTGAAAATCCAACAATTAGAACTCAAGTTGTGAATTAACTAAGCCGATTTATAAGCACCCCCCATCCTATTTACGTGCGCCCTTGATTGTTTAATTTACTCAGAAAAAAAAATTAAAAATATTTTTTATTAGGGGTGCATTAAATGCCCATTACCCCTCCTTGTGCACGCCCTTTGCCTATAAGTTCGTTTCCATTTACCATATCCAGCAAACACCCACCACCAAACCAAACAATTTCAGTAGCAAACATTTATTTCTGCTGCAAATATTATACCTACCTTACTCATATACATATATACCCTACTCCACTCATTTCTTACTATAGAGAAAAGCCCTACTGTTGATTTTTTTTTTTTTTTTTATTTGAACTTTTCCTATTAAACAAAAATATCAACACGATTCGTTGCCGGTGAAAACAACTCTACTCACTATTCTCGCTCCAACCTACCCAAGGCACATTATTCTGCACATGGTTTGAATTGTTTTTTTTTCGATGAAGATTTCTTACTACCCATTACTTATTTACATCAAAAATTTACATCAAAAAAAAAAAATAAAAAAACAAAAATATTACCCTACCTAAAACAACTTTTTTTTTTGAGCCGATTCCAGAAATCAGCCCACCAAAAATTTGATTTGACGAACCGGATAGTTACACTACACCGGAACCAGTCAAATCCCCGCCCCGATCCCCCATATGACACAAAAGGCAATTTTCCATGGCAAAACAACTCCTCCTTATAAATAATTGAGCTTGAAGTTAATGTGAGTTGAAAATCTATAAAACAGAATTTTGCAAGGAAAATACCTACATGCTTGATTTTAGAAAATTTCCATACGATTTTTTTTGTGGTAAGTTTTTAATTTGTTTATTATTCTGTATTTAACAAAAATTTTCTTTTCTGCTGTATCCTATAGCATACCAGATAAGTGAAATTTGTATTATATCTATTTTTCAAAAGAGTTTTTTTGTTTGTTTGTGAGTTTAGTGCATACATACAGCCAAACTGACAAACAAAAAAAGTTACTCTTTTATATAATAGTATAGATTTAGAAGACCTAAATAAGATTGCAATTGTTGAAGATTTGTTGGTGATGGGGCTTTAACAATTGCCTCAACTTTCTTTTCGTTAGGACTTATTCCCTTAGAACACAAAGTATGACCAAGATAATCTACGCTATCACAAACAAATTTACACTTTTCGATATTTATATGGACATTATGCTTTTCTAGACGACCTAAAACTTCAAAAAGATTGCGTTCGCAATCCGCAGCAGTGGCACCGCCAACCAAAATATCGTCTAAATAACTAGCAACGTTTTTCAACCCTTAAAGAATCCGATCCATAATAGATTGAAATATTACAGGTGCACTGCTTATTCCAAAAACGAGTCGAGTAAAAGCAAAAAGACCTTTAAAAGTATTTATAACTTAGAGCTTCTGCGTTTTTGTTGTTACAGAAAGTTGCTCATAAGCAGCCTTCAAATCAATTATTGAAAAATGCGAACAACCCGACAACCCTGCAAAAATATCCTCAATACGAGGTAAGGGATAATATTTTTTCTCTATAGACTTATTCAAAGTGACTTTGCAGTCAACACATATTCGCTCGTTGACGAGTCTTGTCAACTCAATCTCTACTTTTTCGCGCAACTTATACGGAACCTGATAAGCACCATGAAAAATAGGTGTTTGGTCACTTTTCAACACTATCTCTGCCTCATACCCCACAATCGGATGGACTAATTCAGGTTCAGTTATATTCGGAAAACTAGATTTAATCTTACTTAAAAATTGTGCTTGGTTACTTACACTACAAATACTCGTATTTGATTCTCGAAACTGTTGTCTCCAACTCGGATATAATTTATCAATCCACGTACGTCCCATCAGACTTCTTTGCGGCACATCTCCAACAACAACAACAATGGGCAACTTCCATTTCTGGCCTCCGAAACTCACTTCAACTTCCAAACTACCAAGCTCACGTAACCTAGAACCTGTGACGGAACAAAGATTAAGATTTGTTTTTTCTAATTTACAATTTTGAAACTTATCTAAACATTCTTTTTCACTAATGATTGACGTTGTCGCTTCCGTATCGATCTCCATAGAAAGCAGCTGTCCACTTGCTCTTACTGTGCCCTCTTCAGATTTATTAAAAATGCTCACGCTATTAACGCTCTTCGCATTCACTCTAAACCGACACTTGCTAGCTATGTGCCCCTTCCTGTTACAGGCAAAACACTGCCATTCTTTTGCCGGACACTGGAACTCCTTATGTGCACTGCTGCCGCAACGAAAACAACTCTGCTTGTTCGTGCACAAACTACTGGAACTTGCTTTTTTGAGAAGAGTTTGAACTCGCCCCCATAGCACGTGGCGTTTTGTCATGACGTTCATTTTTTTGTCTTGGAAAAACTTTTTTTTGATTATATATCGCATTCTGTGACATTGGTTGAATGGCACGTGATGCGTTATGCGAAGCCTCCACATTTAATGCTTGTTCACACATTTTTTCAAAGGTTAATGAGTCGTCACGTAAAAGCATTTCCTGGATCTTATCACTTTTAACTCCGACGATAAACCTGTCTGCCAGAGCTTCATCCAGGATGAGAGATTTGTACTTCGCTAACTTGTCATCTTTGATATCCTCTAGGAAATCTCTGAATCGACACGTTTGGGCTGCAGATTTGAGGCGCACAATAAATTCATTCAACGATTCGCCGTCTTCTTGATAAATCTTGTTAAATTTATAACGCTCTGCTCTTTTGTTCTCTTTTGGAGAAAAATGATCGCGTAGCAATTTTAATAGCTCATCAAAAACCTTTTCACTAGGCATTTTAGGAATAGTTAATGACATGAGAATTTCGTAAATTTCCGCTCCAACTACGGTGATGAACAGCGGCGTTTTTCCCTCTTCTTGAATGTCATTTATAATAAAAAATTGTTTAATCCGATCTTCGTATGCTTTAAAATTGCTACCGGGAACAAAAGGTTCAATATTACCCACAAGGCGCGACATTTTTTTTTTTTTTTTTTTTTTTTTTTAGTTAAAAAAAAAATTGATGATTTGCAGCACGTGTTTCGCTAATCCTCGTCGCCAATGTTAAAAGCTTCCCAAAACAATAAAAAACTAGACCAGATTGCTACTTAATATTTTATTAAGATGTTTACTGCTTGGTGGTCAAGATAAGAGAGAGATATAATATAAAGCTCACAGCTAAGTCAAGTACAAATTAAGTAATTGGTATAATACTGAAATTATTATGTCTATAGGTTGGTAATAGAATAGAGGGTGATGCTAACACTAAACATGAGTTATTTTAAGACTTCAAATTAGTATAACAGAATTCAAATTTATGTTTAATATTCTTATAACAGCAGTATCTACTTTTTTTTTTTTTTACTAAAATGCCATCCAAAAACAAAGCTGGTGCTTAGCTTATTGTTTCCTGGTGTCTTGCATAGCCCAAATACCGGGTATGGTTTAATTCGTTTTTTTTTCATCTTGTTTTTTAATTACTTCGTTTTAGTCGCTCTGCATTTCGTTTGTTATGTATTTTAATCAAAATGTTTTTCAATTATTTGGTTTACATATGTATGTTACGTGTAGTAGCCTGTGGCGTAATGGTTAGTGCAATGGACTGTCATGCCAGAGGTCTGGGTTCAATACCACCGCTTCCACCTTAATTTTTTTTTCCGGGCTACTGCCTCTTGCGAGGAAGTGACAAATCCTCCAAGAGTATCTCTTGTCATAGAAAAGTGGCGCTCACCAGCCGTTCGGGTTCGGCAATAAACTGTAGGTCCCCCCCATTCCTGCAGACACGCACACAGGAATGGTTGAGAGTCACTAGGCTCTGGTTCTTCATGAGCCGTAGTGCCACCAAATTTATTTATTTTTACTTATGTATGTTACGAAAAAATATCATTGAGTCTTTTATTTAGTTTATTTTAAGTTAATTTTTTTGTATACTTGATTTTTCGATTTTTTCGGTTTTTGTACATTTCGATTTCGATTACTTTCCCATCGTTTGTTTCGTTTTTATTTTTTTTTTCTTTGATGTAAAGAGACCAAGGGCATTAAAATTCGCGCGAATTTTAATGCCCGTGGTCTCTTTACATCAAAGAAAAAATTTAATCGAACACTGAAAATTAGATGGTTTTATGTCTAGTTTATGAGATATTTGAAAATTATCAAACTAATTTTTTTATTAAAGTTTTTTTTTTTTTTTTTGTTATTTACATAAATACAGTGCTAGTACCCAGCATTACGGCGTATAAGCAGTGTGGTATGTAAGGGATGACATGCTGACCCCCCCCCCCCCCCCCCCCCCCCGCTTGGCCCACTATAGGATTTGGGGGTAGGCGCGATTCTTTTGCATTTAAAGAATCTGCAATGTCAACGTCATCAACTTTTACAAAATTGTAAGAAAATCCATTATAATTAGGTTTTTCTTTTCCCCTTACTGATTTAAATACGTTACAAATTGTATTTTTATCCATTTTAAAACTTTTTAAAATTTTGTTTGATAGTTTAAGACAAAATAAACCCACGCCAAAACAAGAGATTCTAATACAAACGAGTCCACAGTAACATTCCAAGAGATGAAAACATAATTTCGAGAAAAACTTCCAAACGGAGTTAAGTTGCAAAAAAGAGAACGCAGGGAAATCAGTCAACTACACTTTTAAAGCTAATGCCATCAAGTGGTACACTGATGGATCGAGAACAACTGTAGGGACTGGCGCAGGAATCTTTGGGCCAAGAACCAAACTTTCCTTACCGATGGGGCAGTCCTCTAGCATTTTCCAAGCGGAAGTTAATGCCATAGGAAAATGTGCAGAACAAAATCTCGAAAGGAATACCGTAACCAAAATATTGCCAATATGTCAGACAGCCAGGCTGCACTTAAAGCACAGAGCTCATACACCATTAGTTCTAAACTGGTATGGGACTGTGTGCGCAGAATAAACGAACTGGGCAAAAACAACAATGTAACACTCCATTGGGTACCAGGCCATGTTGGTGTCCAAGGCAATGAAGAGGCAGACTCCTTAGCAAAAATGGGTGCAAAACACCCCTTCTGGGTCCAGAGCCCTTTTGCGGAATAGGAGAACACGTGATTAGGTTAGGTTAGGTTAGAGTTGCCGTCTAGATGTTGTTGACTCACTTAGACCCTAAGGGTCCATTGTGGTACCACTAAGGAAAGTTATGAAATTAATCAAACCATTTTGTGCTTTAAATGAAGTTTGAGAGACATTTTGTGTCGATCGTTGCCAGTTCACTGGTATTATCAAAGAAGGGGCTACCTAGGTAGGTGTTCCTTCTATTGGAGAGTGCCGGACATGTACATAGAAGATGTTGGATTGATTCCTCTCCTTCCTCGTCCATGCAGCTTCTACAGAAGTCATTTGTGTAGACCCCCAGCCTCTTAGCATGTCTACCTATGAGGCAGTGTCCTGTTATGACTCCAATTGTGGAGCTTAAACTTTGTCTGCTCAGGGAAATCAAGCCTTTCAACCGCTTCAGGTCTATGCATGGCCATATTTGTTTAGTTACTAGGCAGGTGGTACCCTGTGACCATCTAGCACTTGTTGATTCTAGAGCATATTGTTTGAAGAGGTGTTTGCATGTAGCAAGTGGTATTCCTATTTGATTGAAAATAAAATAAAAAAAACAAGAGGAGGCCAAAAGACTACAAATCTGGAAAGAACTCCCTAAGCTAAGACAGGCAAAACTACCACTTGGAAACTACAACCAAGAACGTTTCATATCCTGTATTAGCTTAAGAGTAAGTGTCCCTCTGACAAAACAGGTAGGAGTTTTGCGCTAAACTGTATAGCGTTCACAATTTTGCGTATATATTAATGAAGTAAACCGTTATCGATTGCAAATAAGTTTGGTCACATATTTGTGTGGCTAAAAAAAAAAACAAACGCATTTATGCCTCAAAACCGCCTGACCGATGGAAAAATCATGAAGTTTAGTGAGATGCTTACAAAAATGAATGGGGCAATGGGTAAATATTACTTTTTTATTTTTTTTATATTTTTTGTCTAGAGATAATTGATCTCGAAACTTAGAATAGATTTTCTTTTTTTTTATTCTTTTTATTTATTCCCATACAAAATGTACAAAACTATCAAAAATGAAGGAAATTTACAAAGAAGTATGAATGCATTATTTGATAAAACTTTTGAAGTTTAAAAGGCAATGAAGTCAAATTAACGTTTTTATAATGCTAATATGTACATATGCGCAATTAGTTATATTTTTCTTTTATTTTTTTTTATTTTTTACATTAACTTTTAAGAGATAAAACGACAAAAAATGGTACGTTCTTGTCAATTATTTTGCGCGTTTGCCTGGGGCATCAATTGTATATTTTTAAATTTTCTAAATGCTTTTTAAAATCAAGGATCATATGTCCTGAACTTGGAATGGATCTTTAAAAAAAAATGTGTCTTATAACACGCCTAAAAATGCAATTGAATACGACACTATTTGTAATGCCGTGGTTGGTTCAGGATAGAAAATACAATTACCACATATTTTTTAAATTTTTGTTTGGTATTTTGTTTATTACATTTAAAAAATAAACTAGTTATTTCTCTTACGGTTTTCTTAATTTTAATTTTTAAAAAGTTGTCTATTTTGCGTCTTTTTACCAGAAAAACATCATTGCTCACGCACACAAAGACGTTTGGTTCAAAAGAAATCCACTGGGTGGTATGAAGATGCATTTCTCTTCCTTATTCTCTTTTTCTTACAAAATAAGTTGTTTGTTTGGTATGGACTCTTGACTGCTAATGTTTTTTTTGTGTCATATAATAGTTCGTGAATAATTGTGAAGGATAGCGATCTTTCTGAAGATAAAAAAAGACGTCATGAAAAAAAATGTGTGTATGGTATGTTTTTTTTTTTAACAGGTAGGTAGACTTGGTGGAATTCGTGTTCACTTTGCGTGATGGGATCGTTGCAGGAGATTTGTTTGGATTTTGTGTAACTTCTACGTACATACATGTAGGTATGTACCTACCTATATTTTTGTTGGCTTATCTCTTGAAAATTTTTTTTTGCTTCTTTTGCGAAAAGAAATCTATGACATTGCCCGTAGAATAATTACATATATAGGTCATGTACTGTTTTTTTTTTGTTTTTCTTTTTTTTAATTTTTTTTTCTCATAGGCAATGGTGCAAGGTCATGATCATGATTGAAATGTTTGGTATCGATGCTGAAGGATTGTTTTGATTTAATTTTGCGTATAGTTGATACCTAAATGATTCTGAAAAATACATTACATGTTAATGCAGGTCAATGATTAACATTATTATTGAATAGGGTTCCCAATTCATTGTGAGTGAAATATTGCACCAAGCAATGAATGTGTCAAGTAGTTGACGCCAAATTATATGTACGTAGGTAGCAGTAGCGTGGCGTGGATGATTTCAAATGGTAAGTTGAAGAAAAATTAGTCACCCAAAAAAAATATATAAGTAACAAAATTATGAATGTCTAAGTTTTGATTTACAAATTTTGTAAAGAAAGAGTCATAAAAGTTTAATTTTACAATAAAATAAAAAGGTGTACGAACTGTATTTTTTAAAGAAAAAACTACTTGACTTCCACAGCAAACTTCACACAGCAACGCAGCAAGACACATACGAAGTTATTGAAATAAGACGAAAAAAAACGTGTTTTTTTTCGAATTAAAATTAATTTTTTGCACAGAAAACTATCCCTACCCTGCTCAACGAACTTCGTACAGGAGTGAGACATACAAAATTCTCTCTTCTACAACTTCATACTCCACAAGGAATACAAATAGAACTTTTAAAATTTTTTGCTGGATAGAACAAGCTTGTTCTGTTTGTTCTTGCTCATTTATTTATATTAAAACTCCCGAAATAAGACGCAGAAAACCGAGTTATATTTTTGCTTTCTTATGGAAAAAAAAATGCACCGTTTTCTTCGACATATTTACGGAATTTACTAGTAATTTAGATTAATGTTGCTCATTTTTTAATAAACATGATTGAGATTTTCAAAAGGTAACTCGATAGGAATCGTGTTATACGGACGCCACGCCACTGGTAGGTAGGTATCTAGTATTATGTGGGTAGCTAAGTAGGAATTGCTATGTATCTGGTAAGAGGAAAAAATCGATCACTTTTTGGTTTGTTTTTTTAACAAAGTCGTTTTTTGTTCCTACTTTTTTTTACACCAAAAAAAAATATTCGATTTTAAGTTTTGAAATAGTCTTGTTTCCAAAACTGTTACAAAATTCAAAAGTGTCTGTCTTTATTCAAAGCCATATTTCTCAGGAAGAAAAATTTTAGAACAACGAAATAACAGAAGCAAACCAATACATTATAGGTAATAAGATAAGAAAATTCAAAGGAAATGACATTTAAAAAAATTAATTAAATTTTTGTCTCGTGCAGTTTCTTATGATTGCGCAATAACGATACATAAAAAAAAAAAAAACATTTGCAAAAATTTCTCAAAACAAAAACATAAAGCATTGAAATATTTTTGTTCCATCTTAATACCTCCATTTTTCACAGACACAGCTCTTCAAAAAACACAAAAAAAAACTTGCAAAAATTTTATTTCCTTAGTTGTTTTACTATAATGTAGATATACTATGTATGCTAAATTTACTTTATTTCCTGCAAGCTATTTAAAATAAAAAATTTAATAATAATAAGTGAGTTTGCTATTATTTAATCACTTCTAAACATGTAGGTACAAATTTTAAGAAGAAGAAAAACATAAATAAAAGAATTATTTTTGTTTTTGTTTTATTGGACTGTATTGAATAAAATTCAATATAAATATTTTTGTGACCTTCAGTTCAATCCTAATGCGTTTCGCCCAGGTACTAATTTAAACAAGATAACGAGAAAATATCGCCACCTGAATGTAACTACATTTTTGTATTTTTTGAGATAATATGATTTTAAGGTACCTTACGGTAGTTACCATTTATTGAAATATATATTTGAGTCTAATTCCCTTTCTGCTACTATATATAGAGCAATGAAAAAACTAGGCAACTATAATAACGCAAGAATTTTCAGTGCAAGAAGTAGGTATCTGCGATATGAATTTTTTGGGTGATCTTAATCAGGTAATTTAAGTTATCTAATTTGAACACTTGGCTTGCACAATCAGCTGCAACTCAAGTAAGACCTGTAAAGTCTAATAAAAAATTCAAAAACTGAACCAAAGCGAAAAAGTAATAAAAAAAATTTAAAGTATAAATACCTATGTATGATTTTTTTACTACTACTGTATACCCCATCCAAACAGCAGCTAAATAAAATGTATCAAACAATATGGATAATTCGACTGACAATGTTGTTTAAGATAATACATAATTTACCGTTTTATGCTTTTCATTAAATCTGAAAAAAACTATTGCGTTCGATGTGATCGGATTTAATTTATTTATATTTCTTCGCGAATTTTAAAATTAAAGTGATGTTTTAGTAAAAATACAAATTATTACCCGAGATATCGAGAGTATCGTACGCGAAAAATTCACAAAAAGGTATTTTCTTAAAACATGCAAGATTTTTTTTAGGAATATAGCTAAGTGCTTAACCGCGAAAATAGTTATTTCAGATCTTGAAAAAAGACTTTAGTTAGCTGGTAGCTGTATCCGATGTCTGTGTGGTTTCAGACTTACGTATGTACATACAATTCTCAATGAAGTTAAGCATTTTTATCTCAAAAAGTAAAATGATTTTAATTAAGAATCAGCAAAAAAAATTGGTGCAAAAATTGGGCAACTACCTATTGTTTCACTAATTATTTTATATTTCAGCTAAAATAACAAAAAAAAAATAATAACTTATTCGGTATCTTATAGTTCACGAATATCTTTATCACGTAAAAAAAAAATTATGTTGCTGTGTTCGGATTACATTGGAAAAAGAGTCTAGTAAAAAATTCTTAATAACGTTTTTGCTGATAACTCGAAATATGAAAAATGCGAGTTACCTAGTTCTTGCACTCAGGTGACGATATGGTTCATTTTTTCATCTTGCTGTAGTGAAGACTCTCAGTAGGTATATTCTTTTTATTTTCCAATAAGTTGGCAGATACCCTAACATTATTTTGCTTCCAACAATAAAATTAGCTATGTAAGTGTAATGTAAGTGGGTATGTACCTACATACATACTGTACATCTCGTATTTATCCATGCTTTAAAAGCATAAGTACCTAATAAAGTAAGTAGGTACATACACCTACATAAAATCATAAAATTATAAAACATTTTAACAACTGCTCTTGCTCACAGCTCCCAAGGAAAATGCAATTTTAATCTTTTATCCGCTGAGAAGCAAAGAAAAAATATCTAGAAATTATGGGTTTTGCCAATTCGAAACAAAAAAACGGTTTATTGAATATAAAATACAGCTATGACTAAAGTTACCATTCACAATCTCCTTTTTTTTAAATCTTTGGTTTCTTGCGGGGCTTTTATAAAAACTTTAATAAAATGTATAACACTGACCTACATTCAACAAAATAGGTACCTAAAAGAACTTTATGCATACAAAAAATTTCCTTTAGAAAAATTGTGTATTAGGTAGGTACATAGGTACTTAATTTTTTTGATGATCTTTAAAATTATCTACCCTTTAAAAGCCATCAAATACAAAAAAATATTATTTCTCAAAATAATAGGTACCTGCTTTATACCTAATCTATCAAAAATTTAAAATTGGGTCATAACCTTTTATTTATATCATTCATCCTCAGATTTCGACAAAAGATGTTTGTAGGTATATAGGTTACATGCAAATGATCACACACACATAATCTAGTAAAACAATAAATAGAAGAAAAAAACCACTGCCACCAAAAATACCCATATATTGCTTCACAACTATCATATACCTATACCATACGTAATAGACAACACAAAAAGTCTACCTACCCTTAAGGCAGAGATTATTAATTATAAAGATCGGAATCCTCGGCTGTCATTTCGGTTTGCCTACAAACTAAAATGTACAGTTACCGGTGGTGAATTCAGATTTTTGCACTAGTGTGCGTGTTTTTACGCATACTATTGCAAAAATCTGAATTCACCACCATTCATGACCAAATTGGCAGGTGCAATGGATATGTTCGAAAAGTATGTTCATGAGATAAATGAATATTGAAGTGCATACATCACCTTATATCTTTTAAAGCCAGCTATGCAGTTCAAGCTATCGATCTGTGTACTAGGCTTAGTTTAAAAATATAATGGATGATTTTGAGAAAATGTCTGTATGCGAAAAAATTGTGTTAAATCTGTCAAATCAATTTAAAGTGCTAATTTGTACGTTTTTTCACACACAGGCATCTTTTGAGCTTCGTGTTCTGTATGTGTGGCATACACGGATTTCGGCAACTGCTACTTTTATTGTGGTTCATCACATCTAAAAGAAAACTTCATAAAATCACGAACTCTCGGAACAAACAAACAAAAAAAAAGTTTAACTTTTTGCTATTTTGCTTCAAGTAGCTACTTTTGTTCTTGCGACAAAAATAAAAGGTTTGTTTTGTTGAACTCTTTAATGTGTACATTAAGAAATTCTTCACATTAAGCAAAATTTTCGCATGCAAATTCTACCAACAACAAGTTAACAGCACATTTGATCTTCAGTAACTCTATATTTATATTTCTGAGAATCCAGAAACCATATTTATATAATCCGGAAACCATATTTATATAAAACAAAATAAAAACAATTTTTTGTTTGTTTATTAAACGTTCGTTTCCTTAAGCCAGGTACGCAGTTCAAGCTAAACTAAATTTTATCTCTACAATTCTTATCTCTACAATCGTTTGCTAAGAGCACAAATGTCAAAATTTATCTGTGAAAGAATGCGTTGAGCATTATTTCGCGTGCTAAATCAAGTGGAGACTTTTTAAATTTAGCGCGTGAACTGCGTACTGCCTAGCTAAATGTCCTCGCTAAAATTTATCTTTGGAGGAATTTTGTATGGAAGATAAATTTTAGCGCGATCTGCGTACTAGGCTTTAGATACAAAGCATTATTTTTTCAAATAAGTTTTGTGAAAAATTACGTTCTGTCAATTTTAAGGCTCTCCCAAACCAACGCGATTATTTGTCGCGACAAACGAAAACAAGAATAACAATTCGTGGTTGTTAAACAAAACAACACGTTGTTGTTATTGTTTTCGTTTGTCGCACCAAATAATCGCGTTGGTTTGAGAGAGCCTTAAAGTTTAGTGCACTGCTGATACGAAACGACAGCCAATTGCTTACGATAACCACAGCGAAAAAATACCTATTGAAAATCTTCGTAAAAAATCTCAGCTCTCAAGTAAGATTCAATTTTTTCTGGAAGTTCTATAAAAAGAATATAATTCAAAAATCGAGCAAATATAAAATGTTTCTTATAAAACTAAACAAAATATATTTCTTTTTTCATTATAGGTACATAATATTTATATTATATATATTTTATAATTCTTTTATTATTAATTTTTCAATTGCGACCTTATTTCATTAGGCGCAGCTTAATGTAATAGTTTAATCACGGCGTTATTTCATTCTAATGTCGAATTCCTTTTACCGAAAAATTCGATTTTATTTCCAAACAGAATTGATTTTTTTTCTTTCATGTCGAATTCCTTTTAAAAAGAAAATCGATTTGTTCAGAAGAAAAAATCGACTTTTCTGGGCAAATCCCTTGTATAAAAAGAAAAAATTCGATTCTGTTTGGAAAAAAATCGAATATTTTTGGAAAAAGGAATTCGACATCAATACAGGGAATTTGTCCAGAAAAATCGATTTTTCTTCTAAACAAATCGATTTTTTTATTAAAAGGAATTCAACATAAAAATGAAATAAGGCCGCATTTTATTTTTCAACTGCGGCCTTATTTCATATCGTCTGCCGCGAGGCCTTATTTAATTTTGAAAATGAAATAAGAGCTGCATTTTATTTTCCCCCAGATCTAATCCGGATCAGATCATGATAATAAAACAAACTGGATCACAAATTTATTTATTTCTTCACAGTTGGCTTTATTTGCACAATAAAATTGACAGAAGGAAAATTTTCACAAATATTATTTAAAATAATATTTGGTATTGAATGTTTAAAATGGAACAGTTTTATTTTTTTAGTTTAATTTTCATTAAGTTAATAGTATTTTTTCCGTGCCTCGAGACGCGTCGTCTCTATTGAATGAAGAAAAACTCATAAAAAAAATTGGAATGATGGCGGCATTTGTTTGATTTCGAGAATTTTTAATTTTATTGAGTTTTTTCTGTAAATCTCAGCAGTGGTACCAACCTATAAAATTAAAATATTGCTAGGGAAGTGTTCAAAAAATGGATTTTGAAATCCAAATCTAGAAGCAGACCTGGATCTTGTGTTGTTTTTGTATTACTTGTATTTATGTTTCCAAATCCAATCCGGATCAGATCTGGGGGGAAATAAAATACAGCTAAGGTTGCGTTGCCTAAAATTATTTTTCTACCGCGGCCTTACTTCCAGTTATCAGTACAATTTACACCTTTTATTGCATAACGACACAGAAATGCACTTATAATGGGACAAAAAATTAATGAAGAATCATAATTCACCACCACGAAAAAAATAATTTTAAATCGAAAACTAAATTTAATGTTGAATTCCTTTAAAAAAAAAAAGATTTTTTTTCTTTCAATACATGAAATTTGTTCAGAAAAATCAATTTTTTCTTCTAAACAAATCGAATTTTTCGTTAAAAGGAATTCGATATAAATAAAAATATTTCATCAAAAAAGTGCGGCTGCACCCTTAAAAACATAATTTTTTAAACACATCCTGACACCAAGGTGAATTCAGAAATGTCAAAAAATGTTCGTGATTCGTGAATTCTCAAATTGTTTATCACAATTTTGCTGCTCAAATTTGTTTAAATTAAAAAAGTTAACTAAAATATTTGATAATGGAGTGATAAAAAGTTTGTACGTCCAATTTTATAAGACGTATGGCAATTAAATACAATCGGAGCCTTTTTCATTTGTATTCCTTGTATACAGGTCATCCTCTACTGTGAGCGCCAATTGGGGGAACAGAATCACCGATCCTCTTGGAATTAAAAAAACCCTCCTGCATTTCATTAAGCCCCGAAATTAAGGACGTAATATGCCCCACAGATTGAAGTCCCAGAACCAGTACGTGAATAGAAACTGCAACAGTAATTGGCCCAGTAGGTACAACAGGTATGACCATTAAAGATTCAATATTCAGAAGGAAGAAACTGACGGATTCATTCATGGAAACGTGCCATGGAATGCCCTTAAAGTCCGTCACTAAAGGGCTCTAGATGCAGAGAAAAATCCAAAAACCAAGTAGCTTTGGCCTAGATAGCAAAAATCCCAAAGTGGTTCAGCCGAATGTGGAGAATCTTGTGTCCTTACGTCAATCATCATGATCATACCTACCTAATAATAAAGGATTTCAAATGTGTCGACAGAAGAAAAGAAGAAAACAGGATATTTGCGTGACAGTGAGGTTTTGCTGCAACACCTACAGAACAACACAACGGTCTCTTACCGTATCATCGATAATCATCACAATCTCGCCACACAAGGGCACGACTTGAATAGCTTTTTTTTTGCTGTTTTCGTCCCAGCATGCCAATTCCAAGGATTGGCATGCAATGGAGATCTTTTCAAAAATTTGCGCCTTTCATTTGCGATAGCTTAGATGAAGCTGAACGGAAATGTTGGTAAATGAGCTACTGATTTGCTAGCTGAATTTGTCTCAGACCAAAAAGCATTCGGATGAAGCGGTTTTGATGCCATTGGGCGAGATGTTGGATAAACACGCTGAAATACGTATATAAACCAGTGATAAGTTTTACTTGGAATCAGTCAATGTTCTGGAAGAGTTCTTTCTGCTTTTGAAGCCAGAAGATCAAAAATCAAATTATAGTCTCTGTTGCAGATTTCAAAATCAAGAAACATGGATTTTAAGTTCTCAATTTTTTAATTGTATTTAATCGATTTTGATTGTTTTTTTTTTTCATTTGGATTATAAGACAAAAATAAACTGATAAGCAAAATGATTTATTTCAGTTTTCTCTTTATGCTCAACGTTAAATTGGACCAAAGTTATTGGAGTTTGCCCCCGAACAAAATTCCACGCGGAATTTTTTTTCGCCTATTATAGGTTTCTCCCGAAAAATATTTCATGTTCCGAAAATTCCTTATTGTGAAAATTCATTTTGGTCGGAATGTAATGCCATTCACAACTTTTAATTTATTAGTAGGCCAACGAGAGAACAATTAGGTGGAAAATGTAAAGCTCGTTCAGGTGAAACTCACTACATAAGTATATGTATAGCTTTTAAAATTCTGGGCGAAAAACATTTTAAGATGAAATATTGTTAGGGTGAAACTCGCAATAAGGCTGAATAATTTGAAAACCCAGTGGTCGGTTCCTTTTCTTTACAACAGTTAACTATTGTTGATTAAAAATGTAACACTGTTACATTTCATTTAGGAACAATCAATGTAAAATATAATGTTGATTCGCCAAACCAAATGGGTTACAAAAAAAAAAAATACGAAATACATGTACAATAGAATGAAAAATAAAAGAAAATTTGTGATTGCATCAAATTTATTGGAAACAATATTATTAGCACTTATAAAATGCACACAATTTATAAATTGAATTCACTTATTTACTTATTTTTGCACAAAACTGAATCATTAAGCAAAATGTTTGCAACTTTTGCATTTCTTTGAAAGGAATCTACCTTATCGAAAAATTAAACTGTCAAGAAAAAGAACATTAATCAGCAAATAACAGAAGACAATTATGAATTACAATCGATAGTAAAAATAGATTTTAAAACAGAGAAATTTGAGTAATCGAAAGAAAGATAAGTAAACAAAAGATAACCACAAAATGGAAATCTAAATTCAGCTGCTTTTGTTTGATAGATTAACATTTTCAATTTTCACTATAAAGGCCTGGTCAAACAGAACGCGGGCCGACGGGACAGTCAATACTTCAACATGGAAGGAAAGAACGCGGCGGGCAAATTTTGTTTGTAATTTCTTACAAAGACCGCCGGACCGCGCTCTGTTTGACACGGCCTTAAGAAGCATGCATTAATTTAAGTATGAACGGACGGAAGTGTTTGATTCTTGAAAACTTGTATGCGCATTGTGTTGGATGTTGCAGATTGGGATGATGTAATTCTTCCTGCTGTCGATATTGTAGTAGATGGAAGAGACTGGATATTGTACGCAGGAAGTTCGACCGAAGCCAGCGAAAAAAACGGTGAGAATTCTACTGACCACAAAGCTTTGTTATCTGCAATAAAGATGAGTAATAGACCATAGTAATTAAAATGCATTGAAAATCATACTAAATCGGATGTCTCTTACCGAATTCCTTCTTTACAGTAAATTCCTTCTGCATACAGAATTGATCAAACTGCGATTTGTAGAAACAAAATTCTTCCATGATCAATTCCTCGGCACTGGTTATGCTTAGTGTAAATCAGTCAAATGAGTATTGTTATGAACATCATCAGGTTCCTGGTCGGGTTCCAGTTTAATTTTTGTTTTTAAAAGCTGGACGGTGGGAGGTGCTTACCGAGATTTTGATAGCGGTAGCGATGTTGGTTGTGGCTACAATGTAGTCGTTAATGCTTTGTTCTGCTCCGTCTCGGTTTTCTTCTTCCTAGTTGGTTTTCCCTCGGCGTCACCACCAGTTGCTGCTTTAGATTTCTTTCCTGATTTTGTTCAATACGAAAGGCATGTGTTCTAAAAGCTGTCCAGTTTTATGATGGATATTGTGGCGTCAACGGGTGTGCTTCAAACGATTGGGAAAATTCGTAAAATCTCTATTACAATAATTGCATTTAAATGGACGTTCGCCAGTGTGAATATTTGAGTGTTGTTTAACTTAGAGTTGCAAATGAAACCATTGTTGCATACTTGACAGGCAACTTCGAGGCAACGGTAAGTTTTATACATTTTACAGCATTTTTCACATCTAAGCAGACTTTATTTTAGAAACGCAAGTATGCAGATTAATTAGAACATTCCCCGCCTAGAGACGTAGCAAGCATCCAGTGAATGTATCTATGAAAAGAGTTGTTATACCTACAGTAATTGTGCTAGTGTTTATCTTACATAATATCAAAGCTATTTCCGATCCTTTATTAGCCCATTGAATCGAAAATCAAAGATATATGGCTAAGGCGATTTGCGTTTGCAAGGCATTTTCATTTGCGTTGCTATTTTTCCTCCACTCGACCGCACATTAAATTTATTTCTTTTGTAAGTTTGTAATTTTAACTGGGTAGATTGAAACTATAAGATGGCACAGAGGACAGAGATAATTATTAAAATAAATTTTGTATTTGTATCTAGTAAATTACAAAACGAGGCAAAGGCAGACCGCAGTCACACAAAACCGAATACGAAAAAGAAGTTTTCACCACAGCAATAACAAAAAAAAAGTCGAACTGTCAAAATTAAACAAAATCACCGCGTTAAATTGTTGTTGCAATTCATATTTATTCATCGACAGGAAACGAAATTACAAAAACAACAATGTAAACAAACGGGTTTTGGGGGGTGAAACGTACGAAAGATTCGGGTCTTTATATAGAGTGTTTTTGCCTTAAGGGTAGGTTCCCTTCAAAAGCGAACTCAGAATTCATGTAAATGCATTTGAATGTATAAGTGAAAGAATATTCTTCTGTTTATTATAAAAGTGAGCATTTAGAATTGCGAATTGTTTTAACTTTTCTCTTGCATTTTTTTTCTCTCAGAGCCACAGAGAGAGAGAAGACTTACGCACAAGAACAAGAACAAAAGTAGAAAAGATGAGAATGTATTCCATCGCATTTATATTTTTTTCATTATAAACAGGTTTTCTGTTTTTTTTTCTCTAGGCAGACTTTTTGTGTTGTCTATTGCGTATGGTATAGGTATATGATAGTTGTGAAGCAATATATGGGTATTCTCCATCGCATTTATATTTTTTTTTATCATAAACAGGTTTTCTGTGTTTTTTTTTTTTTTTAGGCAGACTTTTTGTGTTGTCTATTGCGTATAGTATAGGTATATGATAGTTGTGAAGCAATATATGGGTAATTTTTGTGGCAGTGGTGGTTTTCTTCTATTTATTGTTTTACTAGATTATGTGTGTGTGATCATTTGCATGTTACCTACATACCTACAAACATCTTTTGTCGAAATCTGAGGATGAATGATAAAAATAAAAGGCTATGACCCAATTTTAAATTTTTGATAGATTAGGTATAAAGCAGGTACCTATTATTTTGAGAAATAATAATTTTTTGTATTTGATGGCTTTTAAAGGTTACCTAGATAATTTTAAAGATCATCAAAAAATTAAGTACCTATGTACCTATCTAATACACAATTTTTCTAAAGGAAATTTTTTGTATGCATAAAGTTGTTTTAGGTACCTACCTATTTTATGACTGTAGGTCAGTGTTATACATTTTATTAAAGTTTTTAAAAAAGCCCCGCAAGAAACCAAAGATTTAAAAAAAAAGGAGATTGTGAATGGTAACTTTAGTCATAGCTGTATTTTATATTCAATAAACCGTTTTTTTGTTTCGATTTGGCAAAACCCATAATTTCTAGATATTTTTCCTTTGCTTCTCAGCGGATAAAAGATTAAAATTGCATTTTCCTTGGGAGCTGTGAGCAAGAGCAGTTGTTAAAATGTTATATAATTTTATGATTTTATGTAGGTGTATGTACCTACTTACTTTGTTAGGTACTTATGCTTTTAAAGCATATGGATAAATTCGAGATATACAGTATGTATGTAGGAACATACCCACTTACATTACACTTACATAGCTAATTTTATTGTTGGAGGCAAAATAATGTTAGGGTATCTGCTAACTTATTGGAAAATAAAAAGAATATACCTACTGAGAGTCTTCACTACAGCAAGATGAAAAAATGGCAAAGGGTAAGGAGCTTTTTTTCATAAAACCATATTTTCTCGTTATCTTGTTTAAATTTGTACCTGGGCGAAACGCATTAGGATTGGACTGAAGGTCACAAAAATATTTAAATTGAATTTCATTCAATACAGTCCAATAAAACAAAAACAAAAATAATTCTTTTATTTATGTTTTCCTTCTTCTTAAAATTTGTACCTACATGTTTAGAAGTGATTAAATAATAGCAAACTCACTCATTATTATTAAATTTTTTATTTTAAATAGATTGCAGGAAATAAAGTCAATTTAGCATACATAATATATCTACATTATATACAAAGAACTAAGGAAATAAAATTTTTGAAGTTTTTTTTGTGTTTTTTGAAGAGCTGTGTCTGTGAAAAATGGAGGTATTGAGATGGAACAAAAATATTTCAATGCTTTATGTTTTTGTTTTGAGAAATTTTTGCAAATGTTTTTTTTTTATGTACCGTTATTGCGCAGTCATAAGAAACGGCACGAGACAAAAATTTAATTATTTTTTTTTTTTAAGTTTCATTTCCTTTGAATTTTTTTATCTTGTTACCTATGTATATGTACTTATTGGTTTGTTTATCGTTATTTCGTTGTTCTAAAATTTTTCTTCCTGAGAAATATGGCTTTGAATAAAGAAAGATACATTTGAATTTTGTAACAGTTTTGGAAACTTGAATTATTCCTACAAGATTATTTCAAAACTTTAAATCGAATATTTTTTTTGGTGTAAAAAAAAAGTAGGAACAAAAAACGACTTTGTTAAGACTTTCAAAAATCTTTCACTGGCTTCAAAAACATTGTTTGGAGAATTTAATTTGGTAAGTTATTTTGAAGACTATTTTCCAAAATGGAAAATAAAAGAACAATTTACCTTGTAGGAATAATTCAAGTTTCCAAAACTGTTACAAAATTCAAATGTATCTTTCTTTATTCAAAGCCATATTTCTCAGGAAGAAAAATTTTAGAACAACGAAATAACGATAAACAAACCAATAAGTACATATACATAGGTAACAAGATAAAAAAATTCAAAGGAAATGACACTTCAAAAAAAAAATAATTAAATTTTTGTCTCGTGATGTTTCTTATGATTGAGAAATAACGGTACATAAAAAAATCATTTGAAAAAATAAAAACTTAAAAAACTGATATGCTTTTTGTTTCATTTCAATACATTCATTTTTCACAGAGATACAGTTCTTTAAGAACACTAAAAAAAAAAATGCAATAGAAAAATGAAAACATTTGCTTCCCTTGTTTTAAATTTAAATACAAATTTGCATGTTAAGCCCTTTTAATATTCATTTCGGAAACATGAAATTATTTTTATTTTAAAATTATGCCTCAACTCTCGTGCTTGCGCTATGTCTTTTCTTTTTCTTCAACCGTTTTTTCAATTGTGCTATACCACCAAAAAACAAACCAAAAGTGATCGATTTTCTCCTCTTACCAGATACATAGCAATTCCTTCTTAGCTACCCACATAATACTAGATACCTACATACCTACATGTATGTACGTAGAAGTTACACAAAATCCAAACAAATTTCCTGCAACGATCCCATCACGCAAAGTGACCACGAATTCCACCAAGTCTACCTACCTGTTAAAAAAAAAAACAGAGCATACACAAATTTTTTTTCATGACGTCTTTTTTATCTTCAGAAAGATCGCTATCCTTCACAATTATTCACGAATACTATTATATGACACAAAAAAAAACATTAGCAGTCAAGAGTCGATACCAAACAAACAACTTATTTTGTAAGAAAAAGAGAATAAGGAAGAGAAATGCATCTTCATACCACCCAGTGGATTTCTTTTGAACCAAACGTCTTTGTGTGCGTGAGCAATGATGTTTTTCTGGTAAAAAGTTGCAAAATAGACAACTTTTTAAAAATTAAAATTAAGAAAACCGTAAGAGAAAATACTAGTTTATTTTTTAAATGTAATAAACAAAATACCAAACAAAAATTTAAAAAATTTGTGGTAATTGTATTTTCTATCCTGACCCAACCACGGCATTACAAATAGTGTCGTATTTAATTGCATTTTTAGGCGTGTTATAAGACACATTATTTTTTTTTAAGGTCCATTCCAAGTTCAGGACATATGATCCTTGATTTTAAAAAGCATTTAGAAAATTTAAAAATATAACATTGATGCCCCAGGCAAACGCGCAAAATAATTGACAAAAACGGACCATTTTTTGTCGTTTTGTCTCTTAAAAGTTAATGCAAAAAACTAAAAAAAATAAAAGAAAAATATAACTAATTGCGCATACATATTATTAGCTTTATAAAAACGTTAATTTGACTTCATTGCCTTTTAAACTTCAAAAGTTTTATCAAATAATGCATTCATACTTCTTTGTAAATTTCCTTCATTTTTGATATTTTTGTACATTTTGTATGGGAATAAATAAAAAGAATAAAAAAAAAAGAAAATCTATTCGAAGTTTCGAGATCAATTATCTCTAGACAAAAAATATAAAAAAAATAAAAAAGTAAAATTTACCCATTGCCCCATTCATTTTCGTAAGCATCTCACTAAACTTCATGATTTTTCCATCGGTCTGGCGGTTTTGAGGCATAAATGCGTTTGTGGTTTTTTTTTTTAGCCACATAAATATGTGACCAAACTTATTTCCAATCGATAACGGTTTACTTCATTAATAAACACGCAATATTGTGAACGCTATACAGTTTAGCGCAAAACTCCAACCTATTTTTCAGAGGTACACTTACCCTTAAGTAAAAACAACAATAGTTACGGGTATCATCACCGGCCACTGCAAGCTAAGGAGACACCTCAGGATTCTTGGCTTAGTAAGCAGTTCCAACAGTGAGGAAGAGACACCGGACCACATGTTAGGTAGTTGTGAAGCAATTGTGCAACAAAGACATAGATATCTGGGTCGCCACCAGATAGAGAAGTGAAAAACCCTGTTTAAAAATACTCCAAATACTTAAGTTTCTCAAAGAAATAAATTTGGAGGAAGAGCTGTAAATGAGCAACCTCATCTGTGTCGAGATGTAGCTATTTCAGCGAGTGAAGTGAGATGACTCGCCTTACTCGCCGACTCATCTCACTTCATTCGCAAAACTGATTTAGCTATTAAAGTGAAATGAATAATTTCGAATCTAGTTTCGAACAAATGAAATGTCATGACCAAAGAATATCTTTTAACTTGTTGTCTTTGGTTTTGTTTGTTTGAGGTTTAATTTTACCATTTTGTATTTTTATTTGAATTAAACTTTATCAAAAAACTTAGGAAAATAAAATTTAATCAATGTGTGACTTTAGTGTGAAGTTAGTGTGCCCTATCCACTCCTAACCATTCTTCCAAAGTTTTGTAGTTTGTCCTCACGAAGTTGATGGGGTCGTCCTTGCGATGCTAAATTATATTTTTCACTTGTATTATAAAAATGTATACCTACAATTAGAATGTAAATAACAAATTAAGGGTATGTGTCCCTTGAAAAAATAGGTTGGAGTTCTGCGCTAATCGGTATAGCGTTCACAATTTTGCGAATATTTTAATGAAACAAACGGTCATCGATTGGAAATTAGTTAAAGAAAATATTTGTGTGGCTTTAAAAAAAAATAAAAAATATTTTATACCTTAAAACCACCAGACAGATAGAAAAATCATAAAGTTTAGTACGATGTTTACAAAAATGGATGGGAAATTGGGTAAAAATAACTTTCTTATTTTTTTTTTATTTTTTTTTCTGGAGAAAATTGATCTCAAAACTAAGCAATACCTTTTTTTTCTTTTTAAATTTTATTTATTCACCCAAAAAAATGCACAAAACTATTAAAAATAAAGGAAATTCGTTAAATTTTATGAATGCATAATTTGATAAAACTTTTGAAGTATATTAGGTAAGCAAGTCAAATTAACGTTTTTACAAAGCTTATATGTATATGCAGTTACTTTAATTTTTATTTTATTTTTTTTAAGTTTTTACAGTTACTTTTTAGAGACCCAAATAGAAAAGATATTCCTTTTTCTTCAATTATTTTGCGTGATTGCCTGGGAAATTGAATGTTATATTTTTTAAATTTTCTAGATGTTTTTTAAATCAAAGTATCATTTGTTCTGAACTAAATAGTACCTTTGAAAAAAAATATTTGCCTTACAACATGCTTAAAAACGCAATGCAATATGACATTATTTGTAATGCCGTGGTAATGCAAAGACAGCCAATACAATTACCACATATTTTTTTTATTTTTTTTTGGTATTTTTTTTTATTAGATTTAAAAAACAAAATCGTATTTTCTTTCATTGTTTTTTTATTTCGAATTTTGGAAAAGTTGTCAATTTTGCAGTTTTTTACTGGAAAAACATCTTTGCTCACGCACACACAGAAATTTGGTTCAAAAGAAATCTACTGGGTTGTGCATGCATTCTCTTTTCCCCAATTCTCTTTTTCCTTACAAGAGAAGTTCCGTATTGACTCTTTACACCTTTTTTTTTTTATAGAAAGCATACATAGTAATCCTGTTCATCATTTGGATGTCTGTCAAGTGATCTTTTTTTAGGTAAAAGAAAAAGAAGAAGGTTATTATCTACATATGTGTGTGCCAGTCTTTTTGTTGTCAAGGAGTAGACGTGGTGGAAGTTGGTGTTCACTTCGCGCGGGCGCGGTGGGATCTTTCTAGGAGATTTGGTTGAGTTTTGTGTACCTTGTACGTACATACATAAGGTATGCATTTTTTTTGTTGGCTCATCGTTGGAATGGAAGTTTTTTCTGCTTCTTTTGCAAAAAGGAATCTATGATATTGCGTGTAATAGTCATGCACTGTTTGTTGCTTTTTTCTTTTGTTCTTATAGGTAATGTCATGTTGAAATGTTTAGAATCGTTGCCGAAAGATTGTTTTGATTTAATTTTGCGTAGGTGATATGTTCAATGACTATCTTTATTATTGAATAGGGTTCCCATTTCACTTTGAGTGAAAATGTCTCAAGTGGTTGGCGCCAAAATATATGTAGGTATATATTTAGTATTATTTGGGTAGGTACATATCTGTAAAGAGGAGAAAAGCTATAACTTTTTGCTTTTGGTGGTTGTACATGACATTGTCAAGAAAAGGGTGGGAATGGGATGTAGGCGATATTATTTATTTTTGTTTCTTTTTGTTTTAGGTACCTAAAAGAGTAGTGTTTTTTATTTTATCTCCTTTCAATGTGGTACGGTGATGGGTGGGAGAAAATGACCGTTAAATTCCGTTATGTGTTAGAATATTCAAGTTATGTGCTCAAAATATTCAATGTAGATTTTAGTATGAAAATTTTTGGAATTTCGAAAATTATATCTGGTACTGAACGGACATCTCACCATTCTAAATATGTAATCAAAAATAAAATCCGACAATTAGAACGAAAGTTAGAAGCTAAAGTATAGTTCTAAATCGGCACTTTTTCATATTTCACACAAAATGAAGTCTTCACCACTGAGATGACCTGCCGTGGACAACGAACAATCATACCCATTTTTCAAGATTTTCGTGTATTTTTTTGATGAAAACTTTTTAAACTATTGTGAGGGTTGTGTAGGATGTAGAATATTGGTTGAGATGTCAATTTGAACGTTAGTTTTCTAAGGTGCTGGTAAAAGAAATATTAAATTTATAGATGCATCCAGTAAAAAGTTGTGAGGGCATGAAAAAAAAGCATTAATTTTGTAAATATCTGGAGTTTGGGTTGTTGAAAAAATTTAAAATTTTTAAAATATTTATAAATTAACAATTTATATTAGCTGTAGAAATTTCAGATTTTTAGATCTACCCATAAAAATATAAAAAATCAAAAACCACAAAAAAAATGGGTAAAAAAATGTGTCATCTTCAAAAATCAAAAAGTGGGTAGAAGAAATTCTTAGCAAAAATTCCAGAAACATGGGTAATTTTTTTTTTCATTATCTTTCTAATGGTGTAAAATTTGTTTCTCTATCTGTTATCCCCGATTTATAGCGAATTATTTGTCAAAGGCGTATTATTCAAAAGTCAACTTTTAACATTTTATAACTCACTTCGTAGATTTTTTAGAATTTTTTTTAAATTTCAAAGATCTATCAATTAAAATAAGAATTAACGTTCTAACCCCTCTTGTTTAGAAAGTAGTTTTTCGACCTTTAATCAAAAAAAAACCATTTTACCTTACTTAAAATTGGAATTTCAAAAAATCCCGTCTTAGTGCTCCTTTACATAAAATTCTCTATGAAATAAAATTTATTTTATATTTTTATGATTTACAGTATAAGCTGTGCAATGATGAGTCAAATGAATGAATGAGTCAGTGAGTGACCGTTTCTTTCATTTATAATATTTAAAATAAAAATAAAATTTTAGATAATTATAATACATATTCACACATCACACCATATCCATAAGAAAAAAACAAATCCATCCATACCTACCTATCTGGTCAGAATATTGTTTTATTTATTTTCTCTAAATTGTATGTCTGGCACTTGTATTTACATACATAATAAGTAGGTACATTTGCTTCGTCTGCGCTTACTCGCTCGCTACCTGATTTTTTTCCTTTCTTTTGCTTGTGCGTGATTGTCTGCTCTCTGCAACATCGTTTGCGATTAAAAAAGAGTACAAGAGTAGGTATAATTAAAATTCGAACGCCGAATTTGGGGAAGAGAGCTTACTAACACATTCAAATTCATTTACATGAAATTTGAGTTGGCTGGTCGGGTACACCTACCCTTAATAATGTTCATCAAATATCATTTTTACATAATTTATTTATTTATTTATTGGTATGCTTGCATATTAAGATACAATGTCTTATAAACTAATACAAGCATTGATTTTTAATTTATCATAGCTTTATGTACAAATGTGAGTGGTAATTGAAATGGCTTCAAAAAAAAAAGGGAAAAAATACATATATATATGCAAAAGTTACAAATTTATAATTATCTGAAAATTAATTAATTCAAAATTCAAAAGTTCATTTCAATAGCAATATTCTTGTTTAAAAATTAAAAATTTACATTTAATTATTTATAAATTTATTAATTACTTATACAAAAATATAAAAACAATTATTTATAAAAAATTATAAAAACAATTACATTCTGCAGGTTTACTGTAAGGAAAAGTGTTCTTTTTTAGATCGTTTTTAAAACACTTCAAGGATCTAATTGCCCTTATTTTTCGTGGGAGATTATTCCATAGCCTCGTTGCATGGACGAAAAATTGTCGTTCGGAAGTTAAACATGTAAAGCGAAATTGTAAGATTTGTTGTGATCGAATTGATGAGGTCATTTGTATTCTGGAGAAAATGTAAGAAGGCTGATGAGTGAGCATAGTCCGAAACAATAAAATCAACGTTCGATAGCGGATAAGATTATCAAATGAAATACCATATACATATTTAGAGAAGAAGGAAATATGATCAAATCTTTTTAGTCCATATACAGTGCTGCCAAAAACATTCCGGATTTTTTCCCATAGTAATGATTTTCTTAATACCAAGTAGAAAACTAACAACTTTCCATAAGTTTTTTAATAATTTGTAAAGAGTATGAGACAAGTTAATAATAACCTTAAAAATTTAATGCTACGATGACAAGAACAATACAAAAAAAATTATTTTATAAAGTTACTCAGTAAAATGCCTGTGCAAAACTAACCGGATTTCAAGAAGATTGCGAGTCTCGATGTTAAAGTAACGGTTTTTTCGAGTCTTTTGACTCAAGCCGTAGATTAAAACGTTTTTACAAGTTGATAGCTGTGTAAGTTGAAATTATATAGTGCATAAAATGGCTAAAACACGTTATAGCAACGCGATTCGATACGAAATAATAGAAAAGTTCCAAGCCGGTATAAAACAAAAAGTAATCGCTGAAATCTTAAAAAATCCAACTTCAAAGGTTTGCGACATCATTAAAAAATTTAAAAGTGGAAAATCAGTAGAAGCAGATCATTTTGGTGGACGCCCTCGCAAAACAACAATGAAAACTGATAGGCGCATAAAGAATTTCGTGCTTAAAGACCCTTTTGCGACTTCAAAGACACTTTGTGATGAACTTAATCTACCCATAGGGCCAAGTACGGTCAGGAAGCGTTTAAGAGATTTCGGTCTTTTTGCATTTCGACCAGCTAAATAACCTCTTCTTACTGCTAAACATAGTAAATAAAGGCAATCCGTAAAAGGTATTTGGGAAAGACTTAAAATTCCTAATCAAAACATTTAACCCAGGGTTGAATTTGCAAAAAATCATATTAACTGGTCTTTAAGCAAATGGAGGAGTGCGCTTTTCAGTGATGAAAGCAAATTCAACTTATTTTACTCCGATGGTGCAAGGACAGTGAGGCGCTCAAAAGGTACGCGATTAAAGCCTGTAAATGTACTCCCTACAGTAAAGCACAGTGTAGCCTCGGTGATGGTTTGAGGCTGTTTTTTCAGGAGCAGGCTGCGGTCCTATACACCAAATCACAGGAATCATGGACCGTTTCCAATATAGGGACATTTTGGAGTCAGTAATGCTTCCATACGCAGAGGAAGAAATGCCTCTCCGTTGGGTTTTTCAGCAGGATAATGACCCCAAACATTCTTCAAAGCTGCTAAAAGAGTGGTTTGCAACTAAAAATATTCGTGTCTTAGAATGGCCATCTCAATCACTTGATTTAAACCTAATAGAAAACTTGTGGGCCATTTTAAAAAGGCGGGTTGGTAAAAAAAAAGGACACGTCAACAACTTCTCTTTTTGCAGCTTTGAAAAATGATTGGGAGAATATTCCTGCTTCTGTTTTCGAGAATTTAATCCAGTCAATACCTCGTCGATGCCCAGCTGTGATAAAACACAAGGGTTACTGGACAAAATATTAAATAAATAATAAAAGTTAATTGCAAAAAAATAAAATCCGGTTAGTTTGTCACATTAAAATTTTGAATTCACTTGAATTTTTTGAATTGTTTTTTGTTTTGATGGATAAAGTTCCATGGTTTTTGTGTCAAATAATAAAATTGTTCAATAAAAATGGGAAAAAATTGCAAACATATGATTTTTTCATTTTTATATCACAAACCAACAATCAATGCAGTTTACCAAAAAAAATCCGGAATGTTTTTCACACCACTGTACGTATCTAGCTATACTGTTAAATGCTACATTAAGTTTTCTTCTGCTTACTTGGTCGCAATTGCAGTAAATTTCACACCCGTACAAAAGTATAGGTATGATCGTGGTTTTAGCAAGCATTAGACTTGTTTTAGGTGGTGTATAATAATGTGTTGGCCACAGTCTGCGGAGTACTCCATATACTTTCCTAATGGCTATATTTATATGCGTTTCCCAAGTTAGTGTCTGATTAAACGTAATTCCTAAATTCTTTGCAGTTTTAACATATTCAATTGTAGCCCCATCTAGTTTGATTTGTGGGAGCTGAGAAGGGTCAAGCGGTTTCTTTGAAATAATAAGACACTTAGACTTGGAAGGGTTCAGAAAAAGTCCATTACTGTTAGCGAAATTTGAAATATTTTGTAAGTCGTAGTTGATATCAATGACACAATTGTCAACTTGTCCAAGAGAACAACTTTTATAAATTTGAACGTCGCCAGCATACATTTGAACAGTTGATTCAGAAACAGTTTGAGGGAGTTCATTAATATAGAGGGAAAATAGAAGAGGACCGAGAATCGAGCCTTGAGGGACGCCTCTTGTTGTAGGGAGAAAGTTTGATAGATTGCCATTTAACATAACAGCTTGTTTCCGACCTTGGAGATAAGAGTTAACCAGTTGAACTGCTGAGTTTGAAAAATTGTACAACCTTGATAATTTTCTACAAAGATTTAAATGGTTAACCGTGTCAAAGGCTTTTGAAAAGTCCAAAAGCACCAGGAAAGCAATAGATCTGCTGTCTAAAGCTAATCTCATATCTTCAATAACGTTAATTAAAGCTGTAGCGCAACGCAGAAGAGAATAAACAAAAATAAAAGAAAATTATTTTTGTTATTGTTTGAGTGGACTGTATTGAATTAAATTCAAATGCGCTGTAGCGCAACTGTGATTCTCCCTAAAACTGGACTGTTTTGGTGATAGAATATTACTCCTGCGAATATATAAATTTATTTGCTTTTGAACGATTTTTTCAAAAACCTTTGACAGGAAAGGAAGTATAGAAATAGGTCTGAGATCTTTACTACCTGGACCTTTCTCAACAGGTATTATTTTTGCCAACTTCCAGGATTAGGATTAGGAAAAACGCCAGTTGTGAGAATAGTGTTAAAAGTATGTGTAACATACGGTAAAAGTATGGGGAGTATTGCCTTAAGGAAAACTGTACCCATAGCATTTGACCTAATCGACAGAAAACTTTCTACAACATCAGTGCTATCAACCCTTGTGAAATAGAACGCATTTATATCATCGTTTTCGGAGAGTTGGGGTGGAGCTACTGGGACACAAGGAAAAGGGAGCTCGACAAATTTTTTACTAAGTTCATCCACATTAATATCATCTAGGAAACCGGATTTTTTATTCTTTGCAATACCAATCTCACGAAGATTCTTCCATATTTGCCGGCCGCCCATAGATGGATTCAATTTACCAGAGAGCATTGTTGTTTTCGCGGTTTGGATTTAGCTTACCACTGTATTGCGTAAGATTCGATAATTTTGTCGAAATACCTCCAATCTATAGTTTTTCCAGTTATTGAAAGCACAATTTCTTAGCTGCATTAGCTGACGAATTTCCGGAGTAAACCAAGGCCTCTGATCATGTTTTCGTGTACATTTACGCACAGGAACGTGAGTATTAAATAAAGATAAGGTTTGGGTGTTAATGAACTCGATTTGATCAGAAGGGCGGGGTAAACAATGTGGTTCCAATCTATGGAGCGCAAATTTTGTTCTAGGACATTGTATTCAATATGTTTGAAGTCCCTATATTCAAATGTCGTATCAACATACTGGAGATCGAAGTCAAAAGCCATATAAATAAGGTCATGCTTTGAAAAACCTGGCGCAGACAGCAGGTCTTGAAAGAGGACCTTACGTAAATCACTCACAAAGCAGACATCTAAGAGTGTACTTGAATATTCATTAAAGTGTGTTGCAACAGAAGTATTTAAAGGGAATAAGTTAAAAGTACTCATTCCATCCACTAAACTTCTTTCAAGCAAGAGATTGCTGTTGAAATCACCAATTATTAAAATCTGGGATGATAGAGCAGATATTTCTTCCATAAATTGAAAAAATGAGCCAAGGCTAATGTATTTATTTGGTCTATAGACTGCTCCTATAAGTAGTTTATTTTCACCATACCCTAAATCTACAAAAACATATTCAATTGTACTACCAGCTTCAGAAACATATCTAAGTTTGCATGGAATGTTATCACGTACATATATTGCCACACCACCTCTAATACGACCCTGTCTGTCCGAGCGAAAAACCTTATATCCTTCTAGTTTACATATTGTATCATTGTGGGTGTTTTTGAACCATGTTTCGGATACACAAATCACATCAAGTCTACTACCACTATTGATTCTCTATTTGATGCCGAAATCTTTAACTCCTATCGGAAATGAAAATCTTTGTTTCTTCTTTCCAAAAGAGTTTTAATTTCCTACAAATAATTCAAGTTTAAGTTTTATGTTAGTATATATGCTTAATTATCTTACATTTAGTTCTTTTAGAGATTTGTTTTCTTAATTTTAGTTTAATAGGTATAATAGGTATAGTTTTATTTTAATATAGCTTTTATTTGCACTAGGTTTAAGTTTTCTTTTAGTTTTATGTAAGCCCACGTGATTCTAGAAGTTCTTCGAAAAAGAAAAAATGGTCATCGTAGTTTTTCTGAGTTTGATAGCTGATTTTTTCGTTCGCAGTAAAAATGGCGGACGGAAGTACGTTCGCAGAAAGATGGCGGATGGAAGTTTCCGCTTTACTGCTGTGCTGCCAAGGCTGAGTTTTGGTGTCGGTAATACTACGTTTTCACCAAGCACTAAACCGAGATTTAGGTAGATTTAACACAAATCTCCTCACAAATCCCGTGATTTACCATACAAATTTAAATCTCCTCAAATCAAGATTTAAAATAAATCTCATTTAAATCTTCATAGGTAAAATTCGAACAGACCTATTCCCCTATTCAGCGCAATACAAGCTGCGGGAAACCATCTTTTTTTTTATCGTTTGACACAAAGCAAACTTGCCATCTCACTTCCACTTCATAAGAAAAATGACCCACCATTTGCATTTTGAAAGGTTCTGTCAAAATTGATCTATTTTTAAATCTTTTTTTCTGGTGAAAACACTGTTTGGGATTTATGAAATCTAAACGAGATTAACTTGCGGTGAAAACGTAGTATAACACTCCCCCCTGGTAAGCTGGTTCCATGAACTGGCTTTCCATATTCATTAAAACCGGCCAACGTCTAGCACAGCGAGCTTGGCTGCAGGCCTGGTGTACACTCCATTCTTTGTCTTAACCACCGCTTTTCGAACTACTCCGTCTTTTCCAGGGAGTACGTTGATAATGATTCCTTTCGGCCAGCTATTGCGCGGACTATCTGGGTCAGTTATTATGACGACATCTCCTTCTTGAATAGATCTAGTTGAGGAGTACCACTTTGTACGTTTGGTTAAGTCAGGTAGATATTCTGCGACCCATCGTCGCCAAAACTGGTTTGCGTACTGTTCACTGGTTAGCCAGTTCTTACGAAGTAATGTACTATCATTATAGATTGGTCCTACCATTTTTTCGCCGCTTGATGATCCCAGTAAAAAATGGTTTGGGGTTAAGGCTTCAGCATCACCACAATCTAGAGGAACGTAGGTAAGGGGACGGGAATTAAGGATTCTCTCTACCTCAGAAAACATTGTATGTAGTAGTTCATCGGATGGGTTTCTCATAGGAGAAATGTGACTAAGAGTTTGCTTCACCGAACGCACTAGCCTCTCCCAACTACCTCCCATGTGAGGAGCTAGCGGAGGGTTGAAGTTCCATTTTATGTTAGGCCCGACGAAATTTTCAGCCACTTTGTGTATATCTAGGTCTTGCATCGCTTCCTTCAATTCTTGACTTGCTCTCCGAAAATTTGTGCCATTATCTCTGTAGATTTCTAGGGGCCAGCCCCTTCGTGCGATGAAACGTTTTAACGCCATGATACAGGAGTCTGCTGATAAGGTGTAAGCCATCTCGATATGCACTGCACGTACTGTGAGACACGTTATGAGGACGCCCCATCGTTTTTCTAAGTGCCTACCGACCTTGACGTGTAAGGGTCCGAAGTAGTAAATTCCTATATACGAGAATGCTTTAGTAAATGGTTGTAGCCTTGCCTCTGGCAATTCACCCATCAATGGTGGATTTGGAAGACATCTGGTAACTTTACATTTCTGACAGCCTCTTATTAGCGATTTAAGTAGGACTCGAAGTCTTGGCACATTGAATTTTTGACGAAGTTCGTTTACTATCGCTTCGTTATTGTGATGGTGAAATCGCTCGTGGTAATTAAGTACAATTAGGTTGGTAACTTGATGTTGTTTGGGCAAAATGATAGGTCGCTTCGCATTTGTGGGAATTCCTGGTGCTGCGTCAATCCGTCCATGTATTCTCAATACCGAATTTTCATCCAAATACGGCGAGAGTTTGTATAAGACACTTGTTTTTTCTATATTTTTTATGACCTTTGAATCTGCGTTGTTTTCAACATGGTTGAGAACGGCGATCTCTTCAGCAAAAACATCCCTTTGACACATCCTGTATAAGTAATTTTCAGCATTCTTTAAGTCTTCGCTGATTAGACATTTAACAACCTTTTGCTCATCTTTGAATTTTAAATACAGCCGAAGGAAACGATACACTTGCGCCATGCATCGAAGCATTTTATTCCACTTGCTTAAACGTTTCACGTCAATAAGATTATCGTATTGTTTGACTTGATAGAGGTGGATATGTCTCAATTCGAGGGCTGAAGTCTCAGAGTTAACGAACTCCGCTGGCCAACTATTTTTTGTTTCATACAAAAACTTTGGGCCTGTATACCACCGGCTGTCTGATTTGAACTCGTTTTTGAACTGCTACTTTGTGGCCTCATCTGCAACATTTTCTTTACTTGAGATCCATCTCCAGTTTTTTAACTCTGTATCTTCAAGAATTTCTCCAATCCGGAAGGCGACAAACTGCTTGTATTTCCGATGGTCAGAATTTATCCAACTTAACACCGTTTTGGAATCTGACCAAAAGTATTTCTCATTTATCTTTATGGAATGTCCTTCTAAGATTGTTTTTGCAAGTCGTGTTCCTAGAACAGCTGCCTCTAACTCGAGTCTAGGAATCGATATAACCTTCAGTGGTGCTATTTTAGTTTTAGCTGCAACTAAACTACAACTAATATTATTTTCATTCTTTACTCGAAGGTACCGTACAGCTGAGTAAGCCACTTCGCTCGCGTCAACGAAGATGTGAACCTCTACGTGAGAATTCTTAGTAAAGGAGAGTTGCTGTAAGTATGATCTGTGGATAGAGATATTTTTAATTGCTGGAATAAGACTTTTCCATTTTTTCCACTTTTCGAATTGCTGTGGAAGTATCCTTTCGTCCCATTCGACTGCCGAGGTCCAGACTTCCTGCAAAACAGTTTTAAGCAGCACCATAAAATTAGCTATAAGTCCCAGAGGATCAAAGACAGACATCAGAACTTTCAGAATGTCCCTCTTAGTTGGCCATACATCTTCGACTAAAATATCGGACCTTGTGTTTACTTTTATCACAAATGAGAATGTGTCGTTATCTGGTGACCACCACATGCCTAAAATTTTTTCTGGTCCTGACAAAATATTCCAGTTGGATATTCCTTTATCATAATTTGCGGCTTTTTCTTTCAAGTTTTTAAGAACTTCTTTAGAATTGGACATAAAATTTCGAATGTTGAAACCAGCCCGATTGTGAATGGCAATAACCTCGTTTGACAATTTTATTGCCTCCTCCTCCGACTCAACGCTATCCAGGTAATCATCCACATAGTGGTTTTCAGTTATCGCTCTCACTGCCTTTGGAAACTCCTTTTCAAATCTTTTTGCATTTTCGTTTTTAACGAATTGGGCGCAAAAGGGGGAGCAAGTTGAACCAAATGTCATCACTTTCATAACATACTCCTCCACTTTCTCATTTTCTTTGCTGAACCACAAAAAACGTTGAACATTTTGATCCGACCTCTTTATGCCTACTTGATGGAACATTTCCTTTATATCTGCGCAGATGGCTACTTTTTTCTGTCTGAACTTAAACAGAACTGAAAGCAAAGAAGGAACAATATCAGGCCCCGATAACAACATTGAGTTCAACGATATGCCATCCACAGTGGCAGCAGCGTCCCATACTATTCTCACTTTATTGGGTTTATTGTGATTAAGAACGGGAAAAATCGGAAGATACCAAACTGGGACGTGATTTTGACTCAACTCGTTTTCACTCAGTTTTCTAGCATAACCTTTTTTCACATATTCTTCTATTTGCAGGTGTAAGTTTTCGTTAAGCTTTGAGTCCCTTTTCATCCTCTTTTGCAAACACATCAATCGCTTCTCTGCCATTGCACGACTATCGGGCAGTTGTTTTGGTTCATACTTCCAAAGAAGCGGAACAATATATTTATTTCCTTCAACAACTGTGTTATTTTCCATAATCGTTATTGCCTTTTCATCGTCGCGCGAGCGTCGAACCTTAAAGTTTTTTGTACCAACCGATTCTAAAGCAATATAATCTTTCAATTGAGTACTGAGGTTGTTTTCTTCCATTCGCTGACACTCCCAAACGTGAAAGTTGAAAAAATTTTGATGTCGGCCAGATGTACCGTTTGAAAGCATGCAGGGACCATATAGGGTCCATCCCAGTCGAGTTTTTGCTGCTATCGGTTGATTCTCCTTTCCTTCACGAGTCTGCAATGGGACACTCAGCTTCCAATGGTTTAAACCAAGTAAAATCCGTGGTTGCGCATTTGTATACGATTCCATTGGTATGCCCTTCAAGTATTCGTATCGATTGGACAATTCATTGAAGTTAATGGTTTGCTTTGGAAGATCAAGTGACTTAACGGTGCGTATGTTTGATATGTTGTACTTCTTGCTGAATATTAATGATGAAATTTGCATATTAATTTGTTTAGATGACTGCTCTGTCCTGTGAGTATTTGAAGTCCACTTGAGGCATAGAGGTTGTGGTCTTCCTTCAACTCCTAACTCCAAAGCGATTTTTTCATCCACCAAAGATATCGATGAGCCGTCATCCAAGAAGGCGAAGGTGTTCAATTGTTTCTGTTCATGGTGTAATGTAACTGGAATGATTCTAAATAAAATTGTTGCTTCATTTAATTTGTGGTGATAGTTTAGTTGCACGTTTACTGTTCCTGCTGAGTTGGGCATTTCACGTTGCTTATGAAGAAGCGGGTGGTGTTTGGCGCTTAACGACGTTCCATCTGTCATTTAAGTTCATCTTCAAAAATATTTGGCATTGATCGATAGTTTTGCAATTAGATGTGCAAAGCAAGCACTTTTTTGAATTTTGTTGTGATAATGTCTGTGAGTCCTGATGAACATTAACTGCTGCTTTATTGCTGCCTCTTCCTTGGCTGGTACTTGGAGAATGTCCGTCGTGAAGTGGATTGACTATTAGCGCGGAATGTGCAATTCCTTCTACCCATGCACTATAAGCGGATAGGTTGACAACACTTAAATTTTTTCTATCGTTGCCCCATTCAAGACGAATAGCCGGTGGCAATTTGTTTGTTAACTCTCGTAACAACGACGGGTTCTCTAAATGTCCATGTAGTCCAGTGGCTTCCATCACGCCACATATGTTTTGGACCGCAAGAGAAAATTTGATGATCGAATGCAATTTATCTGGTCGTGGTGCTGGTTCTTTACGAATGCTTTCCACAAGATTATCGATGATGACTTCTGGTTGTCCAAAATAAATCTGTAAGGTATTTAAGACACCTGGCACTTGGTCGGGAATAAGAAGCCTATTCCTGACGGCATCTAAAGCTTCACCTTTAAGGCAATTTTGTAGGCGACGGAGATTATCCGTATTTGTAAATCCGCAAGAGGTTGTTGTGTTGTTGAACCAACTTATGAACAGTGGCCATTCTTCTGGGCGTCCACTGAACGTCACTTGGTCCTTTGCCATTACTTGTCTGGCTGCCATTTGCTGCTTATTCGGTGTCGACGTTTCTATCGATGTGTCGTTTACTAATTGGTATGCTGTTGGTAGTTTGCCAGGTGGACCGTTGTGGCTGGAAGTAGTTGCAACCAGAGGTTGTGAAATTTGCGGGTTTAAATTGGTCATCGCTGTGAATGGTTTAAGTTGTGTTTCATTTCGCTGTACGGGGGTTGAATTACTCTTCGATTGGTCGTAAACAATTTTGGCCTGTGTTCGATTATTTTCGAGTTCAGGGTTTTCTTCATCGCTTTGAATGTCAGATGAGTCAGACAATAACTCTTGAAGCATTGCGTACTTCTTTTCAAGGAACTCCCTATCGCTTCGTTCCTTCATCTCCTTTTCCTCCTGCAGTTGCTGTAATTTAAGTCCACGTTGCTTTGCTCTTGATGCTTTTCCAACTTGCTTTGCCAAAGAGGCGTTCAGATTTTGCGAAATACTATGGGAGTGTGGACTCTTCTGTTGTGATGGCATGGCGGCAACTCTACCTGCTGCTTGATCGTTCGGATTGCCGTCTCGATTTTCATTGTCTGCTGACGGTGAAGTTCTTGTCTGTTGGCACTTGGAACAGTTCCAATCACAATCCTGAATTTCTATTGTTACTCCAACGCAGGTGAAATGGTACCATTCGTCGCATGTATCACACTGTACCATCTCGTCATTGTCTGGCGCAGTACAAGCTTTGCAATTGACAGATGGTTCTGCTGACTTTGGTGGCATATTAAACGAGTGGTGGCTTATGATTGCTTTATTTATAAAAAATATGTATATATTCGAAATATATGAAATATATGTATGCTATACACCTATGTATGAATATGTATATATATAAAGTGCTCGAGTGCGCGAGTTTGATTTCGTATGCAGAACTGAGGTAGAGAGCGAGGGACTTATCGTGCGGAAATGTTATATAATATAACAGTAATATAATCAGAAAATATAGGATTTTGGGCAAGAAAATGCTAGGAATAAGGTAAAGGGTACTTAATTGGAAGACTTACCCTCTACGTTCGTGTGGTGAACTGACTGATGATGTGTTGATGGTGATGAAGCTGCTGATTATAATAATCCTTAAAATGTGAGATGGTGGATGGATTATGTGGTGCTTTTGTTGGTGAACACTAATGAGGATGTTCTTAGAGCACTGTATGATGAAGGACGATGAATTGCTGGCGAGGATGACGATGTGACGAAGATGAGGATTCGTTGCGATGAAACTCTGACGGATGATTTGATGCGATGGATTCTTTGATTGATGGTTAAATGAAATTAAAATATTGATTCTCTATTTGATGCCGAAATCTTTAACTCCTATCGGAAATGAAAATCTTTGTTTCTTCTTTCCAAAAGAGTTTTAATTTCCTACAAATAATTCAAGTTTAAGTTTTATGTTAGTATATATGCTTAATTATCTTACATTTAGTTCTTTTAGAGATTTGTTTTCTTAATTTTAGTTTAATAGGTATAATAGGTATAGTTTTATTTTAATATAGCTTTTATTTGCACTAGGTTTAAGTTTTCTTTTAGTTTTATGTAAGCCCACGTGATTCTAGAAGTTCTTCGAAAAAGAAAAAATGGTCATCGTAATTTTTCTGAGTTTGATAGCTGATTTTTTCGTTCGCAGTAAAAATGGCGGACGGAAGTACGTTCGCAGAGAGATGGCGGATGGAAGTTTCCGCTTTACTGCTGTGCTGCCAAGGCTGAGTTTTGGTGTCGGTAACAACCACCAAACACAAACCTGAACTCATCAATTTTTGGTAGCAAACTTTGTGCATTTAAATGGCATGCTTTGATTGGTCAGAACGTTAACCATCGAACGCAATATTCCATCGCCAGACGCGAGGTTATTCATTCCGAAATTAAAAATATTCATTACACAAGAGCAGAAAATAAATATTTTGATGTTTTAATTTCAACAAAGTTCTGCAAAATTCAGACAAAAGTTAAAAGAAATAAATTTATGAAAATAAATAGAAAATATGAAAAACAAAAGTATGAAATCAAGAATAAATATCAAAATATAACAAATTTGCTAAGTTATTAAAGAATAAAAGAAAAAAAAAATTAAAGTTTGAGAAGCTATTTAAAATTTAAGTTAGCGTTTCTGTAGGCCTGGCAATTCCATTAAGTTCTTCGTTATTTTTTATTTGTATTGCTTCTCCATCTGGTTGACATTTAATGTAAACAGCTCCTCGTATCGTAAATACCGATGACAGTTTTTTAGCTTTTTTCAACTGAAGTGCACTTTTCAGCAACAAATATAGGAGTTTCTCGTTCTACTTGTGTTAATCCTACGTCGCGAAGAAAGAGTTGTTTATTGTTTGATTCGCTGCGGTGTTTCGAAAAAGCTTTTAAGACGTTATTCTTATCGAACGGAGATGCAAACTTGATAAGAATGCTGGACTTGTTGTTTTTGTTAACTGCGCGAGTGCGAAAATTTGCTAAAGGTGTGGGTGGCTTTGTGTTGATAACGTGGCACAGGTGATTAAAATAGGATCTTAGATTCTCATCTTTGACGAATGGGATGCCATAAAGAACAGCGTCCGCAGCAATATTTTTGTTGTTTTGTGCTTCTTGTGCAATTTCTATTTCTTGCATTTTCGTAGTCACCTCGGCCAGTTCGGTTTTGACATCATGGAGTTGCGTGGTAGTGCTTAATAGAGTGTTTTTTGTTTCCCTAAGTTCACCTTGGATTTCTTTCATCGATGATCCAAGTTTGGTTACATCGATTTGTATTGCGTCCAGTTCAAGATGCGTTGTTAAATTTGTGCTTTCGAGTTGTGTTATGCGTTTGTTTATATCATTCATAGTGTCATTTATTTCGGTTATTTTAGTTTCAATGTTTTTAGTTACATTCTCTGCAGATTCTCTTATTTGTGTTGTAATTAAAGAAATGATTGACTTACTTTGTTTTTCTATTATATCATTCATTTTCTTGGACGTTAAGCTGTCATCGTCTTTGCCCGAGCCAGTAGCTTTTGGAGTGGAAATTTTCGGAGTTTGTGGTGAATTTTTAACTGTTGCAAGAGAGGCACTTGTTTTTACCCCTTTATTACTTCCGGACATATTAACTTTGTATGTGAGCTAACGTTGTTTTAAAGCTTTCTTTCACGTTAAACGAAATAATAGAAAAAACAATTTTTTTTTTCGTTTTGGAATTTTCACAAGGAATTTATAATTTAAAATTAAAATAGTCAGTTTTGATTAATTAACTTCACTTTAAGTTATTATAGTAAACGTCAGAGTTCTAAGTAGTTTGAAACAGTTCAGATGAAGAAATGAAATTGAACTTTATTTAAAAACTTAATGAGACAACCGCCAAAAGAAAACACGTCTACTCTGTAGCTAGGAACATAATCGATCATAACTATATATTTGTATAAAAAACAAATCTTTTATGTGATGCATACTCATTTTTCCATACATACATTGTTGTTTTGCTATTTCATTTCACATACGTGAATAGATATGTAAAAATTACTTTGGAAAAGAACGCATACTTATGCAAAAGTGTCAATTTACCAACACATACACCACCAAGTCACCGCTGAAACATCCGGCGAGTAAACTGACGTTTCATTTCACTCGCCTACTCACTGGCCGCGTTCGGGGGGTACACAGATAGGCTATCTGAGATACTTAAGTATCGGATATGTTTTCGAACGAACCGGATAGGTTACCTATCAAAAATCAAAACAGCTAAAAAAAGTTCAAATAAGTACCAAAAATTATTTTTTCCCAGATCTCTGCTGTGTCTTCAAAATCGTATGTTGTGTCCTTCCAATTGACAGATATCTTCATTTTGTTTATTTTTGCAACAATTTGTATATGTATTTTTATGTTTAAAAGTCAAAAACAAACAACAAAAAATAAAAACAAACAACTACTCAAGCGTCACCCGAAAACCAAAAGTCAGCTGTAATCAGCTGTTCCTCAAATTGCCCATAGGATAGTTTAGTATCCCGAAAATTTTAGAATAGCTTTAGATTTGTTTTTGACAACAGCTGTTTGGTTCATCAGCTGAATTTTCCTATGGGATTACAACAACACAAACCTATCCGGATAGGTTTGGCTTGCCCCCCGAACGCGGCCACTCACTTTTACTAGCTATCGATTTTCAATGAAAAGTGAGTCATCTCACTCACTCGCCATTGGCCACGTTCATAACAACGTTTTTGACAGATCTAAAAATTCAGTTCTGAAAAACGTAACACTGAACGCACAAAAAAGTCTGAAATTATTTATTCTGTTTTTATTATTTTTTGCACTTTAAAATCAAAATCCGAAAAGCGATACAAGACCCAGACGATCAGACCACACACCAAAAAAAAAACTGGATCAAAAACTGTTTTTTTGTTGCTTTTAGCTGTCATCTGAATTTTCAGATAGAATTTTTCATCTGAAAATTCAGAAAAAAACGTAAGAAACGTAACTAAATGTCAATCGACGTCAACTGAATTTTTATGACTGCTGGCCAATCAGAAGCTCTAAAAATGACAGTTCAGAACTGTCAAATGTGCTGATGAACGCGGCCAATGACAGTTCAGAACTGTCAAATGTGCTGATGAACGCGGCCATTAGCTGAATCTCGGCACTGGCTCTAAGTGGGGGCACAATAGATCTTGAGGTCGGAGTGCAATATAAACCCCAAAGTATAATTCATTCATTCATACAAAACGAAATACGAAATAAACCGTAAACGAGATAGTCTTGACCTAAATAACTCATTACACTTTTAACGAAATTGCAAAACGAGTAAAAAGGGAAAGAATGAAATGTGAAGTGATCGTAGGGCGAAGTGATCGTAGCGCGAAGTGATTGAAAAACAAAATAACATAATCGAAGTAAATAAAAATTATTATAAGAAAATCCAAAACGAAACGCGAAGTGAAAAAAAAACGAAACAACAGGCACCCCCAATTACCATAAAATGCGCATGACATAAGCGCAACAACCGACAGTCCTCATTCCAACGAGACAGTTACAATGGAAAGCTTTTATTGCGTTCGAAATATGTACTTCGTTTGTATCGCCATTCACCAAGATGTAAGTAAGATACACTTTTCTACTTACATGCCTCGATTTGATTCGCCCTCGCAATAAAAAGTTATTGTTGACTATGCAGAAGAGGAAATTCGCATCCGATCTTCGCAGACTTCGACTGTATAAGTTCCCTGGTTTAGAATGGTGACTGTTGGGAAATTACTTAAATTCGGGATATTTCCATCGATGCGGCTAAATATGGCTCTGATTCTGTTAAGATTATTTTCTCTAACAAAGTTACCTAAATAATTAGGAATATTCAAACGATTTGTAGCCAGTTCTAATAGAACTGCATCAGCACTGTCTTCAAGACAGTGCAGCTGCAATTTTAAAGTCATCCCACAAATGACCAGCAGATAGAGGGCACGATCGGCACTTTTCTGTGACAGAAGATACTCTTGGAGGATTTGTCAATTCCTCGCAAGAGGCAGTAGCCGTTTTTCTTTTAAATAAATAGGTGGCGAGGCTGGGGATCGAACCTTAGACCTCCGGCATGATAGTCCATCGCACTAACCATCACGCCACGGCTACTACCGATCATTTTCATTTACATTGATGTTTCCAAATACGTGATATACTTAGTGTATGATAGCGTTATTATATATCAAATTAAAGGTTATCGATTAAGGATTACAGTGGTGCAAAACAAATACAGAACATCACTGATTTTTTCGAGATATTGGCTGTCGAACGTCAATCGAAAATGTTGTTTTTCAAACAAGTTTTAGGTTGTTCTTTTCGAAATATACAGCATTTTGAAAAAAGTTTTTTACATGAAATGAAAGATATTTTTATGATCTTTCATACGATACCTAAATCATGATCCTACGTGCTATACTTTTTGAAGTATACGTAATTATTTACCATGCAACGGAATCTGTGGAGCTTTTTTTCACTTTAAATGTGCTAAATGATCTGAATACGACGATAAATGTGAAACCAGCGCCAGCGGTTCTTTTTATGTGCAATGTTTGTAGAGACTATGTAAGCATTATGTTTGAAAAAGTCGGGATGTTGGCAAATGCCATACAAGAAAATAAACAACTGCTGGGCTAAAAGAAAACACGTCTAACTTGTTTGACTTGACTAAAGGATTTGTTAAAAATTAGATCATAAGAAACTGTAATGATTTACATTATGTACATAGGATTGCAATTGTGTTAAAAGTAGAAGTATAACAGATTAGTGGAATGGAAAAATAGCAATTATTCAAATAGGGTGACTCAAAATCATTTTAAAACAAAATAAACAATTTATTTTAACACTCCCACTTTTATGAATGTTTTAAACAGAATTCAATATTTAATTTTAAATTTTTTTTTAAATTCAACTTTCAAATTTAATTTATATAATACAAAGCAATAATTCCCATCATTAATCGGAATCGTTGAAATTTGTCTTTAGGCAAAGCCTTTGTAAATATATCACCAACTTGGTTTTGTGTTGGCAAATACTCCAAATCAAAAAAACCGTCTTCGTACTTTTCACGAATAAAGTTGAAACGAACATCTATATGTTTGGTCCTCTTATGGAATTCAGGATTCTTTATTAATCTGATGGCTCCTTGATTGTCCACATACATAACCGGTTTCATCTTTTCGCTCAGTAATTCTTCCAAAAGTTGTTGGATCCACACAAGTTCTTTGACTGCTTGACATGCAGCCACAAATTCAGCCTCAGTTGTAGAGAGGGCCACGCATTTTTAACGTTGAGAGGCCCAAGTGATGCAGCTTGATCCCATCAAGAAAACGTATCCGCTAGTTGAGCGCCTTGTTATTACGTCACCAGCATAGTCTGCATCACTGAAAGAAGAAATTTTAAATTTAGAATTAAAAAAAAAAAAAATATACCGTATTCAGCTGTCCCCTTCAGATAGCGAATTATCCTTTTGACCATGTTAACATGATTTTGGCTGGGATTATCCAGGTAGCGACTTACACACCCAACTTATGCACTTTACGTCAATGCTTTAGAAAATGGCCCCCCCTTTATTAACGGGGGCGCATAGACCCCCATTTCCCAAACGATTTTGTTCTTAGTACATGTCTGAAAATTATTTTATAAAGTCATGGAAGTAACTTGGAAAAGTCCAGTACAATTTTTACCTTTGAAGAAACAGTATTTTCAATAGTGAATGAAAACACTGTAGCAAATAAATTAAATTAGGAAATTCTAACCCTCGCCACCTGTTTTAACCCCCTAAATTTTCTTCCAAATCGTCAATGGCATAATTATGAATACATATACTTACTTTTTCTGTTATTTCTGGGTAAAATTGATCAATAAACACTAAGTTTTGTAGGCTAATGACCGATTTCTTACATTTCTTTACATTTCTCCACCCTGCATCTCCCGTAGTGTTGCTCTCAGCGAAAATATAAATACAACATTTTTTTTTTAGGAAATTTACTTTAAATCCTTGGTGCAGACTTTTTCACTTAAGCTCTTGGTTTTCGAAATATTCGCGAAAAAAACTAAAAAATGGGACCTTTAACCCCCTCTCCTGGCTTAAGCCCGCGGCCCTGGGCTGGGGACTTTTAGTATGTTTGACCTGGTGGTCAGCCCTACCACTTAAAAAAATCCAGACTACACGATTTTTTTCCTATATTTTTCCTTTGTTGACTAGACTATAAGTTTTTAAACATATTTTTCAATATCTGAACTGTTCAAAATAGGTTGGCTCTTATAAAAGCCGAAGGATGAGCCAAATTCTTTGTGGTAAATAATTTTTTTCTGGTGAAGTTGCCCTTACTACACCATTACTAATATATTAACCAATATATAAACTGTGCATATATTATTTCCAATTTTTGATTTTCAGTGCCTGCACTTACAAAATTACATGTAATTTGTAAAGAATAAAGTTTGAAGATGTCTTTTAACACCAACAAAACAACTTCGAGCGGCCAATATAGCGATGGCGTTGTGCTCCATGGATACCTTAAGAAATTAAAAACAATGAAAAAGAAGTATTTTGTGCTCTACGAAGAATGCGGTAAAATTCCAGCACGTTTGGAATACTTTGACAACGAAAAGAAGTTCAAATCCAAAGCAAACCCAAAGCGTTCTATTGCATTAAGTAGCTGTATCAATATAAATCGGCGATTAGACACGAAACACGATTATGTTATAACATTGTCTACGAAGGATGACGGTTTTGGTATTGTTATGGATTCCGAGGATGAAATGAATAATTGGCTACGATCAATGCTCAAACTTCAAACTGGACCAAATTTATTTGCTGATCCACCAAAACCATACTATGGTAATTAGTTTTTAATTTAAAACGCTTACCTTTAAATGCTTTATTTTTTAGAGCATGTCTGGCAAGTTGTGGTTCAAAGAAAAGGTTTGGCTGAAAAAAAAGGCATTTTAGGGAGTTATCATGTGTGCTTGTCTTCAAAGTCGGTAACTCTTATACGAATTGGTCTAGAACGCACAAATATAGGTGAACATCGAGCTGCAGTTATTGAATTCTTTTTGACATCAATAAGAAGGTATGTTTGAAAAAAAAAAATATACTTTTTACTCAATTTGAAGCTAGATATAACTTAAATTAAATAAGTATGAATTATTTGACTTTTTGTTTGCCTATTTAATAGTTCCCGTGCGAACAAGTCTATGCTATAATTTTCGCATGTCAAAATTAAAATTATTGAGGTGAATACCAAAAATTTTATTGAATACAAAAATTGGTATTAGAAATTTAATTGTTAACATGAAGCAAGTACTTGTTAGAAGCAAAAATGGACGGTTAGATCAGATGAGATTAGAAAAAGATCGTGTTTAAATTCTATATTAAATATTATAAATGAAAGAGTCGGTACTCACTGACTCATTCATTCATTTGACTCATCATTGTAGAGCTTATACTTTAAATCATAAAAATATAAAATAAATTTTATTTAATGGGGAATTTTATGAAGGGATTTTTTGAAATTCTAATTTTAAGTAGGGTAAAGAGTTTTTTTCAATAAGGGTCGAAAACTATTTTCTTAGCGAGAGGGGGTAGAACGTTCATTCTAATTTTAATTGATAGATCTTTTAAATACAAGAAATGTTTAAATTTAAAAATAAATTCTAAAAAATCTATAAAGCGAGATTAGAAAGATAATGAAAAAAAAAGTTATCCATGTTTTAGGAATTTTCGATAGGATTTTTTTTTCACCTACTTTTTGATTTTTGAAGAAGACACATTTTTTTACCCATTTTTTGTGGTTTTTGATTTTTTATATTCTTAGCGGTAGTTCTAAAAATCTGAAGTTTCTTCAGCTGATGGAAATTATTGATTTATAAATATTTTAAAAATTTTAAATTTTTAAATTAAATTAAAATTTTTTAAACTAGATATTTACAAAATTAATGCTTTTTTTGCATGCCCTTACACCTTTTTACTGGATGCATCTATAAATTGCATATTTCTTTTACCAGCACCTTGAAAAGCTAAAGTTTAAATTGACATCTCAAACAATATTCTACATCCTACACAAGCCTCACAATAGATTAAAAAGTTTCCATCAAAAAATTACACGAAAATCTTGAAAAATGGGTATGATTGTTCGTTGTCCACGGATGGTCATCAGTGCAGAAGACATCGTTTTGTGTGAAATATGAAAAAGTGCCGATTTAGAACTACGCTTTAGCTTCTAACTTTCGCTCTAATTGTCGGATTTTATTTTTGATTACATATTAACATTGAAAATGTTTATAGGATCGTTTTGACAGAGTTGTGTGTTACTAAAATGATTAAATGAAATAAATTCAATAAATCAGAAATGAAATCGAGCGTATAGAGCATCACAACGAAATTTTTGGTTGGTAATAGTGTTACTAAAGAAATGACCGAAATGATTGAAATGAACACATGAACTTAGAATATGAAAAATGAACTCCAGCGTATAGGGGGACACTAGAATGATGAAAATAAACAAACGAACACAAGCGATGAATTACAGCAGGCGTAGGCAATAGGTATACGGGGAAAAAACGAAGAAAAGTCGTCGTCAACAGACAAGCTTCAAAGCTGTTTCACAATGCGACGAGAAAACGAGACGTCAGCGTGATGAGATCTCTTCGCAGTTTCTCTCTCTTAAAAAAGAATTTTAAACAGTGAAATAATACATAATCAAGCAATTTGCGTCGTCTCGTCACGTCGTAAAGTTCGAAAAATTGAAAAAAAGACGCAACGTGACGACGAGAAATACTTTCTTATGTATTATTTCGTTGTTTTAAATTCGTTTTAAAGAGAGAACAACTGCGAAGAGATCTCGTCACGCTGACGCCTCGTTTTCTCGTCGCATTGTGAAACAGCCTTCAGTGGAAGAATATTCATATTCAATGAAGAATATTCAAAAAGAGAAAAAAAAAACAACAAGTACAACGCAACCAACAAAAGTGTAACTATAATATGTACTCTCACTCTGTCAGATTTTTGTATGTAGTGTAGGTATATATGTAAATGCTATGCATCAACATAATTATGGAGGTAGGTAGGTTGTGATTTTTTGAAATTGAAAATGATTGGTATTTATTTTTATTCGATATAGAATACATTTCGGTTCTATAAGAAAGGCCAGTGATGCAGTTGAGTGTGAAAGCCGGAGCTAAGCTTGCTTGAAATCGATTTATGTAGGTATGTAATATGTAGGACAACCAAAAATGTGCTACAGCATATTTTTTTTTAGTAACACTATTAAGACGAGACTAAATTAGAAATATTTTTGTTTTGTATATTTACGATTTACGTGCATATTTTGGCATGCCTACTTTTGTAGGTATATTTTTCTTAAAAAAAAAAACAGTTTGTTCAGTTATTATAATTATTATTTATTGTATTATTCATACTAGAATGTCAGTTTATTAGACTTGACCATTCTTTATTGCGTCAATTTCATTGAATTTTTGAAAAACAAACAACAACAACAACTTAAAGGCGCTACCACCAATTGTTTAGGAATTAATTTTAGGTATTTTAATTTGTTTTATTTTTGTTTGGCTGGAGATATAGCAATTTCAGTCCTATCATCAGTCTACTTTTAGTGAAGCTGAGCTTTAATCAAATTTTATTGTAAAAAACTTTCTACATGCACACCATGAGGTATGCCCAGTCTTCGAAGTCGTATGCACTACGCATTCCACTACATATGACCACTGACGTCACTGGTCGAGATGTGCCGTTTGTTTATCAAATGCATTTGGAGCATCAGCATTTTTATAATTTGTTCAGTATCTTCTAATGTTGACTCAATAAATAATAAAGGTCTATAGGGAAGCATTACCAGCATTATACCATAACCTAAAAATTAAAATTAAAACCTAACTTCAGGTTACGTCAAAAAAATTCGCATTACGGAAATAATTTGGGTTGGAGCTTTGTTTTTTTTTGAGAAAATCAACCTTTTTTTGAGTTGGTTAACTCCACTCGAACTATTTTATTTCAATTTTGTAATCTAGTACTTCTAAATATTTAAGGCCGTGTGTGAATTGAATTAAAATTTCGATTAAATTTAATTCGAAATAAAAATTTGAAGTTTCTACGTATACAGATTCACCCCACTATCGTCAAAAATTTATCTTCGGATAAAATTTAACGCGATTTTAACATAATTCGCACACGGCCTAGACAATATGTATAGATAGCTTTTGAAAATTTAGAAAATATTGACCCAAAATAAAATAATCATGTTCCCAGTAATTCTGTCTTTTTAACATTTCTTTCGTTGAAAGGTACCAAAATGTTTGTTAGCCACGAGAGCAAACTTGTGGGGCTCACTCGTGTAAATTTCGTTTTTTTATTTTTGATGCAATTAATGTCTTAAATAATTTTTTTTTTGCTATGTATTACAAATTATTATACTTGCGTTGTTTCTTGAACGTCAGAGGTTACATTTATTTCGGAATTGGAGTTATTTATATTTTCTGTTGACTTATTATTAATTGTACATTTTATTTTAATACATTTTTTAAATATTGCATAATATAAAGCTACAATTACACAAAGAATACAAATGATAGAAACAGAAATGTGAGCATGTTCACGTGTGACATGGAATAACAAATTGTTTTTCTTTATCAAATCTTTTATATTAATACTATAATTATCTAAATCCAGTTTTTCTATATGGGTAGTATGAGGGGAAATTAGGGATAAATTATTATGTTTTCGGGTATGGTTGGTTCGTCTAAGAAGTATGAAATAGGAGTTTTATTATATATGGTATTTGATGCCTGGAGGTAAACTTCTTTTGTTATTGCTTTACAGAATGGGTCTATACTTAAAATTCCACTGTCAGATATTGTGATCGTTTTTGGTACGTCTCCGCACAAAATCCTAACGCTTGTTGGATTGGGCATGACAAACAGCCATGAATTCTTACTCATAAGATTGAACCAAACTTCTTGCTGAAGCGCAAATATTTTTGTTTTGCAAGTAGCGTAATTTTGAATTCCTGATATTATCTGAATTATACAGTTGTCAGTGTTATGGTTGTTTACCACGAAATTTGTTTCGCATATAAAATGATTGGAGTCTGTTTTAGTGCATTTATTTAGATCTTCTCTATTCAAAAATATGTATCGCCTATAGTTTTCGTTTATTGCGACAAATTCACTATATACTGAGACGTAGCTGTATGTGCTCTTTTTGTATTTAGCTGGTAGTGGTGTAAGTTTTACTAAATTAAATTCTTCATCTACCAGTGGAATAGTAACTTCTATCATAAGGTTCTGATTTACGAAAATTGGAGTCGTTGTTGTGATTTTATTTATAATAGGAAGGTTCATTCTGGATATTTTTACTGGAAATCTTATATTGTGTGGAAGTTCTAATTGGATTTGTTTTAATGTAGTAATAAAAACTTCTGAATTGAGGAGTCTACTATCTAGCTTTTTTACCTTTGCACCTTGTAAAATGTCTAGTATTTGTGATTGTTTTGAAAGGATTTGTGTAGCACACATAGATGCTAAATTGGATATTTCATCAAAATTATGTAATATCATTTCGAAATTAGTCAAATTATTGAGTTTCAGTGTGTTCTGCCTAATTTCTTCGGTAACTGCTTTAAAATTATTATTTATGTTTTCAGCTGTTTTGTTGAAGGCGTCTAACACGTTGGTAATTATTGTCATTTGGTTTTCTGTTATGTGGTGTAAGTTAATCTGGCTTTCCTGAATTGACTGTAGTGCATCATCTATTCTCGACGCATCTTCCGAATCCATTGTTCCAAATAGAAATTTCTCTGCCATCCCTATCCCATTGAATAGTCCACCGTTTACTATGCTTCGTTTAGAAAGTTTGTTTTTAAATAATATACTGTCAAGGACTTCGTTGTTATAATTTATTTCTTTGAGGGAACTTTGTAAAATTTTTAGGGTGATTTTGCAATGATCTAACGGATACTCCTTTATACTTAGGATACACAGTTCGGAAAGGGAGTCGAGAGTTTTTTCTAAAGATTTTGTGTTATCTTTAATCTTAGTATTATTGATGTTAAAGAGAAATGTCCATCTTGTGAGAGACTTCTCTAGCACTCCAATGGGTTCCAGGTATACTCCGGTTCTATTCAGGGGTTGTATCATTATTTCTGCTTCGCCTGAGTTTATAAATGTTGCTAATACGAAAGTTATGATGACTTTACTGGAAATGAAAGCAACACCGATATTATATGAGTATTTGGGTATTGTACTTATGTATGTGTTGTTTTTTTTTGTTTTTAGAGAGTTTGGGTGTGTTTAAACTGTTGTGTGTATTGTGACTCTTTGGTTGTAGTGTTTGATTAGGTTATTGTGAACAACTTTTTCTTTTCTTCCTACTTTTATTTTTGAGTTTTCTGGGGACAAAACTTCGGTTATTTCGTATGATCCTTCGAAAATTGGAGAGAGTTTTTTATTCGATCGGTTCTTGATTTCCACTAATACTTTGTCACCAACTTTATAGCTCGCCTGTTTAGAATTTTTATCGTAATATGCTTTAGATTTCTCTTTAGCCTTTATTTGATTGTTACGAATTAACTCATAACCAGTTTGCATTTTTGTCTTCATTTCTGAGACATAATCGTCATAGTTGTATGTTGGTTGTACGCTTCTGTTCAGCGCGGAAGGAATCGGTGCTTCGAAACCGAAAAGAGCTTCGAATGGACTGTAGTTTGTGCTGGAATGTGGGGTTGTGTTGTAGCAAAATATTGCATACTCCAGATAACTATCCCAATTTGATTGATCTTTACTTGCATAATTTCTAAGGTAATCACCTAATGTTCTATGTGACCTTTCAAGGGCACCATTTGACTGTGGGTGGTACGGACTAGTTTGTATTTTATTGATTTTTAAGATTTTGCAAACATTTTTAAACAATTCACTTGTAAAATTTGCCCCTTGATCTGTAAGAATTGTTTGAGGAATCCCGTAGGTACAAATTATTTTCTTTACTAGTGCTTCGGCTACCGTTCTGGCTTCTTGATTGGGTATGGCTATGGCTTGTCCAAATTTGGTCAGATCGTCTTGGAACGTCAGTATGTACTTATTTTCGTTTTCTGAAATAGAAAGTGGTCCAACTATATCGAGAGCTATTCTTTCGAATGGAGTTTTTGCTGTTGTAGTGATGACCATTGGTAATTTGTTTCGCGTATACAACTTATTCTTCTGGCAAAGTTCGCTTGACGCAATGTATTTCTTTATGTCTTCATACATGTTTTTCCATTTGTATGTCTTTTTTATGCGTGTGAGCGTACGTTTAACTCCTTGGTGACCACCTAAAGGTGCGTCATGAAATTCATTTAAAATTTTCTTAATCTCCTCTGGACTAGAGACTTTGACAATGTTCTGACTTACATCAGGTTGTTCAATAGGCGAGACTTTGTTATGACTTCGCGTTATTACTTTAACTTCAGCTACATTCAAACGAGACAAAGCGTCTGCATTTGTGTTAAGATGACCTGCTTTATGAGAAACCGTGAAGTCATACTCTTCAAGTTTAATACGCCAGCGCATTATTCTCGAAGAAGGATCTTTAAGGTTAAACATCCATACAAGTGGCTTGTGATCGGTAATTACTTCAAAGTGTCTTCCGTACACATATGGCCGGAAATGGGTTACTGCCCAAACAACTGCTAGAGCTTCTTTCTCTATGGTAGAATAGTTTTTTTCTGATTTATTTAATATTCTACTAGCAAAGGCTATAGGTAAATCGTTTTCATTGTTGTCTTTCTGTGACATAACTGCACCTATAGCTTCATTGCTTGCATCTGTTGTTATATAGAAAGTTTTTTCGAAACTAGGATATTGTAGAATAGGGGGTTCGACAATTGCTTGTTTTAATTGATTAAAGGACTCATCGCAAAATGCATCCCATTTAAAGAGTACATCTTTACGTAAAAGTTTGTTCAGGGGATTAGCTATTTTAGAAAAGTTTTTTATGAACTTTCTGTAATATCCTGCTAAACCAAGAAAAGATTTAATATCTTTTTGGTTTTTGGGAATCTCTATATTTTGAATAGCCGAGATCTTTTCTGGATCAGGTTTTACTCCTGATTCCGAAATAACGTGTCCTAAATACATCGCTTCTTTCTCTAGAAACTTGCACTTCTCTAATTGAATTTTAAGATTGTATTTGTCTAAGGCTTGAAATACTTCAATTAGTTTTTTGTTATGATCATCCAAGTTTTTTCCATATATCATTATATCATCCAGATATACTAAACATTTTATGCCTTGTAGTCCAGTGAGGACTTTATTCATCAACCGCTGAAAAGTGGGGGGAGCATTACGTAAACCAAATGGCATTCTATTGAACTCGAAATGTCCGTTAGGTGTACTGAATGCTGTTTTCTCTTTGTCTTTCTCAGTAACTTCAATTTGATGAAATCCAATGGCTAGATCCAATGTGGTGAAGTACTTCGAATCACCTAGTTGTCCCAGGATGTCTTCGATATTTGGTATTGGATAAGCATCCGCTATGGTCACTTCGTTAAGTTTTCTGTAGTCCACTACTACTCTCCACTTCTGTTTTCCTTTCTTGGGCACGACTAATAGAGGAGAGTTCCATGGACTTGAACTTGGTCTAATTATTTCATCATGCAACATTTTGTCCACTTGATTCTTTATTTCTTGAGTGTGAATTTGTGCTAAACGGTATGGTCGAATGTTGACTGGAGGTATATTTGGTTTTGTTTTTATTTGATGTGTAATTCCAGACGTAGTTGACAAGGTATCGCCATCGAGAAAGAATAAATGGTTGTAATTTCGACAAATAACGACAATAGATTTCTTTTCCTCACTATTTAAGTGATCTAATCGGATTCGGTTTTGGATCTTACTCAATCTGTCGTTTATAACATATTGAGTATCAAATGAATTTAAGTTATAAATGTAATAGTCATTACTATTTGCAAATTCTAAATTAAGATCTTGTAGGACGACATCTTCATTGTTGGCGTTTAACACGGATATGTATATATATCCATTTGTAGGTTCAGTCATAGCTGAAGATGTATACACCTGAGGACGAATTTCTTGTGAAAAATATATTTGATTTGTTGGTTCGTGAATCGGTCCATATTTAATTATTTTTTCAGATCTAGCAGGTATGGTAATAGGCTTTCGTTTACTAATGAAATCTGTGGTATATCTTTTATCTTTGAAGTGGTATATTAGAGTATTGTCTTTATAATTTAGTATAGCGTTAAAATTTCGAAATAGGTCTTTACCTAAAATTACATCCTGAGTTATTGGAAAATTTTCAGGCACTACATGAAATAAGTATTTTAGTTTTACTCCTGGGCCCTATTTCATAAAACTACAACACTAATAATTATTTGTGAAATCACTTGTAGTTTGTAATTTATTAGAGAATTTCTGTTTCATAAAAAATTTAAATAGACTAATATCTACAAGTATCTCAAATTTGTAGCTACAAGTAAATTTACAAGTGTGGCGAAATTTTCTGTTTCATAAAACTATTTGCGTACAAAATTATTAGTAACGGACTTGTAATTACAAGTGAATTTATTATTAGAGTAAAGAGACTAATAAGTTAAATAATTTTTAGAAATCTCGGCTGATTTGCAGTTGAAATTTATTGCTTCATTTACGTGTTTCTAAAAAATTTAAATAATGGTCTCGAAAAATGGAATAACTGAAGCAAAGGCGAATAAAAGAAATATATACTAATAGTCCAAGAGCTAACAGCAAATATGAGGGTGATGTGGATATCAAACACAAAGGTTTGGGAGGTTTTTTTCTAGGCCTTTGGTAGGGGAGGGTGGTTAAACATAGTGATTTTTCACTTAAACTGATTTTTAAAAATAGGGAATAATCCTCTGTTAAACCCCACTGTATATTTCTGGCAGTGTCAAAATAAGTTGATGATACCAACCCTTATAAAACATTGTGCAACACAGCTGATGCTTATGAAACTGCATCAGCAACAACGCATCAGGATTATTTTTTTGATTCTCGTTTGCTTGCAGTTTGCTCAAAATTTGTTGCAAGTTTGCCATGATGAACTCGTTACCCACAAAGTGATGCTAGTTTGATGCATTTATGTACGTTTGATGAAAGTGGTTGTAAATCAATTCGGCAACGATACCTACGTTCCTGAATTTACGCCCCTTTACCTCCCTGTTCCCCAGTTTCAGGGTTCGTAAGAATTAATCTTGGCTTTAATTAAATGACACTACTTTTGAATGGCGGCCCTGTGATCTTGATCTATTAACGGTTTTATACAATAAAAAAAAATTTTAAAGAAATCTCAAAGAAAAGACTATATATTTTAAATTTGGTAAAAAAGCTTATACTATTAATTGGATCGTCATAATTGAAGCCTTTGGACTTAAGACAGACTATCTTTTTCTATTTAAAAAAAAAATAATTTAAGTTATAATATTGACAAAAATAAAAGAATGCAATTTGTATAACTTATCATGCTCTCTCAGCCAAACAGCAGATTCATTACATTAATTTTAATTTCAATATTTTGCTCTCTAAAAATGAGTAAATTATTGAAATTGAAATAAAAACACATTCGGCACACAGTTATTACGAACAAATCAATTGTTTGTTTATTTACGTAACTTAGTTACGGACTTGTAGTTTTGTAGAAGTCAAATCGCTTCTCATGTAGTCTGAATTTCCCTAGCTACAAGTATATGAAAATGTTTATGAAACGAAAAAGTACAACTCCATACTTTACTTTTGCTTGTAACTACAATTCTACAAGTACAAGGCTAATAGTTTTATGAAATAGGCCCCTGGTGTTATTTCTATATTCAGAAAAAGTGTGTATTACCTATGCCTTTCAATTCAGTTATATTATTGGTATTAACCCAAAGTTCCTTGTTCAATTTGTTTATTTTTATTAAACTCAGGCTTGCACCCGTGTCTAAAAGCATAGTGTTTTTGTTGGAGATAGTATCTTTTGAATTTATATTAAATTCACTCCTGAAATTAGAAGCATTATTTAAACAGCCTATATGAGCAACGCATTTCGATTTTTTGTTTTGATTTGGCATACTTTTAGGGTTTTGAGAAGAAGTGGATTTTATATCATAGCTAAACGGTTCCTTCAGAAAATCTTGTAGGTTATTTATTTGTGTGGCATTTCTATTTTGCCGGTGGCTTTGATTTAGTAAAATATTTTTATTTCTTGTAGAGTCATGGTTATATCTAAGATTTTTAGATACGTTGTCTCGTTTTCTATTGAAATTTGGTAACTCAACGTCTTCATTTCTAAATGGGTTTGAATTTGTATATTGTTTTAAAGTAGGGTTTTGAGTTGAATTTATATTTGAATTAGGAGATATAAGGATTTGAAACAGAATCAGTGGTTTTTGTTGAGGAGTTTTCTCGCGTTCTGAATTAGATTGATTATTTATTTTCTTATTTTGAGACAGTGAACACAATGGGTTTGATTTTTTGTTTTGAGTCGGTGAATTCAGTGAATTTGATTTGTTGCTTTGAGACAGAGGATTCAGTGGGTTTGATTTGTTTTTATGCGACAGTGGATTCAGTGAATTTATTTTTTTGTTTTGAGACAGTGGATTCAGTGGATGCAGTGAGATTGAATCTTCATTTTGAGATTCTTGATACAGTGGATTCAGTGGATGCAGTAAGATTGAATCTTCATTTTGAGATTCTTGATACAGTGGATTCAGTGGATGCAGTGAGATTGAATCTTCATTTTGAGATTGTGGATATAGTGGATACAGTGGTTTAGCTGATTTTCTATCGTTTTCACACCTTAATTTAAGTGCTTTAACTGGTTCCGGGTGTTGGACGGGCCAGGTCTTTGATAGTTTCCCGAACTTTGTGAGATTCCACGTTGAGGTGTATTGTCTTGCCTACTATTGTTGAATTGCCTTTTTCTGCACTGGTCTATTGTATGACCCAGATTTTTGCAATAGCGACATGTGATGGTATTTTGTACATTATTAGCCTTCACATATTTATTCGTATTAGAATTCAGTCTATTAGTTCTTGAATTGTTAAAATATCTGTCCGTGCTTTGCTGAAAGCGACACTCTATTGTGTTTTGTGTCTTTGTTCGGCAGTTGTGGCAATATTTGTTTTCAACAGTGGTAAGAAGTTTTTCTTCTTCCATTGCTATGTTTATAGCTTCATCTAGATCTTTGCATCTAGCGCTTTTAACAAGGGTTTTAAGCTGAGGGATTAGACCGCTACAGAAACTATTTAGAATTGTAACGCTATTAAGATTTCTAATGGCTGTATTAGCAGCGTCATCTTTAGTACTGGCATTAGCGTTATTAAGTTCATCGAAAAGGGCATTAGCTCTTTCCGCGTAAGTACTTATGGGTTCTTTATAGCCCTGTTTAAATTGGAAAACTTCGGTTTGTATTACTTGTACGGACCTAGTTTTCCGAAAGTTCTTTATCAGAGCCTCTTTTAACTCTTCCCAGGCATTATAATTGTTATATTTTATTATAACATTATATGCCCGACCGGTTAGTTTAACCAGGGGTTTCGTTGTTGTGGCCTAGTGAAACCCAGCACATCGGTAGCGGCACTTTTGATGGCATTTTTGCAGTGCTTCCACTGGTCCTCTACAGATGATGCTTGTGGCGGGCTTGTTGAGAGTTTAAGAGAGACGTGGTCTGCAAAAGTCCTGGCTATCTCTTGCGATTTTAGCTTCGCGATCGCAATCGTTTTACAGCATCCGCTCGTCGTTGTGGCGTCATAGATATCCGCATACGTACTTGCGCTCCCACAAGGTAGTGATCCGAGTCTATGTTAGCACCTCGGAACGTTCGGACATCCAGGATACTGGAAGCATGTCTGGCGTCTATCGCAACATGATCAATCTGGTTGACGGTTCGTTGATCCGGAGACCGCCAGGTCCCTTTGTGTATATTGAGGTCTGGGAATAGAGTGCTTACTAAGATGACATTTCGCCCCGCCGCGAAATCAATGAGCCTGAGTCCGTTACCGGAAGTGTTGTCGTGCAGGCTGTGTCCTCCGACTATCGAACCAAAGATGCCCTCCTTTCCGATCTTGGCGTTGAAGTCGCCAAGAATAATCTTGAGGTCGTACTTGGGGCACCTGTCATACGTATCCTCGAGGAGATCGTAGAATTCTTCTTTGGTTTGTTCCGTTGGGGCATGGGCATAGATCAGCGTGCTGTTTTTGAACTTTACTTTGATGCGGATTGTGACCAGGCGCTCGCTTACATTTCTGAAGCCCAAGACTTTTTGGCTAAGTTTTCACCTTACCACAAAACCACAACCAAAGAGCCGCTGACCCTGCTCCTTGCAGCACTCGCCGAAGTTGATGTCACACGATTGCATCCTTCGTATGCCCTCTACATCCCATCGCACTTCCTGGATGGCTGTTACATCAACCTTTAGCCTATCCAGGTTCTTCACTAATTGTTCGGCTGCACGTGGCCTGTTTAAGGTCCGGACATTTCACGTGCAGATCCGAAATTCATTGTCCTTGTTTCGTTTGCTGGGGTCATCAACATTAAAATCATCCATATCCGAGGGTGTTCAAAGGGTAGACAACGCGGTGCATTCAAGAGGACACAAGCGTCCACAATCAACCTCTGTCTATCAACTCCTCTCGCCTCCAAGTGGTGAACATCGGGTGCCTAGTACCTTTGACTGAAGATGGGGATCCAATCCCTGTGGACGGTTTAAGGCGGCAGCAGACGAGAGAGGGGGGGAGGAGTGTTTCCACTAAGGCACTTCTCCTTTTTTTCAGGCGGCAGCGGAGGAATTCCCCAGATGGAATCAACGGTGGCGTCTACAGTTCTAGTCAGTTTGAACTACTTAGTGAACACCTTATATGGGCTACTACGACGTATTCGTAGCTCAGGCCTATACGGAGCGGTTTATCCGGCTCCCCGTCCTTGGAGTTATAATAAGGATCTGGTCCTCCAGGCTAGGGGATTGTGCGTCGGGGTGACTTCCCTACCACGGAAAAAATGTCGGTTCCGAAACGACAACAAGCCTCGGATATGGATGATTTTAATGTTGACGACCCCAGCAAACGAAACAAGGACAACGAATTTCGGATCTGCACGTGGAATGTCCGGACTTTAAACAGGCCACGTGCAGCTGAACAATTAGTGGAGAACCTGGATAGGCTAAAAGCTGATGTAACAGCCATCCAGGAAGTGCGATGGGATGGAGAGGGCATACGAAGGATGCAATCGTGTGACATCTACTTCGGCGAGTGCTGCAAGAAGCAGGGTCAGCGGCTCTTTGGTTGTGGTTTTGTGGTAAGGGGAAGACTTAGGCAAGAAGTCTTGGGCTTCAGAAATGTAAGCGAGCGCCTGGTCACAATCCGCATCAAAGCAAAGTTCAAAAACATCACGTTGATCTGTGCCCATGCCCCAACGGAAGAAAAAGATGACTCAACCAAAGAAGAATTCTACGATCTCCTCGAGGATACGTATGATAGGTGCCCCAAGTACGACGTCAAGATTATTCTTGGCGACTTCAACGCCAAGATCGGAAAGGAGGGTATCTTTGGTTCGATAGTCGGAGGACACAGCCTGCACGACAACACTTCCGGTAACGGACTCAGGCTCATCGATTTCGCGGCGGGGCGAAATGTCATCATAGCAAGCACTCTATTCCCACACCTTAGGCCGTGTGCGAATTCGTTTAAAATTGCGATTAAATTTTATCCGACATTAAAATTTGACAATTATACGTACAGATTCACCTCACTAGTGTCAAAAATTAATCTTTGGATAAAATTTAACGCGATTTTAACCGAATTCACACACGGCCTTAATATACACAAAGGGACCTGGCGGTCTCCGGATCAACGAACCGTTAACCAGATTGATCATGTTGCGATAGACGCCAGACATGCTTCCAGTATCCTGGATGTCCGAACGTTCAAAGGTGCCAACATAGACTCGGATCACTACTTGGTGGTAGCGCAAGTACGTATGCGGATATCCATGACGCCACAACGACGAGCGGATGCTGTAAAACAATTTAACGTCGCGAAGCTAAAATTGCAAGAGATAGCTAGGACTTTTGCAGGCTACGTCTCTCTTAAACTCTCAACAAGCCCGCCACAAGCATCATCTGTAGAGGACCAGTGGAAGCACTGCCAAAATGCCATCAAAAGTGCCGCTACTGATGTGCTGGGTTTCACTAGGCCACCACAACGAAACCCCTGGTTCGATGAATAATGCAGACTGGCGCATGAAGCAAAGAACGAGGCCTACCAAGCCATGCTACAGGCTAGAACCAGAGCTGCTGAGAGAGCAGCCCGGGAGCTCTACGGGCAAAAACGAAGGGAGGAACGCCGACTTCTCAGGAGGAAAAAGAGAGAGCATGCAAAGCGGGCGGTCGAGTCTATTGAGGACTGTAGCGGCAGGAAATTCTACCGAAGGGTGAGGCAAACTACCCAGGGTTACAAGGCCAAAACGGAAGCCTACCGAGACGAGAGTGGGAATATGGTGGTGCTGAGGATCTGGAAACAACACTTTTCTAGACTGCTAAACGGCGAAGATGGCTGTAAGACAGAACACTCCATTCAACCTGGACGATGATGGTCAAAATTTCCGTCCACCCGACCCAAATGAAGTGCGGTTAGCGATAGCCAAGCTTAAAACGTACAAGGCTGCTGGTGCGGATGGCCTGCAAGCCGAGCTATTCAAAGCAGGGGGAGATGACTTGGTAGGGAGTATACACCAACTTATCTCCAAAATTTGGTCGGAGAAAAGTATGCCCGATGAATGGAACATCGGTATAGTGTGCCCTATCCACAAGAAAGGATATGCTCTGACCTGTTCCAACTACAGAGGTATAAGTCTCCTCAACGTCGCATATAAAATCCTGTCATCTGTACTGTGTGATCGCTTAAAACCGTTTGTCAACTATCTGATCGGCCCCTATCAGTGTGGTTTTAGGCCCGGCAAATCAACCGTCGATCAAATGTTCACACTCCGACAGATTTTGGAAAAAACCCAGGAGTTTCAAATCGATACACACCACCTCTTTATCGATTTTAAAGTCGCATATGATAGCGTAAACAGAGACGAGCTATTCAGAGCCATGGCGCATCTCGGCATCCCTGCCAAACTCGTCCGCTTGTGCAGGATGACGATGGAGAAATCTCGCTGCTCCGTCAAAGTCGGCAAGAACACCACCGAACCTTCTGATGTCGAGAAAGGTTTGAGGCAAGGCGACGCGTTATCATGCAACCTGTTTAACATCGTTCTTGAAGCAATTGTACACAACTCGCAAGTCAGCAACAGAGGTACAATTTTTCAAAAGTCTGTTCAACTACTTGCTTATGCAGATGATATTGACATCATTGAGAGAACGAAGCGAGTTGTTACCGGCGCGTTTGCAAGTATTGAATCGGAGGCGGCGAAAATGGGTTTGGCTGTTAATAAGGACAAGACGAAGTATATGCTATCGTCGAGAAAGGAATCTCAACATCGTCGGCTCGGGCAAAACGTCACGATGGATAGATACAACTTCGAAGTCGTCAAGGACTTTGTCTACCTGGGCTCCACTGTAACATCGCAAAATGACATCAGCACAGAGATCAAACGAAAAATTACTCTTGCCAATCGCTGTTTCTTCGGGCTAAGAAGGCATCTAAGTAATAAAGCCCTCTCTCAGAGAATTAAGGAGACCTTATATAAGACCCTAATCATCCCGGTCCTGCTATATGGGGCAGAGGCATGGACCATGTCAAAAACGGATGAGAATCTGCTTGGGTGCTTTGAAAGGAAGATTCTTCGGGTGATTTTCGGTGAAGTCTGTATCGATGGAGTATGGAGGAGAAGATTTAACAACGAGCTTTACGGGCTTTACAGCGACGTCGACCTGGTGAAGAAGCTGAAAATTCAGCGGCTGAGATGGCTGGGACACGTGGAGCGTATGGACACCAACGCACCAGCCCGACGAGTCTTCGAATCTACCCCTGACGGTCTGCGCAGCCATCTAAAGTAAAGTAAGTAAGTATATTCGAGGCTTGTAGTTGTTTCGGAACCGAAAATATTTTCCGTGGTAGGGAAGTCACCCCGACGCACAACCCCCTAGCTTGGAGGACCAGATCCTTATTATAACTCCAAGGACGGGGAGCCGGATAAACCTCCCCTTATAGGCCTGAGCTACGAATACGTCGTAGCCATATAAGGTGTTCACTAAGTAGTTCAACCTGACTGGAACTGTAGACGCCACCGTTTATTCCATCTGGGGAATTCTTCCGCTGCCGCCTGGATACAGGAGAAGTGCCTTAGTGGGAACACTCCTCCCCCCATCTCTCATTTGCTGCCGCCTAAACCTTCCACAGGGATTGGAACCCCATATTTAGTTAAGGTATTAGGCACCCGACGTTCACCACGGGGAGGTGGAGAGTAGGAGTTGATAGACAGATGTTATAGAGGACACTTATCTACCCATTTGAACGTCAATAAAAACATATACATATAGGGTCTTATTAATTAGATTTTTGGCTGTTTAAACTATGTCTAAGTATTTTGAAACAGTCGGAAATATGCTTTTTTAATAAAAAAAATATTTCATTTCTTTAGGTTTAGACAATACATTTCGTTGTCTAAAGCAAAATAAAAGAATGATTACTTTAGCAAAAATTAGAAAGGTTTTTAAAAACTTGGACGGCTGTCTAAAGTTAGACAATTTATATTAATAAGACCAATAATTATTAATTACATTCAATCTTTAAAATTTGAAGAAGCTCTTACAACAAGAGCAAGTTTGTGCGAACCAGCCGTACATTTTATTTAATCGTGATTTTAGTATTTTTCTATGAACAATATCCAAATAAACTGTCGTCATTCGTTTTTCAAACAGAACCAAATTATTTATATTGTTGAATGACAGTCCAAATGCTACCAGATACATCCAGTGACACATTTTCGAAACAATTGTTGTAGATATTGGTGATGGAAAAGTTGCTGTCCATGAAAATACTGGCTGCATAAAGTTGCCAACCGATGTCTGCACAATCGTGGATTCGCAAAATGCTCTCATTGACCGCATATTCCCCGATGTACGCACACAACATATACATCATGCGTGACTGGCAGAAAGAGCCATTTTGGCAGCAAAACATTTTGATGTCGACGATTTAAACTTCAATATACAGCAGTCATTGCCAGGCGACTTGGTATTATACAAATCGATCGATACAATTTGCGATGCCAACGAAGCTGTAATTTATAACAGAGTTTTTGAACTCACTGAATTTGCCAGGCATACCAGCAAACCTTCTGCGACTGAAAGTCGGATCTCCGGTTATTTTACTTCAGAATTTGAACCCACCACGGCTGTACAATGGCACGCGATTTGTCATTAAAAAAATGATAAAAACATAATCGAAGCCAGCATTTTGAATGGCAAATTCCAATGAATCCCACAGACGTGCCAATTGAATTCAAACGCGTTCAATTTTCTATTAGATTGGCACTCAATCAATAAGTCGCAAGGCCAAACTTTGCGGCATTGTTTTTCACATGGATAATTATCCGTGGCATGTTCTCGCTAGGGCAAACCATCGAGCTTATTTTTGTTGGCTAATGACGGACTGACAAAGAATATCGTACACTCAATTTCTCTTCGAAATTATTATTGATATTCTTTATTTTATTTCTTTACTTTATGATCACTTTTTCCACTTTACATTAAACTTTTAAGAGATCAAACAATGAATACATGTCAGTTAGATAATGAAATACATTGAACTGAGAAAATGAATGGTTGGTGTCTACAGCGCTCCATTCTTCTTTCTGTCATTTCATCCCCACATATCCGTAACAAAGAATGGACCATCATCATACTCGGGCTGGGAAAGACCATATTTTCCCACGGCGCAACGCCAAATACGTTCAAACCTTTACGTATTTGCTCAATATCCACGTGGAATCCATCCTCAACGGCGAATAAGTTTTGTCCACTGTCGCCGTACTTGAGGTAACCAGCCCGGTATAGCTGCATCCGAAATCGGACCCGAAAGATATCTAGAACAGAACTGCGACCCACAACAACAGCACACTTTCAGTTTCAAATTGAGCATTTCACTTTCACGTTACATTTCTGTGAGACATCCGTCCCGACGAGATACGCCATGAAATGCTTAATTGCACCGACATTTCTGAAGAGCTCCGCACCGATATAGTGCTGCGACATTTTTCTTCTCAATAGAACACAAGAATCATGAACGTTTTCACATTCTTTAATCGAATGACAATGCGCAGTGTGGTGCGTTTCTTTTCTGTAAAATGTTAACTATTGTTAACTCTGATCGTTCCTAAACTCTGGAAGTGTAACATTTGTTAATACTATGACGTCATAAAATCATTCCTAAATACCAGTGTTAATGTGTCAGAATGTTACACTTTGTAACATTTTCTAACTCATCTCGTCGATATGAATTGAAAATGTTAATCTGTCAAAAGCAGCTGAATTTGGATTTTCATTTCGCTGTTATCTTTTGTTTACTTTTTCTCCTTTCGACATTTAAGTATGTCGGTATTTTTTAATTTTATTTTTACTGTCGATTTTTTTTTTGTAATTGTGTTATTTACTGATTAATTTTCTTTTTCTCAACAGTTTTATTTTTGGATAATGTAGATTTCTTACAAAAAATGCGTCGGTATCTATTTGGAATGGAAAGAAGCTGCGACATTTTCTCAATTTTGGGTGATAATTCTATTTTATGCAAAAATAAATAAATAAACTAATTTAATTTTTTTTTTGCAACCCATTTTGTTTGACAGATCAACAATATTTTAAACTAAGCGTTCCTAAATGAAATGTTACAAAGTGTAACATTTTTAACAATGACAGTCCAACACTTTTTTTTTTTGACAGATCAACAACAGTTAACATTTTACAGAAAAGAAACGCACCACTGTCATTGCCGCAGACGGAGGAGTTCACCAACTTTTAACTTTTCACGTACGACACTTTTGACGTTTAAAATTGTATGAAGAAAAAAAACATCTTTTAGGGTCGGAAAAAAATATTGTGGTTATTTGTATCGCGACAAAAATTATTTATTAGAAGGAAAAGTATTGGAAATAAAAAATGTGAATTCTGAGCTTGTACACGAGAATATTGTTTTGCTTTTCTTCAAAATACTTTCAAAGCTGTACAGCTGCATTGTGGGCACGTTAAAAAAAATAACGTACACTTTTCGACAGCTCTTCCAATTCCGTCTGCGGCTCCAGTTACAGCATTCTATTCTAGGCAGTTATTCATTCTTTTTTAACGATAAACGATCGTTATATTTTATCGAGCAGATTCGATCAATTTTATCGATCGTTAAACATTCAAATACATCAATTCCAAACCAAAATATTCACTAAAAATAATTTATATGGCAGAACAACGTTTGCCGGGTAAGGTAGTATTTTATAAAACATGTAATGAAGAACACACAAAATATTGATGTTTTTAATTTGTATATGATGTAGTAATGAATCTATGAAGTTTGGTATTTTTTAAATTGTTCATGCAAAAACTACATAATATTTAAATGTTTTATTTTTCCAAGATGCGGCGATTCAAAGTGTTATTTTTACATGGAAGTTGGAAGACATAGCATGATTGGGGCTGGCGAGCTATGGATGGAGACAAAGGATGCATTGATTGCTCAAAATATGCATACTATGATACTTAAGTAAACCATTAATTTATTTCAAAACAGTACAATTTTTAATATCATTAATGTGTCTAAAAGTGTAATGTCAACGAATGCAGATGATTCTTATGGACCTATGCGCAAGAGATCATCCTCAGCAACGGAAACATCAAAACCAGTTACTATTCTTCAGCGAAGGCAAACTCATTCCGGTGGGAAAACCATTAACTCATCGCCGATAAGCAGTAAGTATTTTATATATTTACAGCCATTGCTTGATAAAGTTCAAACTTTTAAAGATAGGCAGTCATTATGTAATTTTTAAAACGATAACCATCAAAAGAATTATCGTTGACGTGATCGTCAAAAAATTTGAATTCACGTTACGCAAACACTAGCTTTGTTCGTTAAACTTTACCCCGGGTTGACCCAGGTTTTCTTGACAGCCCCAATAGTTGTCAAAAAAAAAAACAGCGCCCGTATCGCCTAAGATCGCTCGATTAAGTGATTGTCGTTTTGGCGATTGCTCTCTCTATCTTTCTATTTTTCTCTATATAAAGGATATATACAGCTGTAGTCAAAACGACAATCAAAAAATTGATAACCCACTATCACCTTAGCCGATTCCACCCCAGGTATTTTCGACTGTCTAAAAAACACTAGGGCTCTCAATTGTGTTGTTGGCATTTTAAGCAAGAAAGAATAATGTCTGTACTCGAATAAGTAGAACTTAAAATTAGTTTAAAAATTAATTAAAACAACTTTAAACTTTTCCATTTTCATTTCCTATTTAATTTTCTGTAATTTATTTTATATAATTTATATCTTAAAACAATCACGAATCAAAAAACGCTTTGGGCGACCCCAGGGTGACTTCAGGGCTCAACGAACAAACCTATATACTATCTTCTCTTCTATAGTTTTTTCTGTGATTGTCAAACCATGGTTGAAATATCATAATAAAAAATTGCGTTATTAATGCACGGTTTGGTCTTGAATCCAAAAAATAGACAGGATTTTGCGTTTAAATGGTGGCGCAATGGAAAAGGTGTTTCTTCTTAACCGAAAGATTCGGCGTTTGAATTTTTTTTTTTATTTCGTACATAACTTGTATTTTTATGGAATTTTTGTTTTCACTTTGCAAAACAAGTAAATAAATTCACTAATTTAAATATAGTGTCAAGTACAATTTGCATATAATCATTAAAACAAAATGCGAAACGAACTATTTAGGTATCTGCTAAAAGCCATCGTTTTTACGATAGCGTTTTGATGATTATCGACTTACGTGGAGCAAATATTTGATAATCAGAACGTGATCTTCCAGACGATAAAATGAGTGTGTTCGAATATGTTCGAACAATTCTACTCTTTCATTATGTTCGTTCATATTCGATCGGTCTGCTTTTATACTCGCGAGTCATTTTATTCACCAGCTAAAATGCTCACAAGTTAGGTCACACATTGCTCAAACTCGGAGTCTCCTTTGACTTCTATACCCACGAACAAAATACTCGTGAACAGTTGAAACTATTTTCGAGTACTCGAAATATAGTGAATCTGAACACTGTGTTCTCGGTTATAAGGTCGTTCGTCGTTTTAGGGTAGGTAGATTTAAGGTATTTTTGTGTATTTATCGTATGTGGGGTAGGTGGTTTAACTCGCAAGAAGTTAAACTGGTTTCTGTTTTTTTTTTTGCAGTTGTACTTAAAGAAGAAAAATATGTAACTATGCTGTATAACACGGAATGAAACCCGAAACTTTGCTCGCTGAAAAATAAATCCTTCGAAACAAGTAAGAAAATATGGGGAAAATATGGTTACAAAAAACCCCACATTTATTGCTGGCCGACTTATCACACTGGCTATTTTTCTTAGACTAACTTTTTACATTCCTTGATCACATGTGAGATAAGTATAATACATAGGTAATTATTTTATTTGTGACTTCTTCAGTCGTGTGCTTTGCATACGATACACTCCCGACGAAAACGAATGATTTCCAATTAGGTTCTTGTGGTCATCAGGTGGTCTTTTCTTATTGTCATCGTGCTATTTCCATTCGCTGGCATCTGGCTTCCTTCACTCGCTGAATATCATGCATCATACATGCTGGCTATTACTGGCTTTATTTACATGCTTTTGGCTAACTCTTTATATACATGCTATAGGCTGGCGCGATATACTTGCAATTGGTTGGCTTTATACACACTTGCTATTGGCTGGCTTTTATATACTTGCAATTAGCTGGCTTTATAAACACTTGCTATCGGCTGGCTCTATATACACTTGCCATTGGCTGGCTCTTTGGATACTTGCAATTGGCTGGCTCTATATATACTTGAAATTGCTGGCTCTATATATACTTGCTATTGGCTGGCTTTATATACTTGCAATTGGCAGTCTTTATATTCTTGCAATTGGCTGGCACTTTATGTACTCGCTATAGACTGGCAAATATCATTAACTCGCTCCACTGGCAATATCCAAATTTTCTGCACTGGTCTTACTAGCTCAACGGTTTCTGTCCGTAGGACTACTGATCTGACTATATTATCCTTGCTCGTAATTAACTGGCTGACTTGGCCCATAGACCATTAGGCTTGTGGGAAGTTTTCGCTCTTTATTATCACTAGTTGTCCTACCTTCAAACTTTTTTTCTCTCGCCTCCATTTCTTGCTTTCTTGTAGGGTAGAGATGTCTGTCTCTCTCTCCAGGCGAGGAATGATACTGATATTAAATCGCTGACGAATTCGATATGAACTGCTCTTGTCTTAAAATTAAAAAACTAATTCATTAAATTAAACAATGTGCCCTCCGCTGTTGGAAATTGTGACTCTATATGATGTCGCCGTACTCTTTTGCCTAATAATTCTGCTGCTGCTAGCTCTAAGCGTAGTATCCTTATTCTTTTAAGAGGGGCAACTCGTTTCTTTGAAACTACTAACTTGCTTGTTATTTTTCCACCTATTGTTTGTACTCTATATACAACTGCTCCATGGGCAGTCGTTGAGGCATCTCAAAATCCATGAATCTGAATCTTTGCTCTCTGGCTTGTTCCAAGCCATCCATCAATTCGAAATTGTTCTAAGTACTTGACTTCCTGCCATAGGACTAACCAGCTACTTTTTATTTCTTCTGGCACTACCTAATCCCATTCAAGACTCAGCCGTCACATGTCTTGTATCAAGATCTTACCCAGAATGATTACTGGTGCAATATATATGTTTGGATCATACAATTGTATGTATGTATGTAGCTTAACACCTTGCGTTTCGTAATCTTACCGACTATCTCTGAAGATTTGACTACAAACGGGAATTGATCCTTATCAATCAACCACTGTATCCTAGCACTGATACTTGCTCTTTGCTATAGAGAAGCATTACCTTCTATGTTTCATTTGTAAACTTGCTCGCCAGCCATCGGCTGTTCGATTTTCACTTTCGTAATTCGAATCCAGCTATTTTCAAAACCTCGTCTAAACGCTTAGCAGGGAGGAATGCGTCTTGCTCGCTGTCACATCATGAGACACAATCGTCCATATAAAAGTCGTTCTAAATTACTTGCTCTATATCTGGGTATAACTGTCTTGCGTCACGACCACATTGAATTAATGCTCGCATTGCATTATAAGGAGATGATGCATTCCCGTAAATGACCAATGTCAACCAACACTCCTGTAAGTTTTCCTTGGGTGAATCGCGCCAAAATATTCTTTGCAATATATTGCTCTCTTATCGCTGACTCTCGCTCTAATTTTCTCTAGGTACATAAACCTTCTTAATGCAATTGCTCTTGAATCCAATATCTTGTACTCCTCCTTTTATCAGTATTGTAACGACGAATCTACCTTCATCATCACGGCTGATTTTTGTTGTCAGATTGGTTGTCAAATTAGTAAGTTCGTTTTATAATAAGTTCCCGAAAAAAGTGAAAAAAACATAAATTTAAAGAAATAAAACTGAAAATATATCTGTTAACTAACAATCTCCACTTAACTTAATGCATAAAAGAGGAATTACCTGAGTTTTTTGGAGCTGAAAAACGTCAACAAACCATTAACACTGTGAACACCGTGAGCACCGTGAGCAGCATGAGTATTGCCGAACTAAATAGTCTTTTCGAAAGAAATTTAAGCCATTTGGCCACAAAAGAGGACATTGCCTCATTAAGTTATGAAATTTCAGTACTGCGCGCCAATCAAGTTGAATGTGTGGCGAAGATTTCTTATTTAGAAGCCGAAAATGCGCGTTTAGAATCAGTAGTTGAAAGACTATTAAAAAAGGAAACTGAAAATAATTTAATCATTCACATGCCAAGTAATGACTCAAAAACATCTTAGTCAAAGCGAAAGAAAAGTATGTGTTGGCCTTCTTGATGCAGAATTTGCAGCTGCGGTGAAAGAAGCGTATCCAGTCAAATGCAACAAAGAGGGTGTGGCTAATGTTGTGGTGCAACTAGTTAACTGCTCTGCAGCTAACAATGTTTTGAAGAAAGCCAGCAAGTTAAAGGTAACGAATATTTTCATACATAAAGATCTGCCTTTCAATGTCCGTCAGAAAAGAAGATCGCTGGTACGAGTACAGGCGGCGATCAAGGCAAAGATTCCCGGCATAAAAACCTCTCTTAAGGATGACCTTCTGGATATTAATGGTTCCACCTTTACCTGGGACAACAACCTTGGTTTTAGATGTGGAAATAATGATGGATATTTCCTTTTGAGTGAAAAATTCAGTATTTTAAGCGAACTTCGAACACAAATTGTTCAACAACAAAATTCAACTCATCTAAATAAAATGTCAGTTGATGTTGCTGTTACTGCAGCTGTCAGTAGGTCCTCTACCTCCTTTGAGAATTTAGCGCCATCTACTGGGGAGCGACAAAACAATCGTATTTCCGGAAATACATCTCAATGATTTCCGCTCGTCGTCGATCAGACGTTATTTTTAAAAGAAACAAAAGCCGATAACTTTCAGCGCTTAAAGATATTTCTCCAGCCCCCAGCTTGCTAACACCTAGTTTAATAGGCTGGAGTTATAGCTATTTCACGGTCGCCAGGCAAATTATCACTCTGCTTTAGTAGCGCTTGGTCTATGTATGTTAAATTTTATTTAAAAAACTGTTTTCCTCACTGAAATTTGAACCACAGACCAGCATAGTGAGTTATAAATACATACAATAATTCCTTACTGTGAATTAATAACTGCATTGACTTTTATAATTAAAAAAATATGTTGGGTATTATTGGAGATTATTTGATAATTTGAGATAGTGGCAACAAAAAATATATATTGGGGATTTTGTTGTTTGGGCGCCTGTCCCTACGGGGATTTTGTCGTGTTGGATTAATTTTTAGTGGGGAATTCGTCCGATTGAAGATGTGTTTTTTGGAGGTAACGTATGTTTTCCGAAATAAATCTGTTTTTCAACATTAAGGGTAGGTTCCCATCAGAAGCAAACTCAGATTTCATGTAGATGCATTTGAATGTATTAGTGAAAGAATTAATTTCCCTTTTCTTCAAAGTCAGTCCTTTTTGTGAAAAAATTTCTCTATTTTCTCTCAGAGCCAGAGACAGAGTTATGCACATACGAAACGCACAGGCAGAAGCAGTACTACTAGAAGTAGTTAGACAAGAACAAGAACAAGAGAATTCAAAAAGGTACCATATGTAAAAAGGAAATTACTCTGAGAGCCAGAGACAGAATTACGCACTTACACACATACGCATCGCACAAGCAGAATGCACGAGAAGTAGCAAGACAAGATCGAAAAAAAAAAAACATTGTGTTTGCGTACTTTACATATAGCTAGCAATATGTGAGCTAAAGCAGGAAGACAGAAGGTAATGCTGCTGAGATTTATTGGAGGGGAAAGGAACAGCATTTTTTTTTTTTTTTTTTTATTCCTAAGTTTGTTGTTTTCTTTTAAGTTTGGTGGCGGAACTTTTCTTTTTTCCATGTTTTGGATACAGGTATATACCTACTTTCGTTCGTTCGTGGTCATTTATTATTTTTTATAAATTTACCTAGTTTTTGTGTTGAGGATTTTTGTGCATGACTAAAATAAAAAAATTAACTTAGGTAGGTATGAAAAAATTAGGATGAATACCTAGGTAGTGTAATGTACTAAGGTGTAACATAGACCTTAAGTTTTGTATACCAAGTGTAAACCACTGATCTCGTGTAAACCAGCTTCATCCTCGCTTCGGATGGCTGCCAACATTCCGGAGCAAAAACAAAAAGAAACGAAGAAAAGAAGTAGAGATACTTCCGGCATGATAGAAACCGCCGCCGCTGAAAGAAGTTGAAGAGTAGACTGCCATTTATTATTGACGACGATAAAACTTAATAAAATTTATCTTGTAAACACTTTCATAAAGAAAGAAATAAATGATAATTTTGTAATATTATATCTCAGGTGTGGGGTATAGCCAATAAGCAATCATAATGCCGCAGCAAAAGTTGACTAAGCAAGCCATCATGGCTGCTTTGAGTGCAGCAAATGTGGAATTTCCTCCAACGGCTACGCTTGTCCAGCTCCGACCACTGTATCAGGAATTGATTGGCCAGGATAGAGTAACTCTCGAAGACGATAAACTCGTAGACGATGTCCAACGACCAGATGAAAGTGTGGATGCCATGATACAACACGACGACGTGCAAGTGCGGAGATTGGAGGCGAAAATTAAGGTATTAAAATTAGAACACGAAATGGCATCACTACAGCAACAAATCAAGATGATGCAATCGTGTGCAGGCGTCGCTAGCTCCGATTTGCACTACGTGAATTTTGACCAGTTGGAACATGCACTAAACCCTTTCACTGGTAAGAGCAACTACGACATTCGTAAGTAGTTCGTGGAGTATGAACAATATACCACTACACATTCGTTCACGTCTGATGAGATGTGTCTGGGGGTGCGCCGATTGTTGAAAGAGACAGCGAGGGACTTTCGGAACACTCTGGGCGTCGTCAACTACGACGAATTGAAAGCAGCGTTGATTGAGACGTTCGGACGACAAATTTCCCATCGCGACGTCTACAGGCAGTTGGAAAGTCGAAAAATCCAACCAGGTGAATCCTGCCTGGAATTTGTTATAGCGATGAAATCCATTGCTGCAAAGGTTGACGTCCCAGAGGCAGAAGTACTTACGTTCATCATCGATGGATTTGACGATAGCAGTACCAACATCACGCTTATAAACGATTGTAGATCGTATAATGAGTTGCTGTCCAGATTGGATCGTTATGAACAAAAGCGTTCAGTAAAGCCGCAATCAAAAGTAGCCGCCGTCACGACAACAACAGATCCTGGTACCAACAGACCTCAGCCACGTACTACCACAGCTGTTGCCAGGTCCACAAACCTTTCCGACGTTAGATGTTACAATTGCAGTAAGTTTGGGCACTAAAAAAGCAATTGCCCCAAGCCACTGAGACCATCGAATGCCTGCTTCAATTGCAACGAAGTAGGCCACATGCACTACACCTGCCCAAGGGCTCAACGACAACACCAGAGGATCGTCGCAGCCGTTACCCGAATGTTGGCCAGCCCCGACAGTGAGGATGAAGTGTTTGGTTCCATAGATGCCAGACAGATGGTGAGTGTTGTTTTTCCAAGTGATCAAACTCAGCGTACTAAATTCATGAATGTTTTCTCTTTGTTCGACACCGGTAGCGCAATTAGCCTGATAAGACAGTCTGTTGTCCCGAGTCATATCAAAATTTTTGGAAAACCAAGGCCAACAAGTTATTTTGGAATCGGAGGTGCAAAAATATATTCTTACGGTACTATATTAATATACATAAAATTCCGTAATAGAATTAATGAAATACCTGTCATCGTTCTTCCAGATAACTTGATGACGTTGCCTTTGATTCTCGGACGCAATTTTCTAAAACTATTCAATATCCAATTACGACAAGTTAAAATAAAACTTAAGAACAATAACCATAATAACTTTGAAGTAAATAAACGTTCATTTCTTAAACATTCATGTTTTGATGTTGCTGATTTGGTCAATTCGAATAAAGTTGTTAGTAGCCGTAGTGTTCCGATGATTCCATTGGTTATCAAGAGTACAGCCTCCGATGACATGGTGAATAAAGAGTCTGATGATGAAGGGGTTTCTTTAGTTGATGTAAATACAGGTTTTGAGTGTCAATGTGTCCCCATTCAGACGAATGATGTTGTGCCTATACAGTGTGATGATGATTTTGCTCTGCAAATGCTAGCAATTGACATTGATGTTCCAGAATTTGAAATAGATATTTGTCCGAGGTTAGAAAAAAGTCAGTTCGACGCTCTAAAAGAAGTAATTGATGGTGCGTATTTGAATCCAATTAACATTGGACGCAAGCCCCATAGTTACAAAATGAAGATTCGCTTAACAGATGACACTCCATTTCATTGTTCACCTAGACCATTGTCAGTGTATGAACGTTCTGTGGTACGTAAGAAAATTCAAGACATGTTAGAGAGAAACATTATTCGTTATAGTCAGTCACCTTATGCCTCTGCAGTTGTTTTGACTAAGAAAAAAAATGGTGAATTACGTTTATGTATTGATTATAGGGCATTGAATAAAAAGACCATTCGAGATAATTTCCCTCTTCCACTAATCGAAGATTGTGTTGAGCATATGGAAGGTAAAAGTTGGTTTACTTTAATTGATTTGAAAGATGGGTTCAATCAGGTTTCCATGGAATTAGACTCAATACAATATACATCTTTCGTAACACCAGATGGTCAATATGAGTACCTGCAGATGCCGTTCGGGGTAAAAAATGCTCCTGCTAATTTTCAGCGATTTGTGCACCAGATATTTCAAGATCTAATCGAAGCAGGGAAAATAGTTATATATTTAGATGATATTGCTATTGCAACACCTGATTTTGAATCACATCTAGAAGTGGTTAGAGAAGTTTTGAGAAGACTTTATGAAAAAGGATTAGAACCAAGATTGAGCAAGTGTAAGTTTGGATATGATGAAATAGAATATCTAGGTTATTTAGTCAACGCCTCAGGTATTCAACCTACAAATGCTCATATTCGTTCCATCGAACAGTATCCTATACCTAAAAATCAAAAAGAACTCCACTCATGCATAGGTTTGTTTTCATATTTCCGTCGTTTCGTACCCTCCTTCTCCAAAATAGCTAAACCACTGTTAGATCTATTACGTAAGGATGTTAGATATGAATTCACTGAGTGTTTGCATGCTTTTGAAGAGTTACGAAGTAAATTAGTATCATCACCAGTACTAGCAATATATAATCCCACCAAAGAAACAGAATTACATTGTGATGCTAGTAGTCTCGGTTTTGGTTCGGCCCTTATGCAGCGACAATCAGATGGGAAGTTTCATCCGGTAGCATATTTTTCTAAAACCACAACAGACTCTGAGTCAAAATTTCATAGTTTTGAGCTTGAGATTATATATTCGTTAAGAAGGTTTCGGGTGTATTTAGAGGGAATTCCCTTCAAAATTGTCACGGATTGCAATTCCCTGACGCTCACATTAAATAAGAAACATGTTAATTCTAGAATTGCTAGATGGGCCCTAGAGCTCGAGAATTATAATTACTCTATTCAACATCGGAGTGGTACATCTATGGGTCACGTAGATGCGTTGAGTCGATGTCATGTTGTTGCAGCTTTAGATGGGGATGAGATAGATTTTTATATCCAGGTGGCTCAGAATCGAGATTTGAAGATTAGAGAAATACGAAGTGAACTCGAAACACAATTTTTAATTCATTATGAATTGCAAGATGGTCTTGTTTTTCGCAAGTCGGATTTGGATAATAATTTGATGCTTTATGTACCAGGTGAAATGGAGGATAACGTCATAAGAATGATCCATGAGAAAATTGGGCACTTGGGAGTGGATAAATGCTACAATCAAATACGGAAAAATTATTGGTTCCCGGGTATGGGGAAAAAAACGGACATATTTGTAAAAAATTGCATTAAGTGTATAATGTATTCTGCACCCGCTCGAATCAACGATCACAATTTGTATAGTATTCCCAAAAACCCTCTTCCCTTTGACACCATTCATTTGGATCATTTTGGACCATTGCCTTCGCTAATTTCTAAACGAAAGCATATTCTAGTTGTTATCGATGCTTTTACAAAATTTGTACGTTTGTACCCCGTTAACTCAACTAGTACCAAGGAAGTATGTGCATCATTGGATAGGTACTTTAACTATTATAGTCGACCACGGCGTGTTATTACGGATCGAGGTACTTGTTTCACCTCTCTAGAATTTTCAAATTATCTGCTGAAAAATAATATTGACCACGTTAAAGTAGCTGTAGCCTCTCCTCAGGCCAATGGTCAGGTCGAACGAGTAAACCGAGTGATTAAATCCATGTTAAGTAAAGTAAGCGAACCCGTGAATCATGCTGATTGGTCCAATAAACTGTCTGAAATTGAATACGCTATCAACAATACTACTCATAGCTCTACTAAAGAATCACCTAGTATGCTTCTTTTTGGGGTAGAACAACGCAGTAAAATAGTTGACGAACTTACAGAGTACCTAAATGACAATTTGAACAATGAGTTCGGACGTGATTTAGAAGGAATTCGAAGTGCTATCAAGAGATCACAAGAGCATAACGAAAAGCAATTTCTGAAACACAGTGTTCCGGCTAAGACATACTCGGTAGGCGACTTTGTAGTAATGAGGCACATTGACACCACTGTAGGAACAAATAAGAAATTTATTCAGAAATATCGGGGACCATACGTTATACATAAGGTCTTACCACATGATCGATATGTGATAAGAGACGTTGACAACTGTCAATTGACACAATTACCATATGACGGTGTCGTCGAGGCTGTGCGATTGAAAAGATGGGTGATACCGATGGAGGATTCGGGGATTGTCGCTGCTGATGACGATGAGCACACCCCAGTTTAAATTTTAGTTTCGTCGAGATGTGATTGCGGTCAATCACTTTGTCAGATTGGCCGAGTTGTAATGTACTAAGGTGTAACATAGACCTTAAGTTTTGTATACCAAGTGTAAACCACTGATCTCGTGTAAACCAGCTTCATCCTCGCTTCGGATGGCTGCCAACATTCCGGAGCAAAAACAAAAAGAAACGAAGAAAAGAAGTAGAGATACTTCCGGCATGATAGAAACCGCCGCCGCTGAAAGAAGTTGAAGAGTAGACTGCCATTTATTATTGACGACGATAAAACTTAATAAAATTTATCTTGTAAACACTTTCATAAAGAAAGAAATAAACGATAATTTTGTAATATTATAGTAGAATAGGTATTTTTTTTTAAATAAACTGTTGAAAAAGAACCAATTTTGTTGATACCTAGGTCTTTTTTTTTCAGGTTCGGGACGGCACAATGTCAATTGGTAGATATTATTTTGATGCAAAATAGATTTCTCAAGTGACGTATGTAGGTGGTAGATAAATGGATTGCATTAGTAAAGTCAACGTTTAGTTATATATAGGTCATATATACATGTTACCTATATTACATACCTAAGGTGTGCGTAAGAGCGTGCAGATGGGTCGAGATAAAGCATAAATCTTATAGGAGGGTTCCATTATCCCCGATTTAGCCGGTATAGGCAGTTATCTAAAAAAGGGTTATGAATATAAGCTAGAGCATATAGGTTGGGTCGAGACTCGAGATAAAAAAAAATTTTATAGGAGTAAGGGTCTATTCGAATCGTTTAGCCAGGATGGCAATTTTCTAAAAAATTGTCCTAAAACAGAAACAAAGAGGATTTGACCCACACTGATAACCTCCCATTGGTTCCCTTTGAAACTCGACACCCAATGTTATTTCTTATAATAAAATTACCAATTAAAAATCTTCGAAAAACTTTTCAGTTCTGCAATCAAGGGAAGTCTGTTTGATCTAAATATATGCGACACGAAAAATTTCAACAATAATTAGCACTTTTGCAGTTTTTTTTGGCCTATAAAAAAAAATTGTCAATTGAATTTTTTTTACAAACAATTATAATTTACTAATTTTGGCATTGTGTGTAGGGTAAAATTATCTGGGAGTAAATATCATTGGTTGCTCTCGAGAAATTCCAGCCGAAAAACATTTTTTAACAATATTAAGCAGTTTTTATTTTGTCTAGAAAAAAAACCGTTAGTTGAATTGTTTTACAAACTCTACCGATTATCAACTATATTTTTGTGTATTAAATAAAGTTAACCCTAAGTTAATATCTTTGTGTGTTTTCAAGATATTCGTTTTTTTTTAACAATTTTTTAATTTTTTTTTTAATTAAAAAAAAGTATCACCAATTATTCTGTACGTCATTATGCATAGAATGAAACCAGGTTGAAGTCGATAGCATTATTTTTTCTAGAGATATTCGAGAAACAAGCCTTTTTACAACTTTTTTTTTTAATTGCTGTAATAAAAAAGCCACTAATTGAATTTTTTTTTAAATCCTTTCTGCACGTTATGGCCTTATTATCTGTAAAAAAAAAAAAATATTTGAAGTTGATATCCCTATGAGTTCTCGAGATATCGTCGGCGAAAAAGCTTCCGAACGAACACAATTTTTTAAATTTTGTTTTTTCTAAATTTCTAATTTAAAAATTAATTTACCCAAACTGTTCACTAAAACAACGTTATATAAAAAAATTAAATAAAAGATTTCTGGCTTTACAAAAAGGTATAGCAAAGCATTGTTATCGTTACCGTTGTTTTTTAATAATTTTTTTGTTTTAAGACAATTTTTTAGAAAATTGCTAACCGAGAGGGAATACACCCTCATTCGTATACCATTTTTTTTCTTGTCTCCAATCTCGACCCAACCTATATGCTCTAGCTTTTATTCTACACCATATCTATGCAAATCACCCTATAAGTATCTACGGTTAGGAGCCCTAGTCTGTAGCCTAATTACAAATAACAATTAAGCAAAAACTAATATTTTATAATTATAACACACCACGTCTGGTAAGGAGAAAATTGCAATATAGTATACAAAAAAGAACCTGTGTGTGACCCACACTGATAACAGCAATATTCGATTATTTTTTTTAAAGGACTAAATCAAAAGCTTCCCCAAAATAATGTTGGCTGTTTGCTCTAAATATATGCAACACGAAAAATATTTTTTAAAAATTTTTAGCAGTTTCTTTTATAGTTTTGTCAAAACTGTCAATTGAATTTTTTCATAAACCCAACAAATCATCAACTATGGTTTTGTGTACCAATAGAATAATATAAGCCCGAAGCTAATATCTTTGTGTGTTCTCAAGATATTCGAGCCGAAAAATATTTTTAACAATTTTTAGCAGTTTTTTTTTAAATAATATTCCACCTTTCAGCCATTTTACCCGCGCTGATGGAGCGGTCGGCAAGCAAATTTGCCTAATCATGAGGCAAACTTCACTTTATGCATAAATACGTACCTACTAAGAATCAACCTATCTTCAAAACTGTATTTTAATTTTGCGTACGATTTTTCATAGATTTTTCCCTATTTTCTTTAAAACATCCCCATTGAAAAATAAATGATAGGTAGGTACCTTACTAACTTCCTACCTACCTATACACATTTCTTCATTTTTTCGCAGACACGAACATTTTATCAAAAACATCTTCAGAATTACTAATTTCCTTATTCTTAACCTGCCTCAAAAAATCTTGGGTGTATACCTATTGATCGCATCGAACGACACAAAGACATTCATTCATAAGTAAAAAGCAACCTCAAGTTAGCTTAGCAAAATTATACATAAGTCTTTTCCATCACGTCATTAGAAATATATACTACCTAACTGCACACAGTTAAAAAAATTGTGTCTACCTAAATTCCACCGCGACCTTCCACGTCCAAAAAATAATTTTTTATATTTTCTGTAAGATGAGAGATCATTGACGAAGAAGTCAACACAAAAAAAAAAAAGACAGGAGAGTGAGAGCAAATGTGGGAAATTTTTCTTGCAAATGACCCGCGCTGATGGAGCGGAATCCTTGTGAACTGCAGGCTTCTTTGTGTGCGTGTGCAAGGAAATTTGTTGTTAAAAAATGCGAAATAGAACCTTTTTCTATTATTTTAATAAAAAAAACTTATGCAAGTAATTTCTGTTTTTGTCCTCGAAACTAGTTAAAAAAATATTGAAAAATAATAATAAAAATAACTGAAAATTGAGTAAGCTACAATGACGTTTCAAATGTTGATCAATAAAATTGCATTTTAAATTATGTTATGAACAAAAAAATAAGAAAATTTTGACGAAATTGATTTATTAAACATATTTTCTTTAAAACATAAATAATTTCAAAAAAAGAAAAAAAATAGCAAGACTTTGCCCCAGGATCTTGAAAAAAATATTACCAAAAAAAAACGTATTTTTTTGGTTTTTGAATTAAGATGACTTTTATATGTATTTTTAAAAAATTGAAAAAAAATTAAATAACACACCATATTTATTGACTTTGAAATATACCTGATTTGGGATCGTTACCGTTAAAACTTTTGAAGTTTTGTCAAATCGCGTAACCAAATTACCTTGTAAATTCGCTTATATTATGAACAATTGCACATTTTTTTTTGGAATAAATTATAAAATTACTAAACAATAAAGGACGAATTTTACTTTAAACATTTATTTTCTTACAAAAAAAAATATAAAAAAAATAAAAAAATGAATTCTAAAATATGCCCCAGTGATTCATCGAAACCCTTCCGTAAAATTGTGGATATTTTATTTTCTGTAGCGGATTTGAGGTACAAAGAATTTTCTTTTAATTTTTAAAGTAAACAAATATGTTTGCCTAATATTTTTCAATCAAAATCCTTTTGATATTTGAAAAATTGTGGATGCTATACAGCTAAACGTGAAGTTCCCACCTATTTTCTTGAGGGAAACCTCCCCTTATACCCTAAATTACTTTGTATGCAAACCAGTTTCGACATAAGACTTTTTAGGCGATAGTCCTTATGCCAAAATAAAGATAATTGCATTTAAAAATCTTCAGTTTTATTTTTACCGAAGAAAAAATTCATTTTTCCTGGGCTAACAATGCAATTTTTAAACCAGTCTGCCTCTGCCATTTTGGATTTTGCTTTCTAGATACATAGGTATTAAAAATCGGTGTCCATGTACCTTATAATTTTTTTTTTCACTAATTTTTTTGCTATTTTAGCGTCGTGTCGTCTGCCGGCTAATTGGCCTCACACAAACCGTCTGCCATTTTTTTCACGTTTCGTTACGACAGAATGAAGATATCAGAATCCATTTACATGCAATTCTAATTTTTTAAAATGGCTGGTTTCTTATCTCATGGGGCGAGTTCAGTTTGTGGCTATTGATCATTTTCTTTCAAATCCAGTTCCCGTACTATCAGGTGTCCCTCAAGGTAGTTATCTTGGACCCATACTTTTCTTAATTTTTATCAATGCCTGACATTTTCTTGAATTCCCTTCGGCTTCTGTTTGCTGATGATCTAAGATTCCTAAGATATTTTTAAACAGTTAACGATTGCCTTCTTTTGCAAGATGACCTTCAAAGACTGACAGATTGGTGCAAAATAAATTAATTATCTTTAAATGTGTCTAAATGTCAATGTTTTTCCTTCAGCCGAAATGTATCCCCAATTCACTTTGATTATAAATTCTATGTTAGGCTTCATTAAACGCAATTCCACCGATTTCACGGATCCCTATACTCTTAAGTCGCTTTATAGTGCCTAACTGCCTATGTTTCACTAGGTTTGTCATTTGGAAACTTGGTTGGAACATTGAAATGCCTGTTTATAATACCAGATGTCAGCTTATTGTCATTCAATCACTTTTAAATCGTCGTAAAGTTTTTTCTGTAATGTTTATTAGTGATATTTTGTCTTATAACATTGATTGCCCATTTCTTTTGTCTTTGATTAATCTATATCTATATGCACCTTCTCGTCAGTTAAGAGAGCGTTTCCTTTTTCGTGAGGATGAACATAGAGTTAACTATGCCCTCAATGAGCCAATAACTCGCTGTGTCAAGGAAACTAATCGCATTTCAGAAGTATTTAATTTCGATTTCCACTATAGTAGATTCTCTTTAAAATACAAATTATTGTTATATTTTTTAAGCAACTATTAAAACTTATATACAGGGTGTCCCGAAACTCAACGTCAAGCGGGTACCGGGTGATAGGGCAGGTTGTGCCCGTTCTTTGAAAAGTATTAAAAAATAATCCATCTCGCTTGGTTTGCTAGTTATAGCAATATTAAGATAAATAATGAAAATCGATACCCTACCTCACATTTTTAGATACAGTGGTCACAAATTTTAAAATTTTGCGGTGTTTTCTTTTTTTACGTAATCCTTAATAACCATGCTATTAATCGCAATCAGAAATCCAAGAATAAAGATGGTCAGTTTCGTAAGAAAAATTAAGTTCGACTGAGTCATTGTTTGAAAAAATTTTGTAAGCTAACTTTGACACTTCATATTTTTAAAAAAATGTACCAGACTACCCTCGGCAAGTTATTTAAAAAAATGGTCCGTTTCATCTAGATTTCAAAATGGTACAACACTTGCTACTTATTTACTCGTAAAAAAATACGATTGCTTTTTTATTTGCAGAAGGACCTCAGTTCACTTTATATCACTTTTACGAAAATAATGCTTTTTTGTTCTCAAAAATCGGTTTTACCGAGGTGTATGTAAGATAAACAGAGGCACTTGAATAAGAACACTGTTTGCAGTAAATAAGAGTGAGGGGGATCAACACTACACACGGTATGGTACGATCTACGTTCTGTGGGCTACGTTCCTGCTGTTACTAGCAACTTCTCGTAATTATGCGCCTTTGTGTTACCCTGGACTCGATTTATGTTGCGGAAATTATGTTAGTTATTATCTGGTAATTCGTACTAATAGCCTTTCTTGAATAGCGTATTTGTACATGGCTCAAGAATATGATAACATCAATACTAGCCCATTGAAAGAGTTACATTAGCCTGGCATTTTGTTCAGGACTAAATGTTTTTTATTTATGGGAGGGATAAGTGTTAGTGTAAAAAGAAATTTTCGGGGCTAAAAGCTTCTCCCTCTTTTGGGCGCCATTTTGGAAAATAGGGTGTTAAAAGTTTTTCGCTATATCTTGAGAACCATGCCTTACAAAAAAAATTTTGCACATTTTTGTATAAAATTGAATTCTGTACAATAAATGTTAAGGCACTTTTTATAGTTAAATTGAAAACAAAAAAGGTTAAAACTAAAAGCAGACGAAAGTTTTAAGAAAATTATTATTTAAGGGATATAAAATGCCAGGTTACTATGTAACTTTCAATGGACTAATATGGATGTTTTCATATTCTTGAGCCATGAACAAATACGCTTTTTGCGAAAAGCTTTTATTATAACTAACATAATTTTCACAACACTAATCGAGTTCAGAGTAACACAAAGGCGCACAATTACGAGAAGTTGCTAGTAAAAGCAGGAAATTAGCCCACAGAACGTAGATCGTAGCGTACCTACCATGTGTAATGTTGTCCCACTCTAATGTACTGCAAGTGCTTCTGTTTATCTTACTAACAGATTTTTTTAGCACTAAACTAAACTAAACTAAACTAAACTAAACTAAACTAAACTAAACTAAACTAAACTAAACTAAACTAAACTAAACTAAACTAAACTAAACTAAACTAAACTAAACTAAACTAAACTAAACTAAACTAAACTAAACTAAACTAAACTAAACTAAACTAAACTAAACTAAACTAAACTAAACTAAACTAAACTAAACTAAACTAAACTAAACTAAACTAAACTAAACTAAACTAAACTAAACTAAACTAAACTAAACTAAACTAAACTAAACTAAACTAAACTAAACTAAACTAAACTAAACTAAACTAAACTAAACTAAACTAAACTAAACTAAACTAAACTAAACTAAACTAAACTAAACTAAACTAAACTAAACTAAACTAAACTAAACTAAACTAAACTAAACTAAACTAAACTAAACTAAACTAAACTAAACTAAACTAAACTAAACTAAACTAAACTAAACTAAACTAAACTAAACTAAACTAAACTAAACTAAACTAAACTAAACTAAACTAAACTAAACTAAACTAAACTAAACTAAACTAAACTAAACTAAACTAAACTAAACTAAACTAAACTAAACTAAACTAAACTAAACTAAACTAAACTAAACTAAACTAAACTAAACTAAACTAAACTAAACTAAACTAAACTAAACTAAACTAAACTAAACTAAACTAAACTAAACTAAACTAAACTAAACTAAACTAAACTAAACTAAACTAAACTAAACTAAACTAAACTAAACTAAACTAAACTAAACTAAACTAAACTAAACTAAACTAAACTAAACTAAACTAAACTAAACTAAACTAAACTAAACTAAACTAAACTAAACTAAACTAAACTAAACTAAACTAAACTAAACTAAACTAAACTAAACTAAACTAAACTAAACTAAACTAAACTAAACTAAACTAAACTAAACTAAACTAAACTAAACTAAACTAAACTAAACTAAACTAAACTAAACTAAACTAAACTAAACTAAACTAAACTAAACTAAACTAAACTAAACTAAACTAAACTAAACTAAACTAAACTAAACTAAACTAAACTAAACTAAACTAAACTAAACTAAACTAAACTAAACTAAACTAAACTAAACTAAACTAAACTAAACTAAACTAAACTAAGCGAAATTTTTAGTTGGTCTCCAACATGACAACGAAATGCTTACGAAAACCAGAACCAAAAATTACCCCTTGAAAGTGTCACCATTTGCAAAAACAAAAAATAAACACAAACACATAAAAATCACAGAAAGCCATGTCGTGATGAAAGAAACAACTAATACAAACAAGAATAGAGACCAAATGTCCCTTTTCCGCATACAATTAATAGCACAGGCAATTAATTCTGTGCGAAAAAAGAGGGGAGATCTCTCCAGATAATCTGGTACTATTATTGATTTCGCTCATCGAACAGCGTACCGCAGAACGAAATTTTTCATTTGTGATTTCCTTGTGTCATTTTTGTATGGGATTTTTCGTTTTGCATCAGCAGCATACTAGGTGTTTTTACTCAAGCCTTTTTGAGTAAAATGAAGGGCACGGCCTCAAAATAATTAAAAAATTTCCGGTGAAATAAAAGTAGGAGCATTGTATATACATTCTATAGTATTCTCGTGAAAGCGAAAGATAATGGCGACGTCTATAGCGGCGATTAAGAAGCTCTCGGCTGTAGAGATTGCAGATTAACGAAGGGGAATTTCAAGCAAGAAATTCCGATAATAATAAAACGAGAACGCTACATACAAAATTCACTGCAGTCAAAGTGAAGAAAAAGCCAATTTTTTCTATTTGGTTTTGGGTTGGGGATTTTGTTTACATTTGTTTTGCCAAGAGAGCTTGTTTTTTTTTAGGATCTTTTTATTTTTACCTTCGGTTTGTGTTGCTCTTCTGTTATGTTGTTGTTTAGCGTAGCTGACGTAGATAGGTATAGAAAATTTGAGGAATACGAAAAAAGAATTTTGTCTGCCAGTATTTTGCTATTTTGTGAAGGATCTTGCTTCGTATGTGTTGTTGTTGTTGTTTTTGGGTAGCAAGAGCATTCATGGGAATTTGAGGAGTATAAGAAAAAAAATTTAGTGAGTTCAGTTTTTTGCTTAGGAGTTTGTTTACATTTTTTTCTTCTGGGCTGAGAACGAGGTGCAGGTATGTATGTGTGTAAATACTTTGTTGTGTTGGCGATTTTTTTCAAATAGGTAGGTAGAAAGGTTCTGATTTTGTTTAGGAATTTTTTATAGGAATTTGTCGGTTGGCTGTCTTTGCAAGTTAAAGGCTTTTTTTATCTTGATTCTTTTGACTTCTTGACCTATATTGTGATCTGAATGTTACTGATATTTTTTTCTGGGTAGCTTGTGCAGGTTTACGTATGTAGGTACACAAAATGTTTGAAAGTTTGAAGGAGCTAGAAAAAGGCAATTTTGTTTCGTTGAAAGAAAGAGGAATTTGATTTTATTTTGATTTTATTGAGATAGTTGATCCATGTATAAAGAGGTGTTCGAGTAGCGCTTAGTGCGGGATTCATAGTTTTTACTCGTACCAGAACAGTAACGAAGAATTTTCCTTTCCAGTCTCTCAAGATCCATGGCCACCGTTGGGGAGAGAGAAAACCAGATGGGGATGTTAGGATGGGTCTGTTAAGGGTTTTGTAAAAGAGGAGTTTAGAGCGCTCATTGAGTAGTCTATGTCTTAAGAAAGGTGTGAGGGAATTAGAGATTTTGCGTGCTTTATTAAGAGAAAATCTGGCATGGCAGTTGAACTTGAGAAGGTTATTGAAACATACTCCAAGGTACTTGAGGCTGTTTTTAACCTGAATGCAGTTGTTGTTGATTTTAAATTGAAGATGTTTGCTGTCCTTAGAGATACCGGGAGGGCCTTTTCCACAGGCGTTACGGAAACAAATCAACTCGGATTTTTGATTATTAGTTTTAATACCCCAGGTCTGGTAGTAGTCATTAATAATGGAAATGTGTTTTTCCAAATGTCTTAAAGCAACAAAAGGGTCGCTATGGCTGGAGTGGGCGATCGTATCATCGGCGTACAGAAGGCCAGTGGATACTAGGTTATTTTCTGAGAAGAGATGAAGGAAGTCATGGAGGAATAAATTGTAAAGGTGGGGCCCAAGTATAGAGCCTCGAGGTACCCCACAGTCACAGGCGCGAGTGTTAGATTTAGTGCCCTGAATTGGAATGAAAAATTGTCGGTCACTAAGAAAACTGCAAAGGAGGGAAGTTACATGAGGGGGGAAGATGAGCTCGGAAATTTTGAAAAGGAGTCCGTCTCTCCAGACACTATCAAAAGTCTTTTCAATATCTAATGAACAAACAACTGTACAGCGTTTATTGTTTAGATTAAGAGATGCCAGAAGTTTAAGCAGTGCATGCACAGTCGAATGCCCTTTACGGAAACCGAATTGGTAATCTGAGATGGGATCCATTGGATTTTCGGTAGGAGAGAGAAGATAATCCTTTCTAGAATTTTCCCAATGTTGGAAAGAAGTGAAATGGGTCGAAAATTATTTATATCAGAGGAGTTAGGTTTTTTCTGGATGGGCAATATCCTGGCAGTTTTCCAGGAATTAGGAAAATATCCATTATTAATGCAATTATTGAAAATGATGGTTAGAAAACTTATGGCCAGAGGAGGTAATTTTTCAATGTGAAAATTGGAGATACCGTCAGGGCCAGTGGATTTTTTTGGTTTGAGTTGAGAGATAATTGAAGAAACTTCTTCAGTATCAGTGAAAATGTGAGAGGCTATTGGTCTTAATGCTGTATTATCAGAGTCAAAGTTGAAAATACGGGATGGTCTCGAAAGACGAATAAGGCGGGCTTTACTGATGGCAGCGTTTGAAAATTGAGGGTTAAAGAAGGGAACCTTTTCTTGATAAATCTCATTGAAATGGTCTGCAAAAGTGGTGACTATGTTGGATTCGTCTGACATTATAGTGGCGAGAAACTTAAGGTTTCTTAATTTTATCTTTACCTTCTTTAAATTTTGGAAAGTAAAAACGTCTTTCCTTTGTGATTGTGGGTATATAGGTATCTAGATAAAGTCAGCCCTGTTGGTACATAATGCATTCCATCGTAATTAAAATTTTGTTACGAAATAAGAAAAAGGAAGCTATCACAGAATCCATCACTTAGAAAAATTAATACGAACTCCCATCGCGAACAAATTCGCTGATATTTTTTTGGGGAACATGTAGGATATATGTACGTAATTACGTATGTACATGTACATATGTCGTACTACATTTTACTATAACATTTTTTTTTTTTCAATTAAAAAATAAAGTGCCTTGTTGTGGTTTGCGAATTGAACATTCGCTTACGATATGGCCTGCAATTTCGAATTTCGGTTAGCGAATTGATTTTTCGCCGAAAATTTATTACTCTTAGACGAAATAACTAGGTAATTGATCTCTTTGTGACGAGTACCAAAGTGAAACAAAAAATATTTTTTTTTTTTACAAAAAGGAAAACAATAAATCTATAGTCTAAGTAATTTTCTAGAAAAAGGTTCAGAAAAGTCGCAAGATTTTTTAAAAGGGTCAAAAAAGCCAGTTTTCCAAAAAGTCGTCTCATGGTCGCATGAGGGTCAAAATGAGACTAAAGTCGCACAGCGGCAACATTGAATGTCGGTAGGGAGGTTGTTATATATTTTGAAGGAAATGTTGATTTGGGGGGAGTGACATTCCAGTGAATTGAGAAGAGTTTCGTTGAAGGTGGAAATGTGGTAATCAATCTCATTATTAGAGAGGTGAAGCGTGTGGGGTGGCAGACGAGGAGCGATAGATAATTCTATCCCAGTCCCAGTTTGTAGCCCTGAAACAGGCAGTGGTAGAGGAGTCAAGAAGAGGAATGCTAACTTCAGCCAAGTCAATTTTAAACAGAACAGGGCAGTGTTCTGTAAAGGTAGGGAGAGTTTGAATCTCATAGTTAAGGTTAATTTGGTTAATTAAATGTGAGGAGACTAAAAAATGGTCGAGAAAGGAGGAACTCCTTAGGAAAGAAGGAGTGGGAGAAGTTATAAAAAAAGGCAGGAAAATGCAGTGAATGCCAGTTAACTATATCGTATTTGATGTTATTTTTAAAAACAATGGCAACACCTTGAGATTGGTTATTTCTAAGAATGTTGTAGGAATCAATGAGAACTTTGTGTTTGCTGTTCAAGTGCGTTTCTTGTATGAAAGCAAATGATATATTACTAGCCTGGAGAGTTTTAAGGAGTTCTATTCTCCTGGCATGATGAATTAGGGACGAAATGTTAAACTGTAGAAGGTTTAGTTTCATTGTGAGTCGGAGATTAGGAGATTATTGACAAGCTCGAGATAAGCGAGTCTCTTTTGAGTTAAGGAGCTGAAGTTATTTAATTTTGCCATGAAGTTTTCTATTCTGTTAATAAGTACTGTCATATCCATACCAAATAGATCGTTAGATAGATCCATGAACTGGCTGATCACGCTAGAGTTTTATTTAAAAGCTGAGGGGGTGGCTTTAGTTAACGGAGTAGGATTATTTAAGGCGGGAATAGTATTCGGGATGGTACTCGGATTCTTGAAATGGCTGGCAAAGGAAACACTTGGTGTAGTCAAATTATTATTTGAAATTAGCTTAGAGAGAGCATTGCTGTTTTTAATCTTATCACTGGATGTTTGTATCAGCCGTTTTCTTTTTTTCCATATTCTTTGTAGGCTTTGCACCCTCTGAAGTTTGCAGTATGATTATCACCGCAATTGACGCACACAACCTTGCTAATGTCTCTTACTGTGGGACACTGCCCGGGCTCATGGGTGCCTGGGCACTTGACACACTTGTAATTGTTGGCGCAGTTTTTGGCAAGGTGGCCAAACTGTTGGCAACGCCTGCATTGAAGGGCGCCTTTGTTGCCTTTGGGCTTCTCCCAAGTAACACGTGTGTTGGAGAGATACTTGATCTTAAGTATTTCATTAGCATTAGAGCCAGGTACGAGCCGGACTAGAAAGAGGTTGTAAAATATCTGATTTTGTTTGGAGCGAAGTGTTTCAAACTTCGAAACCTTCTCAACGTTATTGACTCTGAGATCAAGTTCTTCAAGAATCTCTGCCTCAGGGTAATCAGAGGTGAGGCCTCTGAGAACTAAATTTACTGTTTTGTCCTCTCTTCTAGTATAAGAGTGGGCTTGAATGTCAGGAGAGTTTCTGAGTAATTCAAGAAGCTCTCTATGTACACCCCCGTCATCTACGTATAATTTACTAATATTTACCCTGTACGCAAAGCTCACTGATTTAGTTTTGAAATCCAATAAAAGTCTACGGATGTCTACATTGTACATAATTTTAGGCGGACAAGACTTACCTTTGAGCAGTTTATTAGCTGAGTTTTCTCTAGTATCACTGTTGTTGATGTTGATTAATGAGGAGGTGAGTCCCTCGTTGTCCATGGTAGAGTCTTTCTTCTGGGTGGTGGTAGGCTGAGTAATGGTTTCTGTAGAAACTGTGTTGTGACTGTTGTGGGCAGTTGACATTTTAGCGTTGATGAGTAGGTTTCCAAGAATCGCAAATTTATTGCCGTCCTTAGTTTGATTTGACTCCATTTTAGGGCGTGAGGAGCCATGAGTGTAAGCGATATGCTTTTTGTCAGGTGATTGCCATTCTGGATGCAGGAGGGCATTATTCGTATCAAATGGGTCAGACGGTGGGCTGAGACACCTTTTGGTGACGGAGGTGTTCTGTGACATGGTGGCGGTGTGCTGTGACATGGTGGCGGTGAGATCAATTCGAGGTAATAATTTTGGTTGCGTGGTTAATGTGGTATCATCCATGCTGGAAATGTCCATTGCGGTGGTGGTGTTAGGCAGCTGGGCTAAGAGCAGCAATTGTTCGGCAGCTAGTTTAACATGACTGGCTGGGGGCAAATTGTTTGGCTTCATTTTGCATGAATGCTTATTTTGGACACCTGGGGTGTCTATTGTTGGAGTAGTATCCGGTTTAGGCCTCATGATGAGGCACCACAGTGACTTTAACCTTAAATGCTTCGGTCAAAGTGTTAGTAGCGTAGTTTTAGAAAAATCCGTGAAAATCTCCAGGGGAGAGAGCATCCAATAATAATGGGAGGTAAATGGCTTTTAATAATAAATTTTATAAGAAATACTTTTTATCTTTTAATGTTAAGAAGGTTTAACTTCGAGAAAAACGAGTTTAAAAAATTTAATTTGCAGGAATTGCGACTTACTACTACAAGTTCTCAAAATGGAATCCGAAAGAAAAAGGTTGTGGTGGTGATGGTTCACAGTAGCGTTATTCTTTTTTCTGGGTACCTATCTTGTGCAAGTATATGTAGGTATGCAAAATGTTTGGAAGTTGGAGAAGTTAAAAAAGACAATGTTGTGATTTTGTTTACATAATTTTTGTATTTATAATTTTCGCGCTTGTTTTGAAGGAGAGTAGGTACCTATGTATATATGTGCGATTTGTAAGAAGTTAGGTATGTACATAGGATTATAAATTTGTGTTGGGAATTAGCTAGGTGGGTACATTTCGCGCCTTTTTTGAACAATTAGTGTTCAACCAAAATATTTTTGTTAAGAATTTGTCAGTGGTTTGTTATTTTTCAAGTATTTACCTAGATACATACATATGTGCATATGAAGATATTTTTTTTTTTTGTACAGACTTCTTGACCTACCTTGTGTTCTCCTTGTTATTGTTATTCTTTTTTTTGTAGCTTGTGCAGGTTTATGTAGGTACACAAAATGTTTGGGAGTTTGAAGGAGTAAAAAAAAAAGACAAGTGTAAAAAAGGGGTGGTGGTGGTTTATATAATTGTTCATTTATAATAAATTTTCGCGCTTGTTTTGAAGGAGTGTAAGTGCGATTTGTAATTACCTAGGAAGGCATATTAGGTATCTACTATTTTTGGTGGGGAATTGGGTGCTTTTGTACTTTTCGCGCCTTGCTTGAACAAGTGTGAGTCGAAATGTTTTTAGATTAGATTTAGTTCTGAATATTTATTTGGAATGTGTAGACTGTGATTGAAATTGTGCTCCAAATTCTGATTTAAATTGTTTGGAACTGGTATATTGCTTTTTATTCAAATAGTTTTTCTTAAAACTTAAGCCGGAGTTGATAAGGGCTTTCGGATATGCTTCACGGGATACTATGTCTGCAGGGTTACATTTTGTGGGGACATGAAACCACTGTTTTCTGTTTGACGTTTCTTATATTGTAGCAACCCTATTCGCAACGAATGTATTCCTAGCTGATGGTTCTTCTGAAAGCCAGCTCAAAACGATGGTTGAATCTGTCCAGTAGAAAGTTTTTAAATCAAACTCAATCGCAAGTGTTATCCTTTTTACTAACTGTGACATGAATACCACCGCGCAAAGCTCTAGACGAGGTAACGACGTGCTTCTCCTTCCTTAATTTTGAACACACCAATCCAACATGTATTGATTCATCATCTTTCACGCTACGAATGTACGCTCAGAACTTTTAGAAAAGGCATGCAATTGGTATTTTGCTTGATTTCCAAAAAAAACTTGACGTAGAATATTAATGTTGTTCAATTCTTGAAGTTCTGTTCTATATTGGATCCACAGAGTGTGAAGTTCTTGAGGCAGCGATTAATCCCAAGATAATTTAAGCTCCCATAATTGCTGCATGAATAGTTTTCCCAACACGATGATTGGGTTTATGAGTCCCAGAGAATCAAATAATTTAGACAATTCAGATAACACTGTGCTTTTTGTAATTCCTTGAGTAAGCACAGGTTGTACCTCAAAAGTAAACTTATCGTTTTCAGGAATCCATACCATTCCGAGAGTTTTTATTGCATCTGAGTTTTTAACACGCAATAAGCTTTCCTGATGTTCGCTTGGAATATTGTTGTACAATTCCTTCCTATTTGCGCACCATTTTCTTAATTCGAAGCCACCTCTAGAAAGCAACGAAGTTAACTCATGTTGTATGCGTTTTGCTTCATCTAAAGTTTTTACCCTGTAAGCACGTCGTCGACATAAAACGATGATAAAATCTCGTTTGCAGTCAAAGGAAAGTCAAAGCCTTCATCGATTGACAACTGTGTAAGAGCCCTCGTGGCAAGAAAGGAGGTAGAGGCGGTGCCGTATGTAACAGTAGAGAGTCAAAAAATCATTACCTCCTGATTTCTATGCCTCAATAAAATGCATTGAAAATCACGATCCTCCTCAGAGATCAAAATCTGGCGGTAAATTTTGCTTATATCTGCACTAAAGATGAAGTTGTGGATACGAAATTTTAAAATGATTGCGAATAAATCTGGTTGAACGACAGGGCCTACCATAAGTAGGTCAGTGAGTGAGAAGCCTGAACTTGTCTTTGCAGAAGCGTCGAACACTACCCTCAGCTTGGTCGTTGAGCTACTAGGTTTAAGGATATAATGGTGAGGTAAAAAGTAGTGTGCTTTATTCAGTTGAAAGTTGGAAGCAGCCTCCATATGCCCTAACGCAATGAATTCTTCAATAAATGATGAGTATAAATCGTAAATCTCAGAGTTTTTATGAAGCCTTCGCTCAAGAGCTTGAAAACGACGTAACGCAGTGTCATACGACTTTCCCAATAAGTCTGTTCCTGCCTTAAAGGGCAGTCTAACTTGATATCTTCCAGATTTCAAGCGAGAGAAATTGTTTTTGAAATGGATTTCACATAACTGCTCTTCCTAGGAGAGAATCAGAGAAAACTTTGCCTCATGATTTTCAATATCCCAGAATTTTTAAGTTTCATTTATGTTCTCGTCGCAAACAAGCTTAACTGGTGCTGAGAATAGAATGCACCAGACACTTCATCTTCATTTGGAGACATACAAAACTATTAAGTTCTAGCAACTGGTTATGTACTAATATACATAAAAAATATACAACAATACTAAAGAATAATTCGGCACCCAAGAAAATTTCTATTTTCTACCGAGTGTTGAAGAGCGGATAGGAGAGATTTATATTTTTCGGAATGATCCAATTGCTCGTATCAATCCGAAGAAGTCATTGAATCTCGATTTTGATTATAAATGAAATTATTGATGTACTTATTGTTAATTAGAATTAATTTAACTTAATTAGAATTCGAAATTCCAGATAAGCATCATAGTGAAGGCTTTCGAGGAAGGCCTTAGATCTGGGCAAAGCGCTTGTAGCTAAATTTATCTGAGCACCAGAATCAAGAAGCACCCTGCATGGAGTTGGAGTTTTGTTTTTGTTGAGAACGTTAACAATGGCTGTTGTTAATAGTGTGTATTTTTGTTGATGAACTGATGGTGCGGAAACTTGGAGGATATTGGGAGGCAAGCTTGATACGCTGTCAAGACCTCGTGAATAATAAGCCTAAGTGGGCGGAGGTGTTATATTGTTGTTTGTTTCTTGCGTGAATGCTAAATTCGGAGTGTTATGCAAAAGACTATGATGTTTATTGCCACATTCACGGCAAGTGACGACTGATGGGCAGTTAATTATTTCATGATCGTTTTTTAAACGATCATGAAATAATTAAATTTATTAAAGATTTTTAATAAATTTATACGTTTTGTACGGTCTGGCACTGATAATTAGGCGAACTTAAAGCATTTGTAAATAAAATGACCATCTCTAGAGCAGAATAGGCATTTCAATATGTTTGTTGTAAGTGCTAATATATTTTTGTCATGGAATTTAGATTTGTTAATGCTTTCATGCAAAATATTACTACGTGTATTAGCATTACCTTCAAGTTTTAAGCACCTTTTCTTTAGAAATTCGAGTAGCTCCGATAGTGCTGGCAATCGATCTACAGGAGCCTTATCGTACCATGCCATACCAGAGGATGTACAAATAAGAGTTGTTGTATTTAGTTTGACGAGTATGATGGTAACTATCACATCATCCCATTGATCAACTGGTCTGCTTAGATTGCGGAGACAGCTTAACTGGTTGTTGAAAGAGTCCATCAATCCTCAAATCTCTGCTGCTTTGGATAGTTCAAAATTTTAGACCGATGCTCCTGCGCGATGACCTTCTTATTCTCAAATCTCTCCTTAAGCAATTTAAGAGCTTGGTTATAGTTTTCAGCCTCGACTTTTAACTTAGCGATGGGGGTCCTTGCAAGCGGGCTTAGTTTGGCTATAAGATGATGAAATTTGGCCCGAGTTAAAAGATGCGGGTTCGTGTCGATTAAAGAACTAAATGTCTGGAACCAGGAAATCCATTTTGTTATGTAACCTGAAAAAGTAGGAAGCTCAATTTCTGGAAGACGTAAAGGATTAAACCTGATGGACGTATGATTTTCGCCCTTCAACTCCTCGGGAGGATTGAGCTTCTGCTGAAGTGTTTTCATGGTAGCCAATGTTTTAAAGTACATTTCCTCGTATTTCGCAAGATCATCGTTTTTATATTCCTCAGGATCCAGCTACTCGATTTTCAACTGATCGATCTTGAAATTGGAAAATGCCTCATTTAATGCATCAATGGGAATTTGGAGCTCCTCCATTGAGGTTAAGGAAGGGTTCGGTTGCACGCGGTGCTCAAATTCTGCGGACCTTTCAATTTGGGATATCCACACCGTTCGACGATTTTTTGCAGATGCTAATGATTTATAGACATGATAATAAATTGAAATATGATTTTGGCAAGCGAATGATATTGTGATGAAAATCACGTTCGGGGTCACCGTTGTTTTTACTCAAGCCTTTTTGAGTAAAATGAAGGGCACGGCCTCAAAATAATTAAAAAATACTCCGGTGAAATAAAAGTAGGAGTTCTTATTTTATTAAAATTCAAATTTATTCAGTTAAAGATTAGCTGATTGGATATTAACTCTAAAATTTGAGATTACGATCTGTACTAAGAGGATGTACAAATAAGAATACCTCTACTTCAAAAAATTCAAGTTATACAAAATTAAATTGTTATACCATTTAGGAAAGTTACAAAAATTATTTAAGTTATACAAGTTATAAATTTGTAATAAAACATAGTATTTAATGGAATTCAGGGTTGGCAAGCAGGTACATAATTCATTTGGAATGTTGGTTTTATTTCTGCGCAAACGTTTAAACACTAGGCCTATTAATGGAGTTACAAAAGGTGATGTTGACGGTGAGCTCACATTTGTGGCCGTCAGGGTCATTCGGTGATTGACGTATGCGCTATATCTGGCCAATGGTTAGAATCAGTCGTTGATTTCCAAAGATTCCCGGCTACATTTTCTGCTCATTCACCGCATTTTTTCCAATAAAGAACCGCGAAGAATTTTGAATTGTGTTCAAAAGCTTAAGTGGATTGACAACAGGGTCCTCCTCTATCAATTTGCTTTAAAATAGAAGCTGCGATAACCTACAATCATCTCAATCCACAAGGTCGTCCGATCAAATTGCAGAAGCATAATGAGAGTCATCAAGATTTCAGCACCTTTTGTTTTTACTAATAGATAATAATTACGTAAGTTTTCATGCAGAAAAAAAATGGTTCGACAGAGATTGTAAGAGATTACGCGCAAAATCATTTCTCTACTTAAAACTGTTCAGATCAACCAACAATATTTTTTTCAAAAACTGATACTAATACTTCAATAAGGAATACAAAGAATTTCAAAGACTTTTTGAAATAATGTGAGAGAACTTTGAGGGTGCAATCAAAGCGTTGGAAATAAAAACACTCTTCAGGCGGATGTGTTGGCCGATCATTTTAAAAGGTTGTTATCAGCGGATGTGTCACTTTTATAATTTAGCTACACATTACCAAACACCTATGTACGCGAGCTAGATGAACCGGTTTATATTATACAAACTGTCAACCATTGGTATATCCCGAAATTTTTTGCTTTTGTATTCCAATATCCTAGCTTCATCTAGTAATACCGGTTGGGATGGCAACAACTTATCAGAAAGGTTTAAGATGACACCTGGAGTTCCACAATGGTGTATTCTAAGTCCAATTCTATTTGCACTTTACATTGATGCTACATTCCTTACGGTGTCAACTTTTTCAGGATCAGTTTTTACTCCATAAAATGTTTTTCCATATACGATGACATCGTCCAAATAGACAAGGCAAGATTTCCAGGTTAGTCCTTGTAAAACGCACTCCATCAAACGCTCAAATGTTGCCGGAGCGTTGCACAGTCCAAATGGCATCACTTTAAATTACCACAGGCCATTTCCTGTAGAGAAAGCCGTCTTTTCTCGATCTTCTGGATGGATTTCTACGTGCCAATAGCCACCTTTCAAGTCTAGCGTGGAGAGGATAGCTGTGTTTCTTTGTCACATCGTTCAGCCTCTGGTAATCCACACAAAATCGAGTACTTCCGTCCTTCTTTTTCACAAGGACCACTGGTGATGCACAAGGGCTTTTGGAATTTTCGATTAGCCCATCTTTCTTCATATTTGATATCATTTCCTCAACTCAGCTTGTTTGGCCAAGGGGAGACGTCTTGCTGGTTGACGAGTCGGTCTTGCGGTCTTGCGTCAATTGATGAAAAGAAAAAAAATAAATAAATAAATACAAAGAAGGCTTCCAGCAACACTAAGGCCCATCGCCCACTAGGCAACTTTTTGTTGCTAGCCCCAGCAACTTTTTGTTGCTCCCAATCCAATTACATTAGCTTATATGGGAGAGCGCCCACTAGGCAACTTTTTGTTGCCGGCATCCTTATTTCTCAAAAATATGATGTCAAAATGGCGTTTCCTTTTTTTCAACAATGTGAGTACCTACACATTATAATAATAAATAATATAATATTTTATAATTATAAATATAAATTTATTTCGCATTGCCAGCTTACGATTATACATAGCCAGACAACCGGAAAGCAGCCATCACAAAACAAAATATGGCGACAAAAGTCAAAGTCTAGTCAAGCAACTTTTGTTGCTCTCTGTTGCCGGCAACTCTGAGCAACAAAAAGTTGCGCAACTAAAAGTTGCCTAATGGGCGATGGGCCTAAGTTGATGTTGACTTAGATTGGTTGAGTAAAGGATTTTGGCTTTTAATTTTTCGGAGCTCACAGGCTCTTGTGTGTCCACTTTTGTGATATTAGTTATCGCTGATACAGATTCACATTTCCCGACTTTATCTCCTTTTCTCAACTTAAATTCGTACGGTTTGATGTTCAGAATCCGTACAGGCACCATGTTCTTCATCGATACCGGAAACCAGCTTCTGCCCCGGCTGGGAAACAAGGTGCACAGGAATGTTGGTGTTATTGCTGCTCTCGAGTACTATTTCTACTTCTACAATGTTGGCATGCAGGTCTTCTTGGTGGCAATCTGTACTGGCGCTGGAGATGTTCAGTCTTGTTACAGTTCCAGCATCGACCAGGTCCATCCCACTTCTGACACCAATGTAACGTTTTACCAAGGGTTCGATAAAAAAAACTTATTTATTTTTAACTATTGACCATCACTTATTTTACAAATCAAACACACTTTACTTCACTTCAAATTATTTAATTAGTCTTCAATCTCAATAGTTTGCAACTTAAATTCACTTCCGGATATTTTACACTTCCGCTTTCAAAAATAAACTGCGCTGTGTACTGAAGAGCTTCTCCCTATATAGTGAGCTGAATGGAAGGTTCCTTTCTAGAGAGAGATGGCGTTATATTCCATTCAGCGCATATCTCTCTTTCTCAAAAGCTCCACATGAGAGCAAATTAGGCGGTGATTAGACCGTGTCAGTTGTAAGGCAGTGATTATACCGCTGCAGCTAGTCAAGTAGTGATTATATCGTTACAATATTATTCCTTTTAAATGTTTGTATTGGCACATTCATGTTTGTATTAGTATATATTTCTCCAACATATGTACGTATGTATATGTCCCAAGAACATAATTTCTTTTTCTTTTTTTTGCCTGTCATTCAGGCATTTGCAATTTCGTTTTTAAAATCATCAGACGTGTTAAATTAAGTTAAAGTTTCAATAAAAGTCTTGAAAGCAATAGATTTATTTTTTTGTATTTCTTTAAACAAGAACTCTGTTTTTTAACATTTGGTTTCGAAACCGGGAATAAATATGCTTTCAGAGCGCAATTAACCAAATTGGCTAAAGCTGTGAACGAAGCACTACAATCGGAAGATTTTGAAAACATCGAAGAGGAGCTCTATGTTCGTGTTGATAGGGTAAATCAACGAATCATATCTCAAGGCTAAATAAAGCCTGAAGACGTTGAAGTCAAGGGACAAAAAATTTTCGACTATGAGGGCACAGCAGTCACAACCTTGGCACGTCTAAACCTACGCATAAGAAAAGTCCAACCGAAGTCACTACAACATAGCTGTTCACCAAAATGTGCAGTTGACCGATGCCGAAAAATTTCATTATTTGGAAGGTGCGTTAGTTGGTGTGGCGAAAAGGGTTGTTGAGGGATTTACCCCAACCTTGTCTTGCTATAAGGCAGCAGTAGGATTATTCCAAGGGCAATACGGTGAAACAGAAAATAAGTCGACAACCACGTCCAAAAACTTATTGCACTGCGCCCTGTCTCTTCGAAAGCCGATGTTGGTCTGCGACATCTCTACAATACAATCACAACTTCCATCCGATCGCTGACTGCATTGCAAGCACACAGCAATATAATATCATGCCAAAGACAATTTTGCTACGTTGTATGCCAGTGGAACTACGTGTGGATTATAATCGAATAAGTGAAAAAGAAAGCGATGTCGCAGAACAAGCAGACCCTGAAAATACAGACGAAAACAACGATAATGACAAAAAGTCACAAGCAACACACACATCTTTGCAAGGGATAAACAACCAACATTTGAAAAGCATTATGTGCTTCCTGAAAAACGAAAGAACGGCAGTTGCCCCCCCTAATAAATTTTACTTTCTTAAATTTTTTGTTGAGTAATGCACAATATTAATTATAAAAACAATCTTCGATGTTAAAATTTTTCTTAAAACATGTCGTTCGTCATTACAAACAAAACTATTCAATACTTTCTCCAAATTAACAAAGAATACAAATTTTTGTATATTTCTGTACTATCAAGCTATTATTATATACAATAGGGTGTCCGTTATTTCGCAGATCAATAATTTTGATCAGACTCCCCTAAATCAAAAGTTAATTTATTTATTTACAAACAAATTCGGCTCTGAACTCTTAGCACCCCATACATGGAAAATTCGAAAAAAAAGTATGCAGTAATCCAAGGTTGAAGTTTTTCAAGGTCACCCGCGATTTTTGGCACCTCATTTAGGGGATATTCGAAAAAAAAAGTATACCACATGAAGAGCCACTAGATAGTGATAAAAGGTCAGATAATTTCAGTAATTGGTCAGGCATAGGTTTTTTTATATTAATTTTCAAAGTTTTTTTTCAAGGTCACAGTATAAGACTTTTAGCACCTCATTGCTTGAATTTTCAAAAAAACTATGTCATCTGAAAGTCTACTTAATCCTCGTAAAAGGTCAGCTATTTTCAGAAATTGGTCAGGCATAGTTTTTTTTAAATAATTTTTTAAAGTTTTTTCAAGGTCAATACAAGGTCACGTGAACTTTTAAAAATTCATTAAAAAAAAAGCCATAGCTGACCAACTTTTGAAACAGCCTGACTTTTTATGAGGATTAAGTGAACTTTCAGATGGCATAATTTTTTTTTTGAAAATTCCTAAAATGGAGTGCAAAAAATCGCTATGACCTTGAAAAATAATAAATTTTAAAAATTCACTAAAAAAAATCTATGCCTGACCAATTTCTGAAACCAGCTGACCTTTTCTGAGTATTAAGTGAACTTTTAGATGGCATACAGTTTTTTTGAAAATTCAACCAATGAGGTGCTAAAAGTCTTATACTGTGACCTTGAAAACAATTTAAAAAATTCGTTAAAAAAATCTAAGTCTGACCAATTTCTGAAACTAGCTGACCTTTAATGAGAATTAAATAACCTTTCAGATGGTATATATTTTTTCCGAATATCCCACCAATGAGGTGCTAAAAGTCTTATACTGTGGCCTTGAAAAAAACTTAAAACCTTCATAAAAAGAAATCTATGTCTGACCAATTTCTGTATTTAGCTGACCTTTTATAAGGATTAAGTTATCTCTCAGATGGTAAACATTTTTTTTTGAAAATTCCACAAATGAGGTGGTAAAAATCTCTATGACCTTGAAAAAATAATAAACTTTGAAAATTGATAAAAGAAAATCTATGCCTGACCAATTTCTGAAAATAGCTGACCTTTTATGAGGAATAAGTAAGCTTTCAGATAACATACAATTTTTTTCAAAATTACACAAATGAGGTGCTAACAGTCTATACGACCTTGAAAAAAATTAAATTAAAAAATGTATTAAAAAAAATCTGAGGCTGACCAATTTCTGAAATTAGCTGACCTTTTATCAAGATTGAGCTACCTTTCGGATGGTATACATTTTTTTCAAATATCCGATAAATGAGGTGCTAACAGTCTATACGACCTTGAAATGACCTTGAACAAAACTTTAAGAATTCATAGAAAAAAAACTATGACTGACCAATTTCTAAAACTAGCTGACCTTTTATCAGGATTGAGCTACCTTTCGGATGGTATACAATTTTTTCGAATATCTCATAATTGAGGTGCTAACAGTCTATACGACCTTGCATGACCTAAGAAAAACTTCAACCGATTATAAACAAAAACCTAAGGCTGACCAATTTCTGAAACTAGCTGACCTTTTATCAGGATTGAGATACCTTTCGGATGGTATACATTTTTTTCGAATATCCCACAAATGAGGTGCTAAAAGTTCACGTGACCTTGTATTGACCTTGAAAAAACTTTAAAAAATTATTTAAAAAAAACTATGCCTGACCAATTTTTGAAAATAGCTGACCTTTTACTAGGATTAAGTAGACTTTCAGATGGCATACAGTTTTTTTGAAAATTCAACCAATGAGGTGCTAAAAGTCTTATACTGTGACCTTGAAAAAAACTTTGAAAATTAATTTTAAAAAACCTATGCCTGACCAATTACTGAAATTATCTGACCTTTTATCACTATCTAGTCGCTCTTCATGTGGTATACTTTTTTTCCGAATATCCCCTAAATGAGGTGTCAAAAATCGCGGGTGACCTTGAAAAACTTCAACCTTGGATTAAAAATTTTCTAAGCCTGACCAATTTCTTAAACTACCTGACCTTTTATGACCAATTACTGACCTTTTAGACTGCATACTTTTTTTTCGAATTTTCCTTGTATGGGGTGCTAAGAGTTCAGAGCCAACAAATTCCTTCATTTACATTTACTTGTGCCTCTTACATAAAAAAAAGAAATAATTTTGAAAATATTTTCTATAAGTAGATTTTTTTCTTCTATAAACTTTGAATAATGTTTTTAAAAGGGATGATCATATATCTAATAAAAATCAACAAGAAAATTAAGAATATCTGTAGTTGTTCGGGAGAAAAAAAATACGTAAAACGTTCATAAATTCCGTTAAAAATTTTATGGGAAGACTATGGCTTTAGACACATGGGTTAATGAGTTCGGCCAAGTTTTCTTTTGGTCCATAAATTTATTGTACGGCATATACAAAAAGTGAGTTTGGGAAAAATGGACACCTTAATAAATATGCATACAAAAGCTGTTAAAATTTACCTTCTCAATCAAAAGAATGAAACGGAGTTTTTTTTATAAACACTGAATATGTATTTACGTTACGAGGGTTGTCTGGGTCAAAATTCTTTTGTCTAAATTTTGCTTTCAAAACCCTGGTTTTAAATATTCTGCTTTTCAAAATTCTTTAAAAAAAATTCTGCTAATAATATAAAAAAAAAAAGTTTTGAAAAATTAAAAAAAATTTTGCATTATTTGCTGAATTTCGTAAAAAGTGTTGTACAATTTTAAAAATTATATTATGTATTTGTTAATAGAAATAATTTTATTATTATTAGTAATGTAAAGTGCTGGTTGCTTAAGGAATCATGTAATTAAGTTTTTTAATCTGCTGGATAGCAGATAGAGTAATAAAATGGAGAGTACATAAAGAAAACAAAATAAACTAAAAATTAGAAAATAGACCAAAGCGCTTAGCCTAAGCCAAATAAGATTTCTTAAGAAAGTAGCTAAATATGTCCTTTAGTTTTTTTACTAATATTATAATTAGTACCGACTGATAGATATCTTGTTGAAAAACTAAGGGAAAATGCGAGTTTGCCCCCCCCCCCCCCCCCCCCCCCCTAATCGAAATCCTGCGTACGCCCTTGTACCCAACAACTGCAACAAGCTTACTGGAAATAAGCAATAATAACTCAAAAGAACATGATATTAAGATTGCGACAGCCGTCTATAAGTGAAGCAAAAAAGAGACATATTATTAAAGAACAACAGAATCTGTTTTCAATACATTTGCATATCAGTTTTGTGTATTTTTTTTTTTTTTTTTTTTACAACAGTGTTGGGATTCTCTTCAGCCGTGATTGCTGATGATGGCACTTAAAGCGGGGTACACATTATCGATCACGTATGACAGTTTTGCTCTCGACTGATAGTGTGTACACTGTGTTTGATGGTTTGTCAGACAAACTCCTGGCAAGCTCCTGCTCACAAAATTTTTTTGAAATTGACTGACAGTCAGCCGACTGTCATACATGATCGATAATGTGTACCCCACTGAAGATCGTGTTGAAATACATTCAGGTTAGTCATGCGGTTTTTTATTCGTTTTATTTTATATTTGTTTTTATTTAAATTTACGTTGATAAAACCGAATAATGAAGTGTAAAATGAACAAATGTTTTCGTTGCGCAAAAGTGGTTCATCTATCTAAAAACTGGAGAAATTCGAGTTTTTTTTAGTGTTATAAATGTGGTGGAAAACATTTAACCACAATGTGCAATCCGTCCTTTTAAAGAGAATCTTGTGCCTCAATGCAAGTGCAATCTGAAGAATCAAATACACACGAAAGTGATGAGTGCATTTATCTCTGTGCGCATACAAGTATAAATTGCCAACATATGTATATTTTTGAAAACGGCTCGTTGTTTAATTGGCGGTGCAAATAGAAGCGACATAATTATACGAACAGTGATAGACGGTGGCAGCCAAAAGAGCTATATACGCGAAGTTTTGGTGGAAAAGCTTCACGTAATTAAAAGTGAAACAATAAAAATGTCTGTGATTCCTTTTGGCGCCAAAGAAACATCTCCCGTTAAAAAAGTAAAGGTTGTTTTAAAGAACCAATTTAACAATAAGAGCGTTTTAATTGAAGCCATTCTTGTTCCAAAATTTTTTGTTGATCTCCTTGCTATTGCAGATCCATCTTTTCTGTGCTCAAAAATCTTAAATTGGCAGATCGATTAGGCTTAATAAGCTTATTGGACCTGATTTCTTTTGGACATTAGTCCCTTCTTTAAATGATCAACTTTACACTGGTACTAATCTGATGCCTGATGTGTTGAATATCTTTCTGAATTTCCGTTTAGACCGTTTCGGGATTGTAGCGGACATAGAAAAGGCTTTCTTGGAAATAAGCTTAGATCAAGAGGACAGAGATTTTCACCGATTCCTGCGGTATGCATTAAGTGGGAGAATTGACGAAAAGCTCATGATCGAGCTTCGAATGACTACGGTAACGTTTGGTGTTAGATGTAGCCCTTTTATATTATCAGCGACTATTCTATATCATTTGGAAAAGCATAGTTTGTACATGGATGACTTAATCGTGAGTGCAAATTCAGAAACCGAGTACAGTCGTATCTATGAGGAGGCATCAGAGATCATGAGTGCTGCATCCATGAGTTTAGGGAAGTGGAATTATAATAGTGCAGAATTTCGCGATAAAATATCGTCAAAACAATTGCCACTCACTCAAAAGGTTTTAGTTTTAACCTGGTCAGTTGATGAATTAGCGATGAATACAATGCAATCAGTGCAAAGTTTCTTGGGGTCAAATTTAACCAAATGGAAGCAAACGGAACATCCTTTAGGCAATAGCGCGCGTATATGATCCATTGGGAATAGTGTGTCCAACCATCGTTAAACTGAAAATACTATTTCAAGCTGCATGGAAACGTAAGTTAAGCTGGGATGAAGCCATACCATCGGATTTACTAGTTGACTGGAATCAGTGTGTAAAAAATATTCTACAATTAAAAGAGATAAGTTCTGATGTCTCCATCCTTCACTGACTTCAATGCCACATCTTCGCAGATGCTAGTTTTAAAGTATATGGGGACTGTTGTCTATATTCGTGCCATTGAGAACCTTGAGGGTTCCATTACAGTGTCGTTTTTATTTGCCAAATGCAAAATTGCGCCCTTGAGACAAGACGGTTCCAACGAACTCACACTACCTAAGTTGGAGCTGACAGCTGCTTCAATAGCCGCCAGAATGTGTTCATATCTTCAAGAAGTAATTAAAGTGCCCATCAAAAATTACTTTTTCTGGACGGATTCACGAATAACCCTTAATTGGATTTATAGTCAAGTCCAGTGCTGGAAGTCGTTTATTCTAATGCGACGTCATACTTCTGTTTTGGATTGGGAACATTGTAGCGGAAAGATAACTCAGCCTACTTAATCACCAGAGGAATACCTGGCGATAAACTTCAAACTTCATCTTTGTGAGCATATAGTCCGAATTGGCTGCATGACTTTAGGCCAAGAGAACATCATGCTGCTCCAGAAATTAACACTACCACTTCCACCGCTTTTCTGCTAGAGATAGACGAACCAACAAAAAGATGCAGAGATCCAATCTTGGATTTTGGAACAATTGGAAGCTGCCCTTGCTGCGTGTCAACAGTTGGGTACTTCGGTACATACATCTTTTTACGACCAAGCAGACGATAACTGATGAATCTTTAACAAAATCTGAATAAGAAAAATCCGAACTCTATTGACTTAGGTATGTACAAATGTTCAGTTTTACTAATGAATTTCGATGTTTACAGTAGAAACTACCCATACCTGCGTTTTCAAAACTTATTATTGAACTGCGTCCATTTCTGGATGATGACGGGCTGATGAGACTTGGAGGAAGACTCCAATTCCTAGACAAACCCTTTGACTTTGACCTAAATCATCCCATCATTCTACCAGCCAGTCATCTTATTACTAGACTCATTGTGGATGATGTTCACGCTCTGACTATTCATGATGGCGTTGGCATCGTACTCACAAAGCTCGGAACGTTTTTGGATCATCAAAGGACGGCAGCTGGTGAAGAAGACAATATAAGGTTGTATTGTGTGCAAGTATCTGACCAACCAGCTTCGCAGACTTTCACACCATTACCGTTAAATAGAATAGTATTGAAGATACCATTTAACGTTGTTGGTATCGATTTTTCTGGCTCACTTAACTATGTCAGTTAAAAGGGGAGTGCTATGCAAAAGGCTTACATTCTAATTTTTACTTGTGCCAGAGTTCCAGCTGTTCATTTAGAACTTACTACCAGCCTATCAATAGATGTCTGTGTTATGACTTTAAGACGCTTAATGGCCCGAAGAGGAGAAATACAAGGTTTCCTTTCCCGCAAAAGAATAGAATGGAGTTTCATCGTAGAGAGGGCACCCTTAAAGTGGATATTGGAAAAGCCAAGCTTTCATTTGAACAACTTCGAACGCTACTAACAGAAGCAGAAGCAATTGCAAATAACAGACCTTTGACTTATGTGTCCAGCGAACTATCAGACTTGGCAGCGCTTACTCCAGCCAAGTTCTTATTAGAATTTTCGTCATCAGTCTTTACTTTTTAAACAGATGTTAAAGGAGACGCAAGTCTAAGAGATTTATAGAAGCACCGTATAAAGTTCACCGCAAGACTGTCCAAACGATGGTAAACAGAATACCTTCACGTACTGCGATCTTTCCATTCCAAAGGATCAATACAACTGAACGAAGGGGATATCGTTCTCCTCTTTGACCAAGCAACTCCCCGCATCCGCTGGGAGATGGTCATCCTTAATAAAGTATACGTCGGCAGAGATGGGAAAATACGTTTCTGTGAGATTCGATGCTCAGATGGTGAAGTATTGCAAATAACAGTATTGCAAAGAAGACCGATCCAGCTCCTATATCCATTGGAGCTTTCGAGTATTGGCCCGCCGGAAGATGTAGTAAGTAGTAAATAGTTTTTATTTTAACCAAAATCTTAAATATATATAAAGATTTTCATTTGCCTTGTTTTTAAATATTGTTAAAATTTCAAACTTACGACAAACCTTAAGAGTCGTCTGTCTAATTTTCATTTTTAAATTACTGATTGTAAATAGATTTTATACATTAAATCAGCCGAAAAATTTAAAAAGACATAACAAAAGCACAAGGTATAATCAAATTTTTAAATTTTTAATTTGCATTTTCAACAGGCATTTAAATATTTGAAACGTTGTTAAAAGATAATTGTAACATTATTTTATTAAATTAATTGTACCAGCAATTTTCTGTAGGTTATAGCCACAGTTTTATACCTGGCCAGTTTGTCCCAAACTAATAAGTCTTCACCATTAAACAAACGTATGATCTCGTTTTCCTCAATTGTAGGTTGTCCGAAGTATCTGACTCTGAATTCTCGCAGTACTGGGCATCGGCCCAAAAAGTGTTGAATATATTCTTCCTCCCTCATATTGCAAAGGCTACATAAGGATAATTCATTGCCGCTATATCTGCTCCCATTCAGAGAGATTAGATCACAGCTCGCTTTAAAGATCCAGCTTATTTAAAAAATCTCAAATCCTTTTGTGATAAAGTTAAGTCCCCTTGAATGATTTAAGATGCGTGAGCTGCTTGCAAGTGCTCTTCATTTGTTTTCTTGACGTGACTTAAACTTGAGAGAATCACAAAGTACAAGACTTTTGCCGGTCCATTCTTCCTCTGACCCCAAAAGTTCATCCCAATGTAATCTGAATTCAGATTCGATTTTGTTTAGCTCTTTTACCCAGTATTGATTTTTCCGTAAAAGAGTTTTTGAGAGTCGATGTGGTCAAGCAGGGTTTTCTTGACATACCGCAGGTGGAGACCCAAAGTGTAAAAATGTCCTTCGGTATCGGTTTCAAGTAAAAGCGCATAGTTTGGTGTGCTCGCTGGTAGTTTTATTATCCGCTTTAGGAAATATCGTTGCAGCTTATATACTTCTACGAATGTTCCAAACCCCCAAACTTGCGCACCGTATGTTTTGTTGAGTCGTTTCTGACCTCTACATGCTTGCTGAATGACATCTTTGGAGTAAGGAGAACACCCAAGTAATTATAATTAGAAGTAATTCTTATTTCTTCTCCTTTGAATGACCACTTTTCCTGGTGAGATAGTCTACCTCCATTTCGAAACACCAGTATTTCTGACTTTGCGACAAGCGATCTATCATGTTTTGCATAATTGGGATGTCCTCTGCTGGATGACCATATCATCTGCATACAATAGCAGTTCCACATTAATATTCTCGATTTGGAGACCTCCTCCTAAGCATTCATGTAGATCGTTTATGTAAAGTGCAAAAAGTAGGGGTGAAAGGCCGAAAAAGTGTTGGCATAGATGGCTTGAATCAAGTTGATGACTTTTGTTGAGACACCCATTAATTTATAAATTATAAAACTCCGTGAAGTTTTGTCGAACGCAGCTTTAAGATCCACGAAAAACGCCTTCTTTTTCTCGCCAAGTTTTAAATGAACTATTGATGCCAAGTTGTAAATGTTATCAATAGTAGAGTAATTTTTCCTGAAACCAGATTAGTTCTCTGTCAGGATATGGTTTCTCTCCATTCCCATCATCGTCTTCGCAATGCAGTTCATGAAAGAAATATCTCTGTAATTACTTTGCAGATTTATATACCTTTTCTTAAATATTGAAAAAATAATTGTTTTGTTGAAAGATTCTTTAATCCTAGATTCATTGAGCATATTCGTATATGCTTCTGTTAGATAATTTGAGAAATCTTTCGTGGCGTTTATCAGGAATTCGTAACTAATTCTGTCTTCTGCAGGACCTTTATTTAGTTTTACATTGGATAGCATTTTTTTAATTTCATTTATGAAGATTGATTTATCCAATTCCCGGTTTTCAATAAAACTATGTGTATAGTAAATTTGGTGTATATGCTGGTTGGGATTAAGAAGATTAACAAAATAAGTTTTAAACTCTGATGGTGATATTTGCGGGCATACATTAAGATCCCTTTTTCGAATCTCATTCGATAGATTCTACTAATTCTTACTATTTTTTACCGTACTGAGTTGAAGATTAATTTGTTGATTATATTGGATTTTTCTTCTGTTGCACACTGCTGTAAATTCTTTTTTTGCTCTTAAATATATTTTTAAAAGCTTGAAAGTCTTTTTTCTTGCGATTCACAATCAAAATTGTACCATTTTTTTTTGTTTGGCTTAAATTAATTTATGTTGAGATTTTGATCAGTCGTTGATTGTTTGATTATGTTCGTGAGATCCGTTAGGTCAATCGAAGGTTTGTTAGCTATTAAGCTAGCGAGGTTAGAATTAAGCTTATTCTGGTACACCAACTTTTTTGAATCCTTCAACTTCAGTTTCGGAAAAAACCTATTTTTAGTTGGCTCATTTATAGAAGTGCAAAGATTTATGGTCAGTTTTAGTGGCTGTGATCTGACAAAATTGCTTATTCGACATTAAACATCTCCACACATCCTAGCAGCTATTGAGATACCGCATAGAGATCGTTTACGGATTCTCTCATGCTCCCGATAAATGTTAGATTTCCTTCTGCATCATCTTTTGTTCTGGTATTTAAAATAATCAAACTATTATCATTGCAAAATTCTAAAAAGTCCTTACCTTTTCCATTAAAAGTCTTATCCTTGGAACAACGGATTTCTATACCAGCTGTAAATGCAGAGTTGAACACATCTTCCATGGGTTGTTAAAGCTCTCCTACTCACAATCATGTCACCGATTACAATTGGATTAGCGATGTTTTCTTCGACAAAAAGCAACTTGAATAAATCAATATCATTGCGCCAGTTTGCGCCCCTTAAGTATGCGGGAAATAAACTCATTTCACCACTAATCGTTTTAAGTTTTATAAAGTCAACACCATTGCAGTTTATATATTCATGAGCTATGCCACGCGATACCAAATTCTTGTTGACTCCATACACCAAGCCACCAATTGCCCTTCCAAATCTACTGTTTCTAGTTGCCGGTTTCCAATATGTATCAAAACCCTTTAGATGATTTCTGTATTGTATAATTTTTATCTTCAGTTAAATGTGTTTCAATTAATATAAAGATTCCATGTGATAAAATAGGGAGCGTATCGGAATCCCGCTTTTTAAAATCCCGTTTTTTAAATATCCCGAGAAAAAAGTTTTAAAATACCGTCTTCTAAAATACTGTTTTCTAAAATTCCGATTAATAAAAATCCCGTCTTTCTATAATCCCGCATTTTAAAATCCCGCATTATCCCGCTAAGCCCGTATATAAGAATAACTCGACTAAAAGAAAATAGATATATGGGCTGCTGTTTTTGATCATCGCTGTTGACACTTTATTATTTGCTCGCAAAAAACAAATTATATTTATTCTGCAAAAATTACAGCAGTTTATGGTAACGGAAAACAGTTTTACCGTTATCATTTATTGCATTACAAAGTAGCTGAGGTGAAACACATTTTATGTTTTTTTTTAGATGAAAAAGCACTAGGTTGTAGAAAATAATACGCTAAAAGAAACAATTGCGGTGTAAACAGACGTAGACAAAAATTAAAAAATCCAAGCTAAATTATATAAAAAAACGTATGTATTGAAATCAAAGGCTATAAACATACAAGTATGTTATATAATATTTCCTTAATTGTTTAGAATTTCCTTTTTGTCATTTTAAATTAAGCTAACTACAAAAATCTCGCAAAAGCGGGATTCTTAAAAACAGAATTAAAAGAAATGGGATTATAAAAAAGCGGGATTATAAAAAACAGGATTATAAAAAGCGGGATTTTAAAATCGGAATTTAAAAAAAACAGTGTGGCGATATCAATAACGACATCTATTCACCACATTATTATATTAACAACGCCATCTCCCAACCACGCAAAGAATCCCAATGTAAATCATCCCTGATAAATCGTTTATAAATCATTGTTATGTTGAGAACCCTTGCTTCTAGAATATTCCAAACTTTTGTATATAGATATGTAAGTATTTAAGTTCTTTAGAGAGTTCAGTTATTCTTAATAAGTTAATAAAGCAGAAAGCACCAATTTGTGTTGCAACTGAACAAAATTGTTTTATTGTGGAATCAAAGATCCCACAACTGGTGACTCCGACGTGATCTGAACACGCAAATATCAAACATAAATTACGCATTATTTCTTTTGCATAATTTGCAGAATTAAAAATTAATTCAATTCTACGGCGCTGCACCCAAACAACAATGTCGAATAGCGACTCAAAAACCGGTGGCAACGAAAATCCAAATGAGGGCGGTCAAGAGCAACAATTATTGCAAAATACATCAGCAGCAGGCATAAGCAATTTTGCGGCACGCGTTCAAGTTCCACAGCTACAAGGATACTCAATACACAACATTGAGTCATGGTTTACACGGCTGGAGGCTTTTTTTCCGAATTCATGGTTTCGGTAAAATGAACCAAGTAAAATTTAACATCGCCGTGATGTATATGGACGAACGCCTACATGAGCAGGTTTACGAAGTAGTGAAAAATCCTCCCCAAGAGGAAAAATATGAAGCACTTCGACGTACCATAATCAGTAAATTTTCGGCATCTCCAATGGTCAGACTCGAATAACTTACATCTGGAATACAGTTGGGTGACAACAAACCAAGTCATATGCTTTCACAACTTTAACGCACTGACGTGACAAGTTACCAACACTTAATAAAGGATTTTTGGATGCAACGCCTTCCAGTTTCGGAAAGAGCAGTGATTGCGGGCGTTTCAAAAAGTAACCCAGACACTCCATTGGAACAACTGGCTTCCATTGCAGATGAAATTATCGACGCTGTTCGCATAAACTCAGCCGAAGCTGTACAAAAAATTCCATCAACAAAGAAGCTGAGGCTGTGAGTTCTTCCAACAACAACTCGCTACAATGCCGCGTAAAAGATTTAGAAAAAACATTAGTTCGCATTGAAGCAAAACTTGACCAAATGGAAGACCATCGTTCACGATCCCTCTCACGGACAAATGTTGTAAGGAAGCAATTAACAACTTCACAACGAAACCAAATTCAGGACACAAACGTTTGTTGGTTTCACAGACGATACGGATCACAGGCGTGGAGATGTGACATGCCATGCAGTTTCGAGGAAATCAACCAAAAAAACTAATTTTGTCGGCAGCATCGAAACAAAATGCTGTCGAAAAACTAACAAATAACTAACAGTCAAATCCACATCCATTGCCATACCAACAACAGCATTAACATCAGCTTCGTCACAAATTGAAACCAATTCCATCAACCATCGATACTTATGGACACGTTATACTAACTCTGGATTTCGGGCTTCGACGTCCATTCCATTGGATTTTCATTGCTGCAGATACCGCACATAACTAACACTAACACTAACACCAAACTGAAGAGCCACGCTATTTGCACCATCGCTGATCCACTGCTATCCCCAAAGATGTACATCATAAATGACAAGTTTTCTTAAATACTCAACGAATTTAAAGACATAACACTAGTAAACCAAACAAATTCAACCTCATCAACAACAAATTGCGTGACACACTGCATTGAAACACAGGGACAACCTACTTTTGCAAAGTCTCGCCGCCTAACAGGAAAAATTTCGTGCAGCAAAGGATGAATTCGAGTATTTGATGAAAATAGGAGTTTGTCGCCCTTCAAAAAGCCCATATGCTTCACCACTCCATGTCGTTCGCAAAGCAAACAACACTTGAAGACCCTGCGGTGACTATCGTGCCCTCAATGCACAAACAATTCCGGACAGATACCCGTTGCCACATATACAGGATCTATCAAACGGACTGCACGGTAGGCTATTCTTTTCTAAAATAGATTTAGCACGTGGTTATCACCAGATACCAATGGAAGAAAGAGACATACCAAAAACTGCAATCACGACACCGTTTGGCCTTTTCGAATTCCTTCGAATGCCATTCGGGCTTCGAAACGCTGCCCAAACATTTCAACGCTATATGGACCAGGCCCTCCGAGGCCTTGATTTTGTGTTTTGTTATATCGACGAAATTTGCATCGCCTCGAAAACAGAACAACAGCACGAACAACACATCCGCTTGGTATTCGATAGACTTCGACAATATCATCTAACAATAAATCCATCAAAATGCGTTTTCGGTCAATCGGAGATTGAGTTTTTGGGACATCTCATAACGCCAGATGGTCTTTACAAAGCCTGACAAAATCGAAGCCATCAAAACATTTCCGCTTCCAAAGCTAGCATGTGAACTCAAACGTTTTCTAGCCATGATAAACTTTTATCGTCGATTTATTCCACATGCAATAGAACATCAACAACCACTCATTGCGCTTATAAATGGAAACAAGAAAAATGATCGAACGCCTATCAACTGGAATATAGAAACAATTCGTTTTTTCAATATGTGCAAGGACGACCTCATTAATGCTACGGCACTCGCACATCCAGTACCTGAAGCAAATATATTTCTGTGTACAGATGCAAGTGACACCGCAATGGGAGCAGTCATTCATCAAATTGTCGATAACTCACACCAACCACTGGCATTTTTTTCAAGAAAGTTCAGCAAGGCGAAAACCAATTACAGCACATACGATCGTGAGCTGCTTGCAATATACTCAGCCATAAAACACTTTAGATATTTGTTAGAAGGACGTGACTTCACCATTGCAACGGACCACAAGCCACTCACCTTCGCATTTACAAGTAAAAACAACAACGCATCCCCCAGACAGGTTCGCCATCTTGACTTTATATCACAATTCTCAACGCAAATTGTTCACTTAGCTGGCTCCGACAATATAACAGCAGATACACTATCACGAATCAACTCTATGCACATAAACTCGGAAGCCGCAATCGACTATGAAGATATCGCTATTCAACAAAAGTCTTGTGATGAGTTACAAGCATTGCTCAGATCAAGCACAACATCACTTCAACTTAAAGCAATCCAACTTCATCAAAGCAACTCAAAAATCATCTGCGATGTTTCTGGCTCAACAGCACGCCCATTCGTGCCACAAGCTTGCCGCCTAAATGTCATAGCTAAGTTCCATAATGTTGCCCATCCTGGAAAAAAAGCAACATCACACATTATCAAACAGCGTTTCGTTTGGAACAATATGGACCATGATATAAACAAATTTGTTCAACATTGCGTTTCATGTCAGCGCACAAACGTGAGTAGACACATGTGTTCACCACTATAGTTTATCCAATTATTCTTGTCAGTACAGGGAAGATAGGACGTTTGCATCTCAGTTTGGTTGCAGCGTACTGCATAAGTCTATCGCATGTAAAAGCTCTTATCGCGATGCCGTAGTTTGCATAATAAATCATTTCAAGTTTAATTGAAATTGACCAGCGTCACCACCTAGTAGGTAAAATTGCACAATTACGATTTTGAAAATCAAAAAAATATAAAATTTTATAAATGTAATTGGAGGGTCGTTTCTAAGTATACTAAAAATTATTGATTATCTCTCTCTTTCTTATAGAATATTTTTTTGTAGGATTTATACTTTCAGATTTAAGCATGCTTTGTTCTAGATTTTTTTTTATAATTTAAATCGTTAAGGAGATTTTGGGGAAAAATTAAAAAAAAGTGTACTTTAAGGTGCCTCTACTCTGAAAAGATAAGTCCTATAAAAAAATGTACTGTGAAGAACAGAAAGATAACTAAATTTCCTATTTCAAGATATTGGTTACAACACTTTTTTTTTTAAATGGTGGCCGACGCACAACATCTACATCCGCGCTATTTTATTTGTATACTCAAAAACAACACACATACTAATTTCAATCATAAAATTATTAAAGAAAAGAAGTCTGGTACTGACGAAGGCCCAAAAGAAACATTCGACAATTGAAATATTCTTAGATTTTTTTAAATATACACTTTGGTTAAATTTTAATTCTTTTTTTTACCTTTGTAAATATAACTTGAATTAAAATTTATTGAACACACATTTTTTAAAATATTTACCAACGATTCTTAAAAAACTACCCATTTAAAAAACACAAATTGTAAAAAACAAATAAAAAATATACCTTTTAAGCATACAATTTACATAAAAATAATTTATTTCACATTAACTGACCGCGCGCTACGAAAATCTACGCAAATAGTGTTCTTCTTAAAAGAAAACAGCTTAAAATTTTGTAACTGCATTTTAACGTATATTTTCCACACATTAAAATAAATGCAAAAGATGAAAACACTCTACGGTAACTCTCATCATTAAAAACTTTTTTTAAAGCTCTAAAATCAAAAGCACCTCTACAGAAATCCAATGAAAAAAAAACTGAACGAGTTACCAAATGGACATGGGCAACCCTGAATGCACATTAATATAATAGGGGTTGAAGTTGAAAAACAGCAGCCACAGGCCACAGCAATTCATTTCAGTAAGCACTCAGATGTGCGCTCGAGAGGACGTTGGGTCTTTGTCAGATGTAATCGGAAATTTACGGGCGGGCAAACACTTTTTATGAAGGAGTTCTTTCAATTTAGTATGGTGCAAAAATATGGCACGCTACTGATTTTGAAAAAGCCCTCCCATAAGACGTGTACTGCCAATTAATATTGGATAGACTTTAATTAGATATCCCTTACCATCCCAGAGATTTGAGCACATAAACATCGATCTTATCGGCCCACTACCACCATCAAACGATTTCAAATATTGCCTAACCATAATAGATCGTTTTACCAGATGGCCTGAAGCAATCCCAATCAGCGACATAAATGCAGATACAGTAGCATTTGCCTTAATAAATGGATGGATAAAACATTTTAGTGTTCCCATACGGATCACTACGGACCAGGGTAGACAGTTCGAATCACATCTTTTCAACGAACTATCTAGTGCGTTGGGTATCACGCATCTTCGTACAACCGCCTACCACCCCCAAGGAAATGGCATCATCGAAAGATTCCATCGCACACTTAAAACCTCAATCATGTGCATTAATTCAATTAATTGGTCTCGACAATTACCTATAATCCTCCTGGGACTTCGTTCTGCTTTTAAGCCTGATATAAATACAACACGAGCAGAACTCGTATATGGTACTACGCTTAAGCTACCAGGTGACATGTTCACTCTATCGAAGAACTCACCGCAAGCAGAATTCGTAAAAGAGTTGGTTGACACAATGCATAACATTCAACCGACAGATACAGCGCATAATAACAAAAACAAAGTTTTCATGTTCCCAAATCTAGAAAAAGCAACACACATCTTTATTCGCAACGACACCGCCCGACCTTCTTTAACACAACCATACGATGGACCTTACAAGATTGAAGAAAAAACAGCAAAATTTTTTAAGGTTTTGAAAAACAACAAAGTTATCAACGTATCCGTCGATCGTATTAAACCAGCACATATCATAAATGATGACTGCATCTATACACCCGACGATTCAATAGCAAACAAAATCTCACAACAAACCACATCAAGCGAAGAAGCAACACCAGTCACACGAAGGACGAATCGCAGAGGTCGAACCATTCGACTTCCCGTACGTTTTGCAACTTGAAGTCTGGAAGGGGAGTACTGTGGCGATATCAATAACGACATCTATTCACCACATTTTTATATTACCAACGCCATCTTCCAACCACGCAAAGAATCCCAATGTAAATCATCGTTGATAAATCATTGTTATGTTGAGAACCCTTGCTTCTAGAATATTCCAAACTTTTGTATATAGATATGTAAGTATTTAAGTTCTTTAGAGAGTTCAGTTATTCTTAATAAGTTAATAAAGCAGAAAGCACCAAATTGTGTTGCAACTGAACAAAATTGTTTTATTGTGGAATCAAAGATCCCACAACAGGATTACAAAAAGCGGGATATCGTACCCAACCCGATAAAATATAGTTGAAAAATTGAGCAAATAAGTTTTTATTCTCAAGGCTGTTTACGTTGTCAGAAACTATTTTAAGTTTTGTTATTTCTAATAATTGATTTTTAGTTTGGGATAGTATATAATTTGATTTTGTTTGTTGCGAAATTATTAGTTTTTTTTTAGCTTGTATATCTATTAGCTCTTTAAAATTGCAGTTAATGTGATCTAATTCACTAAAATATAGATTTAGTAGAACATTTTCGCCATTAATTGCGCCACACATTAGTTCGTTTTGCAACTTGAAGTCTGGAAGGGGAGTACTGTGGCGATATCAATAACGACATCTATTCACCACATTTTTATATTACCAACGCCATCTTCCAACCACGCAAAGAATCCCAATGTAAATCATCGTTGATAAATCATTGTTATGTTGAGAACCCTTGCTTCTAGAATATTCCAAACTTTTGTATATAGATATGTAAGTATTTAAGTTCTTTAGAGAGTTCAGTTATTCTTAATAAGTTAATAAAGCAGAAAGCACCAAATTGTGTTGCAACTGAACAAAATTGTTTTATTGTGGAATCAAAGATCCCACAACAGGATTACAAAAAGCGGGATATCGTACCCAACCCGATAAAATATAGTTGAAAAATTGAGCAAATAAGTTTTTATTCTCAAGGCTGTTTACGTTGTCAGAAACTATTTTAAGTTTTGTTATTTCTAATAATTGATTTTTAGTTTGGGATAGTATATAATTTGATTTTGTTTGTTGCGAAATTATTAGTTTTTTTTTAGCTTGTATATCTATTAGCTCTTTAAAATTGCAGTTAATGTGATCTAATTCACTAAAATATAGATTTAGTAGAACATTTTCGCCATTAATTGCGCCACACATTAGTTCGTTTTGTTTGTTCCATACGAATTATTTGGCGCCTACTCTCATTCGATCATTAACAACGCTGATTCTATGCTTTTGACTCGTCCTCGTATACTTTTTTTTGTCGACTTTACCTTAATGGAGGATAGAAGATTCACAATATCTTCGCATGATTTATTTTCTGCTACAGGAACAGAACTTTGTGCTTCAATAGCTTTGAAAATAGTGTTTTTAGTCTTAATTTGATCCTCGAGCCAATTGATTGTTTGCGTGTCTTTTTCTTTTTCAACGGAAAGCAGTTTGAGTTGATCTTTTAGGTCCTGATTCTCAGATGCAAGTTCTTCAAAACGGGATGAAAAAGTTCACCATCTGAAGATGAATAGCCGCATTTTCTTTTCGGATTGGGCATATTGGTAATACTATTTAGACCCTGTACTGTATGCTTAGAGGGTGTTTCTTGCATATTTATAGGAGTTTTTATTTTTTGTGATAATGAGCTTTTCTTTTAAATAATATTCATAAACTCCTAAAAGTACGTAATACCTATTTGGTACTTACGATGAGTACGCTTTTTTCTGTCAGCCGCCAAAATAAAAATAATTGCAATAAATTGCACCAAGGCAAACCAATCAAACACAAAGTCAATTATTTTCAAAACTATTGTACTCGATCAGCTGGCCCGCCGGAGGATGTTAAAAATTAATTAAATTAAATCTGTCAACACTGTCATTTTATTAACTTTTCAATATATTATTCGCTTTAAATGTATGTATTCGCACATTCATGTTTATATTAGTAACTAATTCTCCTACATATGTAGGTATATGTACCAAGAACATAATTTCTTTTTCTTTTGTTTGCCTGTCCTTCAGGCAGTTGCAATTTCGTTTTTAAAATCATCGGACATGTTAAATTAAGTCAAAGTTTCAATAAAAGTCTTATAAGCAATTCGTTTTTTTAGTTCTTTATTATTTCTTTATAAATATACCTTAACCATCGTCTGTCATCAAATCTTAATTATTTTTGCAAAGAACTGTCTGCAGAAGCCATCAGTACCATTTTTGGAGCCAGAGTCGAAATCCTCAGCCTTAACTGTGTTTCCCATAGATCGTAGCGGTTTGTCCAATATTGCAAGAAATAGGGCGATTATATTTTCAATTTGTAATTTGTAATTTGAAAGCGATTGTTCGTTTTTCAAAAACGAAAGAAATCTTGCGGAAGCGAAAATTGGCATTCTGTATGGCATTTCGCTTATTTTATTTCATTTGCTTAGGTTTAAGAACCTCTGTTGTACATTGCATACTTTTAGGTGTTTGAGAATGGGGCTACGGATGAGACAGGTTTAGTTGGTGAATAGCTTAACGCAAATAGTGGTATAGGTGTATAAATAAATATATAACTAAGATACATAACTATATGACCGCCGTATAGTTAGCAGCACTAAGTGAGGAATTTCAATTTTTTTGATTCCTATAATTTGGAAAACATTTGGAAAAATTTGGAAAACCATTTTCAGAATTTGGAAAACCTTAGTTAATTAGTTATTAACAATTAAAGGTTAGGCGTATAGTTAGCAGCACATGGAAACAAAGTTGGGGTTTTTTGGTATCAATCGATCGGGAATAGTTTTGTGAAATTTGGAAAACCATTTTTAGAATTTGGAAAAGCATAGTTTAGTAGATAATTAACAAAATGTAAACAAAATGACAGTTCCATAAACAATTACAATTAACGCAAAACGTAATGTAACGGAGCGTAACGTAATTAAAGCTGCCATACAAGAACACAAAACCAACACATACTTATAAACAAAATTCTATCCCAACAAAAAAATTATAGGGCGTATAGAATTGAATCGCCTGTTTAGCATTGGCTTTGTTTTATTCTTACCTTCTTTTATATTTTCTATCTGAAAAGGTACAACATTTAACAGCTGACTTTTGACAGAAAAATAGTTTGACAGATATTGGGACAGAATTTTGTTTTGTGTTGGTTTTGTGTTCTTGTATGGCAGTTTTAATTACGTTACGCTCCGTTACATTACGTTTTGCATTAATTGTAATTGTTTATAGAACTGTCATTTTGTTTACATTTTGTTAATTATCTACTAAACTATGCTTTTCCAAATTCTAAAAATGGTTTTCCAAATTTCACAAAACTATTCCCGATCGATTGATACCAAAAAACCCTAACTTTGTTTCCATGTGCTGCTAACTATACGCCTAACCTTTAATTGTTAATAACTAATTAACTAAGGTTTTCCAAATTCTGAAAATGGTTTTCCAAATTTTTCCAAATGTTTTCCAAATTATAGGAATCAAAAGAATTGAAATTCCTCACTTAGTGCTGCTAACTATACGGCGGTAACTATATGTAACTTGAACGAAAATCTCTGTAATTAATTCAAAGTTCCTTTTTCAAATGTTATTAAGGGCTATTGATATGAAACAAAGTTATTAATTTTAGTATTTTAATGGTGGCTTCTCATGAGTGGTGAAGTATGATGAAAAAAAAGTGGTGAGCTAAGACCGCCCATCTCTAGTTGGATTTATGTGACAATTTCACCCTTCAAAACCCATTTGTTTACATTCCGCACGTTCAAGCTACATCTGAAATTTCAGATCTCTTAATTTTTGGAGCTTCTGATTGGCCAGCTGTCATAAAAAGTTAAATGGCCGCGTTCATCAGCACATTTGACAGTTCTGAACTGTCATTTTTAGAGCTTCTGATTGGCCAGCAGTTATAAAAATTCAGTTGACGTCGATTGACATTTAGTTTTTTTCTGAATTTTCAGATGAAAAATTCTATCTGAAAATTTAGATGACAGCTAAATGCAACAAAAAAAAAAAACAGTTCTTGATCGTTTTTTTTTTTTTTTTGGTGTGTGGTTTGATCGTCTGGGGTTCGTATCGCTTTTCGGATTTTGATTTTAAAGTGCAAAAAATAATAAAAACAGAATCAATAATTTCAGACTCTTTTGTGCAATTAGTGTTACGTTTTTCAGAACTGAATTTTTAGATCTCTCAAAAACGTGGTGATGAACGCGGCCAATGACTTTTAGTTACGTTTATTCTGAAATTTCAGACAAGAAAATTTCATCTGAAAATTCAGATGACAGTTGTTTGTGGTGGGGAAAGTGTAAAAAGGGCTGAAGTGCTACAATTCAAATTGAACTTTATGATATTCGGTGGGGTTAGTGGTTGATTTGTGCTTATAAGTTTTTAGTGCCAGTTGTACAATAGTGGTTTAAATTTTGATCCGGGGTTCAGGAATTTTATGTCGCCGATTTTGGCGGGTTAATTGAAGTTCAACAATGGTTCAAGGTTCTAATATGCACTAAAAGCCAATTGCATGCCTGAGCCATCGTTGAACCACAGTTAATCCGCTGAAATTGGTGAGTTAAAATTCCTGAACCACGGATCAAATATTTGTACAACTGGCCCTTATAATAAAATTGTAATATTTACTTATTTAATCTTTGAATAAAAGGAATGATTTGTCTTAGAAAAGTATTCCCATAATTGTCCATCGGATTATTGTGAAACAATTTTGCATTGAAGTTATAATAAATTTACTGCACAATAACAAACAAACCTGTTGCTAATCTTTCTACATAAAATTTCATCTACAAAGCTCATGCTAAATTAACAATTTACGAATATATAAAGTTCTTTTTTATTTCGATCCTATGCAAATTCAATAAGTGAATACGGGAATTTGACACAGTGGCTTTTGACTTAAATTTCATAATTTTTTTGCGTTCAATAAAAAAATCTGAAATTTCAGATTTTTTGCGTTTGAACGTACCCAATACTTTTGTGTTCTTGTTGTTATTTCTAATTTTAGTTATATTTGACTAACTTTTAAAAGTGAATGCATTTTTTTCGATGAACTTTCTCATTTTGTTATTGAAAATTAATGTATTAACAAAAATAAAGTGTTTTTGATATGCAGCTGCTTGCAACAGAATGCGAACCAAAAGCGTTCTTTATAACAGGCCCAGGTTGAGAACTCTTTGAACTCATTAGAATGGGCGTTTAATTTTTTACCTCGCGAAATTTAATACAAAAAAATGTGTTTTACTTTTTTTCCAAAACTCGCGGACGGAAGAAAAATATTAGAATTTAAAAAATCCCATTTAATTGAATTCACACAGCAAAAAGATGAAATTGTATTCACCACTGAAGAAATGTGGGATCAAATTTAATCGAAATTTTAAACGAATTCGCACACGGCCTAAGGTTCAGTTGAATGAAGTGTTCTTCACGATGACGTTGGTTCTTACAAATTACTACTCCTTTCAGTATAAAACACCGAATTGTTCTACCAAATATAAAAAACGTCAAGTAATTAGCTGTCGTTCTATTTCTTTCGCACGCACGAACGTTTTCTTTCGTTTTTCAAGTTACATGAAGCAAATCGTTCGCACAAACGAAAACGTTTGTTCGCTTTTCTAATACAGAATGTCACCCCAGTCCTTTGTCTATGGACCAGCTTTTCGATATCCTTAATGGATCGTATGCGCTATCTTACCGCAATAGATTTTGATCGTTTGTTCAATATTCTTCCAATTATAGCTATTTAGAATTTTAATTTTTGTGTTTCAATATTCAAATCATAGCAAAATTGTATTTTTTGTGTTTTAAATCATTAAAATAATTAAAAAGAAAAACTGGCGTTTTATATTCTTATTTTTTGTGTTTCAAATCATGGCAAAATTGAATTTTGTTTGTTTCAAACATTGAAATTGTAAAAAATAACTAAGTAACAAAATTAAACTTTAATCAAATACTTAATAATTAAATGTTTTGAAGTGTTCAATCCTTCAGAGTGGCCGCGTTCAACAGCACATTTGACAGTTCTGAACTGTCATTTTTAGAGCTTCTGATTGGCCAGCAGTCATAAAAATTCAGTTGACGTCGATTGACATTTAGTTACGTTTCTTACGTTTTTTTTTGAATTTTCAGATGAAAAATTCTATCTGAAAATTCAGATGGCAGCTAAAAGCAACAAAAAAACAGTTCTTAATCCAGTTTTTTTTTTGGTGTGTGGTCTGATCGTCTAGGTCTCGTATCGCTTTTCGGATTTTGATTTTAAAGTGCAAAAAATAATAAAAACAGAATAAATAATTTCAGACTTTTTTGTGCGTTCAGTGTTACGTTTTTCAGAACTGAATTTTTAGATCTGTCAAAAACGTGGTGATGAACGTGGCCAGGGATCTACATTGATCTAAGTGGCCACGTTCATCACCACGTTTTTGACAGATCTAAAAATTCAGTTCTGAAAAACGTAACACTGAACGCACAAAAAAGTCTGAAATTATTTATTCTGTTTTTATTATTTTTTGCACTTTAAAATCAAAATCCGAAAAGCGATACGAGACCCAGACGATCAGACCACACACAAAAAAAAAAAAAACTGGATCAAGAACTGTTTTTTTTGTTGCTTTTAGCTGTCATCTGGATTTTCAGATAGAATTTTTCATCTGAAAATTCAGAAAAAAACGTAAGGAACGTAACTAAATGTCAATCGACGTTAACTGAATTTTTATGACTGCTGGCCAATCAGAAGCTCTTAAAATGACAGTTCAGAACTCTCAAATGTGCTGTTGAACGCGGCCAGTGTGATAGGAACAAGATCTTCTGTTAGCCCGATAACCTAATTTAACCTAACCTAACCTAATAATTATATAAATAATTTATTGTTCTTTTTTAAAATTGTAAAACTATAAAAACAAAAAAAAAAAAGATTTGTATAAGGAAAATCACAGTGAATTTAAATAAAACTTTCATGTATTGCATTATCTATCATTTAAAAATGTCTTTCAGACAGACTGAATCCAAGTCATGTTCTTACATTCTTGGCTTTAAATTATTGTAAATATTTCAATTTGTAATAAAGAATTTTATCTATCTATCTATCTAAAACAAAAAAGAAAAAAAAAAAAGGTAATAATGTATTTTCTTTATTTTTTTAGCTCTCAATCGAGACAGATGCGACAGCTTGCCATCTTCAAGAAACCGAGCAAACACAGATAGTGGATACAACAAATGCGACAGTGTGTCGATGCCGCCATCAAGAACGATGTCGTCCTTAAGTACTGTGCCAAGCTTAGCAAATAACAGACGTAGTCACAGTCCTCCAATGAACAATAATGTTTTCAGCCCGACTGTAGGCTGCTCTGAAAGTGAGGGATCAACGTTGAGTATGGATGAAACTGACAGTATGAAACACTGCCTTGTATATAAGTATGTAACAAACAAATAACTAATTCAATGCCGCAGAAACAGCATTGAACCTCCTAATCCTCAGAAATTCTCCGATTCTCAAAGTTTTTTCCAATTGTTTTGTTGACATTATTTGAAATCCGAAATAATATCCGATGCAGAAGCATCGAAAATTGTTTTTTAAAAGGACAGAAAGATAATAGATTTTTTTTGTCTATGGAAGTGTCTGTGTTACGGCTGCGAAACGGCGAGGCCATTGTAGAGTTAGGCCCTGTAGCAGAGATCGAAAATAAAACTCAACCTTTTCAAAAGTCTTCAAATAACGCTTATCTGCTCAGATCTTTAAAATAGAAAGTTTTATTATATTTTTAAGAAATGTAAAAAGTTTATTGATAACATTAACTCCTGTTTAAATAAATAATATCGATTTGCTTCTTTTTTTCTTATTTTTTAGCAAATAAAAAAAATGCAGCAGATGGAATCATCTTTATTTTTTTTACCTCCACAGTTATTAATGAATTTTTGCCAAAGTTTGGGATATTTTCGAGGGTAGTACAATTATAGTGAGGAGAGTACGGGAGTACAGTGAATGCTAGGAGAGTAGGAATACTCCCTTATTACTCAGTTCGGCAGCCCTGCTGTAGTTATGCAACGTAAGTGGTAACTAAAAAAGTTAATAATACAAAAAATAACTCTCCCATTAAGTGTTCTTGTTCTGCCTTGACTGGCGGCTTCACTCCCACCTTCTTTTTGGCAATATTTGCAGCGTAACACTATTTGATAATTTTGTTCTTTATATGCTTAAAAATAAGACAAATAGAAACAAATCGATATTATTTATTTAAGCAGGAGTTAATGTCATCAATAAACTTTTTACATTTCTTAAAAATATAATAAAACTTTCTATTTCAAATGGCTTAATTTATTATAATAGATAAGTATAGCTTAAAAATCTTACCTATCAGTTTTATTTTGTTTTCACAATTTAAAATTCTTACGTAAAAATGATTTTTTTTTTGTGCTCAGAAGATGTCAAAGAGTGGAGCTGCCTTCCCAAATGTCATCTTCAATTGGAGTCAAAAAAAACAGTTATACTTTGTAGGGAATACACTATCCAGTCATAGTACACATATTGAGGGTAATGTTATATATTGCGCATCTTCGAAAATTACAGTGACTTGCCTGTCAAAATTTACAAAAACAAAACACAATTGTTTCCAAATCGCAGTGACCCTTGTTGACAATTTACAAAAACAAAATACAAGACATGCGCAGAACTGAACAAAAATGAAAACTTGGAAGATATTACCTTCTATATATTGTGTACTGTGCTATCCAGTGTATTATAGAGATCAGATCAGTGGTTCCTACTCACTGTAAGTATAATCAAATACTCCGGTATTCACAAATGACTAATGAGTGTACAGTGCTCTGTGTGCTTGTTTGAAAATAAGTATTTAACTCATATTACTTTCAAACATCCAGGTAATGCATTAATCAACATATCAAGCTGTGTGTAGAATGGGTTGGGTGCAGCAATTATTAATGAATGTACGTATGTATGTATATTTAATTGTCTCAACCTTAATGTTTCAGGTTACATAAATATACAAAATGTTTTTATAAACAAAAGTTTAAAAAAATAATCAAAATTGAAATAGTTTCTGAGGATTCACATAAAACACTTTAAGTGATAAAACAAGTGGTGCGTTTTAAAACATATTCCATTTTTTTTTTGTAGTTCCCATTCTCCTGGAGGAGTAATTCCCGAAGAAAATTGTGACGAATTTTGGTATGCCGAAAGTAAAAATACTTTAACATCATCAATGTTGAATAAATTGAATATTCACGATGGAACAGATTCAGACTGCTGTTTGAATTCATCAACGGAAAGTAAAAACACTCTTCCCTCTAGTTCAAGGAATCTTGTATTTGATACTGAAAGTCAGTATATGGATATGGGGAACTCGATGGCCGACATGGGTACCTCTTCTAAAAATCAGTGTATGGAAAAGGTTTACTCTACAAGTCTTGGCGAAACAGTCTGTTGTGATACTAATTTAGGTGGTGTAGAATGCAACAGTATTTTTTGTGGAAATAGCCGGAATTCAAGTTTTACAGAAGAAGCTGTAGATGGTTACGTCCATATGGCGCCTCAAACTTCTGATTATGTTGACATGGAACAGCCTATGAAAAACAGAAGAACATTTTTGAACTCAAACCAAGTAACATGTAGTAATGTTTCAGGTAATGCGGTAAAGGACATGGGTTTCGCTGAGTATTCCCTGGAAAAAATAAACGCAAGAATTTTGACAGACGAAGATGAAGTAATGTGAGTTGAAAATATTAATAGTAAGCTCGTAATATTCAATATATATATTGTTCAAGATTTTTTTTTTTTAACTTTTAAACTTTTGCATACGTTATATTTTTAATTAATTTCTTCTTTGTTTTTAGACCGCTTAACGAACGACCTCCACGTGCCTATTCTGTTGGAAGTCGCATGGAACACCTCAATCAAAAGCTTCGCATTGAAGTTTTTGCCAACTCGGAGCAAAATAACTCCCGAGCACGAGCATTTTCTGTGGGCTCCAGATCAAAAGTACCGCGATGTGATCTTCAACGTAATATATTATTGTCAAATGCCGTGAATTTAAAGAAACCAAACGCAGGCAATAGCAAAACATCAATAACTAGCCTAGACCCTACAACAGAAAACAGTTCAAGGGGTAGAAAATCTTCGAGTGCACCTCTGCTTATTCATAAAAGTCAAAACTCAGTCGATCGGATGGACGATCTAATGGAAATTGATTTTTCGAAAAATGTAAGCAGTGGTTCGAATTCGCATTCATTTCAATCAACAGGTCCCTCTTCTTCTAATATAAATGCTTCAAAAAGTAGCCAATATCGTACTAGTGTTTTAAGCAGCTCCCCTGGTCAGAATACTTTCATTAATAAATCTAATGACAACCGTTCAGATCCAATACAAATTCGAAGAGATAATGGTTATCTAGAAATGAGACCTGTAATTTATTCGCACAGCTCAGGCAGCTATGATGAACATCATTTTACAATGCCAAATCACAGTAAATCACCAGAAGTATCCGGAAGTTTAAAACACCGAATGAAATTGGATGATTCGGACAAAATTGAAACCCCTGAAGGCTATTTAGAAATGTCATGGAGTGGCAACAAATATAATATTTCCAGCTTTAAATCTCGGTCGCCATCTTCTTTAACTGAAAAGGATTTGAAAAGTGTTTCGAAAATGCCGTCTTTGGTGAATAATCGTAGTGTTATGAATTTGAGTAATACTTCTAAGCTTTCAATTTTGCAGGTAAAAAATAAAATTGCACAGAGCAGTCAAAAACTGACATTGAATAAATCCGAAACGGCTTATCGCAAACGACTTACAGATCACACAAATAATTCATTCTCGATTTCTGAAGAAAAAACTATGAACACCGATTTATCTGAAAAATTCAAAAACCTGTTAATTCAACTTTCTTTACAAAATACTTTTAGTTTTTCCAACGTTAATACTGACTTATCAACCGCCGATTACGAATGCTACAACTACCTACATTTTTCTGCTGGTATTCAACAGATTCCTATGAATAAAACTGAAGAAAAAATCCTAAGAATAGAAAACGCAATAGATGATTACTGCCAACTCAAGGCAGATTCTAATCAATATTTAAAAACATCTAGTTCCTCATATACTAAAGCAGAGACCGATTACAGTAATTGTAGTATAAATACAAACGACTTAAGTAATTTATTCTCATCAAAAGTAGATGATCCTTTAGAAAATGATAAAGATATAAATCGGGGTCCAAAATGTACCCCAACATCGCCATTTTCGCTATCACTCCGAAATCATCGTTTAAATAATGCAACTCGTCAAGTAAAAGGCTCAGGTTATGAACTATTACATATATGCAGTGATAGCTCGTTACAAACTAGAAAAATTATATCGAGGCCAAGTTCAGTTAATAGTGACCGCATTTTTCCTCTTGAAAACTCTCAATATCGACCTAGTTCTGTAAACAACGATTTGCAGACTGACTCAGTATTATCGTCAACGGCGGCATTTTGTTTTTCATCGTATTTATTGCAAAACAGTTACGACAACAGAAGGCAAGAACCACTCAAATCAGAGTCTATAAATAACAACGATGACAACAAACTGAAGAATACAGATTCTGTATCACCGAAAGGACTAAAACAACATGAGCTTACATCTGCTCCAAACTCCTCTTCATCGAAAATTGTTGCTCTATATCAGCCTTTAACAAACGCTGAACTAGAACTGCACTATGCAAGTCTCGATTTACCAATTTGCTCCACTAAAAATTCCAATAAAATGTTGTTTGTAAATAATCCTACGAAAACTTCAACTGCAGATGATAACTCTTCACAGCTTAGCCCAAATCCCAACCTGAATACCAACACTTCTTCCCAGCAATCAGCTTTCACCTACGCTAAAATTGATTTTAATCAGTGCGAAATTAAAAAATTGAAATCAGTTACACAAAATAATCTTTAGAACATTACGTACGAGATAAAGGTACAAAATAGAAAAAAATATTTAAACATCAATGACTTCCAAAAAGAACTAAAACGTAATTATTTGTTATTAATTAATATTCAAATCTACAGGGTGTTCGGTATAAAGTGCACCAAAAGTCTAGAGCGCGTAGGCTGGGTTAAGACAAGGAAAAAATCGTATGGGAGGGGGTCTATTTCCCCCCGTTTAGGTGGAAGCTGCAATTTCTAAAAAAATGTCTGCTTTTATTTTGTTTTTAAATTAAGTTGGTTTAGTGAACAGTTTTCAAAACTAAATTTTCAAACTTAAAGTTAAAAAAAAAAAATAAAAAAATTGTGTTCAAAGTAATTTTGTTCAAAATTTTACGCGATTAAATTAATTAGCTGAATTAAATTTAAATATTTATGTTCAACCTAAACGCTTATGTTCTACTTTTTCCTCAGCTTACACTGTCAGAAAAGCTCTTATGTTGAACTTAAATATTCAAGTTTCAGCAAATGACCCTAAGTAATATTTTTTGTATTTAATATTCAATATTCAACCAGATGTCGAAATGTATTCTAGTTTTTAAGAAAATTAAAAATAACAAAAGTAAGCTTTCCTTAAATTTGACTTCTATCCGTTATTTTGTTGTTCCAAAGATCCTATTTCTACTAATTAAGTAGTAAAGTAGATTTCTTTATTTTCAATTTTCTCAAAAACTAAAAGACATTTTAGCATATGGTTTTCTGTTTTTGACTAAAAAAATAATTAGAGCATTGAATTTTGAAAACAAAAATTATACCTACTCAATTACGTAAAATTTTGAAAAAAATCAGTTTAAATTAAATTTTTCAGAACTTCGAGTTTGAAAATTAATTTTTCAAGAACTATTCACTAACACAACTTAATTTGAAATGAAAACTAAAGAAGAGATTTTTGGCTTTCCAAAAATGAAAAGCATGGCAATGTAAGTTTTACCGTTGTTTTGAATATTTTGTTCCTGTTTTAAGTCAATTTTTTTAGAAAATTGACCCTCCCGCCCAAACCGCGAGAAGTAGACCCCCCTCCCATACGATTTTTTTCTTTTATCAACCCAACCTACTCGCTCTAGCTTTAGCTTATACCGAACACCCTGTATATCTGATGGTGCAAAACATGGCATACATTTTGTGCAATATCGTTTTTTTTGTTTTATTTTAATTTAAAAAAATAAATAATATTACTAAGATTAAACAAAAATATTGTTAACTGTTAGGTTGAGTACGTTGTTTTGTTTCATCATTTTTTATATGTGAAAAGATATTAATTTAAATTTCGGTTTATACACATTAATAATCAAATCCCCAGTTAATTTTATATAGAAGAGTGGTTTTCAAATTACATTGTTCAAGTCAAAAAGAACTTTGTTATGATTCCTAAAATGTGAGTGCATAAATGTATATTTAATTATTCAAAATAAAAAAGAAAAGAAATTCATTGTATTATTAGGTGTGTTTTATTAGAAAAGCTATCCATAGTACAGCGCGATTTTACATACATTACAAATACAACATCACAAGTACGATTACGGTCGTACTAAGATTCAGATTGGATTCGGTATGCAAGCTCTTGCTCGTGGAGCTGTATTATAATTTGGGGCGACTTTCCATTACGACATCCCGATTTCGAAGTTGATTTTTTTTTTAGGGGTAGGTAGGCATCTCAATAGAATATTTTTCAAATATTAAGGTGAGGAAACCCCCCTAAATGCAATTAAAAAATGTTTAAAATTTTCAAAATCGGGCATTTTTTTTTACCGATTTGCACTTTTTATACACGGAATTTGGAAACGCGGATAGTCTCATTTGAAAGATGAACACCTAAAAACACTAAATATCACAATTTTAAAGTGAGGAAACATTTAAACATTGTATTCTTAATTAATTTTTAGAAGTTTTTGTTTTGAAAACAATACAAATTTAAGAAATGTCATACGGTTTGTTTAGTATTGCCAGACATGTATTTTTTCACTTGGGTTTTTATTTTGGGAATTTTTTTCGGGAAATTTAAAACTGTTTAACCTCATTTAAAATGTATTTCAAAATGAGTTTAAATAATAGTTTAAAATTTCGCGCGAAATTTAAAACTATTATTTAAACTCATTTTGAAATACATTTTAGTGAGGTTAAATAATAGTTTAAAATTTCGCGCGAAATTTAAAACTATTATTTAACCTCACTAAAATGTATTTCAAAATGAGTTTAAATAATAGTTTAAAATTTCGCGCGAAATTTTAAACTATTATTTAAACTCATTTTGAAATACATTTTAGTGAGGTTAAATAATAGTTTTAAATCTCAATATTTCTCAAATAAAATGCAAATAACATTGCAACTGTTACTTGTTTCCCGCATATTTTACCGTTAAAATGTTACTCTTTAATAACTGATCATATAAGTAATTTCCCTAAAAATCGGGCTAAAATCTGAAAATTCCGAATAAAAATCCCAGAAATCGCAAAAATAAAAAATATCCCAAAACCATTGTGTACGTCTGGCAATACTAAGCATACACTGTCACGACAAGGGAAGTTCTTTCATCCCCATCTTGGTGTTTTTTATTTATTTCCATGCATTTTGTATGGAAAAAGTGTAACTTTGAAAATTAATTAAAAATACTTACAAATATTTCCTCACCCTAAAATTGTGATATTTGGTGTTTTTTAGTGAATATCTATCGAATGAGACCATCCGCGTATCCAAATTCAAGATGTCGTAAAGGAAAGTTGAGCCAATACTTTTATACACATAAAAATATCATTTTATTAAATTATTCACATTTGGTGAAATGACTATGTATAAAAATTATGCAAAATGGAGGAACTCTTTTAGAGCGAGAAGGCTCTTTCTAATTAGATTTGTTTGGCGTTATTGTTTTGTACAAGACAATTTCAATTACTTTTTACATAATAATTCACTTCTTTTGGTCAATAATAAACACTTTACAGTTAATAGCAGTAAAAAAAAAGAAAACGTATTTTATGTGAAATATGATACTTATAGAATACACTAAAAAATTAATCACTGGTTGAGCATCTTTTCGTCAGGGATGCTACTGTTTGCGGCAATGATGCAGGTTGATGGTCATCTTTTGTCCATTGTGGTGATGGAAATCATGCATTGTCCATAGGTTTTATCTTGTTCAACTCTTGTTTGTTGAAAAGATTGATCTGCCGAATTTATAGTCGGCTGTCGGTTGTGGGTGACCAAGTTTGACTGACATGGCCCGTTAGGTTCCCTGTGAGCTGTCGTCGCACAGTTATCAGTAACTGGAAACTGGATACCTACTGCCTGGAGGTCCGTTATAAATGTAACGGGACTAACGGTGTCCCATTATTAGTCCAAGAGCCCACCGTCGGATCATTTATCTCATCGGGTAAAAGGTTCTAATACCACTTAATCAATAGATATTTCCAAAACAAACTAAACGCACATGGGTTGCCTAGCAGCATTTGGGGGCGTGGCGTCGAAAATGAGCCATTTCCGGTGCATTTTTTGACTCAAACATATCTCATCGAGTAAATGTTTCAAGGCTGTTTCACAATGCGACGAGAAAACGAGACGTCAGCGTGACGAGAAACGCTTTCATCTTTTTCTCGTTATAACATCGTTCCTCAATTCACAATGCAGCGAGTTAGTCACGGAGACAGCGTAGAATTATTCGTGTTTGTCAGTGAATTTGGGAAATAAAATACAAAATTTGAAAAAAAAAGAAAATGAAAATGTTAAAAAAAATGCTTTTAGTACTTTTGGGAGTGTTTATTTACAAAAGAGCAAAAGGCAAAAAAACCAAAAGTGAGCAGAAGAAGACGGTGGGAATGTTAATGAAGACAAAACTAATTAGTCGCAAAATAAAAACACATATTTGCTCGCCATTTTCGGTATTCGGTATAAATATTAATACAAATACAGATACGCTCGGTGTCCTCTTCTTAATTGTCAAAATGAAAATCGTCGTCTCGTCGCGTCTTTTTTTCAATTTTTCGAAATCATGGCGTGACGGGACGACGAGAAACGCTCTATTGTGAATACTCTGGTATATTCTCATTGCTTGAAATTGGTTTGACAGCTACGACGAGCTCTCGTCACGTTCACGTCTCGTTTCCGAGTCGCATTGTGAAACAGCCTTCAAACTGGGTGCATGAGCTTGGCAATCCGTAACACTGTTTTTTGAATCAAACTTATCTCATCGGGTAAAAGGTTGAAACTAGTGTCAAATGAAAGATTACATCGTACTGAAAATTAAAAAAAAGGGTTGCAACTTTTAAAATGGATACATGAATGTGACAACCCTATTTGAAGGAAAATAGTAGGTTTGTTCGTTGAACTGTACCCAGGGCTGACCCAGGTTTTCTTGACAACCCCAAGAGTTGTCAAAAAAAACTGGGTTTTTCGATTTTCAAAAAACACTTAAGGGCTCTGAATTGTTGTTGACATTTTAAGCAAGTAAGAATTTCTGTACTCGAATAATTAAAACCTAAAATACGATTGAAAAATGAATAAAAACAACTTTCAACGTTTCCATTTTCTTTTCCAATTTAATTTTAGTCAATTAGTGCACTATTTTATTTAATTTCCATTAAACAATCACGAATCTTCAACAAAATAAATACTTTACAATGTATGTCACTTGGCAGTGTATTCGTTACCTCAACTCGCCCCAGCAAAAAACCTAGATCTACTTCAGGGCGACCCCAGGTTTCAAAAAACAGAATTTGATTGTAAGGGTGAGTTCAGGGTTTTCAAAAAAACGCTTTGGGGCGACTCCATGGCGACTTCAGGGCTCAACGAACAAACCTAGTGTAATAAACACGTTATTGCTTTCAACTAATTAATTTTGTTTAATTGAGCCATGTATTATACATCAAATGAGAGCTGAGAATCTGTAGAAAAATATGAAAATAAATTTAAGTTTTGAAAAATTTTATGAAAAGGTTAAAAAAATATTTCATTACCGACTTAAAAGTTTTCAATAGGATTTTTAATAAAAAAAAATTATTTTTTGTATAGACTCAACTAAAACCAGGACTTTTATATTAAAGCTTAATTCTCATTCTTAAAAGTACATGGCAACCCTACTAATTATAATTATATATATTTTAATTACTTTTTTAGATCAAATGCTTGAAATTTCATAAGGCACAAGCTTAAAACATATATCAAATTAAAGCTCAGACTCTAATCTATAAAAAAAAAGTTAGGCTGCCTGATCTTAAATGGGTGCATGACCTTGCCAACCCTGATTTAATCCAAAAATATACCCAAATCGATATTTTTTCAGCCTGAGAGTATAAATTTACATAAGGTACAAACTTAAAACATATACCAAATTAAAGTTTAGACTCTTAACTATAAAATAAAATTAGGCTGCCTGATCTTAACTGGGTGCATGACCTTGCCAACCCTGGTTTAATGCAAAAATATACCCAAATCGCTACTTTCTCAGATCGAGTGTGTTAAAGCTGACAGACATGGTTTGGCCTGAATCTTATAGTATATAGCATTGAAATCAAATTTTGCCCAAAATGTACATAACTGCTACTATTTTTTGCAATTGCTTTTAGCAATGATTGAGCATGTTTAATTTTACGAACTTGGCGTATATTTTTTTATAACAAGAGTAAAGACTATCAGCCTTATTTATTAACTCTTTTTAGATAAAATAAAACCAATAATAATTACTTTAAATTATTAATTTGTGGAAATCAGCCATGTTTATCATAACCGGAGTTATAGATTTGTCAATTTTTGATAATATATTTTACAAATAAGAATTTGTTTGACGTGGCGTAAAGACGGAGTAAGTGCTTCGACTTGGTTTAACTATTCCGAGGTTGAAACGAGTATTAGTTAAATCTAATAAATAAGGCTGTTATATGTATAATCTGTTTATTTTTATTGAATAATTAATTATTTTGTATTTTGTATAAACATAAGTACTTATATATGTATAGTTAACAAATTAATTTTTCATATTGTAACGATGAAAACGGCACCTAACTACTTTCGGAACAAACAAAGAGCCAAGAACAAAAATACCCTTATCGAAGACAACAACCATCTATAAAATTTCCCGAGAGAGCGCGCCCATCTCTCTCTGGGGGAAAATGCGCTGAATGGAAGAGTGGAGAGAACTCCATCTCTCTTCATTGGAATGGAACCTTCTAGATAGCTTTTGTGCCAGTACTTTCGAGTAGAGTCCCGAACCTCTCAGCTCACTATTTAAGGAGAAACTTTTTGAGCACAGAGACAGTTTATTTTTGAAAGCGAAAGTGTAAAGTTCAAAGTTAAAAGTATCCGGAAGTGAATATAAGTTGCATACTATTGAGATTGATGATTAATAAAATATTTGAAGTGAAGTAAAGTGTGTTTAATTTAAAAAGGAAATAATTGACGGTTGACAGTTAAAAAGAAATAAGTTTTATATCGAACCGTGGTAAACGTTACATTGGTGTCAGAATAAGGGATATCTGTGCATTTAAGTAAATGACCTTAAAATAAAAAGTGCGTGTTTTTTTTTTGTTTTTTTTTTTTTTTTTAATAAATAAACAGACAATGTGTAAAATTTTGAATGATTTAAATTGTGTTGAACTTAAAGCAGAACTAAATAAACGAGGTCTTCCTACTGCTGGATCAAAAAATGACCTCATTATTCGTCTGCAGGAACATTTAAGACAACAAGGTGAAAACCCAGACACGTTTATTTTCACGATTGAAATGGAGGAAGAGCAAGTAAGTACTAGTTCAGATATGACCAATATGATGGCTCTGCTACTCGCCCAGTTCGAAGAGCAAAGAAAAGAACAAAAGAATCTTCTCGAAGAGCGAAGAAAAGAGCAAAAGAATCTTCTCGAATGATTTGAAGATCAACGCAATGAGCAAAAGAATCTTCTCGAAGAGCAAAGAAGAGAACAAAAGAATGAACAAAATAATCTTCTCGAACAAATAGAAAAACAAGTGTTGAGCAAAAGAATCTTCTAGAAAAACAAGAAAAGAAGCTTCTTGAACGATTTGAGGAACAGAAAATTCTCCTCGACGGTAAGCTCGATACTTTTGAGAACAAATTTGTTGCTCTTGACGAGCGTGTCGAAAAACAATTTTCGAAAGTAGACACAAAGCTCGAGGAAGTTCAAGAAAAGTTCAAAAACAGAATTCAAAGCATTAAGCTAAGTATAGACGATTGTCAGATCTTACAATATTGTCAGATCTGTCAAAGGTCTGACAATAGCGGACAATTAGCTGACAATTGACAAATTTCTTACAATGTAAAATTGTCCGTTCACACGATTGGTAGATTTTGTGCCAAAGTCTGACAATTTAATTGTCAGCTCTTGTCTGACAATTTTCGGACAATTATATATCTGACAATATTGTCAGCTTGAAAATGTTCTGTTCACACGGTTGGCAGACCAATAAAAATTCAAGTCACAATAAAAATTCAATTCAATTGAGGATTTCAAGATCAAACAAACTTTTATAGAATTTCACTTTTAAATGTATGTAGCCACTATCAAGAAGAGGATACTTTCAAAGTGATTTGAAAATCTAGTGTCATAGTTCATAGTGGTAATGGCAAAACAATTGGACGAGCATTTGAAACAATTTAACTACAACTGGACATCGGGGGCGACAGACGACTTTACACACTACGAAGGAGAAATATGCCAGAGGTCGTCAAGACGCGCTACGAAGAACAAAAGTTCATATTCTGTATCAAATTATTAAACAAAAGAAAAGAATTTAAATTTTAAATCATTTGTTTTTTGAAAGACGCGAGAATGAGAAGCTCTTGCAATAATTGAACTATACCTATTGAAGAAAAAATAAACCTTTGCGTAAAAAAAAATTCAGCAGGCTTACTCTAGAGAGTTCGACTGATTTAGAAAGTGACCTTGAGACTATGTTAGGTCTGAGCGAGTTGGCGGCAGTCTGCCTATTGTTACCAATTGCTTGAGCTGGGGTGGAATCGTGTAAGCTGATTTTTGATAGTTGACAGTCAAATTCAATAAAATTCGTCTGTGTAAGCTGATAGTCAAAAGTGACTATCATATTTTTTTGACTTTTTCAGGTGATACCTATTTAGGTGTCAATTTGATAAAATTTGAAACAATTTGAAATTTGAAATATTTGTTTTTCTTGGTGTTTTTACTTTTCTTTTTGAAAAAAATGAATATTTTTGTGCCTATTCAATTTTGTTTGTAAGCCAAGAAAATAGTGGAAATGAAGTAAAAATAGAAGAGTCAGGCTTGTTCGCATGAACTTGAGGAACAAATTAAATATATTTGACCTCCCCGACCACTTATATTCCAGCTATGGCAGCTAAGCTTGACCAATAGCTTCCTCTGTGGCGTCCAACGGCAACTCTGTGAATGGACCTCCACCAGTTTGTTGAATGGCCTTTTTGTTTTCCATTATTTTCTCTTTGCAGAGTATTTTCTGGTTGTCCAAATCTTTGAAAACAAAGATTTATTAAAAATAAGTTTACAAAAACAAAATCGTATATATTTACCCTTTTCCAATCTTGTGTTGTCTTCGTCGGTGGCCCATTAGCATAAGTGTTGTTGTGAGTTTATCCCACAACACTTGTGCCCTAGTTAATAATTGAAGCATAAATTATTATTTTAAGGGTTTTAGACATAAATTACTTACATTTTTGATAATTGTTTCCTTTATTTTTGATAATGCGAACTCTTTCTCGTCGGTTATTTTGAAATTAATTGACGTTTGACAGAAGTCAAATATTTTTTTTTTCAAGTGATACCAAGTTAACCAAGAAAAAAAATGATATTCAAACAATCATCTTACACAGACGGAAAATAGTTGACTATCAAATTTGATAGTAAAAAATATGATAGTCAAATATCACTTTAGCCGATTCCACCCCTGGTTTTTTTTCAAGTAGTATCCCTGTCCACCCTCGTTTTGGCATTCTTCAAATTTATTTAATTGCTCGTATAGTTTCTTGGCCATTTTGAAGTCCAATTTTTTTTAACTTGTTGAAATTTGCTGTTCACTTTATTTTCATCGTATTTAATCTTCATTTATGAGTAGATATCTTTCAATTGTTTTATTTATTCCGAACAAAATATACAGCACAAGGAATTTAATATAATATAAAAGTGAGTCCAGTTGCTTTATAGATTTCTTTTATTCAGTTGTGGAAAAACTACAAATTTCCTACAAAAAGGTTTTTTTTTATCTCTCAACTCGGCTCCAACCGTTTGACATTTCGAACAATAAAAAAATTGTCAGCGATTGTAAGATGTTTTCAATGAAAACATCTGACAATGACCAATGAGTCTGACAATGTCCTAATCATCTGACAATGACACAAATTGTGCGTTCAGACGATTGTAAGATACCTGACAATTTTTTGTCAGATTGTCATCTGACAATTACCTGACAATGACGTTTCTGACAATATTGTCAGACAAAATTGTGTGTACAGACGATTGTAAGACATTTGGGACAGTATTTTCACTGACAGATCTGACAATATTGTAAGATCTGACAATCGTCTGTACTTAGCTTTACCAACGAATTGGACAAAGTTCGAAAAATGAAGATTCGAGAAAGTTCTGGCGACTTTGTAAAGCGAAAGGAAATGCATCCGCCAACCTTTGATGGACAAACTTCTTGGTCGATCTACAAGAAGCAGGTTGAGGCAGCCGCAGCAACAAATGGCTGGGATGACGAAGACAAATTTATAGCTCTGACGCTTGCCCTTAGGGGACCTGCTGCTTACCAGCAGACAAGAACGGCAACTTCACGGCTCTTGTACAGGCCATTGACAAACGTTTTTGAGATGGCCATATGCAAGAAGTCTTCCGCGTCCAACTCAATACCAGAGTCCAGAAAAGAGGAGAAAGTCTGCAACAACTTCAAGCAGATATCGAACGGCTCACCTGGCATATCCAACTGCAGGAGAGGAAATAATAAACCAGTTCGCAACAGAAGCATTTGTCCGCGCTGTATCCGACATCAACCTTCAGCGAGCGATTTGAACTGGCGGAAAACGCACGCTTCCTGAAGCATTGGCGTTCGCTCTAACTATGGAAGCAGCAGAACAGGCTTCACAAGGAATCCATCAGGTAAGAGAAATAGAAGTTGAAGAATGCTCCTGTCAGAGAACCGCATTCCAAAGAAGTCAGCGAGACGGACCTGCTCGATGCTGGAACTGTAACAAGACCGGACATCTTCAGCGCCAGTGCAGATTGCCACCAAGAGCTGCATGTCAACATTGTGGAAGTAGAAATAGTACTCGAGAGCAGGTAAGCAATAACACCAACATTTCTGCTCAGCTTGTTTCCCAGCCGGGAAACGAGTAAGAACCAACTTCGAGGGGCAGAAGCTGGTTTCTGGTATCGATGGCCCCAGAACCACTATCCAGGTCTCACAGACTAAACGAAACAACAAAAGTCTGACTGTGGAGGCAACATTAAACGGCAAGAAACACGTGGCTACAATCGACACTGGTGCCACTGCCTCCATTGTAAGAAGGGACTTGGTCAAGATGACATGGCTGCATAACACCAATAGCTATCGTCTGAAAACTGCTACAGGAGAGGCAGCCAAAGTGTACGGAGAAGTTCGTCTTCCGATTCGTTTGGCAGAACTGGAGTTTTCACATCTGTTTTTGGTAGCAGATATATGTGACGAGTGCATAATTGGAATCGACTTCATGAAAGAACATGGAATAATTCTGGATATTGGTAAGCAAGTTCTTAGTTATCAAAATGTAGAGATTCCTATGGTTTATGGTGACGAAAAATCATCAACTCTAAGAAGTGTCATTAAAGAAGACATATGCTTGCCGTCTTCTTCTGAAGTGTTCGTTTGGGCTAAAATAAAAGGCGATTTGGGTGGTCATCGATACCTCATGGTGGAACCAGATACTGATCAAGGCTCCCAAAACACCATCGTTGGGAAGACTCTTGTGGCACCAAAGAACAACATGGTACCTGTACGGATTCTGAACATCAAACCGTACGAAGTTAAGTTGAGAAAAGGAGAAATAGTCGGAAAATGTGAACCTGTGTCAGCGATAACTAAGATCACAGAAGAGGACACGAAGAAGCCTGCGAACTCCGAACAACTATAGGCAAAAATCCTTAACTCAACCAATCTGAGTCAACATCAACTAAGTATTGCTGGTAGCCTTCTTCATGAGTATGCTGACATATTTTCTTCACCAAGTGGGCAGTATGGTCGAACACAACTCGTGCAGCATCGGATCGACACAGGAGACGCCAGACCGATTTGTCAACCAGCAAGACGTCTCCCCTTAGCCAAACAAGCAGAAGTTGAAGAGATGATATCGGGCATGAAGAAAGATGGGCTGATCGAAAACTCTAAAAGCCCTTGGGCGTCGCCAGTGGTCCTTGTCAAAAAGAAGGACGGAAGCACTCGATTTTGTGTGGACTACAGAAGGCTAAACGATGTGACAAAGAAAGACAGCTATCCTCTGCCCAGAATCAGCGATACCTTAGATGCAATGGAAGGTGCTAAATGGTTCTCTACACTAGACCTAAAAATCGGCTACTGGCAGGTAGAAATTCACCCAGAAGATCGTGAAAAGACAGCTTTCTCCACAGGAAATGGTCTGTGGCAATTTAAAGTGATGCCATTTGGACTGTGCAACGCTCCGGCTACATTTGAGCGTTTGATGGAATGCGTTTTACAAGGACTAACCTGGAAATCTTGCCTGGTCTATTTGGACGATGTCATCGTGTATGGGAAAGCATTTGACGAACATTGTGACAACCTGAAAGCTGTATTCCAGAGGCTTCGAGAAGCACACCTCATAAATAAATGTGCTCTTTTCAAGACCGAAGTTAAATATTTGGGACACATCATCTCATCCCAAGGAGTAAAGACTGATCCTGAAAAAGTTGACACAGTAAAGAATTGGCCAACACCACAGGACAAACATCAACTCCGAAGCTTCCTTGGCCTAGCCACATATTACCGGCGTTTTGTGAAGGATTTTGCTGGAAAGGATTTTGCTGGAATCGCCAAAAGCTAGCATCAGCTTACAGAGAAGGGAAAGCCGTTCAAATGGTCAGGTGAGTGTGAGAAAAGCTTCCAGGAGTTAAAGCTGCGTTTATGTAATGCTCCTGTGCTTACCTACCCAACTCCAGGAAAACCTTTTATTATTGACGCGGATGCAAGTGATGTCGGAATTGGAGTTGTACTGTCACAAGTCCACGACGGAGAAGAAAAGGTTGTCGCCTACTACAGTAAGGTACTCTCGAAGCCAGAACGGAATTATTGCGTGACCAGAAGGGAACTTCTAGCTCTGATATTGGCAACAAAACACTTCCATAAGTACATCTATGGACAGAAGTTCCTTCTCCGAACAGACCATGGAGCACTCAATTGGCTTCTGAACTTTAAAAATCCTGAAGGTCAAGTAGCAAGGTGGATCGAGAGACTACAGACATATGACTACCAAATTCAACATCGAAGAGGAGAGTTGCATTCAAACGCAGACGCATTATCTCGACGGCCTTGCAAACAGGACTGCAAACATTGCACACGCCAAGAAGAAAAGGAAATGATTGCCGTCCAACGAATAAGAGCTGATCCCATTTACGGTTGGAGTAATAAAGAACTTAGGACTGCCCAACAAGAAGACTCGGACATAGAGCCCGTTCTTGCGTGGAAAGAGCACCAAGAAAAACCAGAGTGGTGTGACATCTCCGACAGTAATCCGGCCCTAAAAGCATATTGGGCACAATGGGACTCACTTCATGTGGAGGAAGGTGTTCTAAGGCGTAAGTGGGAATCCGCAGACGGTAAGTCCTATGTGATGCAGCTGGTCGTTCCTCGGTCCAAAGTTAATGACGTTCTTCGAGAGATGCATGACGGAGCTTCTGGAGGTCATTTGGGAGTCAATAAAACTTTGGAAAAGATACGACAACGGTTCTACTGGCTACATGCAAGAGAGGACGTCGAAAAGTGGTGCCGAAAATGTGATACTTGTGCTGCTAGCAAAGGCCCAGGTAGAAAGCTTCAAAGTAAAATGCAACAATACAACGTAGGCACGCCTTTCGAGAGGATTGCAGTAGACGTCGCAGGCCCTTTTCCTGAGACCAACAGTGGAAACCGATACATCCTTGTAGTCATGGATTACTTCAGCAAGTTGCCTGACGCATTTGCCATCCCAAACCAAAAAACCAAAACAGTTGTGGATCAGATTGTCTTCAATTGGGTGAGCAGGTTCGGCGTATCGATGGAACTTCATTCCGACCAAAGAAGGAACTTCGAATATAACATCTTCCAGGAAGTTTGTTCGCTCCTTGGCATTAAAAAGACGAGGACAACGCCGCTTCATCCACAATCTGATGGGATGGTCGAACGATTCAACCGGACGCTAAAGGAACATCTATCTAAGGTTGTCGGCGACTACCAACGAGACTGGGATAGACATATTCCATTATTCCTAATGGCATATAGGAGTGCAGTACATACCTCGACAGGACATAAACCATCGGAAATCTTGTTTGAAACGTCAATACGAATGCCTAGTGAGGTGAAATTTGGATGCCGGACAATTGAGTCACAACGAACAGAAGAATATGTGGATAACCTCAAAGAAAGGCTCATTGACATTCATCAACGAACCAGAGCATTCATAAAAACATCTAGTGATCGGATGAAAACACGTTATGATGCCCGAGCAACAACAACAGGATTTCAAGAAGGAGACCTCGTGTGGTTTTACAATCCCCATCGACAAAAAAGGACTGTCACCAAAGCTTCAACAGAACTGGAAAGGACCCTACACAGTTGTGAAGCGACTTAATGATGTGGTCTACCGTATACAGAGAGGAGTAAGAGGGAAACTGAAGGTAGTTCATTGTGACCGTTTGCACCGTTATAATGTTGAAAGGAGCGACAGAATTGCATTGTATATAAACCCTATAGTACTATCATAGAGTCGTTTTTTCTAACGCTCGGTCTGTTCGATTGGTGGCGTTGAGATAACCACAAATTTTACAGTGGAGAGTTTAAAGAAAGAATCGAAAACAAGCAGTAAGAGCGAGTGAGGTATATAATATACATTCTGACAACAATAATGCGAGTAAAGGAGATATTTGAAATATCATTTTTTGTCATGGCAACGAAAAAATTATTGGCGAGGAAAAAGAAAAAAAAAAATGTTTGTTTGTATGTAGTGGTGAGCTTATGCGATGGTTTGGTTTTGGTTTGCATTGAATTTTTTGTATCAAGGTCACGTTGCAGTTTTCAATATTTATAAAAAAAAATAAATTGTTCTGTTGGGAGAAGAAAAAGGAAATTTCATTTTTATGTTCAAATTTCATTTTCTTTTAAGAAAATAAAAAGATGATTGTCACAAAATTCCCAAGATGCGAATTTGGGTTTATATGGCAAAATAAATGATTTTTTTATCATTTGTCAAAGCAACGATTTTGACCATTTTTGCCTTCCAATGGGCAAAAAATTGATTTTTTTTTTCGAAAATTTGTATTTTTTGATTATAAAAAAATCAAGTATTTATCTATTTTTGAAGGCAAATATGAGAGATGTAATGTATGGCCGATTTCATAAAACCCTTGTATCCATTTAAGAGGATTTTAAATCTTTGAATGACGTTTGTTCCACGTCATTTAAAAATTTAAAAGTCTGTTAAATATTGACGAAATCGGTTAATATTCTTTGAAATAGCAAGAATACTGTTATTGCACTTAAATTTAAAAAAATAACTCACTGATTTAAAAATTTATTTTCGTTTTGCAATTTCTCACGATAAACAGAAACCAGGTATGCTCATTAGCTGTGTGACGTCACAATCATCTGGGTTTCTTCGGAGAGAAAAAAGATAATTCCATATAATTGGATTGTTTTTAATTGTTTTTTTATTTTCACAGCCCCTATCACTTAAAAATAATTTGTTTAAATGCTTTAATTCTAAATTCTAATCTTCATTTAAAAAAGAAAATAATACCTTATTTTCTCAAAGATGATTGTGACGTCATAAAAATGGCAAGATGGCGAGTTGAGTGTTTGTAATGAGCATGTAAGTATATCATGGCAATTTTCAATCTGTCATTTTCCACAAAGTAATGGTTGCCACTTTTGACGTTGACAGGTTCGTAAAGTTCCCTATCGAAAAGGCCATAACACGACAATACACCAGTACAACAATACAACTACTTAACATTACGCTATTATTAAAACTAGTTTTCTATGACTCATTAGAACAATTTTTCTTCTTTTTGGCTTTCTCATTCTGCTAAGCCGATTTAAATTAAATTGAATCTCTAGAAAGTTAAGTTAAATGTAAAAATAAAATTCAATAAAAAAATAAAGTTAAATAAAAAAATGAAGAAGTGAAGAGGTAAAACAAAGTAAAGTAAAGTGAAAAAATAAAATAAAGAGGTAAAGTAAAAAAGTAAAACAAAATAAAGTAAAAAAAAAATAAAATAAAATAAAATAAAATATAATAAAATAAAATAAAATAAATTAAAATAAAATAAAATAAAATAAAATAAAATAAAATAAAATAAAATAAAATAAAATAAAATAAAATAAAATAAAATAAAATAAAATAAAATAAAATAAAATAAAATAAAATAAAATAAAATAAAATAAAATAAAATAAAATAAAATAAAATAAAATAAAATAAAATAAAATAAAATAAAATAAAATAAAATAAAATAAAATAAAATAAAATAAAATAAAATAAAATAAAATAAAATAAATCAAAGCAAAATAAAGTAAACTAAAGCAAAGTAAAGTAAAGTAGAGTAAAGTAAAGTAAAGTAAAGTAAAGTAAAGTAAAGTAAAGTAAAGTAAAGTAAAGTAAAGTAAAGTAAAGTAAAGTAAAGTAAAGTAAAATAAAGTAAAGTAAAGTAAAGTAAAGTAAAGTAAAGTAAAGTAAAGTAAAGTAAAGTAAAGTAAAGTAAAGTAAAGTAAAGTAAAGTAAAGTAAAGTAAAGTAAAGTAAAGTAAAGTAAAGTAAAGTAAAGTAAAGTAAAGTAAAGTAAAGTAAAGTAAAGTAAAGTAAAGTAAAGTAAAGTAAAGTAAAGTAAAGTAAAGTAAAGTAAAGTAAAGTAAAGTAAAGTAAAGTAAAGTAAAGTAAAGTAAAGTAAAGTAAAGTAAAGTAAAGTAAAGTAAAGTAAAGTAAAGTAAAGTAAAGTAAAGTAAAGTAAAGTAAAGTAAAGTAAAGTAAAGTAAAGTAAAGTAAAGTAAAGTAAAGTAAAGTAAAGTAAAGTAAAGTAAAGTAAAGTAAAGTAAAGTAAAGTAAAGTAAAGTAAAGTAAAGTAAAGTAAAGTAAAGTAAAGTAAAGTAAAGTAAAGTAAAGTAAAGTAAAGTAAAGTAAAGTAAAGTAAAGTAAAGTAAAGTAAAGTAAAGTAAAGTAAAGTAAAGTAAAGTAAAGTAAAGTAAAGTAAAGTAAAGTAAAGTAAAGTAAAGTAAAGTAAAGTAAAGTAAAGTAAAGTAAAGTAAAGTAAAGTAAAGTAAAGTAAAGTAAAGTAAAGTAAAGTAAAGTAAAGTAAAGTAAAGTAAAGTAAAGTAAAGTAAAGTAAAGTAAAGTAAAGTAAAGTAAAGTAAAGTAAAGTAAAGTAAAGTAAAGTAAAGTAAAGTAAAGTAAAGTAAAGTAAAGTAAAGTAAAGTAAAGTAAAGTAAAGTAAAGTAAAGTAAAGTAAAGTAAAGTAAAGTAAAGTAAAGTAAAGTAAAGTAAAGTAAAGTAAAGTAAAGTAAAGTAAAGTAAAGTAAAGTAAAGTAAAGTAAAGTAAAGTAAAGTAAAGTAAAGTAAAGTAAAGTAAAGTAAAGTAAAGTAAAGTAAAGTAAAGTAAAGTAAAGTAAAGTAAAGTAAAGTAAAGTAAAGTAAAGTAAAGTAAAGTAAAGTAAAGTAAAGTAAAGTAAAGTAAAGTAAAGTAAAGTAAAGTAAAGTAAAGTAAAGTAAAGTAAAGTAAAGTAAAGTAAAGTAAAGTAAAGTAAAGTAAAGTAAAGTAAAGTAAAGTAAAGTAAAGTAAAGTAAAGTAAAGTAAAGTAAAGTAAAGTAAAGTAAAGTAAAGTAAAGTAAAGTAAAGTAAAGTAAAGTAAAGTAAAGTAAAGTAAAGTAAAGTAAAGTAAAGTAAAGTAAAGTAAAGTAAAGTAAAGTAAAGTAAAGTAAAGTAAAGTAAAGTAAAGTAAAGTAAAGTAAAGTAAAGTAAAGTAAAGTAAAGTAAAGTAAAGTAAAGTAAAGTAAAGTAAAGTAAAGTAAAGTAAAGTAAAGTAAAGTAAAGTAAAGTAAAGTAAAGTAAAGTAAAGTAAAGTAAAGTAAAGTAAAGTAAAGTAAAGTAAAGTAAAGTAAAGTAAAGTAAAGTAAAGTAAAGTAAAGTAAAGTAAAGTAAAGTAAATTTAATATTCAGTTATTTTAAAAATGTGGACATAACTTACCTCAGTGGAATTCAAACTTTGGCTTGCATTCTTTTCCACATCACCCAATGGGGTAGAATGCTAAATGCGTTTTTTTTATCGAGGTGTCCCCAGGAGGCCTATTCCTCGTTCTATTACTACTTCATAATAATTAAAATATTGCACATGCATTAAAAATATAAGTAAACTATAGTTATAATATTTACAGTATAAATATAATAAATTTAATAAAAATGCCAAGAAATTTGTTTTTTAATGAGATTTTATTTGATTTTACACTTGATTTCCTTATTGATATTTCTTGTTGTTATTATGATCAGTCCGATCAGTATAAATTTAATTATTTCCTCCTTGTGTTCCTTGGTGCAATTTGTTTTTAAAATGTTGTCCTTCATTATTTCAGGCAACCACGTGCCCACCAGCTTTTCTCTCTGTTGTTTGTTCTTGAAATCAGCTTCGAAAGTTGTCTGCAGAATTCTAACAGCTCTTTCGAAAAGTTTCGAAGAAACTGTTAGTTTTCCGTATTCAGAAGATGTGGTAATCGTCTCGTACGCTCTCAGTTCAATTAACAGAATCTGTTCTCTTTCTTTGCTTATGGGGTCCTCGTCGATCATAAACTTAGAGCAAGGTTCACAATTGAGCTTTTTCTTCAGTTTTCCGGCTGCAAATCCAGCGTAGTACGAAGCAGCTGCTTTCTGCAGTTTTTCTGAAAAAGCATCTGATGTATTGGTGTCCAAGTCCATTTTCTGCTCCCTATCGTCTCCTTGTTCTTCTTCTATATTAAAATCCAATTTTTGTTCCAAAATTTTCTCTTCGATCAGGTTATTAAACTGGAAGTCTGCATCATCCGCATCGTCCTGTTCTTCGTAGTCAGCTACCTGCAGCAGGGGTTTTGCTCCGGCATCTTCATATCCAGAATGGTCTGCCGAGCTTAAATGCTGAAAGATAATTTGCTTAAGATTCCGAATAAATCTCCAAGCCGAGGGATTTCTTTCATATGACCCTCTATTACTGCGCACCATTGAAAACAAATTTTCGGCCACGTCAGTGTTTAGGTGTGCTAGTAGGAAATAGCTTTGCTCTTCGCTTTTTAGATATTCCCACATTTGCACAACTCCCAGCAGCGTTTGCCTTAATCCCTTGAAGCAAGGTGGGTCAGTTTGACTACTAGTTGATCGCCACGTCGATATCCATTTCCTTGCTTCTATCAATGCATTTAAAGTGTCTGTTGCTTCCGATAGCACTTGTTTGTTTGGATTCCTAGAATAGAGCTGGCCCGTGTTGAAAGTGTCAAATAGATCGTTCATTTTTTTAATGAATCTCGCTGTTCCTTCAGCGACCTTCTTTTCCTCTTCGGTTTTAAAACAGTTTGTTTTCAACGAATACATGATGCCACTGTATACCGTATCGCTGAACACTTGGGTGGCCAGCTTTACTGATAGCTTCTCAAATGGACCAGGCCTAATATGGGACTTTGTCAGTTTATAAAAAACTTTAAAGTTTTCCCCTTTTGAATCCTCTTCGAAAATCCTATCCAAAACTCGCCAGTCAACAATATCGCCACCTGTATGAATTTGATGTTTGAGCAGAATATTTCTTACGCTCTTGAAAAGATGACAATAATCATGGAGCAAAAAAATCCGTTGATTCTCTATTTCCACATAGGGTTTTATTTCCAAAAACAGCGGTGTTCCAAGCTTCCTGTATGCTCCGATATTGTTGGGCCCTTGGTCGCAGCTTGTTGCAACCACCACAAGTCCACAATTTATCACTCCTGTGATAATTGTCACTATCATCTTGGATAAGATTTCAGCATTGGGATTCCCCACGTAATACGCGATGGTCTGTTTCCAATTTGTATTAAGTCCTCTTAGTGTAAAGACCATGACTTTTGAGGCTATAGTGTTCATTCTTCCAAATTCTCCAAAATCTGTAAATCCATATATAATATCATCCTTGATATTATACTCTAATTCCTGTTTGATGCCCATTTCATCAAATAAAAGAACACTCTTTCTTTCCATTGGCGTCATGCCTTTTGCCTTTTCTGTCAACATATCCGTCATATTTTTGCTGAGTCCCACAGGTAGCCTTATTTCCGAGTGCCATCGGTAAATGGTGCTTACCGATGGCAATTTGAATCCTATACTTATCATAAATGAATAACACGCTGGGGACTTAAAAAAAAATTTTAAAAACAAATCTTTTTCTTTAGGCCCCCAGGGTGTTTTTGCCTTATGGAAGAGTTGCACTAGAATAAAAGTGCGCAACTCTTCTGAAAAACCTTCCATCTGTATCTCTAAATTTTCTTTCAGCCTATACACTGGATTTTTCTTTAATTTGTTCGGTGTTCGAAAAATACGCCGGGGAGTAACGCGCCGCCTATCTATTTTTCGCACCGCTTTATACGTATAATATCGAGGGGAAGGAAATTGGGAGGGCGAAATATGTGAAGACGGAGGTACATCTGGCAGAGAATAATCTCTGCAATAAGTTTTGGTAGATTTTGCAGCCAAATTCACCAGGGATAAAGTTGGACTGCAAGGCATGGGAGAAGGTGAAGGTGAAATTGGACGTGAACGCAGAGGTGGAAGTGGTGGGAGTGGAGGTAGTGGTGGACGTACCGTTGGAGGTAAACGCGTAGATAAAAGAGGTTGTGAAGGCGCAGAAATAAGGGATGCAGATGTGACCGTAGAAGTCGGCTGCTTACGTAACCTTGATGCCTCCATTATGCGAAGGCAGGAAGTGTCAATTGAAACGTCAGAACAACTGCATACAGATTCACAAGACATGGGCAGTGCATTTTGGGTGAGACATTTTAGCGTGGACCGCAAAATAATGTCTTTGTCATAGAAGTGTTTTTCACACATGTAGGATCTGTTTGCCATATCCTCAATATGTGAAACACTTCCATGTTTTCCCCAAATTGCCCTTCTGTGATCTGTTGGTATTTTAAAAAACGACAGGGAACCTAAGGGCTTTTGTCGCTCATTGCAATTAGCATAAATACACTTAACCATGATTATTCTTTTTATATTTATTTATCACTTTATTATTAAAATCAAACCAACACTTATCACAAAACTTTTATTTTTTTCACTGAAACACTAAACTAATAACTCACTAAGGCGCGTAAAATGATTCACGAAAAAATAAATTAATGTAAAATGAAACGGATTTATGTAGATAGATGAATAAATATTTAGTAATTTATTAAATATAAAAATAAAATAGGTTATAAAGAAAAACACCTTGTATGCTCAGAAATTAAAAAAAGTAAAGGAGTAAGTAAATAAGTTAGTAATAAGTCAGTAAATAAAAAGGTAGTTATTAAGCAGTAGTTAAGTAGGCAAATGCGATAACGTAAGTAATATAGTCAGTAAGTGCAAAGTAAGCAAATAAGTAAACGAAAAAGTATTTTTTTAAATAAATAGTTAAGAAATTATAGCAGTTAAAGATATTTAAGTAAAGAACATACTTAAACAATTTCAAATTAGTATATAAATCAGTAAGTAAGTAAGTAAGTAAGTTCGTTAATAAATACGTAGGTAAGTATAAGTATAATAAACGAATATGTAAAAATAAGTAAGAAGATAAATAAATGCGGAGTTCAGTAAAGCATATAAGTAAAAAGTTTAAGTAAAGTAGGTTCGTAAAAAAATTGAGAATCTGTAAGTAAGTAAGTGAGCAGGCAAGTAAAACAGAGTGAAGTAAAATTTAAGTAGGTACTTAAAAACTTGGGGAGTATGTAGGTATTTAATGTTAATAAATCAATAGTTAGGTAAACGCAAGTTGTAATGTAATATATGTAGGTAAGTAAACAAGTAAAGCAGTAATATAGTAAAAAAATTAGTAAGTAAGCAAGTGTTTTAGTAAAAAAAGTAAGTAGGTATTAGCAGGTAATTAAAACAGTAATATAGTAATTAAGAAAGTTATTATTAGCAGAAACACCCTGTAAATTTCAGTTAAAATATAAAAAAAGAAAATAAGTTAATGAATACGTGAAGCAATAAAAATAAGTTGTTATGCAATTAAAAAAAGTACGCCCTTCCAGGAACGCCTTAGGCTTAAGTTTTCAAAAACCTTTTGAATCCAGAAAAAAAACCACTACACTACACAAACACTTGTTTTTTTATTTTTGTTTTTTTTTTTTTCGGATTTTGTTGGCCAAAATTCAAGGGCACCACCAACACAAATTTATCACAATTATAACTATTTTTTTCTTATTTTTTTAAATTTATAAAGGCAGGTAGTTTTGAAAAAAACTATTTAAAAATGCACAGAAAATCACTTATTTGCAATCAATTTAATAGCAAAACAAAACCGTGACTAGAGCAACGCACTGATTCTGAAGCAATTGACTCAAATTGTCTATTTTTTGGTGGGAAATGTTTTGATACATAATTTAGCTCACTCTTACACGCACCTACCCAGCCTTATAGGAGAGAAGAAAAATATACCAACACAAAAAACTATACTGTTAAATCTCGCAACAGGAAAATAATTTCAACCATGGTTGCCAGATTACCAAATTTGCAACAATAAATTTTGTGTATATTTGCACTTACATATATGTGATTACGAAGACATTATTGTTTAATAATAAATGCAAAATAGAATCAAAGCCATTTTTCATTATAATATTCCGTCATGTATAGGTAAACTCACTAAAATAAAATCGCAGTTAACAATTTGTAGGTTCACATTAAAAAAAAGCCATATGTGTTTTTGAATTTGGGACGTGTGCGAAAAATTTTACCTACCCAAAGATAATTTTTGGCACTAATGAGGTGAATCGTGAATCTCTACGTGAAAACGTCAAACTTTATTGCCGAATAAAATTTAATCAAAATCTCACTCCAATTTGCACACGGCCTAAATAACTCGAAATTGGTTTTTGATTTTTTTGTTTGGGTTGAACATTAACTGATTACTTTTTTTTTTACAGGCACAATTATGAAATTTCACAATGCATAATAATAATAAAATAATATTAATAACTATTAATGAAATTATATTATAAAATACATATATGAAAACATATGTACATATTATAAAATATAAGTACATTAATATATCCAAAACAATACACAATATATATTTATTCTAAATTACCGAAAATACCTCAACAAAAAATAACACAGAAATTATTAAAAACCTTTTTTTGTCAATGGCAACCATGGTAACGTATTTATGTTTTACACATTCATATTTTTTCTATTCCGCAAAACGTCATACTGAAGAAAAAAAATCAACGCACAGTTCATACACATACATATACAAAAATTATTTTACCCTTTCCTTCTTGTTATTATATTCTATACAAAAAGCGTTCTTTTTTTCTCCCTCCAACTCTCGCAAATTTAGTATACAGTGTTCTCGTTCTTTTGTTCGACGTAACTGAACTCTACAAAAGCCTCCAAAAGGAGAAAAGAGAAAGTGTTCGGTCACCTCACTAGGTGTCGCCCTAAAATTCCCTCCACGTAATAGTACTATAGAGTTTATATACAATGAGAATTGTTCGGGACGATCAACTTTAAGAGGGGGGCAATGTAACGATGAAAACGGCACCTAACTACTTTCGGAACAAACAAAGAGCCAAGAACAAAAATACCCTTATCGAAGACAACAACCATCTATAAAATTTCCCGAGAGAGCGCGCCCATCTCTCTCTGGGGGAAAATGCGCTGAATGGAAGAGTGGAGAGAACGCCATCTCTCTTCATTGAAATGGAACCTTCTAGATAGCTTTTGTGCCAGTACTTTCGAGTAGAGTCTCAAACCTCTCAGCTCACTATATAAGGAGAAATTTTTTGAGCACAGAGACAGTTTATTTTTGAAAGCGAAAGTGTAAAGTTCAAAGTTAAAAGTATCCGGAAGTGAATATAAGTTGCATACTATTGAGATTGATGATTAATAAAATATTTGAAGTGAAGTAAAGTGTGTTTAATTTAAAAAGGAAATAATTGACGGTTGACAGTTAAAAAGAAATAAGTTTTATATCGAACCGTGGTAAACGTTACAATATTTTTGAAATAAGCGTTTCTTGAAAAAAAAAATAAAAAATTTTGATTCCAGCATGTTACCACCATGTTGGAATTCTTCTTTTTTTATGATTATAGGAGCTTACTTTGTCGTTTTTTTTAATAGTTATAAGACTATTTTTAATAAAAAAAGGATGTGTTTCGATTGTTTTACTGCTCAAAAAGAGAGATACGGCCTTAGTTATTAATAAAAACGATCCCAAATATTTCAAATTTTGCCTTAACTCAAAAAATCGACAAATGTCAGATACGTCATTTTCTCTTAACACGGCAGAATTTATGTCACCGCTATGTGGCAGAATGCAACTGAGCCTGGATGTGTTAAATTCAATCCCAAAGAGTGCGGTTGGTTATTGAAAGATGGAAAAATGGAACCCTTATGGTTTGAAGGGCATCCTACCCCTGTTTCTGTTGAAGAAATCATTGTCAATGAAGAAGAATATGAGGATAGTTATTCCTCTGATGAAGAAAGCTAAACTAATTCTATTACTATTTAATATTATTATAAAAATTATTGTTATTATTTATTAATTTAATATAAACTTACAATCGAAAAAGAACTGTTTTTTTTATGTTGGATCTCCTACTTACTTGTTCCAAAAATGTGAAAAACTAATTTGTTAACTATACATATATAAGTATGTAAAAATAAATAAATAAATTTGATGGCACAACACAGCTCATGAAGAACTAGGGCCTAGTGACTTACAACTCTCAACCATTCCTGTGTGCGTGTCTGCAGGAACGGAGGGGACCTACAGTTTATTGCCGAATCCGAACGGCTAACGAGCGGCACTTTTCTGTGACAGGAGATACTCTTGAAGGATTTGTCAATTCCTCGCAAGAGGCAGTAGCCGTATTTTCTTTTAAATAAATAGGTGGCGAGGCTGGGGATCGAACCTTAGACCTCCGGCATGACAGTCCATCACACTAACCATCACGCCACTTATGTTTATATAAAATACAAAATAATTAATTATTCAATAAAAATAAACAGATTATACATTATTAAGTCTTTACTGTTGTTATAACAAAATATAAGCCAAATTCGTAAAATTAAACATGCTCAATCATTGCTAAAAATAATTGCAAAAAAATGGTAGTAGTTATGTACATTTTGGGAAAAATTTGATTTCAATGCTATATTCTATAAGATTCAGGCCAAACCATGTCTGTCAGGTTTAAAACACTCGATCTGAGAAAGTAGCGATTTGGATATATTTTTGGATTAAATTAGAGTTGACAAGGTCATGCACCCAATTAAGATCAGGCAGCCTAATTTATTTTTTATAGATAAGAGTAAGCTTTAATTTCGTACATGTTTTAAGCTTGTAGGTTATGAAATTTTATACTCTCAGGCTGAAAAAATATCGATTTGGGTATATTTTTGAATTAAATCAGGGTTGGCAAGGTCATGCTGTAGTGATCGCGCTATAAATCATCCTACCTCATATTCATCCATGGTGGTCTCTCTTCACACGAATCACATCTGCTTCCCATAATGCTGATCGTTTCTCATTTAATTCGTAAGATTCTTTTTGCCCACCGACAATATCGACGAATAGTATGTAAAAAAGGAAACACTCTTTGACCTGTGATTATTGTAAAAAAAACCCAATCACTCTATAAACAATTGCAGAGCTTACGCAAATCAAACTCCCTCGTATAGCAATAGTCAAGAAGGGGATAGTAGAAAAATCCATTAAAAAATAATGTCCGACACTACAACATAACACCAGGATATATAGTAAATGGCACTCCGGCGAAGACTTATCCTCAGCAACACAATTCGGGAAACGAATGTGTTCGGGAGGAGGCAACCCCTCTGGAATAATTACTACAGCCGATATACACCAGAACTAAATCTTAAGTTCCACGTATCGTTCTGCCCTGAATTCAGAGAGCCAACGATACGTGTACAGTTTAGTCCATCAAACAAAAAATATACCACGTTGCTTATTGACGTGGGAGCAGACATATCCCTTTCAAAAAATATTTGTTCTTTAATGAATTCTAATTTAATTGAATTCTATTCAATATCGACCATAGCCGGGGAGTCATTACAAACTCTGGGGATGATATATGGTAATTTGGAATTTAAAACTGCAGAGCACACGATGATCTTGAAACATCCTTTCCACATACTTACCGATCAGATAAATCTACCCTCTGACTGCATAGTAAAGTGCGTAGTAAATTACAAAGAAAAATCTTTAATAGTTCCACAGTTCAAAACCAATTTAGTCAAGGAAAGGGAACTATTATCTAAGGATATGGAGGTCAACATCTAGGAGAAACATGCAATTTTATGAACGGGGCCTATAGCCAGAGCCGTTCTAAAATAAAAAAGGAAAATCTTTTCGAAAATTATATTACTTTAAAACCACGTTGTGAACAAATAATTAAAATTCCATTTAAGCATAACAAAGATGCGATTATATATAAAAAAAAAAATAATTCCAAGTATATATCTTGCCGAAACTGTCGTGAGACCTGAACAAAAAATGGTCAAAGTCTTGATTCTGAATACGTCAGAAAATGAGGAAAAAATTAATGTAAACAATATTGATTACGAATGGGATGACATTTCAAATTTCAATACCGTAAGCCTTAGGTCAGAGAAAGATCCCGTTAAAAATAGATTACAAAAAATTACTTCCTCCATACAACTGGAACACTGTAATGAGGAAGAGAAAACTACAATATTAGGACTGTGTAGGGAATACAATGACCTTTTTCACTTTGAGGGAGACCACCTTACGTATACAGATATAATGTATCACGAAATAAAAACGGATACAAGTAAACCACCCCAATTTGTTAGACCATATAGACTCTTTGAAAGTCAAAAACACGAAATTCAAAAACAAGCAAGTGAAATGCAGGAAGATGATATAATTAGACCAAGTTCTAGTCCGTGGAACTCCCCACTTTTCATTGTCCCTAAGAAACCTGATAGTCAGGGTGTCAAACGAGTTGTAGTAGATTTCCGAAAATTAAATGAACTTACAGTCGGAGACGCATACCCTATACCAAATATTTCTGACATTTTGGATCAACTAGGCAGAGCAAAGTATTTTAGCACCCTTGATCTCGCTAAGGGGTTTCATCAAATTCTGGTTAGCGAGGAAGACAAACCAAAAACTGCTACGGACATTACGAATACAATCGTATGCCGTTTGGTCTAAAAAATGCACCCGTTACTTTTCAAAGAACGATGAAAAACGTACTAATGGGATTAGAGGGAATACATTGTTTTGTTTACGTCGATGATACAGTTGTATATGGATATGACATAAACGATCACAATATACAGCCCTATCATAGTATCCGATCGGAACGGAAATTTCTCCGACTCATACAAAATGTTTTTTTATTTTTCATTTTAATGATACAAATTTCTCATAAATCGGTTACACCTCCGGAAAATTATTTCAACGTGCGGTTTAAAAGGAAAAGTTAGAGTGATATTTCTTATATTACTAATATTTCTTAAAATTCGGAGAAAATTCCGTTCCGATCGGATACTATGATAGGACTGATAAAGTTGAAAAAAAATTTCGACCGACTACGTGAGCACAACTTAAAACTACAACCTGATAAATGTAATTTTGTTAAAAAAAAATTGATTTACCTAGGGCACATTATTTCAAAAGAATGTCTTAAAACCGATCCAGATAAAATCAAAGTGATTAAAACTTATCCTACACCAAAAAATCAAAAGGGAATTAAATCATTTTTGGGTTTTGTGGGCTGTTATAGACGATTCATTAATAACTTTTCCAGTATAACCAAACCTTTGACAAAATTGCTCAAAAAGAACATCACGTTCAAATAGGACGTCTTTTGTGAGGAAGCATTTAAGATTTTAAAGGAAAAAATTATTAATCCTCCAATTCTAATATACCCTGATTTCAAAAAGTGTTTGTAGTTACAACAGACGCCAGTGACGTAGGCATAGGCGCTGTACTTTCGCAGGGTGAAATTGGATAAGACAAACCAATCTGTTTCACCAGTCGAACACTGAACGATCATGAGGCCAAACATACTACCACTAAAAAAGAGTTATTAGCCTTTGTCTTCGCTGTTAATTAATTTCGACCGTACCTCTATGGTCAAAAATTCATAATATGTACAGACCATAAGCCTTTAGAAAGGCTTATGAAATTGAAAAACCCAATGTCTAGATTAGCTAGATGGAGAATTTTACTTTCTGAATATGAATACACGATAAAATACAAAACTGGTAAAATGAATTCAAATGCAGACGAACTAAGTCGTATACCTAGCGAGCAAAAAGATAATGTCATTGTAATAACGCGGAACCAAAAAAAAAATTGGAAATGGAAAAAACAAATAAACAAAATATACAAATCGAACCGCCACAAGAAGAAATACAGATAGTTTCTAGTTTTTCATTAATAGAAAAGGACGGTGAAATAGCCGCGTTTTATTTTCTACAAATCTGTATCGGGATCATTTTCTAAGACGCAATACAAAAACAACTTGGGATCCAGCTCTGTATCTGGATCTATTTTAAAGATCCGAAAATTAGTTCGTACTTTGGCGGGTAGATGGCAAATTTGTTTTCTAAATGTTGTTAGCACTGTAAAAAAAAAAGAGCAAAAAATTGCCAAAAAAACAGCTGTCTACAAAAACATCAATACGAGAAGCAAAATGGATGCCGAGGAAGAAAATAAATCGTAAGTATTTTATTTCTTTTGTAAATTAGGTTTATAAAAAATTTTTAAGACAAAAGAGAAGCTGGACCAGGAGCGAAACTCTTGCGTTTTTGCACGCATATGGCAAGCAAAAGGATGAGTTCGAGCACCCCAGAAAAAAATATGCCATGCATCACGTCCTAGAAGATCTTTTGGCGGCTGAAGTCCTCGTAAGTTCTTATTAGTCGAATAAAAATAAGTAATCTTTTATAATTTATTGTACCTACAGACTCAAGCAACAACCCTCACAACAAAACTAAAGAACCTGAAAAGGGCATTCAAACAAACCAAAGACAGCAACAACAAGACTGGAGGGGCTACCAGCACAGCTCCTTTAGTGATGTTATGAAGGAACTCTTTGGAAAGCGACCTGAAATCCGGAATCTCATACAGCTAATTTGTATGGAACGACCATCCAAGCCTTACCAAAAAACTCCTCGCATCATTTTTGCCAAAAAAGGAAATGTTTGACGGTAAGGAAAAGTCTTAAATATTATTTTTAATCGCGTTGACTGTTTCGTTGAACGTTATTTTGTTGTTGAAGATTTGATTGAGATTAACCAATTCCCCTGGTCTATTAATTTGCTTTGGACCAGGGCATACGTTCTTGAAGTTTGCAATTTTGTAACAAAATTCCATTTTGGAATATCTTTTAGACGTGAATGTTTTAGATTAGGTACCTTAATTAAAAAGACGCTGATTACACGATTCTTTTTTTCGGTTGTTTCGTCTTTCGTTATTTTGACAGATATGGTGAGGGGTGTAGAAATGTAAGGGGAATGAAGTAACGAAAGCAGGAATGAAAATTTCAAGACTTTTTCTGGTTGAACATTTGACGTTCTAGTTTGACAACCGATTAGTGATGAGCGATGATAGCAATCGATGTAACCGGGGTTCGTTATTCAAAGTAAAACATCGATACATATTTCAATATCGATTTTTTGATAAATTACATCTACCATACAAGAAAATAGAAACATGCAAACAAAAAAATTTGTTTAAATCAAATGCAAAAATATTTGTTGTTTTCTATCAAGTTGTGTGTTCTTTCAATAAGAAAATTGTCATGTGAAAGCATATTGTAATTTTATTAATTTGTTATAATTTATTGAATTTGATGGGTTTTAAAAAAATTGACAAAAGTTCATTAAGTACTATTTCATGAAAAGGGAATAAGGATAATTTCAATACCCAAAGGAGTTAGCAAAGAGTTCAGCAAAGAGGGTGCGTAACAACAAGTTATAAATCAGGTACAAATTCCAAATTATGTCAATATCTACCTTTTAACCACGACAATAAATGTTCACACCAAAGTAAGTCGACAACTCACATAGGTTTCAATATAAACAATCGAAATTCACGTCTATTCTTCGCGTTTAGATTAGAAGTCGAAAATTCTCTGGGCTTTTGTAAAAGTACTTAGCTGTTATCGCATTAAACACTTTAACTGTTAAGTCGTATTTTTTTTTATAAAATTTCCTTTGGGAATTGACGAAAACATACGTGGTGTGGTAAAATCATTTGTCAGGTTATGGTGGTATATTTTATGAGTTACTGAAGAAGTAAATGTTTTGATAACTTTTTGTTGGTGTGATTTACATGTAAGAACTTAGCTTAATATGAAAAATGTCTACATTTGTACAAAGAAGAAGCCTATGCTTTAGCTTTAATTTTTTAACTTTCCAAAATGTTATCAAATCATTTTTTTTTATTAATTCAAATATTGAAGATTTAATGAAGGAAAGTAGTTTATAAATTTTGAAGACACCAATATTATTTTACGTTTTAAATCAAAAACACGTTTTGATGTGAAATTTTAACATATTTGGTCCTTAAAATAGAAAAGGAAGAAGTATTTCCTTTGTTTTCAAGTATCGATTTCGAAAAATACCGATGTTTCGGTTCGATAAATGTGTGCCGATTTATCGCTGAGAATTTTTCAATATGGCTCATCCCTAAAATCAAAGCATTATGCAAGGAACTTTTAAACTTTAAATTATAAGTTTTAACATTGCTTTTCATTGCTAAATAGGGTATACATTTGAACATGAAGTGATTAAACCCCTTTTTTAATTATTATTAATGTTTATTTTCCAATAAATCCACCGCGGAGATTCTGAATGTCAAAATAACGAAACAAGTCTCACGAATGTAAAAAAGAATCGTGTAATCACGAGGATACGTACCTGTCAAAAAGACGAATAACGAAACGAACGGAAAAAAAGAATCGTGTAATCAGGCTCATAGAGTAACCATGGGGACATTGAAAATGACACCTGACTAATCTTTTCAATTTAAATTAATTAAAACGTAATAAGCTGTTTCAGACACCATTATAGGTTCTGAAGTTTCTAGGTAGGTACCTTTATGCAATTATGTATTTAATGTCACTTTCCATTTGGCAAAAAAATAAATTTTGTTAATTTTCTTAAACAACCCATCAACTTTCCTGTTCAACCAAAAAAATCTCTTTTTTTTAAGATCTGATATCAAAACTCATATATATGTACCTATTAGGGCAAACACAAATATGCCCTTAAAAACAGTTTTAAGTGCTTATAATTATGCCCTTAAAAATCAATTACATACATATATGCCCTTAATAAATTATTATATTATGCTCAAAAAAAATATGATTATATGCCACAAAAATATTGCTTAAATAAATTCTGTGGTACCATTTTTTCAAAAAGTATTTGACCGATTTCGATAAATTTTGTATGTATAAAACTTTAAACTATTTTTTTCGCGGACATTAATCATTTTAATATGTGTAACGTACCTCGAGCTGACAACGAGTAAGGGATAAAAATGTAAAAAATCTCAACCCCTAAACCATCCACTTCTTGCACTACCAGTTGGCCTTAGAGCTTACAGGGACTCTAAAACCTTCCCGGTAGCAAAGTGTATGGGTGCCCAATTTCCTTACCGCGCGGCGTGCTTGCATGGCCAATGGATAGCTCGTCGGTGTTGTCGGGGTTCTTGTGGTTTGGAAATTGGACGGCCGCTACGTTTTCATGCCGTTTCAAAATTTGTACAAAAATATTCGCGAAGCTGACTTGTCTCTGTTGTTGAAGAAATGTTTCGTGTCTCTGTGTGTGTGAGGAGAGCTAGATGGGTTGCCCTCAGAGGAATACCCCACCCTATTGTCACACGATCCCACTCTATGAGTAAGACCGTGCGACCAACCTGATTACCAAGACCTCAACTATTTTTGGTAACCCCAAGCGAATACGGGAACAAATTTTTATGTTCTCATTGTATAAATCGCCTTCGTCATAGCATAGCCCTACTCGTCAGGGCCACATCCACCTAAAAGTTAAAAAAATCTAAACCATAATCATGGTTTTCAAATCAAAATTGGAAGAAAAAAAAAAAAAAAAATCATCATATTGTTTGCAACTCGAAGGAAAAGAGCAAATTAGCAATTAGCTAAACCCCTATTCATCTTAAGAATTCCTAAAATTAATTAAAAGATACGTTTTTCAGTTTTAATTTATTATAACAAATAATATTTTATTCCGATCAAAATTAAAATGGTTTTATTACAAACCGAAAACCAATATATATTACCAAAAAAAAATCAAATATAAAAATTACGCGAACAGAAACTTTCCCACACGACTGTTGTTTCTGTTCTTTCCCTTATTTTTTTATAATATATATGTTTTTGTTTTTGCTTTTGTAATTATTTTCTTTCCTATCTTAAGCCCAAGCTTATCTTTCTTTCTTTCTATTTTTTTTTGTATGTTTATCGTATAAGTCTCTATAATTATTTTAAATTTTCGAATATTAATTCAAAAATTTAGAGAAAAAAAAAAATGAAGTATTTAACAATTCTTCTAGTTCGTTCAAATAAAGTTTTATCATAAAAAGATCACTTACCGCATTACTTTGCATAATTTTTTTTTTTCTTACACGATTCGTTGTATTTTTACGTTTTGCAGCTGTTGGTCCATTCCCCCTGATGTTGTGCACGGCATCGCAGGATGGTGTTTTTGTTGTTAAAATGCTTGATCTTTTGCTTTGCTAGACTTTAAAGGTTTGGAGGAAAGAAAAAAAAAACTTAATTTGAACGAATTCTGAATAAGTTAAAGAAATTAAATCTTTTTCTTTGCATGTTATATAAAAGTATGTATAAAGAGATTACTCTTTTTTTTTATTTTTTTTTTTGAAAGAAAGAATGAAAGAAAGTTGGTACTTAGCTTTTATTAAAAATATTAAGTCGGCTATTGCAGGTACGTTTGGGTAGATGATGTATGTGAGAATGCTGATCGATGTATGTTGGTGTGTATGTGTCCGTTGTGCATGGAACTGGTGTATATTGTTGGTCGTATGTATTTGCTGATGTATGTTGGTTTTTGAAGTCTTTATTTAAATTTTTTTATGCATTTGATTGGGTGTTTTTTTGAACAAATTTTTGTAAGTATGAATGGGTTTTGATGATATTTCCGAACGTATGATGATTTGAACGTTTGACGTAAAAGTTAAAAAGGTGCAGACAATAAATGTGCCAAGGTGAAAACTTTTTGGCGGCGTGTTTTGTGTTTTGAGTTTTTTTTCTTTTTCTGCGAGTTCGTTTTTTTTTTCTTTGTAGCGCTTGGACGTGTGGTTGCGCCTTATGCCCTCGAAGCACGGTGTCGTGTAGCAAAAAGCACACCTTGACCGAGTGGTTTTTTTTTTTATCACCTGATTGAATTATCACAAACACAACATTTTATATAGATTTAAAAAAGGGATGTTGAAGAAAAAAAATCTCACCTTTAACTTTTTATTCGCTCCCACGCGGATTAGTTTATTTATAGGTTTTTTGTTTGTCGGCTTAAATCGAATTTGGAAAGAGCCCTGCATGGTTGGAAAAATCACCAGAATGGGTATAAGGGAATTGGTTTGCACAATTCTTTTTTTTTTTTTCAAGAGTAAAATCTCACCTTTATTATGTATTTATTTAATGAATAACTTTTTTAAGAAAACTAAAAAAAACTTGGATGAAATAAAGCTAGCAGCATTGCTTTAACTCGCAGTCACGTCTTACTTGCTTCGAAGAAAAAAAACACCAAAATGACACATTTTTTTGTTATATACAGGTATTTATACCCTCGGTCACTGTACGGCGATTCCTTCACACATACATCCAACGAAATAAACATGGACGAACATTTTCAGCTTCCGATTTACAATTTTCTTAATGAATTTTGACCAGAAAAATATAAATTTTATATCAAAATTGATTAATTTTTTTTTCAAAAATAGGTGTCATATTTCAAAAATATTTTAGTCAAAATTCATTGATTTTTAGGAAATTCTAAATTTATATTTTGAATGTAATGGTAAGTTTTTCGACGTGTAATTTCGAACGAATTTCGAACCCTGAGCGAGATTATTTTTGGCCTTGAAATTGTTTTGATGTTTATACTGTTCCATACCTGCTCGCTTGCCAATGAATTTTTATTTTCGGTTAACTAATTTCAAGGTGTCTCGTAGAACGATGGGTTGAGAGACCGATCCCATCCCAGTTGAACCCAGTTCAAGCCCTAGTGCACGTTCCATTTTTTTTTTTTTTCATTTATAACACCTTTTTTTTTATATGATTTTTTTTTTTTTTTTTTAATTTCTTTTTCCAGACTATTTTTAGATCGAACTAAAAAAAATCTTTTTCAGGTACTTTGGAGAAAGTCACTTAGGTTCATAAATATAGAATTTTTAAACACAATTCTACCTTTCCACGGTTCTGCGCCTGTGCATATGCAAACATTCCGAAATTAGACGTATTTATGTTCCACAGAGTTAAAATCTACCCTATCGCAGCTCCTAAAACTATTTATTATAAGCTTACCTAGGAAAACAAACAAATCAAAAAAATACCCAGCGTTGTTATACAAATTTTTATAACCGAATAAAATAGGATGGTAAAGGAATACGTTTAAAATAGTATACCTTTTTTTGTTTGAGGTTCGCACTCAGCTCTTTCGTTTAGAAGAAAAGTTGTGGTTTATTCTTTTTTTTTTTTTCTTTTTTTTACTAATTTATTTTAAAATAATGGCAGGTAAATTTTAAAAATAAATCGGCCTTAGGTAACATTTTAAAAACGAAACGATCTACGAAGGATATGAGTCAGTCACAGCGCAATGAATTTAGAGAGTCTTAAAGGTGGTGGTTCCGATGACAGGTTTCCTACAAAACTTTTTCATTTCGTAAGCTTCAAAGCTTAAAAATGAAAATGAAAAGAAACCCGTATTTATTTGTAAAAAAAAAAAAAAAAAAAAAAAACCCACACCCGAGAAAAGTGTCTCATGTTCAGACTGAGTGGCATTGAGCCCCTAGTTACTTTATTTACTTTTTAAGGTCTTTCGAGTGAAATACACCTAGCACTAGTCCTTGTTCATTCCCGAGTTCATATAAATGGTTACCAACGATCCTAATAATTTTTGCTTTCAGAAACTTGGGACATAATTTAGCATTTCTTCTCTTAAATGCGTCACTTAAGATAAAGTTTCGCCTATAGACTACATCACCGACAGTGAAATTTGTGGCCTTGCTTCTGGTATTGTATTTATGCTCATATGGTGAGTGTGCCTTTTCTAGCGCCTTCTTAATGTTAGTATGTAGCATGTTGATTTTTGAAGACTTTGGAATTATGTTTAATTCCGAACTGTTGACCTTACCTAACTTCCTTAAAAGCTTGAAATCCGACCCATGTTCGATCATCTTTTGGCCGAACAACGCTTCATACGGAGATACTCCAGTTGCAGAATGCACTGCTGTACGCAGCGCACAACCAATAGCTGGGAGATAGTTATCCCACTCCCTCTGGTCTTGTTTAAGATACGATCTTATTGCTGTTAGTATGGAGCGGTTTACTCTTTCGCTAGCGTTAGCCTGAGGTGCGTAAGATGCTGTTTTGATGTGTTGTATACCTAATGAATGCAAAAAATTTGTGAAGGACGAGCTAGTGAATTGTTTCCCGTTGTCTGTCATTAAAGACTCTGGTACTCCAAATAAACAAAATATACTTTCATGTAGGAATTGAATTGCAACTTCTGAATTTGCTTTCCGCAAGGCTTTTACAATGACAAATTTAGTCAATTGGTCTAGAGCAATAATGATATATGTGTTGCCTTTTTTGGAACGTGGATACGGACCAAGAAAGTCCACGTAAAGGTGTTGGAAAGGATAGTCGACGGTGAACGCTTTTCCCATTTGTTCCCGCAAAATTTGATTAGATGGTTTCGATGTTTTACAAGTTTCACAGTTGCTTAAAAATAATTTGACTTGGGATGCCATATTTGGCCAAAAGAACCTTTGTTTGAGACGGTATAAGGTTTTGGCAATTCCTCCATGCGCAGCTTTAGCTGGCTGATGGGCCAAAGATATGAGTTGGTCGGTCAGAGCCGATGGGACCCACAACTTCCATGTTAGGTCGTCCTCGAGTGGATGGCCTGTACTATGGTTAACCTTCTTGTATACGAAACCGTCCGAAACAAGAAGATCAGGTAGTTGATGTTTTTTTTCTTCGATGCTGTCGATGATCTTCCGATATTCGTCCGATTTAAAAGCGGGGTCTGTAAGATCTAAGTGCAGGACATCGGAAGGATCAATTGAAAGAGCTTCTAGGCTCACTGCATCCGATGAATGAACCCTAGAGAGAGCATCAGGCACCACATGCAGTGAACCTTTTCGATGCTCGATTTCAAAATCATATCCCTGAAGTTTTAAGGACCATCGGGCTAACCTACCACTCAGATTCTGCTGCCCCATCAGCCATTTCAGGCTTGCATGGTCTGTAATTATTTTAAACCTGTAACCTTCGATATATTGACGAAATTTTTCAACGCCCATCACTGCTGCTAAGCATTCCCTTTCAGTCACGCTGTAGTTCCTTTGTGCGCCATTCAATTTGTGGGAGTAATAGTAAATTGGACGTTCTACCCCACTTTCGTCCAGCTGACATAATACACATCCGATTCCTGAATCCGATGCGTCGCAAAGGATTATAAACGGTTTAGAGAAATTGGGATAAACGAGAACAGGAGATGTCGTTAACATGTCCTTTATTAACTCAAAAGCCTTCACAGCCTCATCGCCAAATTCAAATTTTACCCCCTTTTTCAAGGTGTTTGTTATAGGTGTAGCCAGTGTAGCATAATCCCGAATAAACCTCCTATACCACCCTGACATACCCAAAAACCTGCGAACTTGGCGTGGTGTATTCGGAACCGGAAAATTCCTTACTGCAGCTACTTTATCTTTATCAGTTTTCAAACATCCGTTACTAACAACGTATCCTAAAAACTTCAACTCTTTGTAGCAAAATTTCGATTTTTCGACATTGATCGTAAGATTAGCTACGTTTAACCTACTAGCAAGTTGCATAAGGATTTTGACATGTTCGTCGAATGTACGTGAGATAACCAAAAGATCGTCTACATATGGATACACATTAAGTTTAAGCTCAGGTGTTATCACCTTGTCCATAAGTCGACACATTCGCTGGACCCCACCACTTAGACCAGGAGGCATCACGACAAATTCTAACAAGGGCTTACCAGGCACCGTAAAGGCTGTTTTTTCCCTTGATGACTTCTCTAATGGGATTTGTAAAAACGCATCCTTGAGATCAATGCTAGATATAAAGACTGCATCTTCAACCCTCGATAAAAGTCCTTCGATCGGATGAAGCGGATAGGCATCATTCTTAGAGACAGCATTCACCTTCCTGTAGTCCAAGCATAATCGATTTTTGCCGGGTTTACGTACCAGGACTACAGGAGAGCTCCAGGCACTGTTACTCTCTTGAATGATACCCATCTTCATCATCCGATCTAGTTCTGCATACATTAATTCTTGAATCGCCGGGGAAACGGGATAATGCCGCTGCTTTATAGGCTTGGCATCCCCGGTGTCGATGAAATGCTCTTCTAAAGTCGTGCGCCCTAGACCATGTATGACAAATGACGGGAACATTTTTATTGCCGCCTGGAGTCTTCTTGACTGTTCTGTTGTTAACTCATGTGGTTCAAAACAATTATGCACTTGGTTTTTGTCTACTCCATCTGGTACTATCTCAGAAACTATTTGTGGTGCTAAATTAAAAGCTAACCAAAAATTTATACCTAAATATAATGTTTGCTTCAACGATGGAACTACTAAAACTTCAATAACTTTACTTAGACCTTTATATGTTATAGATGTTGTAAATTTTCCTTCTACGGCTTGATTTTTGCCATCTGCAGTTTTAACATTAGATGCAAAATCTTTACACGAAACACCCCATCTCTTCAGCAACTCTTGTCCACCTTGTCCCAAGCAACTAATGCTGGCGCCACTGTCAAGCAATCCCAACATAGTTTCGCCACATATGGTCACCTCCGCGTAAGGACGAAGATCTCCATCTGTACAAAGAGTGGTTGCTTCTACAGCCCTAATGATCAACTTTTTGGATTTTACTTTTTCTCGGATTCTATGGATGTTTTTAGAAAGGGGTGTAGACTTAGATCCAAAAATTCGTTCCCTAGCTGCGCTATAATCTACAAGACGTTCGTGTAACGATTTTCTAGGTGGATATTCTTTTTTCCCGGATTTTGTTTCTATTTCATTAGATTTGATTTCAACTGTTCTCTTTAAAATTTGAATTGCCTGCTCTTTATTTGGATTCAAATTGTTTTCTACGTTTGGTATATTTAGAGTTTTATTGTCGTTTTCTTTTATTGCTTCGAGTCCCGATTTTTGTTCAGAGAGCAATAAGTTTCGGGAGCCTGATTGCTCTTTCGAATGTTTCCCGGACATTTGAGATTCGGGCATTGAGGAGAGGTTGTATCCTCCTTTTCACATTTAAAACAAAATAGTGACCTTTGCGTCACCGGACATTCTAGGTAACTGTGACCAATAGCCTTACAGTTCCAACATTTGTACGAGCTTGTATCTTTTTTCAATTGTATCGCTTCAATTTGGCCGCCTGGCTCTGAAGATGGATTTATAGTTTCTAGGTCAACTTCGTTGACATATTTACGAAACTGTGGAACTGTGTGGGTCTTACTCCTTAAAGCATCTTGCTCGTAGATATATTTTTCAATTTTTCTACATACGTAGACCATTTCCTGCAAGTTGTGAGTTTGGTAAGTTAAAAGCAATTCACCCATTCTCCTACGCACATTTTGCTTAATAAGACTTATTAATTCAAAGTCTGGTTTAGGAACAGCAAGTCTCGTGTTTAATCTTTGTAAATCTACATAAAAGTCATCAAACTTCTCACTTGGTCCCTGACGCCTATCGTATAGTTTTTTAGACAATTCTGCATCAGTTTCCAAGGTACGAAACTGGTCAATAAGGGCTATTCTCAGAGTCAACCAATCAGCAGAAGGATGGGATTTGCTGTACAGCCAATACCAACTTTCGGCGAAGCCAGTAACGAACTGGTGAAAATGATGAAAAATGTCCTGCCAAGTCGCACCATAACATTCTTTAAGCCGCTCTAACCTGAACAAAAACTCATCTATGGTCATATTATTGCTATCAAACTTAAGACCCCACCTGTCACACTTAAAGAATTTGGAGTTCGCACTAGATCTACCTGATGAGTTTGCATTAGCTTGGGGATGTGGAATTGCCCCTGAAGCTATAATGGACGGATCGCTGAGCCTTAAGTTATTAAGTTGAGCTAAAAAGTCGTTAGCTGTAGCATTTGGAGTTTGGTTTGAATCTAAACCAGAAGTCTGATGTTGTTGTTGTGATTCTCGTTGGGTGGGAGGGGGTACTGAGACTGATCTTGGTGGAGCTTCACTGCGTCTATGCAAATCATACTCACTGGGAGTTGCTGCCGCTGTACCAGGTCTTGAAGCTGCGAGTTCTTGACGGATTTCTGCAGCCAATTCCTTTCTCATTGCCGCAGTTCTTCTGGCCAGTTCTTCTTGCATATACTTCATATCCTCAGCTCTGCCTAACCCAACCGTAGCAGAAACTAAACCCTGAATGTAACTTGAAAGCTCTTGTTCGCCTTCTGTTTGATTTTGTGTAGATGTTTGGTTATTTTGAGAATGTCGAGGAACTTTTGGGATAGCACCAACCGGATTTTGATTCCTTATGTTTGAAATCGCATCCACTGCGTCAGATGCATTGGAGGCATTTGAAGCAATCTCCGCATTTGAAGCACCATTTGCCAGATTATTTGACCAAATATTGTTATAGGAATTAGGGTTTCGGTTTCGGCCATAATAGGAACCTCTTCTAGGCGGAAGATCTCGTCTTGGCATGGTTGAAAAAAAAAAAAAAATTAACAACCCAAGGTAGAAAGGGAAAAAAAAAATAAGTAAAAGTAAACAATTTTCGAAACCTCAAAAGCCAGAGGAAAAAACTCAAAGCTTAGAAGTTAAAACGAAGTGAAACTAAATTTTTAGGACTTTACAAAGATGCTAAAATCTTTTCCTAAAAATTAAAATGCATCATTTATTCCCAAAAACAAATCGAACCTTAATCTAAAAGAATTAAAAAAAATCAAAATCAATTTTAAATCTTAACTAATCGAGAAGAGAGTATACTAGTAATTCAAAAAAAAAAAATAAAAAAAAACTCATATCGATTCGTAAACTAAATAATTTATCCTGGTTTAAGGGAGGAAACAATTTGTTAATAACAAAAAAGAAAAAGAAGAAGAAAAAAAACTAAACCGAAAGCTTAAGAAAAAAAATCAACACTCGAAAGCCTTAAATCAAAAATGAAACCTAAGATAAGAACCTATTTATTTAGAAGTAAATACTAAAACTAAGTTTTGTTTACAACCTTTACAACCAGAAGAAAAATTCTTTTTGCAATGTTTCAGAAAAAAAAAAAAATTTCAAACGCAAAATTCGTTTCAAAAAGGATTTCAAGCCGTAATCGTAAGAAAAATCGAAACATAAAAGAAAAATAATCATCAAGTCAACTAATTAATTGATTTAAAAAAACTGTTAAATAAATAAGAAATCAGATCAAAATCGTAATCAGTCTAAAACAAAAAAAATTGTCCAGAAGGGAATTCAAAAATAAAAAAAAATTAAATCGCAATCAAAACCAAAATTGACTCAAGAAGGGAATGAATCGAAAATGAAACTTTGAACAATAATGCAATCCTAAAAAAAATAAGATACAAAAAAAAATTAATAATATGGCTCTAAGCTATATGTAAGCTAAATGAAAAGCCATTACTATTTTCAGGTTGAAACAGAAGAAAATCAAAAAAAAATTTTTGTTTGTGTTCACTATTCATTGTGTAGGTGGATGTGACACTGCTCTCGGAATACACCCAAGGCTAGACGACGAAGACGACTTTTAACTCACTCACCAAAGAAACCATGTCTTCAAATAATTATTATATTGAGTATACTAGTGGACGATATAAAAATCTTTAGTGCTTATAGAGCGAAAAAAAAAAATTGAAAATTGAAACTAGTAATTAAAAAAAATTTGATTTATCGAAATGAGGAACTTGAAAAAGGGAAAAAAAAATTGTTTCACTTCTGCAGCGAACTAGTCAGGCTCTAAGCCACGCTATCGGTCAAAAGATGAAACAAAAATTTATCAAAAAAAATTGCAAATTTAAATTTAAATTTAAGAGATGATATTGAAACTATTTGAAGGTTAAAAATGCTCTTAGTCTGCAAAAGGAGAAGGGTCGGAAGCAACAGACTAGATGAGGATACCACCCATCTACTGGACATCTTTTCCAATCTCAATTTGAGAGAAAAGAGATTACATCTATAAAAAATATTTTCTTATTAACAAATATTTAACGTATACCAGCTGCAGACTAATTGAGGATTTCACCCAATTACTGGTCCAGTTCTCGAAAATCTTGTCAGACAATATAACAAAAGCAAAATAAAAAAAAATTAGGAAAATTATTGAGTTAATAGATGAAGAAAAGCACTAAAATTTTTGATCGCACCGATGCACTCTGAAGATAGATCAAGTTAGTAAAAAGTTTAAAAAAAAAAATTTTTACTCAAAAAGACAAAATCGAGCCCCACGTTGGGCGCCACCTGTAACGTACCTCGAGCTGACAACGAGTAAGGGATAAAAATGTAAAAAATCTCAACCCCTAAACCATCCACTTCTTGCACTACCAGTTGGCCTTAGAGCTTACAGGGACTCTAAAACCTTCCCGTTAGCAAAGTGTATGGGTGCCCAATTTCCTTACCGCGCGGCATGCTTGCATGGCCAATGGATAGCTCGTCGGTGTTGTCGGGGTTCTTGTGGTTTGGAAATTGGACGGCCGCTACGTTTTCATGCCGTTTCAAAATTTGTACAAAAATATTTGCGAAGCTGACTTGTCTCTGTTGTTGAAGAAATGTTTCGTGTCTCTGTGTGTGTGAGGAGAGCTAGATGGGTTGCCCTCAGAGGAATACCCCACCCTATTGTCACACGATCCCACTCTATGAGTAAGACCGTGCGACCAACCTGATTACCAAGACCTCAACTATTTTTGGTAACCCCAAGCGAATACGGGAACAAATTTTTATGTTCTCATTGTATAAATCGCCTTCGTCATAGCATAGCCCTACTCGTCAGGGCCACATCCACCTAAAAGTTAAAAAAATCTAAACCATAATCATGGTTTTCAAATCAAAATTGGAAGAAAAAAAAAAAAAAAAAATCATCATATTGTTTGCAACTCGAAGGAAAAGAGCAAATTAGCCATTAGCTAAACCCCTATTCATCTTAAGAATTCCTAAAATTAATTAAAAGATACGTTTTTCAGTTTTAATTTATTATAACAAATAATATTTTATTCCGATCAAAATTAAAATGGTTTTATTACAAACCGAAAACCAATATATATTACCAAAAAAAAATCAAATATAAAAATTACGCGAACAGAAACTTTCCCACACGACTGTTGTTTCTGTTCTTTCCCTTATTTTTTTATAATATATATGTTTTTGTTTTTGCTTTTGTAATTATTTTCTTTCCTATCTTAAGCCCAAGCTTATCTTTCTTTCTTTCTATTTTTTTTTGTATGTTTATCGTATAAGTCTCTATAATTATTTTAAATTTTCGAATATTAATTCAAAAATTTAGAGAAAAAAAAAATGAAGTATTTAACAATTCTTCTAGCTCGTTCAAATAAAGTTTTATCATAAAAAGATCACTTACCGCATTACTTTGCATAATTTTTTTTTTTCTTACACGATTTGTTGTATTTTTACGTTTTGCAGCTGTTGGTCCATTCCCCCTGATGTTGTGCACGGCATCGCAGGATGGTGTTTTTGTTGTTAAAATGCTTGATCTTTTGCTTTGCTAGACTTTAAAGGTTTGGAGGAAAGAAAAAAAAAAACTTAATTTGAACGAATTCTGAATAAGTTAAAGAAATTAAATCTTTTTCTTTGCATGTTATATAAAAGTATGTATAATAATCTCTTTTTTTTTATTTTTTTTTTTTTTTTTTAGAATTTTTTCTTTTTTTTTTTTTTTGAAAGAAAGAATGAAAGAAAGTTGGTACTTAGCTTTTATTAAAAATATTAAGTCGGCTATTGCAGGTACGTTTGGGTAGATGATGTATGTGAGAATGCTGATCGATGTATGTTGGTGTGTATGTGTCCGTTGTGCATGGAACTGGTGTATATTGTTGGTCGTATGTATTTGCTGATGTATGTTGGTTTTTGAAGTCTTTATTTAAATTTTTTTATGCATTTGATTGGGTGTTTTTTTGAACAAATTTTTGTAAGTATGAATGGGTTTTGATGATATTTCCGAACGTATGATGATTTGAACGTTTGACGTAAAAGTTAAAAAGGTGCAGACAATAAATGTGCCAAGGTGAAAACTTTTTGGCGGCGTGTTTTGTGTTTTGAGTTTTTTTTCTTTTTCTGCGAGTTCGTTTTTTTTTTCTTTGTAGCGCTTGGACGTGTGGTTGCGCCTTATGCCCTCGAAGCACGGTGTCGTGTAGCAAAAAGCACACCTTGACCGAGTGGTTTTTTTTTATCACCTGATTGAATTATCACAAACACAACATTTTATATAGATTTAAAAAAGGGATGTTGAAGAAAAAAAATCTCACCTTTAACTTTTTATTCGCTCCCACGCGGATTAGTTTATTTATAGGTTTTTTGTTTGTCGGCTTAAATCGAATTTGGAAAGAGCCCTGCATGGTTGAAAAAATCACCAGAATGGGTATAAGGGAATTGGTTTGCACAATTCTTTTTTTTTTTCAAGAGTAAACCTTTATTATGTATTTATTTAATGAATAACTTTTTTAAGAAAACTAAAAAAAACTTGGATGAAATAAAGCTAGCAGCATTGCTTTAACTCGCAGTCACGTCTTACTTGCTTCGAAGAAAAAAAACAGCAAAATGACACATTTTTTTGTTATATACAGGTATTTATACCCTCGGTCACTGTACGGCGATTCCTTCACACATACATCCAACGAAATAAACATGGACGAACATTTTCAGCTTCCGATTTACAATTTTCTTAATGAATTTTGACCAGAAAAATATAAATTTTATATCAAAATTGATAAATTTTTTTTTCAAAAATAGGTGTCATATTTCAAAAATATTTTAGTCAAAATTCATTGATTTTTAGGAAATTCTAAATTTATATTTTGAATGTAATGGTAAGTTTTTCGACGTGTAATTTCGAACGAATTTCGAACCCTGAGCGAGATTATTTTTGGCCTTGAAATTGTTTTGATGTTTATACTGTTCCATACCTGCTCGCTTGCCAATGAATTTTTATTTTCGGTTAACTAATTTCAAGGTGTCTCGTAGAACGATGGGTTGAGAGACCGATCCCATCCCAGTTGAACCCAGTTCAAGCCCTAGTGCACGTTCCATTTTTTTTTTTTTCATTTATAACACCTTTTTTTTTATATGATTTTTTTTTTTTTTTAATTTCTTTTTCCAGACTATTTTTAGATCGAACTAAAAAAAATCTTTTTCAGGTACTTTGGAGAAAGTCCCTTAGGTTCATAAATATAGAATTTTTAAACACAATTCTACCTTTCCACGGTTCTGCGCCTGTGCATATGCAAACATTCCGAAATTAGACGTATTTATGTTCCACAGAGTTAAAATCTACCCTATCGCAGCTCCTAAAACTATTTATTATAAGCTTACCTAGGAAAACAAACAAATCAAAAAAATACCCAGCGTTGTTATACAAATTTTTATAACCGAATAAAATAGGATGGTAAAGGAATACGTTTAAAATAGTATACCTTTTTTTGTTTGAGGTTCGCACTCAGCTCTTTCGTTTAGAAGAAAAGTTGTGGTTTATTCTTTTTTTTTTTCTTTTTTTTACTAATTTATTTTAAAGTAATGGCAGGTAAATTTTAAAAATAAATCGGCCTTAGGTAACATTTTAAAAACGAAACGATCTACGAAGGATATGAGTCAGTCACAGCGCAATGAATTTAGAGAGTCTTAAAGGTGGTGGTTCCGATGACAGGTTTCCTACATATGGTTGGAAAGCCACAATTGCGGAGATGTGCCGAATCTACTTGAGAAACGCATTTACACACTGTGGGTCATTTTTGTTTTTTAACTGTCGAACACTGCATATTAAGAAAAAAAAATATGTTTTTTTCCTTCAATATTTTAAAACAAATTTAAAATGTTTCTCCTTCCTAGAGTGTTTCAGTTTTTGCTGGCCGAGTTTCGGCCACGGGACGATACTAGTATGCTTAATTTTGCTTGTAAAAAAATATATTGCAAGTATAGGTTTGTATACCTTTGTATGTTTACAAACTGCACTAAAAAGAACGACATAAATCTAAAAAAAAAAAAAAAAAAAAAAGGTAGTGTACAAGCAAGATTGTCGAACAAATTTTGCTTTGGCTAAAAGCCATTGTTGAAACCTATTTGAAATAGATACAGGTACATGTATGTTTTTTAAAATGGTGAATATCGTTTAAATTCATTCACATGGATTTATTTAACACATTAATTGCATCAAAAATAAAAAAACAAAATTTACACAAGTTTGCTCTCGTGGCTAACAAAAATTTTGGTACCTTTCAACGAAAGAAATGTTAAAAAGTCAGAATTACTGGGAACATAATTTTTTTATTTTGGGTCAATATTTTTTAAATTTTCGAAAGCTATCTATACATATTGCACACGGTGAACTGGGTTAAAATCGCTTTAAATTTTATCCGAAGATTAATTTTTGACGATAGTGGGGTAAATCTGTATACTTAGAAACTTCAAAATTTTATTTCGAATTAAATTTAATCGAAATTTTAATTCAATTCACACACGGCCTTAAATATTAAGAAGCACTAGATTACAAAATTGAAATAAAATCGTTCGAGTCGATTTAACCAACTCAAAAAAAGGTTAATTTTCTCAAAAAAAATTTCCGTAATGCGAATTTTTTCGACATATAACCTGAAGTTAGGTTTTAATTTTTTGGTTAATAATGCTGGTAATGCTTCCCTATAGACCTTTATTATTTATTGAATAAACATTAGAAGATAATGAATAAATTATAAAAATGCTGATGCTCCAAATGCATTTGATAAACAAGCAGCACATCTCAACCAGTGACGTCAGTGGTCATAAGTAGTGGAATGCGTAGTGCATACGACTTCGAAGACTGGGCAATGGGTTCAAACCTCATGGTGTGCATGTAAAAAGTTTTTCACAATAAAATTGGATTAAAGTTCAGCATCACTAAAAGTAGGACTTGGCACCCCTGAAATAGCTATATCTGCAGCCAAACAAAAATAAAACAAATTAAAATACCTAAAATTAATTCCTATAAACAATTGGTGGTAGCGCCTTTAAGTTGTTGTTTGTTTTTCAAAAATTCAATGAAATTGACGCAATAAAGAATGGTCAAGTCTAATAAACTGACATTCTAGTATGAACAATACAATAAATAATAATAATAACTGAACAAACTATGTTTTTTTTATGAAAAATATACATAGGTACCTAAAAAAATTGGCATGCCAAAGTATGCACGTAATGATGGATTTACATGTATCTTCATCTGCAAACATCAAGAAAAGTAGAGCGGGATAGAGTGATACCAAAAAACCGAATGTGTGAAAGAGCACCACCATGAAGATGAACATGTTCGTCTTCGTTATAATCTTCGTCTGCGTTCCTATAATCAAGATCTCTGCATTTTGTTCTTCTCTCTCTATCCAACAAACACGCATTTTATATTTTGCATCCCTTATTTTTTGCAGAACTTGCATGAAGATACATGTAAATCCAGCATTAATCGTAAATATACAAAAATATGCATTTATGTACTTATAAAACGGATTTCTAATCTAGTCTCGTCTTAATCGTGTTACTAAAAAAAAAATATGCTGTGGCATATTTTTGGTTGTCCTACATATTACATACCTACATAAATCGATTTCAAGCAAGCTTAACTCCGGCTTTCACACTCAACTGCATCACTGGCCTTTCTTATAGGACAGAATTGTATTCTGTATCGAATAAAAATAAAGACCTACATTTTCAATTTCAAAAAATCACAACCTACCTACCTCCATAATTATGTTGATGCATAGCATTTACATACATATATACATACACTACAAAAATCTGGCAGAGTACCTATAGATACACTTTTGTTGTTTTTTTCTCTTTTTGAATATTCTTCATTGAGGGCCAGTTGTACAAATATTTGATCCGTCGTTCAGGAATTTTAACTCACCAATTTCGGCGGATTAACTGTGGTTCAACGATGGTTCAGACATCGTTGGCATGCACTAAAAGCCAATTACATGCCTGAACCATCGTTGAACCACAGTTAATCCGCCGAAATTGGTGAGTTAAAATTCCTGAACCACGGATCAAATATTTGTACAACTGGCCCTGAGTATTCTTCCACTGAAGCTTGTCTGTCGACGACGACTTTTCTTCGTTTTTTCCCCGTATACCTATTGCCTACGCCTGCTGTAATTCATCGCTTGTGTTCGTTTGTTTATTTTTATCATTCTAGTAATGTTTTAGTAACACCAACCAAAAATTTGATAGTTGTCCTGTACGCTGGAATTCATTTTTCATATTCTACGTTCATGTGTTCATTTCAATCATTTCGGTCATTTCTTTAGTAACACCAACCAAAAATTTCGTTGTGATGCCCTATACGCTGGAGTTCATTTCCGATTTATTGAATTTATTTCATTTAATCATTTTAGTAACACCACAACTCTGTCAAAACGATCCTATAAACATTTTCAATGTTAAATAAAAATCAGGCTCCTGGTAGGCAAACTCAAATGACAGCCGAGGATTCATATCTTTATAAATTCAGTATCTTTGGTTTAAACATCAGATAATAAAAAAAATACAATCCAATAATCCACAAAAAAAAAACACCCCGCACCACCGTTTACTGATTCAAGTCAGAGAGAAACACACGCAACGGTTGAACTCGGCATTGAAGTGTGTGTGCGTTACGTGCATTGTTGCTTGTTTTTTTTTTCTTTTTACTGTAGGTCAACAGAAACAAAAAAAAAATTGAATACGATGATGAAAAGGCTAGACATTACTTGTGTGCTTTATTTGTGTGTTGTTTTTATGCAAAAAACTGGTTTCGTTGGTAGAGTAGGTGTATTTTCTCTTGATTGGTGTGACCCAGGTATATTTTTGCAAGATGCGTTTTATTCATTTTTGTTGTCTTTTTGAATTTATTAGATAATAAAGCCCTTCAAAAACCTTTTTAAATTAATTACTATTTTTAAATATGAAAACAAGCTTTTGATATTTAATTACAATTTTAAAAAATAAAAACAAGTCACCTACATACATAGATTATTACAGTAAGTGTTTTTTTCTTTTGTTAATAAATTCACAGTAATTGGTCATACTGATTTGGTGTTGACTAGCATTTGTTTAGTAGGTAGGTACATTTTCTTCATAAATAGCTTTTTACAGTGATCGGGAAAAATCCATATGTTATATATTTTAGACTGTGCGTAAGGAAAATTAAGGACAAGGTCGTTTTCTTGCTTCTTGGACAGAATTCACAACTTGTTGAATTTTGAAAAGTAGGTATAAATCATATTCACATATCTATTTTTAGAAAATTACAAAATTGTAATTTCAAAGATTTGTTTTCTTTTTTGAATTTCGTTTGGTTTGATTATTGAAAAAAAATGTTAGATTAAAAATGAAAATGTACCTATGTACCTACCTACCAGTGGCGTGGCGTGGATGATTTTAAATGGAAAGTCGAAAAAAATATAATCAGCCCGAAAACGCAGGTAACTAATTTATAAATGTCTACCTTAATTTGCAAATATCGCTTTCCACGCCATTATATAAGTATTTTACTTTACAAATTTTGTATAGATAGGGTCATAAAAATTTAATTTTACAATAAAAAAAATAGGTACATAAACTGAATTTTTCAAAGAAAAACCTACATGACTTCCTCAACAAACTTCACACAGCAGCTCAGCGAGACACATACAAAATAATTGAAATAAGACGAAAAAAAGTGTGTTATTTTTTGGAATAAAAATTAATTTTATAAAATTACTCGGTGGATAGAACAAATTTGTTCTCTTTGCTCTAATTCATTTATTCGCTTAAAAAATTCTCTGTATATAAGACGCGAAAAACCGAGTTATTTTTTTGCTTTCTTATGAACAAAAATAACACGGTTTTCTTCGACACATTTAGGAAATTTTCAATTTAGATTAATGTTGCTCGTTATTTATTGAATGTTGAAAGGTAGAATTTGGAAAGGTAACTCGATAGGAATCGTGTTATATGGACGCCACGCCACTGCTACCTACCTATACATGTATGTACATATGTAGGTAGGCAGTCCTACTATGGTAGATAGGTATGTGAAATTTACTATTTCAAGCCACAAGGCGACATAACGCTGCAATTTATGTATTGTAAACGGAAGTAGGTATAGGTAAATTATTTCTTGATTTACTGTGAGTACCTACATAGTATTAAAAACTTTGAATGGTACATCTAGGTTGGTAGGTAGGTCTTAGAAACTAAAATGGAATGTAAATTTAAAGCAAACTTTGTAATGTTAAATATTAGGTAGGTATACCTATATTATTGTTTAATTATTAATTTAGAAAAAATGAGAGGATGTAGGAAAGAAAGTTCCCTAGTATGTTCAATAATGGGTACCTAGAAAAGGTACCTACTTTCTAATGTTAGGTCTTTTCCACACCACCCATGAGGTAAGAAATTTGGCGCGTTTTTTTTTAAAGTGGTAGGTATCCCCAATAGGCCTACTCCACAAAAAAAAATTATTTGTGTACCTACTCACCTACTACATTCTTAGGTAGGTATAACAATCTGGAGTTTGAGTTTATACATATGTTATATTATTTTCATTATTATTTACTTGATGGAGTACGTACTTCCATACCACGAGGGATGCGGGGATCTACTAGCTCTGGCAAAAGCCAATCTTCATAAAAAGATGAAAGTTTGTTCACCATTTGATTTTCCAAAAAGTCGTCATCCTTTTCTATTCTTTCAACGTAAAGATCATATTTGCTGCTAGTTCAAATTGCAAAGACACAGATATACATACACATAATATATGCACATACACCTGCGATATACCTACATTAAATTCATTTTTGATTTAATTTAATTCATTTATAATTGATAAACTGTAGTGTTATGTCATATTGTGATTTTAAATTAGGTAGGTATCTACCTACTAATTTCGCATACCTATGTACGCATCTACCTACTCTCACTTTTATTTAAAAAAAAATACATTATGTACCTATACCTGAAATCTTACCTTCCCACCTATGCTTTATTATTGAAAATATACCTAAGGCCGTGTGTGAATTCAATTAAAATCGCGTTAAATTTTATCCGAAGATTAATTTTTGACACTAGTGAGGTGAATCTGTACGTAGAAATGTCAAAATTTAATCTCGGATAAAATTTAATCGAAATTTTAAACGAATTCGCACACGGCCTAAGAACAAAAAAATACACGGAGTGTGTTTCTTTATTTATTCCAGTATGTCCAGAATATTCGGAATACCAGTTTTGCGTTTCTTTATTCCACGGAACATTCCGGATAAACTATTTTGTTGTTTCTTTATTCATTCCGGAACGTTTGGAAAACATTCTTTTTATTCCATGTGAAGTGTGGAATAAGAAGAATAGAAAAAGAATACTGGGCGCGTTCAGTATAATTGACGTTCTTAAGCGGCCCATACACACAACACAAGTGTGTCCACCGGTGTCATGACACCAGTGTGGCCTTCCGCCATACACGCAACACATTTAGCAACACCGACACAAAAAATCAAAAGATTTTGATTTTCTTGACACCGTGTTCGACACCGAAATCGGTGTAGACACTTGCCGATACACACACCACATTTGAGTACACCGACACCAGTGTCGACACAAGTGTTGTGTGTATGGGCCGCTTTAAGCTCAATTATGGCAGATTCACATTGGTGTTAATTATTTAAAAACAGCATAATAAAGCGAATAAATGTAACATAATATAAATTATATGCATTTAATGTAAAATTTACTAAACTTCTGACTTTGAGAATACATAGATATCTAAAATAAAACATATTACAGAAATCTAATGGTTACTTGTAATCAAAAACATGATTACAGAAACAACCGAAATCATAAAATTCAATAGAACACAAATTACCTATATTGAGATTTTTCGCAAGAACCAAATACCCATTTTCTTGGCAAAAAAAAAATAAGAAAACAAATAATTACAAAACGCCTTCCGCACCAACACCAAGCATTCAAAGTAACCATATACACACATACAAACCATATTTCTCATCTCCATACAGCGCACACCAAACTAAAAATGCACACGGTTTGTTTTTTTTTTGTTCCTGATACAAACTCTAGCGGTCGCTTGGAGAAAAAAATAAATGGAATGATTTGTGTCTGAACTAAAATCTTGATAATTTTGTTTGAGGAAGATGTTTTAAAAATTCTTTGTTTTATATGAAAAAGACGATTACTGATTGAATTTTTTGATTGAACTTGACTTAAGAAATATCAATTTGTTAGCAGGCATCATTACAGGTGCAAAATTCGTTAGTTACATACAAGAAAAAACGTGTTGAAACACAGTATTTTAACTGTTTTTAAGATCAATATATTGTCGAAACGGTGCTGAAGTTCGTTTTTTTTATTCCTGGAGTTTAAAGATCTATTTAAACCTTTTAAACAAAACTAAATTAGATTTAATTAAGCTACTAATTTACCCAAAAAGTAGCATTTGGATAAGGAGTTTTTGCAAAAATCTGACAATATAGCAGTACATTTTTTGAAATATCTTATGTTTTGTGCAAACCATCAAAAAAATATAATACCTGCAGTTTAAAGGCAATAAACAACTCTTTTATGTGCTATTTAAATTATTGTCATACACGCTCAAATGACTTCTTAAAGTAACATAGCGTTAGTAACGTAACATGAGCATTTTTTCGTTTTTTCCTCAAATAAAAGGAAAGCAATAGGGATTCTAGACAGCTATCAACCAAACCTCTATGACTAGTACTTTGCTTTGGACGAGGGAATTTGTTTTTGGAGTTTTCATTTTTTCACCAAATAACCCATTTTGGAACCTCTCTTAGGAGCGATTTTTTGATATATTCCCTAAATAAACAAAAAAGGAATTTCCTCTTAAGTAGGTTCAATGACGATTCCAGAAAGCCATCAACCAAACCTATACGACTACTACTTTGCTTTGGACGAGGGAATTTGTTTTTGGAGTTTCCATTTTTTCACATGGAAACTCCAAAAACAAATTCCCTCGTCCAAAGCAAAGTACTAGTCGTAGAGGTTTGGTTGATGGCTTTCTGGAATCTTCTTGAACCTTCTTAAGAGGAGTTTCCTTTTTTTTTGGTTTAGGGAATATATCAAAAAATCGCTCCTAAGAAAGGTTCCAAAATGGGTTATTTGGTGAAAAATGGAAACTCCAAAAACAAATTCCCTCGTCCAAAGCAAAGTACTAGTCGTAGAGATTTGGTTGATGGCTTTCTGGAATCGTCATTGAACCAACATAAGAGAAAGTTCCTTCTTTTTTGTGATCTAGGGAATATATTAAAAAATCGCTCCTAAGAGAGGTTCCAAAATGGGTTATTTGATGAAAAAATGGAAACTCCAAAAACAAATTCCCTCGTCAAAAGCAAAGTACTAGTCGTGGAGGTTTGGTTGATGGCTTTCTGGAACCGTCATTTGACCTACTTAAGAGGAGGTTCCTTTTTTTTTGTTTAGGGAATATATCGAAAAATCGCTCCTAAGAGAGGTTCCAAAATGGGTAATTTGGTGAAAAATTTGAAAAAAATTACAGATTTCAATAATAGAGTAACTGGGGAAATAGAAAAAGACAAAATCAGTCCGAACAAAATTTATGTAAACGTGTTCAATAAACTTTGATACCTACGACGATTACGATGTCAACAAAAATAGCCAACTCGTTACTATAATATACATAGTAGCTTCTATATACCTAAAGTGCATTGAATTCTTTCAGAACCACCAAAATCAACACCGCAGCAGCTTCATCTTTTAGATAAACGGCCAACATCTACATCACAACTTCCATTGTCACAACAGCATAATAATCTGCTTACAAAGCCACCATCCTTATCCCAACCAACAACAACCTCACAGCAGCATCATTGTCAGAATTCTACGCCACCATCACCAACAAATCCTATATTAATTAAGAAAACTAAAAAAAAAAGTTTAAAAGAAAGATATTTAGAAGACAAACTTAATCTGAAAAGGGAAAAAAACGAGATAATCAAAGAATATTATGCCAAAAAAATCAACAAAATTGAAGAAGCCGAAAGAAGAAGGGGAAGAGAGGTTGGACAAGAAAACAAAAATACTTAAAGAAAGTTTCGAAGTTTAGATTATAAACAGCTGCTTTTTTAGCGCAAATGACTTTAATTAATAAAACTAAAAAAGCAGATACATATATAATCCTTTTGAAAAGCTTATGTGCAAGAAATACAAATATATTCATCATTTGTTTTTTTTTTCTTCATATACATACATACCTGGATTCACAACGATATATTTTTTTGTTATTTTTTTTTAGAAAAACTGATAAATTACCTTTGTAGTAAAATGTTAACTTTTAATCTATTTATGAAATGTATTTATGTTTTTGTTAAGTTTATTTCTTTTTTTGTTAAAGATAAATATTTTTTAAACAAGTATAAATAAAAACTTGAATCGTTCATTTTGTACATGACTTTTTTATTTCTTGAAATAATTTACACGTGAATAATCATGTCAATTATGGAATCCGTAATAATGGATCCGCAGTGATTCGCAGCATTTTGTTCTCTTTTCTTTCCACAACAAATCGATGAATAGAAAAGAGAGCACTACACTGGCGGATGCTGTTTTGCGGATTCCATAATCGACATGTATGTTTCTGCTTGTGTGCCTGTTTACATTGTATTTTTGATGAAGCATATTTTCGTTCATCAAAATGTTCCTCGTGTTTACATTATAGAGAAAAAGTCCTTTCATTTCAATCTACCCATCCCTATCTCACATCCTTAACAACCATGTATCTCTCACTCACACAAAAAAAATTCTTCGTGCTCAATCCGAAAACATTTATTGAAACTGGCGCATCGGCGTAATTTGGGTGGAATTAACCCTTCTCTTTCTTACTCACACAAAATCTACCCATCTCACTGGATGCGCCGTTCGTCAAAAATACAATGTAAACAGGCACTAAAACTAGTTGTCGTTTGTTGCTATTTGAGTCCATCAATGTTCCCGTCAGTAGCGTAGCTAGCCCTTTGGGGGCCCTGTACCAAAAAAATTTTTTGGGGCTCCTCTCTTGCCTGACTTTTTTTTTTTAACTAACTAAAATACTTGTGTCAATATATAAGATAAGTTTAATTTAACATTATATTTTATTGAACTTAAAAAAAATTGTCTTTGGACTAAAACTCCTCAAATTAACACTTTTCTTGACTTTTTTTCTGCAAGTTTATTGATTAAATCTTCCATAGCTGAACAAGATTTCAATTTTTCAAGTTTTTCGGCTTCTATGGAATTGATAAATCCTATAACATTACATAACCGTTCCTGTCCAATAGAAGCTGGAAAAGCTTCTTTCAGCGGTTGCTGTTTGTTGTAACCGAAAGCGTCAAAAAAAAATAAATCGTGTAGTGACAACTTCGAAAAAACTAGAAACAAGACTATTCAATTCAATCACCAATAATTTAGCAAGTTCTTTTATGGAAGAATTTTTTGAATTTCGGGTTTTAAACAGTTTTTTAAAGCAGTTCGCGGAAATCATTTTACAAGTATTTTTCTATATATTTTTCAACCAGTCTTCCCGCACATTTTTTTATTATGTCGTTTGAAAACGATAACAATTTATCTGGTTCTAGGACTTCGAACATACTACTCAGATTATAGTAGCTTTGAAATCTATGTTTATTTTGAGTAATCAAAATATCTAACTGGCTGAACAGAATAGAATGACGGAACTGAAGCCGCAGACGGAACTGGTAGAGCTGTCAAAAAGTGTCGTACGTTATTTTTTTTACATGTCCACAATGGAGCTGTACAGCTTCGAAAGTATTTTGAAGAAAAACAAAAGAATATTATTGTGTACAAGCTCAGAATTCACATTTTTTGTTTCCAATAATTTTCCTTTTAATAAATAATTTTTTTCGCGATACAAATAACCACAATATTTTTTTGCAGACCCAAAAAGTTGTTTTTTTCTTCATACAAATTGAAACGTCAAAAGTGCCGTACGTCAAAAGCTAAAAGTTGGTGAACTCTTCCGTCTGCGTCTGCGTCACCGTATGCGTCTACGTTCCGTTGTGTTCGCAACATTGAATTTGCGTGTATTCAATATTATGACAGCTGTTCCAGCTCCGTCTCCGGTTCCGTCTGCGTCACCATTCTGTTCAGCCAGTAAGCAGCAATTATACACGGGTTGGGGTTAAAATTCTACCTGGGTCAAAATACTTTTGTTAAAATTCTGATTCAAATTTTTGCTTTCAAAATTCTGCTTTTCAAAATTCTGTTTTACAAAATTATGCAATTAATTAAAAAGTTTCAAAAAAATGTAAAGGCTCGCGATATTTGCAGAATTATGTAAAACAGGGTTGGTTTGAAATTTGAGTTCTGTTTTATAATTTTAAGAATAAACATTATATAGCCTATTTATAAACGTTTTTAACTTGCAGCCATCCAAGTTATAAATACAAAATTTTAATTCTTGCTAAAGTGATCTAATTTTTGATATAACTTTACACAACTGAATAGATTGTCTTAACCTTGGTAAATGTACCTAAGATTGGTTTTAATAAATACGACTATTTGAAAATACTAAAAAAACACGACTGTATGTATTTAGTTGTAGTAGCCGTGGCGTGATGGTTAGTGCGATGGACTGTCATGCCGGAGGTCTAAGGTTCGATCCCCAGCCTCGCCACCTATTTATTTAAAAGAAAAAACGGCTACTGCCTCTTGCGAGGAATTGACAAATCCTCCAAGAGTATCTCCTGTCATAGAAAAGTGCCGCTCGTTAGCCGTTCGGATTCGGCAATAAACTGTAGGTCCCCTCCATTCCTGCAGACACGCACACAGGAATGGTTGAGAGTTGTAAGTCACTAAGCCCTAGTTCTTTATGAGCTGTTGTGCCATCAAATTAATTAATTAATTAATGTATTTATTTATAGAAATAATATTATATTTAATTTTTTTTATAATTTTATATTTTTTATTAAAAAGCTCAAAATCAAAAATGGAATCATTTTTTGGAACGAAAAAGAATTGAGGAAGTATAAATTGTCGCTCTTAAAAGTATTGGTCGTCGGTCGAGTCATATGATAAGGATTTTATAATCTCAATAAAAAAAAAACTTATTTTTTTGTCAAAAGCTGAAGCAGATAGAACCACAAAATGGGGAGAATATACAATCAAAAAATAAAAAAAAAAAACAATTGAAAATATACCTAGGCCAAAGCCAAATAAGATTTGTTAATAGAAAATAGCTAAAAATATACTCTAACTTTGCTCATATTAGCTAATATTTATTTTTAATTGTTAAATCGGGAAGAGTCCAGTCATATTTTGACATGTATCTCGATATAAATCAGATCTTCGCAAAACGCGGCTGTCGTGCAAGCTTCATGGCTCCCCAACGAAAACATTTTTTATTTGCGTCTACCACGCCTTTGTAAACATAAACTGTAAATTTTTTTCCGATTGAAGTAACTCTCCTTGTTTTCATCGGTATCCTCCCTTTCTAAGAAAAATTTTTGTTTTCATTTCGTTTTAAATATAGTTTGAATTAAAATAAATGTATATTTACTTACATCAACTACGTTTTCCGACATTTTTAGTTTATTTGTTTATATCTCAAAAAATTAAATGTCAAAAAGATTCAGAGGTACCACAATTGAAAAGTTAAATTTTTGTAAGATCCGGATCGTTTCATTTTCTAGGGATGATCCTGATCCAGATCCGTAGATAATAAAACGCGGCTATATTGCCTTTAGTAGATTCGCCAGACGAGAAAGTGCTCCGGGATTTAATACCAAACTTTGTAAAACCAGACACAGATAAGAGTCTTGAAACCGAGTTCTATCATGTAGTCACATTACCAGTACCCATTAAAAGTTCCAAAGATGAAGTTGTGGCAGAAAAATGCCTGACATACTTAAGAAATACAATTACTTACTTACTTTACTTTAGATGGCGCTCACAGCCCAGGATGGACTACGGCCTCAACCAACAAGCCCCTCCAGCCAGCTCGGTCCCTAGCTAGCTGCCTCCAGTTACGCACTCTAAGTTAGTTGAGGTCGTTCTCCAGTCTACCACGCCTTTGTAAACATAAACTGTAAAAATTTTTCCGATTGAAGTAACTCTCCTTGTTTTCAATCGGAGCTTTAATCTTTATATGGGATCCGTCGATGCACCACGAATCTTGTAGCGCTGCTCGAAATTCGCCGCATTTTGCATAACTTAATTTTTGATTGAAATGAGCCATGCAGAAACCCTCCCTTTTGTTATGCCAAACAAATTGGCAATGTCATCTGCGTAACGCTTCCGTAGTTGATTCACATGTCGTTTCCCCTTTCTGCCATCAGCCACTACTACTCCATAGGTCACTGGAGCGATGACCTCAACCACTTTTCCTTCCAGCCATTTATCTCCCCTGCCATAGTTTCGTACATATACCAGATCATTTACTGAAAAACACCTTTGCTTCTTCTTCCCATCTTGGCATTTTCCAGATTTATCTTCCAAAGTTAACGGATGTACCTTGTCTAATAATGACCTCAGCCTCCTATTTATCAACAACTCGGCCGGAGTTTTCCCCGTTGCAGCATGCACTGCTGTAGTATGTTGACAAAACAAAAATCTCTGAAGCTTCAACAGCACATCGCCATCTGTCAACGTGGATAATGTCTTCTTAGTGTACTGCACCATTCGTTCCGCTTGCCCATTGCTCGCTGGATGATAAGGTGATGACGTTCTATTTTTAATCATGTTATCTTTGTAGAATTTTGTATCTCCTCTGACACAAATGCAGCACCATTATCAGAAATAATTAAAACCGGTATACCATGTATAGCAAACATTTTTCTTAAATGTTTTACAACCTCTGCTGATGATTGTTTATTTACGACAACTACCTCTAACCACTTGAACATCGCATCAACAACTATCAAAAATGTATAACCTTTAAACGGCCCAGCAAAATCTAAATGCAGCGTCGACCATGGATTTGAAGGTGTTCCAACCAATTGTAGAGGAGCTTTCGGTGGGTTATTTCGATGTATTTGACATGATACACACTTATTTACACAAGCCTCGATATCCTTGTTCAAATTTGGCCACCAACAATAACTTCTTGCATTCATCTTCATTGCTACCATGCCAGGATTATTAGCATGCAACAAATTCAACATATTTTGCCGCCCTTCATCCGGTATTACTACTCTGTTGCCCCAGAGCAAGCAATCTTTATGCAAATATAACTCAGTGCACCGTGTTTTAAATGGCTTGAACTTCTCATTTACCTTTGAAACTGGCCAACTATGCAGTACCCAGTATTTTACTTTTGTCAAAATTTCATCTCAATTCGTCATTTTTTGTAGATCTTCAGCCGTAATATAGTAGTTTTCGGCTTCTAACAATAGAATATCGGCAGGTGGAAAAAGCTCCTCAACATTACCTGGAATTGGCAATCGACTGAGTCCGTCCGCATTTCAATGATTAAGGCCTTTTCTATATCGCAGCTCGTAGTCGTAAGCTCCCACTCTCAAACACCAACGCAGCATTCTCGGAGAAATCATAGTCGGAATCGGTTTTTTGTTGCCCAAAAGACCTAACAACGGCTTATGATCCGTAAATATAACAAATTCTCGCCCCGCCAGATATTGATGAAAATGCTTTACACCGTTTATAATCGAAAGAGCTTCTCGATCAATCTGGGCGTAATTACGTTCTGTTTTGCCCAAAGTACGCGAATGATATGCAATTGGACGCTCCTCACCTTCCACGTGCTGTGATAACACAGCCCCTAAACCATACGGAGATGCATCACAACTTAATATAAGGGGTTTTACCTCGTCATAATGTATTAGTAGTCTATCTGACTGCAAGAGTTTTTTTAATTTTTTAAAAGCTGCATCATGCTGACTTCCCCATGACCATCTTGTATCCAGTAAACGATGCAAAGGCTCCGCTACTGTTGTTTTCTGTTCTATAAACATGTTGTAAAAATTCAACATTCCCAAAAACGACTGTAGCTCTGTCTTGTTTTTTGGTACTGGTGCCTCTTGAACCGCCCTAAAACGTTCATTCGTAGGTTTAATTCCATCAGAAGTCACTTTGAAACCTAACAATTCCATATCGGTTACACCTAATTGACATTTGTTCCTTTTCACAGTGAGTCCGGCTTTGCTCAACCTCTTCAAAACCTCATGTAATCGTTCCAGATGTTCCGACCACGATGATGTCATCAATGTATGCTACAACCCCCTTGATACCAGCTAAAATTTTGTCCATTGTGCACTGAAAAACGATAGGTGCACAAGCCACTCCAAATGGCATTCTCTTAACTCTAAACATGCCTTTGTGCGTATTTTAAGTCAGAATATTTGCGGTTTCATCACTTACCCACAGCTGTTGATAAGCATGAGAAAGATCCATCTTACTATAAACTTTTCCTTGTCCAAACAAGGTAAGCATCTCTTTTATAGAAGGAATCGGGTAAGCGTTTTTCTTTATAACTTCATTTACTGTGCTTCGATAATCCCCGCACAACCGAATACTACTAACAGGGACCACCGGTGTGCCCCATTCCGAGTAAGTAACCGGTTCTAAAATATTGTCTTTGACCATCCGATCAATTTTATCTTCAACCGCAGACTTGATTGCAAAAGGCACCTGCCTACATTTTAAAAACTTTGGCCTGACATCATCCTTCAATTCAATACTAACTTCGGGTCCTTTATATATTCCAAGATCTTCCTTGAATACTTCCGGATAACAATTCAATACTTGATTAACATTTTCACACGTTGCAACTTTCTGTACCCCTTGAACCGAAATACTCAAATCGTGGAACCAATTCCGGCCTAGCAGATTAGACCCCCTCTCAGCAGCAACAACAACAGGTAACCTAGCAACAATATTTTTGAAATGCACTTCCACTGTTGCCTCTCCCAACAACTCCAGACGGTCTGCATTCCAAGTGGTCAATATCATTTCCGATGGCTCAAGTCTATCTTGAGCTTTCTTTACTCTAGCCCAAGTTTTAGCATTAATAATCGAACATGTCGCCCCTGAATCTACCTCCATTGAAACAAATACTCCATTCAACTTAAGTTCAGCTATAATTTTCCCTTTCGCAGTAGCACCAATCATAGAAATTTTCTTTTACGCATGCAGTGATTCTTCAGAGCCAATTGCATTAGCCTTACCTTTAAATGATTTCCTAGGGGGTGTTTTTTTCTTGCTTCGATTATTGTTATCTAAGCTTTTCTTCATACATGCTTTCGCAATATGACCTGTCTTATTGCAGTAGAAACATTTAGCATTCTGAAATCGACAGTCCTTTCCTCGATGCGCCTCACCACAATGGAAACATTTCCCTTTAAATTCGACACTACTACTCACGGCCAATAATTCCTCCTTGACCGCCGTCGTGTTACGGACCCCAACATTTAAACCTGCCATCTCAGCAGCCATACATAATTCAATTGCTTTTGGCAGTGTAAGCCCCGACTCAGAAAATAATCGCCTCTGAACACCCTCATCATACACCCCACAAACTATACGATCTCGAAGCATGTTGTCAAGCTCCGTGAAATGGCAATGTTTACTCAACTGACGTAGATCATTTAAAAATTCTGCAAATGGCTCACCTTTCTTCTGGACCCTTCGAATGAAATTAAATCTCTCCACAATTTCGTTTGGGGTCGGATTGTAATACTCGGAAAGCTTATCACACAACTGCCCAAAATTTAAATCTTTCGGCTCCTTTGGTGTTATCAATGAAACCAAAACTTCATATGCCGTCTCGTCAAAATTAACCAAAAATATCGCTCGTTTTTTTTCCTCTTTAACTATTTCGTTGGCTTTGAAAAAAAATTTAACCCGCTGTATGTAGTTTCCCCATGATGTCTTTGGGTCAAACGAACCCACATTCCCAACATCTTGCAACTCACAAGATATAATTTAGTTCACAACAGTAGTTTCTTACCCAGACGCAGACGTACGCAGATGTAGAAGCAGAACCAACAAAATATCGCACCAAGGTGTCGTCTCCAAAGTAGATGTAGATATGTAGATATGTCTCAAACGTGTAGCTCGTTCCTCGTCGCCAATTTTATATTGGATATTGAGATCGCAATATAACAATTATATTAATTTAACAATAAAGTTTATTCAATAAAGTATTTCAATCACAGATATTGTGTTTAGTTAATTATCAGAGATGTTTCTTTTTCTTCGACTGGCGTCTGCTTGATAATAATTATGAATTGAGTCCTTGTCGTCTATGTTTCGAGAATGTTCTAATTCACCACATCTCTACATCGTTGCCAGCCAGTCTCAATATACAACACTTTTTAAAATCTAAATCACTATATGCTGTAATCAAAATCATGAATAGTTTGGTGAGTTTGGTTTTCCATGTCGGAAGAAGAATCGGTGCTTGAAGTGGACATAACTCCTTCAGATGAACTTGAATCATCGGTATCCTCCCTTTTTAAGGAAAACTAAGAAAAATGTTTGTTTTCATTTCGTTTTAAATATAGTTTGAATTAAAATAAATGCAAATTTAATTACGTCAACTACGTTTTCCGACATTTTTAGTTTATTTGTTTATATCTCAAAAAATGAAATGTCAAAAAGATTCAGAGGTACCACAATTGAAAAGTTAAATTTTTTAAGATCCAGATCGTTTCATTTTCTAGGGATGATCCTGATCCAGATCCGTAGATAATAAAATGCGGCTATATTGCCTTTAGTAGATTCGCCAGACGAGAAAGTGCTCCGGGATTTAATACCAAACTTTGTAAAACCAGACATAGGTAAGAGTCTTGAAACCGAGTTCTATCATGTAGTCACATTACCAGTACCCATTAAAAGTTCCAAAGATGAAGTTGTGGCAGAAAAATGCCTGACATACTTAAGAAATACAATTACTTACTTACACTTACTTTACTTTAGATGGCGCTCACAGCCAAGGATGGACTACGGCCTCAACCAACAAGCCCCTCCAGCCAGCTCGGTCCCTAGCTAGCTGCCTCCAGTTACGCACTCCAAGTTGGTTGAGGTCGTTCTCCAGTCTCCACTTGTGTGCGCCACCTAAGGTGGGGTCTTCCTCTGCTGCGCAGACCTTCAGGGGTAGATTCGAAGACTCGTCGGGCTGGTGCGTTGGTGTCCATACGCTCCACGTGTCCCAGCCATCTTAGCCGCTGTATTTTAAGCTTTTTGACCAGGTCGACGTCGCTGTAAAGCTCGTAAAGCTCGTTGTTGAATCTTCTCCTCCATACTCCACCGATACAGACTGGACCGAAAATCACCCGAAGAATCTTCCTTTCAAAGCACCCAATTAGATTCTCATCCGTTTTTGTCAGGGTCCATGCTTCTGCCCCATACAGCAGGATCGGGATGATAAGGGTCTTATATAAGGTCTCCTTGGTTCTTTGAGAGAGGGCTTTATTATTCAAATGCCTTCTTAGTCCGGAGAAACAGCGATTGGCTGTTCGTTTGATCTTTGAACTGATGTAATTTTGCGATGTTATAGTGGAGCCCAGGTAGACAAAGTCTTTGACGACTTCGAAGTTGTACCTATCCATCGTGACGTTCTGCCCGAGTCGACGATGTTGAGATTCATTTCTCGATGATAGCATATACTTCGTCTTGTCCTCATTAACAGCCAAACCCATTTTCGCCGCCTCCGATTCACTTGCAAACGCACCGGTAACAGCTCGCTTCGTTCTTCCAATGATGTCAATATCATCTGCATAAGCAAGTAGTTGAACGGACTTTTGAAAAATTGTACCACTGTTGTTGACTTGCGAGTTGCGTACAATTGCTTCAAGTACGATGTTAAAGAGGTTGCATGATAACGCGTCGCCTTGCCTCAAACCTTTCTCGACATCAAAGGGTTCGGTGGTGTTCTTGCCGACTTTGACGGAGCAGCGAGATTTCTCCATCGTCATCCTGCACAAGCGGACGAGTTTGGCAGGGATGCCGAGATGCGCCATGGCTCTGTATAGCTTGTCTCTATCTACGCTATCATATGCGACTTTAAAATCGATAAAGAGGTGGTGTGTATCGATTTAAACTCCTGAGTTTTTTCCAAAATCTGTCGGAGTGTGAACATTTGATCGACGGTTGATTTGCCGGGCCTAAAACCACACTGATAGGGGCCGATCAGATCGTTGACAAACGGTTTTAAGCGATCACACAGCACAGATGACAAGATTTTGTATGCGACGTTGAGGACACTTATACCTCTGTAGTTGAAACAGGTCAGAGCATCTCCTTTCTTGTGAATGGGGCACACTATACCGAGGTTCCATTCATCGGGCATACTTGCCTCCGACCAAATTTTGGAGATAAGCTGGAGTATACTCCCTACCAAGTCATCTCCCCCTGCTTTGAATAGCTCGGCTGGCAGACAATCCGCACCAGCAGCCTTATACGTTTTAAGCTTGGCTATCGCTAACCGCACTTCATTTAGGTCGGGTGGACGGAAGTTTTGACCATCATCGTCCAGGTTGAATGGAGTGTTCTGTCTTACAGCGGAATTTTGGTCATCTTCGCCGTTTAGAAGTCTAGAAAAGTGTTCTTTCCAGATACTCAGCACTTACTGTGAGTCTACCACCATATTCCCACTCTCATCTCGGAATCCGTCGTCCACTTTTTGACCTTGAAATTCAGTTTTGAAAGTAAAAAAATGTGGAGACTTTCTTTATTCAGCCTTAGAAAAAAAAAAATTTGTGGTAATTAGCAGCGAGACAAACAGAATTTGAAAAAATAACAAGTTTTAATTTTCTACTCCCACAGGTACCGACTTTAAAATGAAAAAACCGATTTGATGACGTTACAGCTGGATCCACCACAACCTCCCTATACACTATTTCACGACTCTAATGATGCAGCAATTAAGGGCTAATTTGGTGCTAGTTTAGTACTCTAATCCCGAAAGAGTCCCAGAATCCCTTCACCCTAAAACCTGTGGTGCACTCAGCTTGACGTCAAGCTGGGTCCACCACATTTTCACAATCACTTTTTTAAAAATCTAATGATGCAGGAATAAGGGGCTAATTTGGTGCTAATTTAGTGCTCCAATCCCGAAAGAGCCCCAAATTTCCTTCGCCCTTTAGAGGGCACAAATTGTTTTCATGACGTCACAGCTAGGTCCACAACAACCTCCCAATACACTATTTTAAAAATCTAATGATGCAGGAATTAGGGGCTCTTTTTGGGGCTCGTAAGGGCACCAATCCAAAAAAAACCCAAAAATCCCTTCACACTTTAAAAGGCAAAAACTGATTTGATGACGTTAACATGCCGTCAAGCTGGGTCCACCACAAACGAAATTCAAAAATCTAATGATGCAGGCATTTAGTACCACAATACCGAAGGAGCACGAAATTCCCTTCACCCTTTAGAGGGAAAAAATGATTTGATGACGTCACACCTAGTTTTCATTTTAAATAATGTCATGGCTTCTCCACGCTTTTTTTATTTGTTGGTCAATATAAATTCAAACTCAGTGTTGAAAATGAAGATGAAAATAAATGTGACAATCTCTAGAAGTAAATTAGATCTCTTTAACACCAGCTAATCTTAAGGTGGAATCACACTGGCATTAAGTGCATGAACCGCCAGTTGGAGATATTTTTTTTTTGGATTTGACGTCGAGTTGGTGCAGTTAAGTTCCGTTGTCGTCATAGTGCAATAAAGTAAGCGGCGCGACACAGTGCGTAACAAATGATTGAATGTGTTGTTTTAGTACAGTAAAATATAAAATGGTGGCTGAACTTTACATTTTGGATAGGACAAGAATTTTTATTTGTAGGGGGAGGCGTGTGAGAATAAAACATAGGTTTTGGGGTGATTTGGCCGCCATATTTTTGTAGCTTTGTAGCAATTCAATTGGTAATAACTTCACGATTTTCCGCTTACTGTCGCATTGCTGCTGTTCAAGTGCGGTATAACTTCCGCGAATTGCTGTGTAGTGTCGCGCAGTTCCGCTTAAAGCCTAGTACGCAGATCGCGCTAAAATTTATCTTCCATACAAAATTCCTCCAAAGATAAATTTTAGCGAGGACATTTAGCTAGGCAGTACGCAGTTCACGCGCTAAATTTAAAAAGTCTCCACTTAATTTAGCACGCGAAATAATGCTCAACGCATTCTTTCACAGATAAATTTTGACATTTGTGCTCTTAGCAAACGATTGTAGAGATAAGAATTGTAGAGATAAAATTTTGTTTAGCTTGAACTGCGTATCTGGCTTAAGTGCAGATCCGCCGGGTGCAGTCTTAAGCCTAGTACGCAGATCGCGCTAAAATTTATCTTCCATACAAAATTCCTCCAAAGATAAATTTTAGCGAGGACATTTAGCTAGGCAGTACGCAGTTCACGCGCTAAATTTAAAAAGTCTCCACTTAATTTAGCACGCGAAATAATGCTCAACGCATTCTTTCACAGATAAATTTTGACATTTGTGCTCTTAGCAAACGATTGTAGAGATAAGAATTGTAGAGATAAAATTTAGTTTAGCTTGAACTGCGTACCTGGCTTTACCTATTGTAATGATTTAGCTTGTATGTTTACCACTTTGACGTTAAAGCAACAAATTTTATCTCTACAATTCTAATCTCTACAAAACGTTGGAAAAGTCGCGCTAAATTAATGTTTCTCTTCTTTTCTTTTCTTTTTGTAAAATTATGTACAAACAATAGTTGATCGTGCTATTCGTGCAAAATTATTGACCTGTCAAAATTTTTCACGCAAAATAATGCTTTGAACATTATTTTTCCTGGCAAAATTTAGTGCAGCGGGTTCAAACGTCACAATTTTGCCCGTGAACTGCGTACTGCCTGGAAAAAAAACTGAAGACAAAATTTGCAAAATTGAAATATAAAGAAAAGAAGTTCTAAAAAATGTCTGTTGTTTTCTATCAAGCTGAGTGTTCTTTCAATAAGAAAATAATTATCATGTGAAAGAATGTATTTTTATGTATGACTTGATGGATTCTAAAAAAATTGACAAAAAGTTTACTACTATTTCATGGAAATAGGATAAGGATAATTTTAATACCCAAAGGAGCTTGCGGGAAGTTCAGGTGGGTAACAACTACTTTTATGTATGTTATGTCTAATTCTTTTCAACAAGAAAATCGATTTGTTTAAAAGAAAAAAATCGATCGGACAAATTCTTTCTATTGAAAAAAAAAATTGATTCTGTTAGAAAAAAAATCCAATTTTTTGTTGAAAGGAATTTGACATTAATATCCACTTTTTAGCCACGACAAATTTTCACACCAAAACTGTGTTAAAATAACACGAGTGTGACTTTTTCCAATAGGTTTGGCCATCAAAAAAAAATTTGTCACACTGACAGATTGACAAATTGGAAAGAAAAAAAAAGGAGGGCTAAAATAAAACAAACAAATGACGGTGTTCACATTGGACTTACTCCTTGGATTTATTTTGACATATATTTACTTTTTCTCGTTCTCAATTTATGGTGAGAAAAAGATGGACAAGTGATAGGCAGGATTTTTTAAATTTTTAAAAATTTGTGGATTTTTTTTGAGGTTTATTTTGTGACATCTATTTCTCAGTATTTAGTTTTTGGTTTGCACTGAAATACTACAGAATCCAAGTTTTTTCAATTTGAAAACTATTTATTTAGTGAAATAATAATTCTGCAATTGAAAAAATACTAATTAAATTCTCCGGCGAGTAAAAATTTGTGTTTTGTTTTAAGGACTGTTGAACGTCAGAGTGAATCGGTTGTGTTTGTCCGAACAAGATCTGACAGACTTATGCCAAACAAAATCGTAAATCTGAGTCCAATGTGAACACCGTCAATGGCTGTAACTAAAAATGTCATTGTGCCAAGATTTTTAGTATGACATTTAAAAATGAACGAGACAAATGTGTTAAAAAAGCCCTATTGGTTAGCGACACCGACAACTCACCTTCCTTCTACCATTCCCATTTTCACACTAAAATCTACCCGTCTCACTGGATGTGTCATTTACTACGTTTCCATGTGGTATTTAAGCGAGCTTGAAGCTCACTTCGACCCTTTGTATACCTACATCGAGTTAAAAGGAGTTAAGCCTTAACTACATCGGCCACTTTTTGCAAAATTACAAAAGTAAAAATATTTGTTTCCAGCTAGAGCAGTTGTTTTGTGAAACAGAATATACACATTTTATTTTTAAACCAAAATTTAAGCTTTCTGCATCATTCCTCTAAGTTTTCCTGTGAGAAAAACTATCCCAAAATGAGTTTGAAAATTTTCACTTTTGTACTTTTTCACTTTTTTGGCTTATGTAGTTAAGCCTTTAACTTGAAAAACACATAGACGTATTAATAAACACTGTCTAATTTTAGACAGCTGTCCAAGTTTTGAAAAAACCTTTCTAATTGTTGCTTAAGTGATTAAAGTTTTTACCTTACCTTAGACAACGTAATCGATTGTCTAAACCTTGACAAATGTAATAATTTTTTTTGTTAAATAAAGCATATTTCCGACTGTTTCGAAATACTTAGACATAGTTTAAACAGCCAAAAATCTAATAAATACGACGACATATGTCATTGGTGAAAAACCTGGGTCGAAAATCCGACCCTAATCCAACTCGAGCTCTAGATCCTGAATATAAACGTTGTAATTCATTAAAAATTCAATGTAAAGTGTTGTATCTCTTGTGTAATTCTGGAGAGACAATAAGAAAACAAGTTTTAATATAAAACTTAAATTGTATTACAACTTTATTTAATAAGTAAAAGCAATAATTTTAAATACTAAATAAATGAGACAACTTTTAATGCAAATAGATAGAATGTTCTGGAATGCTTGGAGTCACGTCGAAGAATGAATACGAACTCCCAAAATGAGCGAGGTTCAATCAGGTTCCAATCTACCTTTACATACTTGTCAATTTCGTAGTATCAGGGATGTCAAGTTCTTAAGGTGGTAACACCTCCCCTTTTAGCTGGTGGTGATGGAGGAGAATACCTCTTGGGTGCTCTGCGCTTGCGACCAGATCTTCTTTGAAGTTGCGGTGTGACTACAACCTCCGGAACAGTTGAACGACTATAGTTTGAATCAGCAATCACCTCTGATTCACGGCTGCTTGGATGTGGATTTGTTCCTGGATGCGAACTTCTACTGGCAGTGATATTCGACCTTGCGACTTCTGAATTAATCGGAACTTTTGAAATGGTAGGAATTGGTTTCATGTTAAAGTCCTGTAACAGAATTGAAATAGGCAGTTGTTTTGCTAATGTTGATGATGATTGTGTAGATGAACTTCTTGGGCGAATTTGGTTTGCATGAGCCCGAACTTACTTGTCTCTGGTGTTTATTTGAATGTTATGATTGACTGATCCCACTCTCTCAAGTATGTCACCTGAAATCCAATTACTTTTGTTTGAACTGTAAATCTTGACGAACACTGTATCACCTACTGCGAACGAACGATGCTTTGCTCCATGATGTTGATTAAATTTCTGATTTTGCTTTTCATTGATGATTGGCTTCTGGTCTGCCTTCGGTTGTAATAGAAGATCCAACGATGTTCTAATTTTCCTGTTATATAATGCTTCTGCAGGTGATGTTCCATTTGGTGTGTTGACATTCGGAGTTGTCCTGTACATTAGCAGAAATTGTTGAAGAGCTTCGTGCATGGTTACCTCCCCTCTGAGTTTTTGAAAAGATCGTTTGAGCGTGTCAACAAATCTTTCCACTTGCCCATTTGATTGGGGGTGATAAGGTGCTGTTCGTTTGTGACAAATACCAGCCACAGAAGCTTTTGAACTGGTTGCTGCAAAACTGTGTTCCATTGTCTGATACTAAGGTTTTCGGATAGCCATGTCTAGAAAATATTTCTCTTAAAATGTTAATTGTAGCGTTTGATGTAGTAGATGAAGTTTCCACTATTTCGGGCCATTTGGAATGAGCATCTATTACTAATAAGTAATATGATTTCCGGATTGGGCCTGCGTAATCCACATGTATACGCTCCCAAGGCTCCGTTGCGAGAGGCCATGACTGCAGTGTTGTTTTTATTGGTGACTTTGACGCTGATTGACAGTTTGAACATTGCTTTACAAAATTCTCGATATCTTTGTCAATTTGCGGCCAGTAAATGTAGCATCTAGCTATAGCCTTCATCCTCTGAATGCCTGGATGTCCTTTGTGAACTTGCCGAAGTATTTTGGTGTGAAAACAATCAGGAATTACTAGTCTATCTCCGAACATGATGCAATTGTTGACGAGTGATAATGCTTCACGTCTATTGAAGTACTGAAGTTCGTTTGACGATAGATTCTTTTTGTTTGGCCATCTGGATATGATGTACTTACTTATGCGATTCAGTGTTGAATTGCTCAATGTTGCTTTGCGAACCATGTCGAATGTCCGTGGCAGTTGATTGATTGTATGTTGAAGAACAGCGCAAGCTTCTCTTTCTACAGTAGTAGCCGCTATGACATATTCTTCTGATGTAGGCTTTGGATGTTGGCGAATCAATCGCGACAAGACGTCTGCGTTTCCAAAATCACTTGATGATATGTACTGAATTGCAAAATCATACCTGAGTAAGGTGAGTGCCCAACGCTGCAACCTGTTTGCCGTATACACGGGAATTCCCTTCTTTGATCCGAAAATTGCCAGAAGTGGTTTGTGGTCTGTCTGAAGAGTGAAATGGCGTCCTAGAAGCATGCGGTGAAACTTCTTAACTGCGAATGTAAGGGCAAGACCTTCTTTTTCCACTTGGCTGTAATTCTGCTCCGTTGCAGTGAGAGTTCGTGCTGAATGTTGAATGGGTTTGATTGTGCCGTCTTTGAAACGATGAGAAATGCATGCGACAATACCGATGTTAGAAGCATCTGCTGCCACTATGATTGGTAGTTGAGGATCGTAGTGTGTGAGTCCAAGATCTGACGAAAGAATGCTCTTTAAACTGTTGAAAGCATCTTGACATGCACTCGTCCATACCCATTTCGAATCTTTTTTAAGTAGTGCGTGCAATGGGCCACTTAATTTGCTAATGTTTGGTATGAACTTGCCATAGTAAGTTATGGCTCCCAGAAATGACCTTAGCTGTGAAACGTTCTTTGGTTCCGGCATTGAAACTATAGCTGCTGACTTTTCTGGGTCTGGTTTAAGACCAGTGGATGTGATGATATGGCCCAAATACTTCAATGAGGTCTGGAAAAATGAAAATTTTTCTATTTTGATATGAAATCCATACTCACGCACTCTCGTCAGAACTAATTTAAGTCTCTGAAAGTGCTCCTCCGTTGTTCTGCCAAAAACCAAAATGTCATCAATAAACGCCTTCGAGCTGACTAAGCATTGTGTCCATGACTTGCTGGAAACTGCCTGGTGCTGCTTTGACTCCCGGAGGAAGTCTGTTGAATTTGTAGAGACCTCTGTGAGTATTGATCGTTAGAAAGTTTTTGCTTTCATCATCCATTTCAACTTGCAAGTATGCGTCCGATAGGTCGATGTGTGTGAAAAATTTTCCATCGGCATGCTTTACAAAAATGTCGTCTGGTAGAGGAAGTGGATGTTGATGTGGTTGAAGAACGTCATTCAAGCCTGTTGAATAGTCTGGGCGTACTCTTATATTGCCATTGGTTTTTCGCACTGCTACTATGGGTGCAGCCCATTCGGAAAAATTTATTGGTGATATAACACCCAAACGTTCTAATCTGTCCAATTCTTCTTCTTTTGATTGAAGTGCTGCATACGGAACTGGTCGTTTAGCTCGGAAAATTGGTGTTGCATTCTCTTTGAGGTACAATTTTCGCTTAATTTTGGTGCAATGGCCTAGGGCTTCGGTGAAAATGTCTGCGAAGTGCATCAATGACTGATTCCGAGTCTAAGGAGAGCTTTGGGCTTCCCAGTTGTTCTCAAATATTCTTCGATAAAATTGTGACGTCAGCTGCTGTGTCCAATTGAAGTTTAGTTGCAACTCCATTTATGATAACTTCGATAAATCTCCGATTTGATTTGCAAAGTGAGTTGACACAAACCACGTTTGATTTTCGTTGTCTTTTGTTGGATTTGGCTTTGCGTTTGGATGGGTGACTGACTTTTGATTTGCCAAAGCAAGAACAGTATCGTTCTTTATGACCAGTACGCTTACATGATGAGCATTGGTGGTTCTTGAGTGCGCAGTCTGCAGCGAAATGCATACCCCCACATCCCCAGCATGGTGTACGTAGCCCTGTCTTGACTGTGGAACTACTTGAGGCGCGATGACTTGGTTGAACATTGCTGTTCTGCTGTGTTTTCGCCTGTTGATTCTTGCTACCATATGAAATTAACTGTGCTTTGAACGGTGTAGCTTCAAGCAATTGAGTGTCTTGCTTCAGTGTTGCAATTCTCTGACATTCCATTAGCAAGTTGGATAACGTAATTTTTGTCTCATCACCCGTCTGTAGTAGAGCGAGTAATCTTAACCTGACGTCTGAGTCACATGAAGCGTGTAACCCTTTGACAAAAATTAAACACTTGAATTGCTCACTTGTTAACTTCCCCAGTTGGAATTGCTCACATTTCTTGTTGACTCTGATTGCATACATCGTGAAGTCTTCACAACTGCTTTTTGCGGTTTGTAAGCAGTGGAAGGCGCAAGTTGAAAATTTATTCCAATTGCCCAAAAATACTGCTAAGTTTTTCGATTGTAGTGTTAAAATCGAAACTAGCAGGTGTATTCGGTAATATTAAATTAACATATCTGGAATACCCTGCTGCACCTAACTTCCTTAAAAGCAGCCGAACTTTTGCTTCTTCTGTCAGCGCCTTTGCATCTTCTCTAAAAGTGGACGACGGAGAGGGTTTTGTGCTTGAGGTGGTTGTTGCAGAATTTGTTGCGGAGGTGGCGGCTGTTGTTGATGAAGACGATGAGGTTGCTGTGGAGGCGGTTGTTGCAGTGGAGGAAGCTGCTGTAGCGGCGGTTGATGCAGAGGAGGAAGCTGCTGTGGAGGCGGTTTTTGCAGTGGAGGAAGTTGCTGTTGAGGCTGTTGCAGAGGAGGCTGCTGTGGATGGCGATTGTTATCCGCCATGCTGCGTGGTGGTGGTAATCCAAATTTATGTATCACCTACTGCGAACGAACGATGCTTTGCTCCATGATGTTGATTAAATTTCTGATTTTGCTTTTCATTGATGATTGGCTTCTGGTCTGCCTTCGGTTGTAATAGAAGATCCAACGATGTTCTAATTTTCCTGTTATATAATGCTTCTGCAGGTGATGTTCCATTTGGTGTGTTGACATTCGGAGTTGTCCTGTACATTAGCAGAAATTGTTGAAGAGCTTCGTGCATGGTTACCTCCCCTCTGAGTTTTTGAAAAGATCGTTTGAGCGTGTCAACAAATCTTTCCACTTGCCCATTTGATTGGGGGTGATAAGGTGCTGTTCTTTTGTGACAAATACCAGCCACAGAAGCTTTTGAACTGGTTGCTGCAAAACTGTGTTCCATTGTCTGATACTAAGGTTTTCGGATAGCCATGTCTAGAAAATATTTCTCTTAAAATGTTAATTGTAGCGTTTGATGTAGTAGATGAAGTTTCCACTATTTCGGGCCATTTGGAATGAGCATCTATTACTAATAAGTAATATGATTTCCGGATTGGGCCTGCGTAATCCACATGTATACGCTCCCAAGGCTCCGTTGCGAGAGGCCATGACTGCAGTGTTGTTTTTATTGGTGACTTTGACGCTGATTGACAGTTTGAACATTGCTTTACAAAATTCTCGATATCTTTGTCAATTTGCGGCCAGTAAATGTAGCATCTAGCTATAGCCTTCATCCTCTGAATGCCTGGATGTCCTTTGTGAACTTGCCGAAGTATTTTGGTGTGAAAACAATCAGGAATTACTAGTCTATCTCCGAACATGATGCAATTGTTGACGAGTGATAATGCTTCACGTCTATTGAAGTACTGAAGTTCGTTTGACGATAGATTCTTTTTGTTTGGCCATCTGGATATGATGTACTTACTTATGCGATTCAGTGTTGAATTGCTCAATGTTGCTTTGCGGACCATGTCGAATGTCCGTGGCAGTTGATTGATTGTATGTTGAAGATCAGCGCAAGCTTCTCTTTCTACAGTAGTAGCCGCTATGACATATTCTTCTGATGTAGGCTTTGGATGTTGGCGAATCAATCGCGACAAGACGTCTGCGTTTCCAAAATCACTTGTTGATATGTACTGAATTGCAAAATCATACCTGAGTAAGGTGAGTGCCCAACGCTGCAACCTGTTTGCCGTATACACGGGAATTCCCTTCTTTGATCCGAAAATTGCCAGAAGTGGTTTGTGGTCTGTCTGAAGAGTGAAATGGCGTCCTAGAAGCATGCGGTGAAACTTCTTAACTGCGAATGTAAGGGCAAGACCTTCTTTTTCCACTTGGCTGTAATTCTGCTCCGTTGCAGTGAGAGTTCGTGCTGAATGTTGAATGGGTTTGATTGTGCCGTCTTTGAAACGATGAGAAATGCATGCGACAATACCGATGTTAGAAGCATCTGCTGCCACTATGATTGGTAATCCAAATTTATTTTAATAATCCTCGTCGCCACTGTTGTATCTCTTGTGTAATTCTGGAGAGAATAAGAAAACAAGTTTTAATATAAAACTTAAATTGTATTACAACTTTATTTAATAAGAAAAAGCAATAATTTTAAATACTAAATAAATGAGAAAACTTTTAATGCAAATAGATAGAATGTTCTGGAATGCTGGGAGTCACGTCGAAGAATGAATACGAACTCCCAACATGAGCGAGGTTCAACCAGGTTCCAATCTACCTTTACATACTTGTCAATTTCGTAGTATCAGGGATGTCAAATTCTTAAGGTGGTAACATAAAGGCTCTCCAAAACCAATATTCGGAGCGATGAACGAAAACAATAATAACAACGTGTTGTTTTGTTTGACAACCACGTACTGTTGTTGTTGTTTTCTTTCTCCGCGCCGAATATTCGCTACGGTTTGGGAGAACCTTAAAATTTACTTTTAAGTGGTTTAATGCTCTCCAAAACTAACGGAAATATTAATTCGTCGCGTTGGTTTGGGAGCCTTTAAGCTAAACCATATGTGCTTGGATAATACTACGTTTTCACCGACCACTAAACCGAGATTTAGGTAGATTTACCACAATTCCTTCACAAATCCCGTGATTTACCATACAAATTTTAATCTCCTCAAATCAAGATTTACAATAAATCTCATTTAAATCTTCATAGGTAAAATTCGAACAGACCTATTCCCCTCTTCAGCGCAATACACGCTGCTAAAGCAAACTTGCCATCTCACTTCCACTTCATAAGAAAAATGACCCACCATCTGCATTTTGAAAGGTTCTGTCAAAATTAATCTATTTTTTAATCTTTTTTTCTGGTGAAAACATTATTTGGGATTTATGAAATCTAAACGAGATTAACTTGCAGTGAAAACGTAGTATAAGAATAAATGTCATTGTGCCAAGTTTACCATTTTGACGTTTAGAAATGACTGAGACGGTGATGTATTGCTGTTTGTTAAAAAGCCTTATTGAAGATGACATTTGGGAAGACATAAGTCAGTCAGCTCGTGTTCACACATAAAGTAATGTGAACACAACCGATTCACTCTGAAGTTTAGCAGTCGTTAAAACAAAACACAAATGTTTGCTCGTCGGAGAAATAATTTATAACTTTCAATCACAGAATCAATATTTTACTATCTAAAGTAATTAGTTTTCCAATTGAAAAAACTTGGATTCTGTAGTATTAAGTGCCAAACAAAAACTAAATACTGAGAAAACAGATGTCATAAAAGGAAACTTTAAAAAAATTCACAAATTTTTAAAAAAATTGAAAAATCCTTCCTCACTTGCCCGTCTTTTTTTCACCATAAAGTTGGAACGAGAAAAAGTACATAGGCGTAAAAAAAATCCGAGAAGTAAGTCAAATGTGAACACCGCGTCTATTACGTGCTGCCTCCACAGGCCATGAACGATGGTAGGATTATGAACATGTCTACAAATAATCCAATCGAGGCACAAAAATCCATGTCTATGTCATGAACATGTCGACGAATACTACTTTTTGAACAAGACATGAGCTCTGTTCAAAGCTTGGCCATGAGATTTGACGTTCCATGTGTGTGAGAGAGGTAGAAGTAGTACTGAAAGGAATTTTTGTGTGATTCTCTTGCTCTGACTTATTAGCCGAATTTATCGACATAACTAACGACATGACATAAAGTGCCCAGTGCGAAAAAACAAGCTGATTGTTGTTTGGATCTTGGGCATCTGTATGTCCTGTGGAGTCGGCGTGTTAGAATAAGTCTGGAGTTACATTGTTCGACTTTCCCAGTCCCGATCTCTTGTTCCTTGAAGAGCGGAGTAAGAAGTGAGGGGGATGGAACGAATCGGTTGTTCCTCAATTTGGTTCTCTTTCACCTCCTTTACAATTTCTTGTGTGTGTTAAGTATAAACTTTGTATATAAAAGTATATATATATTTGTAAATATAGTTTTTATATACAAAGGTATAAATGTGTTCGTTATTTGATGGTGTGAGTAAATCTTAATGAAAAATGAAGAGGAGGAAAGAAAGAAGAACGAAGAGTGCAACGACAGAAATTCTCATTGGAAAAATCGGTCCGATTTCTTGAAAAAACTTTTTGGAAATATTGAACAATGTAAATCCAGACTAAGTTACTGGCTGAACAGAATAGAAGCTCGGTCGACCGTGCGAATCAGCCGCCACCGGCGCGAGAAGCGGCGCTTCAGAAAAAAATTGAACACAATATCCCCTTTCAAACAAGGCAAGTGAGTTTCCGGCAACAATTGGTTCAATGGCGGAAGGGCAGGAAGAAAGCGGGGAAACGAAATCTCCCCGGTCAACAAATTCAGGAGATTTTTTTTGACGTTTCTCTTCACACTACGTTTGTGCGCGTTCAACCAAGGTAGTTTAAAAGGAAAATACAGCAAGTTTCCTTCGATTTTGTATCTTCGTGTGAAAGGTACAAGAGATTGTTAAGGAGATTTAAAGAAAACGTCAAAAAAATCTTCAGCAACTAGTATCTTCATGTGAAAGGGGACAATGGAGCGCGCGAACAGTGGATGGAAATTATTAAAGAGATAATATAGAAAGTTCCGAGATGCCATTAACTGTATCCGTGGTTACTCTTTCTCCTTATCTGGGTAGATTTTGTGTGAGTAAGAAAGAGAAGGGTTAATTCCACCCAAATTGTGCCGATGCGCCAGTTTCAATAAAAAATGTTTTCGGATTCAGCATGAAGAATTTTTTTTGTGTGAGTTAGAGATACATGGTTTTTAAGGGTGTGAGATAGGGATTGGTAGATTGAAATGAAAGGATTTTTTCGCAACTTTAAGTTGCGCAACTTTTTGTTGCTCGGAGTTGCCGGCAACAGAGAGCAACAAAAGTTGCTTGACATCGCCCACTAGGCAATTTCAGAGCAACTTTGTGGGACTAGATTTCGACTTTTGCCGCCATATTTTTTTTTTTTTTTTGTTATGGCTGCTTTCCGGTTGTCTGGCTATTAATCAATTGTGAGCTAGGTAGCTTATTGCTAATGCGAAACAAATTATTATCTTTAATTATTAAATGTATTATTATTTATTATTATAGTGTGTATTCCATCGCCCTTTTAGCACCAATTTCAGTGTTGTGCGTACATATTTTCAAAAATGGAAACTTGTAGAAAAAGTTTAGTCAAATCTGGCAAAAAGTCAACAAACATCCCTTAAATAGTTGCCTCCTACCAGGGAGTTGTAATTTTGTATTACGTATTTAGCCAGTTCAGGTTTCTCTCTCACTGATATCTCAGAGACCTTAGCAAACTCAGAAATCTGAACGTAATTCCTCACTTTTGCTGTCAAAAAGCTGAGACATGGTCGCCAGAACATGAAAGCCGGTTGTGTGTTTATCCTTCTGGCTGGGTCGCCACCAAAACAAGCGCGTCGTGCTTCTTAAGGCTTTGGCCGTCTGGGTAATCGAAACCTTGGTATCAATTCCAGCCCATTGTGTCGTCCTTGAATACCTCACTCCCATCGAATCGGGTAAATTAAGTGTACCAAATCACATCAATGAAACATTTCAGACGCGCAAAGGCAAAGAAGGAATATAAATCTGGTCTTGTTTTTTTGCAACCATTGGCCCATTGCTATCGTTTCATTAAACGAAATTTAACTCTTATTTTTATTATTATTTTACCAATTCAAAGATTCAACAATGTCTGCCCCGCAGCTAATTTAGAAGGCCGAAACTTCTATAGTTAACTTGGCAAAAAAGAACCTCTTCAATAATTCGTTGTTGCATTCACGTGAATCGAATTAAATAACAGATTAATTAAAATTTAATAAAAGTCTGCCCAAGACAGACAGTTTTACCTTCAGTAAGATCAATTCTAGTGGCTGATATATATTTTTGAAGACGGCCATCCTTACACCTTATGACGTTTTGCTGAACATTTGAAGAATGTTGTATTTGGTCTTCAAGTATTTTTATTGCTTGAATAGTTTTTTTTTTTTAATTCATAAGAATCCATTGTTTATCTTATTTGAAAGTTTTTGATAAGACTCAGACAAATCTATTGGAAGATGTTAAAAAAATGAAAAATTATCCAAAAATTAAAAAAAAAACTCACGAGATAACGAAACGACAAAGCTCAATTTCAACAGAATGTCGAAATATGAAAAGATCGAAATCTATATGCAGTGTACTCTCTTTGGACACCTCTTATAAGGGAACAAATCTCATAATCGGACAGATTTCTAAGAACGGAATTAAATTCATGATTTTTCACAGGACAAAAATAATAAAATTCGAGAATATGGATTCGACAATTTGTTTGCTTTAAGTTTTCTCATATTTGTTTTTTTTTTTCATAACCGGAGCCGTACACCTCTCATAACCGGATATATTTTCGGGAGCCTCTAGTGTCCGGTTTTGAGAGAGTTCACTGTGCATACATAAATAGGTATGTGAATTCAAAAAAAAAAAACAAATTGGTAAATCATGGAAACGAAAAATAAAAAAATAAATAAACTATATATACTATAATTAACGCATCTCATACATTTTACTCCGTGTAAAATTGAGAGAACATATTTTAAATTTTTGCTCCAATTTTTTGACAAAAGAAACTGATTTTTTTGAGAAATAATGTTCATGTAACTGAGTTTGCTGATATCTCAGTACAGTGGGTGTAGCTTTTATGTCCAACTGATGGCGCAGTTTCAAAAAAGTATAAAAACACGCTCGTATGCAAATTCAATGTTGTGTCAAAATTTCAAAGCAATCGGTGATGAATTTTCGGAGATTACTCATAAGGAACAAACGCGCATTTACATTTTTATTTATAAAGAATTAAAGACGTAGTACGATGATCAACCATGTTTTTTATAATTATATGCCTTATGGGGTTTTCCAATGGTAAAAAAAATAATTTAGTTTGGTCCAGATCTGTCAAAACACCGATTTCGACAATTTTCGTCATCCAAAGGGCCAAAGAAATTGTTTTTTATCCAAAAACAAAAAGCACTATCAGATCTGGATTTTGCGGCAGATATACCCCTCTTTTTACTAACACCACTATACATCAGTGCAATTGACAGTTACCAATTTGACAACATAAGGTCCACAGACACGAATATACACTAATACCATTACAAAAATAATTAAATCTGAAATCGTACGTTCGCCACGAAAAAAATCGAATTTTGTGTGGTTTACTTTCAGCCAAAATAAAATTGATCCCTGTGAGTGATTTTGATCCCGGACAAGTTTTTGAATGCAAAACAAAAACAAAAACTGGTCCGGGATCACAGGGATCAATTTTTTTTTTGATGAAAGAAAAACCGCATTAGGCAGAAATCTAAATTTACCAAAGGAAAACCTCATTAGCTAAAGTTGACTGATGTGTGTTAATATTATTATTATTTATTAAAATATAAAATAAATTTACATTATAATATAAGCAATTAACAGCACTAGCTACCAGAGACTTTCGGCTGGAAATTATAAAACTAAGAGAAGCAAAGTTTAGGGCATATTAACAGTGCATGGGGCTGTCAAGGATCGGAAGACCAGCGATTGGAGTACAATCGAAGGTAATCAATCCCTGACAGCCCTCTGCATATGGATTCAAAAGATTAATTCATATAATAGAGTCAAGATTGAGTATAAGTAATAGTTTATAAACATTTTTAATGTTTTCGATTGTTATTGTTGACAGAAGGTCATTTAGTTTTTTATTAAAAAGTGATGAACAAATATAATTAACTTTATAGCATTCGGATGTTAGATGTTTTATGGTTAGAATTTGATTGGATTGGCAGAGATGACAGTTTGGGGGGTTTTCCTTTTTGAGAAGATAGCAATGAGTTAATTGCGTGTGTCCAAGGCGTAGGCGAAGAAAGCATTTGTTCATGATGGTTGTCGTTGCTATAGGATATGTGGCTGGCTCACCCTTTGGGTTTATAGAAGAATAGTGGTGAACGTATGTTTTCCATTCGTTAATTCTAATACTATCCCAGTAATAGCCTTTTCACACCGGAACGAAATCTAGATTTCGAGCAAAAATCACCAAATCTCATTGAAATCAACAAGATTTCCCATACATTTTCAGATTTCGTAATCTAGTAGATTACAACAAAATCTCCCCCAAATCTACTTGGAACAGTATATAAATGTGAAACAAACATACTTAATTACTCATTTTTCTCTTCAGTATAACAGTTCAGTAAGAAAAAATAAACAATGAAAAGAGAGTTTGTTATGTGTAGTGTACAGAGGTGGTGGGTTTCCATTCCATTTGGTTGGAAGAGAGAAAATTTAAATTTTGGAAATTGTCCTGGGAATTTTCACTAAATATCAATGGATTTTTTTCGTAGTTACTATCAACACTAACAATCGTTTGAAATGTCAAACAAAATCTAGTTATGTGCGCAGTGTGAACGATTCAATGAGATTTGGTAATCTCGTTGCCGAGATCCGAGATTTCGGTTCAGTGTGAAAACCGTATTAGATCCATCCGTTGCTGTGGTGGGGTTGTTTGGTAACTTTGCCGTGGAGGCATATTTTGTTGACTTGAAAAATTATTATTCAATCTCGGATGTGCTTTTAATGTTTGTCTTTGAGTTTGTTGTTGGAATAATGGTCTATTCCAATGGTCTATTCGAATCCGTTCTATGTGGATAAGCATTCTAATCCCTAAACCTTTGAGATTGATTAACCTCGATTTCTTGGGCTCGTGCTAGAGCATTTGGGAGATCACCTGGATTTAGAGAAAAAACTAAATTACTCATGGTTTGGTTTAAGCCCGTTATAAAGACTCTGAGCGCGTTTTCCCTTGCGACTTCTATGAGAATCTTTGTCTCTGCAGTTCTCGGACCATAACTCATAATGGTTTTATTTGTGATAAGTGTCAAGAGTTTGCTTACTTGAGATCGTAAAACTCTTGGAGTGATTGTTTCCCCTGTCGTGCGTTCGTCATTTCCGCCTGCAACATGTGCAAAGGTCTTTTGTCGTTGTAGGTCAAATCTAACCTACCTAGAATTGCTTCAACATTCAAAGGTGTACCGTGTGATGTGAGAACATCATTGGCTTTCCCAATTATCTTGTTTCTCAAAATATTTACGGCTGTAAAATAGCTCGTGCTTCCCTTACAATGATCGAAGGCTTTCATGCAGTGAATCACTGATGTTCGCCAACTCACATAATTCTCACCTTCGAATTGTTGTAAGCTTTTAACTAACTCTAAACTCTCTTTGGAAGTTACGTTAGGGTCTATCTGGACGTCTGTGTGTGGTAGTATGTTGTCTGTCGTAGTGAGTCTGTTTAAAAGTCCTGTAAGTTCTTTTACTTGGTTTTTCAACTCAAGCGTGTTTTCTGAGATTGTACGCGCGATAAGCTCGTGAATCTGATCAACGCTTAAGGCCATTTTAACAAATATTGTGGTTAATGACTTAAACAATATGAATAATAACTCGATTACACAATGTTCACTAATATTTTAAAATTTGTTTAAATATTTTAAATGATTTGATATGTTTTAAACAGTTATAATAATATAATATCTTAATATATCTTAATATAATTTCTTACTCGATGATTTGATGATTTGATTTTTTTATTATTTTTTTTTTTCGGCTTCAGTATTTGTTTCTTCCTTCACTTTATGTCTCTATTTGATTTTTACTATTGATTTATAAACGTTGGATTTTCCGCACCTGATGCGCGTACTTCTCTTTATCTGTTCGGATTTTTTATTCCGGGTTGCCTCTTAAGGTTTTATGTTTAAGTAGGTCTACTGATAATATGCAGTACAGGTTGCTTTAAGCTTATGGCCTAGTACTGTTTTAATTGCAAAGGTTCCCGGTGCTAGTGATTATGATGTGAATATTTTTTTTAAATAATCTACACTGTCACCACTTTGAATGCACTATGGTTCTTTTATACTGCTAGTCAGTAGGGTGTGACTTTACCCTTTTTAATCACTTTAACTGATTTTACTCGCGATTGGGTTTAATTTTACCCTTTTTAAATTAGTTTAATCGCACGTTTAAAGAACTATAGTTTTACCGGGTCCCTGCTCGGGCGCCAATTAATAAATTCAGAACGCGATTGGCGTTTTAAAAAACTTTATTTGTTACTCTTAAAACTAGTTACAATTTTAATAAGTCGTCCGGAGTCGTCGGGCTCTAAAGATGATCTGCCCGTTGGTTCTTGCTCGCTTCCAAAAGTAGCTTCATCAGTTCATTTAAATTGTATACACAATGGTTCCATGATGTTAGTTCAGATGACGAAATCATAAACGAAGTGAAGTGCCGAACATTAAATCTTAATGTCCATGGGATCGAGTTTCGGCAATAAAATCTTATTGGTTTCAGGCATAAAATCTTATTGCTTAAGATCTCGAGTGGCTATGTATATCGTGGGATAGTTTATAATTTGGAACCAACGGATTGAGTGTGTGTTAACTCGCCTTTATCATCTTCTAAATAAGTAAGTCAATGCCGGGATGAGCTTTCAAACCTGAATCTTAACCTCAAGGTCACTTTGATTTGGGTTCCGGGTCACAGTGGCATTGAGAGAAACGAGCGGGCGGACGAACTGGCCCGGCAAGGATCAGCCCTTCATAGCTCACTTGCGGAAAGAGTCAGCATTCCTCTTGGAGTTATGAAGGGCAGTATTCTCTCAATTTTCCTCACTGAATCAAATCGTAGGTGGTGCAGTCTTACAAACTGCGTCATATCTAGAAAGATTTGGCCCACCTACAATAAAGCCCAAACAAACGACCTGATAGGCAGACCCAGGCGAGACATAGCTAGGGTCGTTGCAACTTTTTCCGGTCACTGGCCAATCGGAGAACATGCGGCGAGTCTGGGAATTCCTCACAATACTCACTGTCATAGCTGTGAAGACCAGCAGGAAACAGTCTTTCATTTCCTCTGCAAATGTCCCGCTTTGGCCAAAACGAGATCACACTCATTGGGAAAAGCGTTTTTCGGGGTTTGGGTAATTAGTAGCACCAAAATCAGTACTAAATTCCTGCATCATTAGTCTTTTGAATTTTTGTGTTTGGAGGTTTGGTGGTTCCAGCTTGACGTCAAGCTGGGTCCGCCACAGGTTTAAGGGATAAGGGTAGGACATTTTGATTGGGAGTTTTGGCAATTAGTAGCACTAAAATCAGTACTAAATTCCTGCATCAGTAGTTTTTTGAATTTTTGTGTTTGGGGGTGTGGTGGTTCCAACTTGACGTCAAGCTGGGTCCGCCACAGGTTTGAGGGGGGAGGGGATTTTAGTTTAAGATCGGGATTGCTGTACAAAATTGTAACTTAATTAGCACTAAATTCCTGCATCATTAGAATTTCGAATTTCGATTTTGGCGGAGGCGGACCCAGCTTGACGGACCTATATAAAAGTCGCATACGTTTTCGACTCTGACGTAATTTTTACGTCATCATTTGCGAATTTGATCGCATTTTGTCTGAACACCCTTTTGGGACAGTCTGCATATGCTTTTTTTTCCATTTTTTTTTTTTTTTTGATATGCACTTTGACAGAACTGAATGCACAGAGTTTTAAAGGAAAGGAGCGAACCTTATAATGCCAAGATATTTGAATTTTGTCTTGGTGTATACAATATACATAAATATATATCTAAGTATTTCCTACCTCTATGTCTATGCGCCCAAAACCAAAAAATGGAGTTACAATGACAATTTTCATTATTAAAATTAATGAAAAAGTTCTTTTTCCAAGACCAACGTCAATAAATTTGACATCTTGATAATATTTCAGATATCATATTAAAAACCATACGATTGTAAATACACTGAAGTTACAAATCATAGGAAGAGAATAAAAAGAAAATTAGCTCAATGACTAAGAAAATAAATAAATGAATGAAACATAAATACATAATAACGTTCGAACCGCAAAAAATAAAATGACGGAAGAATCAAATTAAAAAAAAAAAAAAGAAAAAAAGATGTTGATTGATTGATTGACAATTTTAGATAGAAATAATTTTTTTTTTTTTATAGAGGAGGGGGCCCCGAGGCTAGAACTGCCTAAGGGCCCCTACATGTCTTAATCCATCCCCGGTTGTGGAGTAGACATACTTATTATACAATTCGTGGGAAAGTACCGTACAAAACTTATCGGGCGTTTTTTTTTTTGCTTCGTATCAAAAGCAGTCCATTTAGAAGCTGTATCTGATCTTTCAGCTGATGCTTTTATTGCGGCTTTAAAAAGGATGATAGGTCGTAGAGGTCTCCCAAGAGACATCCATTCTGACAACGCGACAAATTTTGTTGGTGCACAGTCAAAACTTAAAGAATTAAGTCATGTTGTTCAAGAAATCAAATCAATAAAATATAACTAATGTTTTTTCTAACGCCACCATAAATTTTCATTTTATACCCAGGGCACCCCAATTCATTTGGATGTGGGAAACGGCTGTAAAGGAAGCGGACGGCCATATATACCGCAGCCTTGAGGTGCAAAGCCATTATGAGTTCGAGGCCAAACACTCCGATGTCTACAGATCCCAATGACCTCAAAGCCCTAATTGAGTGCTTAACTAAAATTTGATAGGAGCAATCAATATTAAAAACAAAAATACTACTTAATAATGTTAAATTTTTAACGAAATTTGTTGCCAGTAAATAGATTTTTTTCATAATTTTGAGTTTGAAAATTAATTTCTCAAAAACTATTCACTAAAAAAAATTAATTGAAAATAAGTTAAAAGAATGGATATCTCCATTTACAAAAAGGTATAGGTATCTACCATGACATTATAGATATTTCCTCTCTTTTTAATATTTTTGTTTTCATTTCAAGTCGATTTTTAGAAAACATTTTTTTTCTTGTCACGACCCAACCTACACGCTCTAGCTTTTTGTCAAACCCTATGCGAATCCCCCTGTATCCATAGATGCATTTGGTCTTATTAATAAACATTGTCTAACTTTAGACAGCCGTCCAAGTTTTTAAAAAACCTTTTTAATTTTTGCTAAAGTAATCTATCTCTTTATCTTGCTTTAGACAACGTAATCTATTGTCTAAACCTAGAGAAATGCAATTTTTTTTATTAAAAAAGCATATTTCCGACTGTTTCAAAATACTTAGACATAGTTTAAACAGCCAAAAATCGAATTAATAAGACCAATTATGTACATAGTCATTTTAATGCCACTTCCCGGTGTTGAATTTGGATGTTGTGACACTCATGTCAATGAATCCAACTGCGAAGCATTTTCTTATGTTACAATTTGTCCGAGGGTAAGCCCTATTTTTTCCTAACTAAAGTAGGATACAAAGTAGATAACAAAATTGAATTTCTTGTAGGCTTGTAGGTACATTGCTTCAAAATAAAAATAACCGTGTGCTGTTATTATTAACCAAATGTAAATTTCTTGATCTATGTACAGTACGTATACATATGTACCTATCAGTTGTAAATTTAAACATCGCTTCTTGACCTTTGAACGAACTAGTTACCTACTACCTACATATCTGACTTATCTCGGCACCAGTTGTTAACAAAATTAATTTCATTGTGTTCTTGTAGATAAGTGTTGAAAGAAAATTAACTCACGCAGCAAAAAGCTATAGGTACCTATTTTGTTTTATTCAATTTATTATTGATAACAAAAATTTTTATGATTCACATTTTATTATTGTACGAGAAAATGAGTTTATTTAATGGGTTTGCTAATCGCATTTGTTTTACGAATCAGCCGTATTTTTCTAGATAAGTTTTTAGCTTACACATTCAACTCTAACAATCGATTCTCTACTAGGTACCTACATTATGTTATGTATATAATATACACATCAGACATGTATTTTTACTTATAGGTAAATTGAACTTTAGTAAGACAGCAACGTACATATAAGGTTCAATATATGTATGTATATGCATATATATGGATGTAGTAACTGATTGATTGTTTTATTCGATCTGGTTAGGTATATATTTTCAGTTGACTCGAATAAATATTGAAATGACTTATTAATCATTTTACAGAGAAATCCGTGGGACAGAGGTAGTTCCAATATTATAGTTTTGTTCTGCGGTGCATTGTGACATCATATACAAAGGTATAGTAATATTAAGATCATTTAACTTCGCATTAAAAGTCGAAAGTGGCGGTCACATATGTAAGCGGCACAACCTATTTAAGTTATTGATAACACGAAAAACCAGTGCATTTAAAACAAATGATATTATTTGTACCTAGTGATTTAGTGGAAAATAAGTGGTTCGTGTGGTTACAAGAAAGGTGTTCTGAAATAAAATTGCAATCGATTCACTTTCAGTTCATTGAAATGTTACAAAATTTTGGCCGAACCTGGCATTTTGTACAGGACAAAATTTCTTTTATGGATCTGTAGGAAGGATCAGTGTAAGTGTAAAACCGAGTTTTCGGTGTTGAAATCCCCTTTGGCGGCTATTTTCGAAAAAGGGGTGTAAAAAGTTCTTCGCGATATCTTGATAAATCGCAAAAACAAAATTTTAGCACATTTGTGTAGAGAAGCGTCAATTTTACTAGCGATATATGTACCATAGACTATAGGGCAAGTTATGGATTTGTGCAAAAAATCTAACTCGAGATAACAATCAAACTTGACATTACGATGATAGAGAACACGAAAAAAGTGGGTCCCGCAATTCCGTCTGTCTGTCTGTGTGTATGTCTGCATATCTGTATGTCTGTATGTCTGTATGTCTGTATGTCTGTATGTCTGTATGTCTGTATCAGAGAATAAAACGAGTCGAGTACTGTTCACGAACATCGAAGACTCACTCGAAAAAAGCGAGTTCAAACAAACAGAGTCAACCCAAAAGAGATGTTCACGAGTTTTCCTGTTCACGAGTATAATGACTCGTGATTCACGAGAAATACTGAACGAGTATGAACGAGCATACATTGCAACCGAGTTGAAAGGGTTCGAATAAAAACGAGTCAAGCGCTCGTGAACAAAATGATCACGATCAATGTGCTCGGATGTACTCGACTCGTAAGATGTGTATCCGAGGTTGGTGGTTGATGGCGATCAATGTGCTCGGATGTACTCGAATCGTAAGATGTGTATCCGAGGTTGGTGGTTGATGGGAATTGGGCAAGCTAAACTCTTCGGTGTAGCTGGCATATCGAATTGAATTTTTCTTTTGAAGCTAAGGAATATTAAAGAAAACTTTTATTTTTTGTTTGTATTTTAACAATTCAAGAGCGGTGTTTTCCCACATAAAAACAAAATAGTCATCCTTTTAATGCATTACCTAATTCACGCACTTACAGACATTGATAATTTGCATAGTTATGTAACTACATCTTCTTTTTCTTTTCAATACAATAGCAAAAAAAATACAGAATCTAGTTTAACTTCTTTCCACAAACCACCAACCATAAAAACGATAAATACACAAAAATACCTAAAATCTACCTACCCTACAACAACGAACGACCATATTATGTACCCATCCGCAAACAAAATGTTCACGATATTCACTTAGTTCACGATCATCTATTTTGGTTCGAGTATACTCGCTTTGCTTTGAGTACTCGAAAATATTTCCAATTGTTAACGAGCATTTTGCTCGTGGGTATACAAGTGCGAGAAGTTCACGAGTTCGAACAATTAATTTGTCTTTACTTGTGAGTATTTTAACTCGTGGATAACACTACTCGTGAGCATAGAAGCAGAACGATCGATTATGAACGAACATAAGGAAAAAGTGGAATTGTTCGAACATATTCGAACATGCTCTTTTTAATCTCTGGTCTGTATGTCTGTATTTCTGTATGTCTGTATGTTTGCATGTCTGTCTGTACCTCGGCCTACAGCCTAAACCCCTGAAGCGATTTTCTTCAAACTTGGAGCATAAGATTTTTGGTGATTCCCTAGAGGGGAAATCGAGATTTTTTTTAGCTCAAAAAATAACGGTACTTGCCATACAATCGTTTTAAAAAAAGTTATTTATCTCAAAAACGATTTTTTGAAATATTTTGTGTGTACTAGTAGTGCTATGGTCTATATTTTGGTGAAAAAAAAATTTACGAAAAACCGTTATTAACGGTACCTGCCATAGAACCGTTTTTTTTTTTTTATTTTCGATTTTCATGTTAACCGCTTAACCGATTTTTATCAAAATTTACTTAGGAGGTCCTATCAAGTATGAAGAATACTGCATACAAATATTTTCAAAAAAGTATTTATTGGATTTAAAAAAAAAGTTAATTTTTTTTTTTTGAAAAATCATTTTTTGAAAACGGGTTGATGAATATTTTTGAAATTAATGGTTTTAGCTGTAAACAAGGGCGTACGCAGGGGGAGACAGGGGGGTCGGTTGCCCCCCCCCCCTAATAAATATTACATTCGTACTTTTTTTGTTGAGTAATGTACACGATTAATTTTAAAAACTATCTTCGACGCTTAAATTTTTCTTTAAACATGTCGTTACAAACAAAACATTTCAATACTTTCTTCAAAATTAACAAAGAATAAAAATTTATGGTAGATTTCTGTACAAACTAGTTCAATTTTATTGATCAGGCACCCCCTAAATCAAAAGTTTATGCCCTACAAAATTTTTATTTACAAACAAATTCTGTCATTAACCTGTGCCTCTTGCATAAAAGAAAAGAAATAATTTTCTATAGATTTTCTTCTTCCATAAACTTTGAAGAAAAATAAACAAGAAATTTAAGAATATCTGCAGTTGTTCAGGAGGAACAAAAAAATAGTAAAAAGTTCATAAATTCGGTAAAAAATTGTATGCTAAGACTTTAGATTAATGGGCCCGGCCGTTTTTTTTGTGGTCCATAAATTTACTTTGGGCATAAACTTTTTATACAGGGGTGTCTGATCCAAGCAACAAATGAGTTTGGAAATAACGGACACCCTTTTATGCAGGCATAAGCTAATAAATTGCAGGCATAAGCTGATAAATTTACCTTTTCAGTCAAAATAATGAAGCGGAGTTTTTTTTATAAGCACTGAATATTATATAGTGTAGTAGCCCGTGGCGTAATGGTAAGTGCGTTGGACTGTCATGCCAGAGGTCTGGGTTCAATACCAGCCGCTTCCACCTTAAGTTTTTTTTCGGGCTACTGCCTCTTGCGAGGAAGTGACAAATCCTCCAAGAGTATCTCCTGTGACAGAAAAGTGCCGCTCACCTTAGCCGTTTGGATTCAGAAATAAACTGTAGCATAATCCCGGGATTATTTTCCAATCCCGGGACTTCGGGATTTAAAAAATTGAATAATAATAATCCCGGGATTTCAAAAATAGTTTATAGAAGGTTATTTCAGTTTAAATTTGATTACTTCTCAAGCTAAAAACGCTCTTCTTATCAGTGACATGCCGTGGTACTTTTAGTAGGCTGTTCGCTGTTTTTTTCTGGAAACCTGACTAATCCCTGCAAACAAAATCTCGGCACGACACATCCTCGCAAGCAAAATCATCGCAAAACCAAATCTCTGTAGCGACAAATCCCCGCAAACAAAATCATCGCAAACCCAAATCTTCGCAGCGACACATTTCCGCAAACAAAATCATCGCAAATACACATTTCCGCTGCGACACATCCTCGCAAACACAATCATTGCGGTGATTGCTTTAAGGATGCCAGTTGACCGTGGTATTTGTTCACTGGGCTTTTAAACTGGCAACAATTAGGTAAAATGATGTGGTATAGCAATGGGGTGGTAAGAGTTAAGTTGAACACGAGTGGAGTAAGAAATATAAAAAATTTTACAGATTTCACTCACTGAGTAACCATGGGGACATTGAAAATGACTTTATTTTGCTAGATAAACAAAACACATGACTAATCTTTACAATCTTTACAAATTAATTAAAACGTAATAAGCTGTTTCAGACACCATTATAGGTTCTGAAGTTTCTAGTATTTAATGTCACTTTCCATTTGGCAAAAAATAAATCTTGTTAATTCTCTTTAACTAACCCCATCATACTTTTCTATTCAACCAAAAAAATCGTTTCTTTTTCTTCAAATCTGATATCAAAACTCATATATGTAACTATTAGGATAAACAAAAATATGCCCTAAAAACAGTTTTAAGCGCTTATAATTATGCCCTTAAAAATCAATTATATGCCCTTAACAAGTAATTATAATTATATGATTTTAGGTATGTCCTAAAAATATGCTCAATATTGCTTGTTGAAATATATTCTATGTAGGAATGTATACCTATGTAATGTATTTTTAAAAACTGCACCAAAAAGAACGACCTAAATCTAAACGTCTATATTTTTGTGCTAGCATAGTTTTTTGTTTTATGTAAATCTGTAGGTTACCTTAATATTAAAAGCTAGCAAAATTTCTAAACCGCTTAGCATAATCAGATGAAATAAAAACTAAAATTTTGTGCTCTTTTCGTGCTATTTTGTGCGGAAGTCCCGATTTTTGTATTAGCATAGTTATTTTTTATGCAAAGTTATGCTACCCATGCTAGCAATATATAAAACAAAACTATGCTCGCAAAAAAAACGGAACTGCCACACATAAATAGCACAAAATTCTAGTTATGGTTTTAATTGATTATGCTAATGTGTATATGCTAGCTATATAGACGTTAAATCTAAAAACAAAAAAAAAATATGTAAGTAGTGTACCAGTGAGATTGTTGAACATAACGTTGCTTGGGCTAAAAGCCATTAAAACGTATTTGAAATAGACATACATTTTTTTATAATGGTGAATCGTTTAAATTCATCTACATGGGTTTATTTTAGACATTAATTATATCAAAAATAAAAAACAAAATTTACACTAGTGAGTCCCACGATCTTGCTCTCGTGGCTAACAAAAATTTTGGTACCTTTCAACGAAAGAAATGTTAAAAAGTCAGAATTACTGGGAACATGATTTTTTTTTAATTTTAGGTTAATATTTTCTAAATTTTCAAAAGCTATCTAAGTATACCTATTGTTTAAGTCGAGTGGGAATTTTAAATTAAATTTTATCCGAAGATTAATTTAATTTTTGACACTAGTGAGGTGAATCTGTAGGTTTGTGTACGTACAAACTTCAAAATTTAATTTCGGATAAAATTTATTCGAAATTTTAATTCAAAATTTAATTTCGGATGAAATTTATTCGAAATTTTAATTCAATTCACACACGGACTTAAAATATTTAGAAGCACTAAATTACCAAATTGAATAACATCGTTCGAGTCGATTTAACCAACTCAAAAATAGGTTAATTAAAAAAAAAAACAAAAACTCCAACCCAAATTTCCTTAATGCCAATTTTTTCGCCATAACCTGAAGTTATGTTTTAATTTTTTGGTAATTTATTATTTATTGAATAAACATTAGAAGACACTGTACAAGTTATGATTTTAATGAAAAATATACAAAAATACGGCAAAATATGCACGCTAAACGTATATATAAAAAAAATATGCATTTTCGACGAAACATGGCGCTTGAAAGACAGTATTTCTTATAAAACGGATTTCTAATCTAATCTCGTCTTACTCGTAATAGTGTTGCTAGAAAAAAACATGCTCTGGAATATTTTTTGTTGTCCTACATACATAGGTATATCGATTTCAAGCAAGCTCTACTTCTGCACAGTCAACTGCATCACTGGCCTTTCTTATAAGACCGCATTGTATTCTGTATGGAATAAAAATAAATACCTATCATATTCATTTTCACAAAATCACAACCTACCTACCTCCATAATTATGTAGATGCATATACACGTATACAACATACAAAAATCTGGCAGAGTACCTAACCTATCCACTTTTGTTGGTTGCCTTGTCTGTTCATTTGTCTTCTTCTGAATACTTGTACTTGTTGTTTTTTTCTCTTTTTGAATATTCTTCATGACTATTCTCCACTGAAGCTTGCCTGTTGACGACGAACAGGTCCGTCAAGCTGGGTCCGCCACAATCGAAATTATAATGATGCAGGAATTTAGTACTAATTAAGTTCTAATTTTGTACCGCAATCCCGATCTGGAACTAAAATCCCCTCCCCCTCAAACCTGTGGCGGACCCAGTTGACCACACCCCCAAACACTAAAATTCAAAAAACTAATGATGCAGAAATTTAGTACTAATTAAGTTCCAATTTTGTACCGCAATCCCGACCTGGAACTAAAATGCCCTCCCTCTCAAACCTGTGGCGGACCCAGCTTGACTGACCTGACGACGAACAATACTTTTCTTCGTTTTTTCCCCGTATACCTGCGCCTGCTGTAATTCATCGCTTGTGTTCGTTTGTTTATTTTTATCATTCTTGTAATGATTTAGTAACACCAACCAAAAATTTGATAGTTGTCCAATGTCCCCCTATACGCTGGAGTTCATTTTTCATATTCTAAATTCATTTCAATCATTTCGGTCATTTCTTTAGTAACACCAACCAAAAATTTCGTTGTGATGCCCTATACGCTGGAGTTCATTTCTGATTTATTGAATTTATTTCATTTAATCATTTTGGTAACACCACAACTCTGTCAAAACGATCCTATAAACATTTTCAATGTTAATAGGGCGCTGTTATTTGTGATTTGTCCATTAGGAATCTAGAGAGATTGGGTGGCATGGGGAATGGGTTTATTTAAATACGGGGTCGGATACTAAAAATGTTTTGTCGTTCTTCACGAAAGGGCGTTGCATAAAAATGTCAACTTCGATGTTTCTTGACCGATTTCAATACAGGTTATAGCTGACATAGAGTTATGAAGAAAAAATTTTTTTTCCAAACCGGGTTATTCATAAAAATGTCAGCTTCGCTGTTTCTTGGCCGATTTCAATGAAACTGACACAGGTTATAGCTGACATAGAGTTATGAAGAAAACAAATATTAAAAAATATTTTCAATACAAGGTAATTCATAAAAATGTCAACTTCGTTGTTTCTTGACCGATTTCAATGAAACTGACACAGGTTATAGCTGACATGAAGTTATGAAGAAAAAAAATATTTTCAATACAGGGTGATTCATTAAAATGTCAACTTCGTTGTTTCTTGACTAATTTCGATGAAATTGACAAAGGTTATAACTGACATGAAGTTATTCCAGCAAAATCCTTCACAAAACGCCGGTAATATGTGGCTAGGCCAAGGAAGCTTCGGAGTTGATGTTTGTCCTGTGGTGTTGCCCAATTCTTTACTGTGTCAACTTTTTCAGGATCAGTCTTTACTCCTTGGGATGAGATGATGTGTCCCAAATATTTAACTTCGGTCTAGAAAAGAGCACATTTATCTGGATTAATCTTGAGGTGTGCTTCTCGAAGCCTCTAGAATACAGCTTTTAGGTTGTTACAATGTTCGTCAAATGTTTTCCCATACACGATGACATCGTCCAAATAGACCAGGCAAGATTTCCAAGTAAGTCCTTGTAAAACGCATTCCATCAAACGCTCAAATGTAGCCGGAGCGTTGCATAGTCCAAATGGCATCACTTTAAATTGCCACAGACCATTTCCTGTGGAGAAAGCTTTCTTTTCACGATCTTCTGGCTGAATTTCTATCTGCCAGTAGCCGCTCTTTAGGTCTAGTGTAGAGAACCATTTAGCACCTTCCATTGCATCTAAAGTATCACTGATTCTGGGCAGAGGATAGCTGTCTTTCTTTGTCACATCGTTCAGCCTTCTGTAGTCCACACAAAATCGAGTGCTTCCGTCCTTCTTTTTGACAAGGACCACTGGCGATGCCCAAGGGCTTTTAGAGTTTTCGATCAGCCCATCTTTCTTCATGCCTGATATCATCTCTTCAACTTCTGCTTGTTTGGCTAAGGGGAGACGTCTTGCTGGTTGACGAATCGGTCTGGCGTCTCCTGTGTCGATCCGATGCTGCACGAGTTGTGTTCGACCATACTGCCCACTTGGTGAAGAAAATATCCTCATAGAACTGACTATGGTAGAAATGAGCCCGTCACAAGAATGTTGAGGGAAGCTAATGCTTATGGTAATATTTTTGACAATAATCATAGCAAGACCACACAAAGAAATCTTCTATATAGTTCGCCTCTTAACTAACGTAGGTAGTAGATAGTAATAACTATAAAATCCTATTTCTAAAGAGAAACTAAAACTACATACTTTACAAAATTAACAATTGCCTTAGCATGCTATACTTAATATTTTCCATTTTCAATTTTTTCATTTTACATTTCATTTTATATTTTACAAAATTTTCTTTGTTTCCTTTTAGAATTTTTAAAATTTTCATGTTCTTACCTTAAATTACTTATGTTATATATTTTTGATCTGCTTGTACTAAGCAGTCCCAAACTCTTGACTCCGATGATACTCGAGTCCTTTATAAAAAGATACTCTTCAGTATCTATTTCTATTCTTTAATATAACATCTAATTATTTTAAATAAGTGCCGATATGACTTGCAATCGAATTTTGCCGTCATACTCGGTGTAATTGGACCCCAGCTCGCGCGGTATCTGGGGGGGAAAGAGGCGTGGGATAATTTAATTTTAATTAATTAATTCTGTGATCTTAGTTATCGCTGTCACAGGTTCACATTTTCCGACTATTTCTCCTTTTCTCAACTTAACTTCGTACGGTTTGCTGTTTAGAATCCGTACAGGTACCATGTTGTTCTTTGGTGCCACAAGAGTCTTCCCAACAATGATGTTTTGGGAGCCTTGGTCAGTATCTGGTTCCACCATGAGGTATCGATGACCACCCAAATCGCCTTTTATTTTAGCCCAAACGAACACTTCAGAAGAAGACGGCAAGCATATGTCTTCTTTGATGACACTTCTTAGAGTTGATGATTTTTCGTCACCATAAACCATAGGAATCTCTACATTTTGATAACTAAGAACTTGCTTACCAATATCCAGAATTATTCCATGTTCTTCCATGAAGTCGATTACAATGATGCACTCGTCACATATATCTGCTACCAAAAACAGATGTGAAAACTCCAGTTCTGCCAAACGAATCGGAAGACGAACTTCTTCGTACACTTTGGCTGCCTCTCCTGTAGCAGTTTTCAGACGATAGCTATTGGTGTTATGCAGCCATGTCATCTTGACCAAGTCCCTTCTTACAATGGAGGCCGTGGCACCAGTGTCGATTGTAGCCACGTGTTTCTTGCCGTTTAATGTTGCCTCCACATTCAGACTTTTGTTGTTTCGTTTAGTCTGGATAGTGGTTCTGGGGCCATCGATACCAGAAACCAGCTTCTGCCCCTCGAAGTTGGTTCTTACTCGTTTCCCAGCTGGGAAACAAGCTGAGCAGGAATGTTGGTGTTATTGCTTACCTGCTCTCGAGTACTATTTCTACTTCCACAATGTTGACATGCAGCATTTCTTGGTGGCAATCTGCACTGGCGCTGGAGATGTCCGGTCTTGTTACAGTTGCAGCGTCGAGCAGGTCCGTCTCGCTGACTTCTTTGGAATGCGGTTCTCTGACAGGAACATTCTTCACTTCTATTTCTCTTACCCGATGGATTCCTTGTGAAGCCTGTTCTGCTGCTTCCATAGTTAGAGCGAACGCCAATGCTTCAGGAAGCGTGCGTTTTTCCATTTGTTCGAGAAGAATATTTTGTTCATTCTTTTGTTCTGTACGTTGTTCTTCCAAACGTTTGAGAAGATTTTGTTCTTGATTTTCGAGAAGGTTCTTTTGCTCTTTTCTTTGCTCTTTGAGAATATTCTTTTGTTCTTTTCTTTGTTCTTCGAACTGGGCGAGCAGCAGAGCCATCATATTGGTCATATCTGAACTAGTATTTACTTGCTCTTCCTCCATTTCAATCGTGAAAATAAACGAAGTAAACACACTTTACTTCACTTCAAATATTTTATTAATCATCAATCTCAATAGTATGCAACTTAAATTCACTTCCGGATACTTTTAACTTCGAACTTTACACTTTCACTTTCAAAAATAAACTGTCACTGTGCTCAAAAAGTTTCTCCTTATATAGTGAGCTGAGAGGTCCGAGACTCTACTCGAAAGTACTGGCACAAAAGCTATCTAGAAGGTTCCATTCCAACGAGAGAGATGGCGTTCTCTCCACTCTTCCATTCAGCGCATTTTCCCCAGAGAGAGATGGGCGCGCTCTCTCGGGAATTTTTATAGATGGTTGTTGTCTTCGATAAGGGTATTTTTGTACTTGGCTCCTTGTTTGTTCCGAAAGTAGTTAGGTGTTGATTTCATCGTTACAGTATGAATGACGTATAAATTGAATTTTTTATAAAGCCATGCTACATACATAGCCTTGTTGGTTAAAAGTGGAAGAGACTTGCGGTGGTTGTTTTTTTTTTTTAGTTTTTTGCTTACCCTTTATTTGTGTGATCATGATAATGGTGTGTATCTGTATAGATAGACATGCGGTAACTTTTTTGTACGTACGTCGCGATCTCCGAATAAAGGATAGCAAGGATTTTCTTTTGGTGTTGTTATTTTTTGTGAGGTAGGTTAGGTAGTCCCCTTTCGAACGAAGATACTAGTTGCTGGTGATTTTTTTGACGTTTTCCTTAAATCTCCTTAACAATCTCTTGTACCTTTCACACGCAAGCAACAAAAACCCGGAGATTTTCTTTATTTTCCTTTTAAATTACCTTGGTTGAACGCACACAAACGTAGTGTGAAGAGAAACGTCAAAAAAATCTCCTGAATTTGTTGACGGGGAGATTTCATTTCCCCCTCTTTCTTCCTGCCCTTCTCGCCGATGAACTAATTGTTGTGATTTATATTAATAATATTATTTTATTGAACTGAAATATATGCAATCGGTTTTTAATTCTATTTTACATTATATTGCATTGATACGTATTTTAATTTGTTTTGGCGCATAAGGGGCCTAATTTTAAACATTTTATACAGGAAAATATTGATAGGTACCTATAACTCGTAACATGTAACTTCAGTCCCTAGGATCGTATCTTTACGATGAATATTTTAAAATCTCGGAAAAATAATACACTAATTCCATCGTTTTTAGAAAGGAAAGTACGTACCTAATGCCATTGAATAAATACAAATTCAATGCTAATAGCTATCTGTATTTATGAATGTAAGTTCGGGATACTTTTTTCGTCCACCATATATCGACTTCGGATAGATTTTATTTTAGAGATAATAACGCCGGTCTGAAAAAGTTTTAAAACAAATTCAGTTAACCGTTTTTCTCTCTCGAATATCTCTAGAACGGAAAAAGATGTCGACTCCGGATTAATTTTAATATATTAACTTCCCATTGGAAGTTATTGTAATTTTTGCGATTTGACGAATTAAAAATTCGACATATCTTCACGTTTTGAGATCTCTAGAATCAAAATCCGTCGTTTTTAGAAAGATGTCTGTATGTTTGTATGTAGGTACGCGCGTTCGGGATACTTTGGGGATAATAAAGATTTCATATTATTAAACTAAATGCAGGTTTCGTTGCATTATTTTTTAATTGGTGATATCTAAAGCAGCTAATGCAGAAACAGGGACTAGTGACATACAACTCTCAACCATTTGTGTGTGCGAATAAATGGAGGGGACCTACAATTTTATGTCGAATCGGAACGGCAATCTGAAAGTAGATTTTCATGACCAGAGATATGTACTCTTATATATATATAATATATATATATATTTATGTATGTACCTGGTACCTACGCTTTTCTGGTCAAGTTGAATGTAGGTACCTAATACAAATTTAAAAAAAAAATTCTTATTTATTTTCTTCCTATACCTACACAGACCTAGTAAATTAAGTTGAAACAAGAAAAAAATAGTATGGAAGGGGGTCTATTATTCCTCGTTCAAGTGGGGAGGGCGATTTTCTTAACAGAACAATGACTAAACATACAAACGAAAATATAAAAAAAATTATGGAAACAGTTAGAAAGTTAAATAATACGTTTTCTGGAAGCCAAAAATATATGCTTTCATTTAGATATTTTTTGCTTTTAAATTTATGTAAACATCAACGAAATACGAAATACAGGGCTAACTATTAGAAAATGATACAAGTGTAAATTCTTCGCAGTAAGATTCATTAACATGTCACATGTGCCACAACATATCCAAAATTCGACAAAATTCGCCACCATAGATCAAAATTAAACCATATCAATTTATGCAGAACAATTATTTTTCATAAACTATTCATGAAATTTCTTAAAAAATTATTTCGATATTCAATATTTAAAAAATTACTATGTCGATTAATTTGAAATTTGGCATCAATAAACAATAGTTTTTTAACACTCTATGTAAAAGATTTTAGACAAAAATAATCATATATTTTTTTATGCAGAACATCCTTAAAAAATACGTAGAAAATATGTCTTAGGAGTCGGGGTAGAGTGAAGGGTGGTATTTTAGTTTTGGTAGTAAAGAGCATCAGTTCAGTTTTACTTTGGTTAACTCCTAGTCCACAACTTGTAGCCCAGTTACTAACCTTGTTCAATGCCATCTCTGTGATCTCACTGATTACGGGCGGGAACTTTCCTGACACCAATAGTACCAAATCCAGGGTTGCGAGTTTGTGAATTAAAAAAATCATTAAGTCATAAATTAGTAGATGACTTGTGAATTAAAAAAATTTAATTCATATGTTAGTAGATGACTTGTGAATTAAAAATATTTAATTCATAAGTTAGTCAGTGACTTATGAATTAAAAAAAGTTTAATTCATAAGTCAGTTGGTGACTTGTGAATTAAAACAATTTAAGTCATAAGCTAGTTGGTGACTTATGAATTAAAACAAATTTAATTCACTACCTACTAAGTGACTTAAAAAAAAAAAATAATTTAATTCCTACTAAGTGACTTATGAATTAAAAAAAATTTAATTCACTACCTACTAAGTGATTTATGAATTAAAAAAAAATTAATTCACTACCTATTAAGTGCCTTATGAATTAAAAAAAATTTAAGTCATGAGCAAGTAAGTGACTTATGAATTAAAAAAATTGTAATTCATGAGCAAGTAAATGACTTTACTTACTTACTTTACTTTAGATGGCGCTCACAGCCCAGGATGGACTACGGCCTCAACCAACAAGCCCCTCCAGCCAGCTCGGTCCCTAGCTAGCTGCCTCCAGTTACGCACTCCAAGTTGGTTGAGGTCGTTTTCCACTTGTGTGCGCCACCTAAGGTGGGGTCTTCCTCTGCTGCGCAGACCGTCAGGGGTAGATTCGAAGACTCGTCGGGCTGGTGCGTTGGTGTCCATACGCTCCACGTGTCCCAGCCATCTCAGCCGCTGAATTTTCAGCTTCTTGACCAGGTCGACGTCGCTGTAAAGCCCGTAAAGCTCGTTATTAAATCTTCTCCTCCATACTCCATCGATACAGACTGGACCGAAGATCACCCGAAGAATCTTCTTTCCAAAGCACCCAAGCAGATTCTCATCCGTTTTTGACAGGGTCCATGCCTCTGCCCCATATAGCAGGACCGGGATGATTAGGGTCTTATATAAGGTCTCCTTGGTTCTCTGAGAGAGGGCTTTATTACTTAGATGCCTTCTTAGCCCGAAGAAACAGCGATTGGCAAGAGTAATTCTTCGTTTGATCTCTGCGCTGATGTCATTTTGCGATGTTACAGTGGAGCCCAGGTAGACAAAGTCCTTGACGACTTCGAAGTTGTATCTATCCATCGTGACGTTTTGCCCGAGCCGACGATGTTGAGATTCCTTTCTCGATGATAGCATATACTTCGTCTTGTCCTCATTAACAGCCAAACCCATTTTTGCCGCCTCCGATTCAATACTTGCAAACGCGCCGGTAACAGCTCGCTTCGTTCTCCCAATGATGTCAATATCATCTGCATAAGCAAGTAGTTGAACAGACTTTTGAAAAATTGTACCTCTGTTGTTGACTTGCGAGTTGCGTACAATTGCTTCAAGAACGATGTTAAACAGGTTGCATGATAACGCGTCGCCTTGCCTCAAACCTTTCTCGACATCAAAGGGTTCGGTGGTGTTCTTGCCGACTTTGACGGAGCAGCGAGATTTCTCCATCGTCATCCTGCACAAGCGGACGAGTTTGGCAGGGATGCCGAGATGCGCCATGGCTCTGAATAGCTCGTCTCTGTCTACGCTATCATATGCGACTTTAAAATCGATAAAGAGGTGGTGTGTATCGATTTGAAACTCCTGGGTTTTTTCCAAAATCTGTCGGAGTGTGAACATTTGATCGACGGTTGATTTGCCGGGCCTAAAACCACACTGATAGGGGCCGATCAGATCGTTGACAAACGGTTTTAAGCGATCACACAGTATAGATGACAAGATTTTGTATGCGACGTTGAGGAGACTTATACCTCTGTAGTTGGAACAGGTCAGAGCATCTCCTTTCTTGTGGATGGGGCATACTATACCGAGGTTCCATTCATCGGGCATACTTTCCTCCGACCAAATTTTGGAGATAAGCTGGTGTATACTCCCTACCAAGTCATCTCCCCCTGCTTTGAATAGCTCGGCTGGCAGGCCATCCGCACCAGCAGCCTTGTACGTTTTAAGCTTGGCTATCGCTAACCGCACTTCATTTGGGTCGGGTGGACGGAAATTTTGACCATCATCGTCCAGGTTGAATGGAGTGTTCTGTCTTACAGCGGAATTTTGGCCATCTTCGCCGTTTAGCAGTCTAGAAAAGTGTTGTTTCCAGATCCTCAGCACCGACTGTGTGTCTACCACCATATTCCCACTCTCGTCTCGGCAGGCTTCCGTTCTGGCCTTGTAACCCTGGGTAGTTTGCCTCACCCTTCGGTAGAACTTTCGAACATCCCCCCTGCCGCTACAGTCCTCAATAGACTCGACCGCCCGCTTCGCATGCTCTCTCTTTTTCCTCCTGAGAAGTCGGCGTTCCTCCCTTCGCTTTTGCCCGTAGAGCTCCCGGGCTGCTCTCTCAGCAGCTCTGGTTCTAGTCTGCAGCATTGCTTGGTAGGCCTCGTTCTTTGCTTCATGTGCTAGTCTGCATTCTTCATCGAACCAGGTGTTTCGTTGCGGTGCATTCAAGAGGACACAAGCGTCCACATTCAACCTCTGTCTATCAACTCCTACTGTCACCTCCCCGTGGTGAACATCGGGTGCCTAGTACCTTTGACTGAAGATGGGGATCCAATCCCTGTGGACGGTTTAAGGTGGCAGCAGACGAGAGAGGGGGGGAGGAGTGTTTCCACTAAGGCACTTCTCCTTTTTTCAGGCGGCAGCGGAGGAATTCCCCAGATGGAATCAACGGTGGCGTCTACAGTTCTAGTCAGTTTGAACTACTTAGTGAACACCTTATATGGGCTACTACGACGTATTCGTAGCTCAGGCCTATAAGGAGCGGTTTATCCGGCTCCCCGTCCTTGGAGTTATAATAAGGATCTGGTCCTCCAGGCTAGGGGGTTGTGCGTCGGGGTGACTTCCCTACCACGTAAAAAAGTATCGGTTCCGAAACAACAACAAGCCTCGGATATGGATGATTTTAATGTTGACGACCCCAGCAAACGAAACAAGGACAATGAATTTCGGATCTGCACGTGGAATGTACGGACCCTAAACAGGCCACGTGCAGCCGAACAACTAGTGGAGAACCTGGATAGGCTAAGGGCTGATGTAACAGCCATCCAGGAAGTGCGATGGGATGGAGAGGGCATCCGAAGGATGAAAACGTGTGACATCTACTTCGGCGAGTGCTGCAAGGAGCAAGGTCAGTGGCTCTTTGGTTGTGGTTTTGTGGTAAGGGGAAGACTTAGGCAAGAAGTCTTGGGCTTCAGAAATGTAAGCGAGCGCCTGGTCACAATCCGCATCAAAGCAAAGTTCAAAAACATCACGTTGATCTGTGCCCATGCCCCAACAGAAGAAAAGGATGACTCAACCAAAGAAGAATTCTACGATCTCCTCGAGGATACGTATGATAGGTGCCCCAAGTACGACGTCAAGATTATTCTTGGCGACTTCAACGCCAAGATTGGAAAGGAGGGCATCTTTGGTTCGATAGTCGGAGGACACAGCCTGCACGACAACACTTCCGGTAACGGACTCAGGCTCATCGATTTCGCGGCGGGGCGAAATGCCATCATAGCAAGCACTCTATTCCCACACCTCAATATACACAAAGGGACCTGGCGGTCTCCGGATCAACGAACCGTCAACCAGATTGATCATGTTGCGATAGACGCCAGACATGCTTCCAGTATCCTGGATGTCCGAACGTTCCGAGGTGCCAACATAGACTCGGATCACTACCTGGTGGTAGCGCAAGTACGTATGCGGATATCTATGGCGCCACAACGACGAGCGGATGCTGTAAAACGATTTAACGTCGCGAAGCTAAAATCGCAAGAGATAGCCAGGACTTTTGCAGACCACGTCTCTCTTAAACTCTCAACAAGCCCGCCACAAGCATCATCTGTAGAGGACCAATGGAAACACTGCCAAAGTAAATGACTTATGAATTAAAAAAAAATTAATTCACAACCTAATAAGTGCCTTATGAATTAAAAAAATATTAATTGACTACCTACTAAGTGACTTATGAATTTAAAAAAATTTAAGTCAAGAGCAAGTTAGTGACTTAAGAATTAAAAAAATTTAATTCACTACCTACTAGATGACTTATGAATTAAAAAAATTTAAGTCATGAGCAAGTTAGTGACTTATGAATTAAAAAAAATTTAATTCACTACCTACTAAGTGACTTATGAATTAAAAAAAATTTAATTCACTATACCTACTAATTGACTTATGAATTAAAAGAAATTTAATTCATAATCTAGTTGGTATATTGGAAATTCTTAAGCTTGTTTTGACTACATAATTTTTTCATTATTAACGAAAGTGGTTTTCAAGCTATTGAAGAATTTTGTGTGAGTTTACGTCTATGCAGTCCCTATAACCCAATAGAATAAAAAAGCAATATCGATAAAATATTTGTGTTGAGCAAATGATGGGTTATCATTCTCTCTCTTGGAAGATTTTATGAAAATAATAGAAAAAACTATTTTAACTTACAAACATAAATCATTTACCCATCAATTGTTCAGTGACTAGTGACCAGTGCGCATTAAATTTATACATAATTGTGAAGTGAAAAAGTGAATATTCAATATTAAAAAGTTTAAAAAATATACATTACGTTTATTAGTAAATTTCTTATAATCTCTTTACCTCTAGTATTTAAAAACATTAAATTGTAACGAAGGTTGTTTGAGGAGATCAGATACGAATTCAGGCTTCATAAAACTTAAACTTATATAGCCTTTTGCTCGTTTGGGGAAAACCCTTCAAATTTAATATTTTTTTTTGAAAATTTACAATATGCGATGTACAAAAAACGATTTAAATCTACAAATTTTCCTTATACTTCCTCGAAATCAGAAAAATCAGTAAAAAATATATGTATGTATATACATACTTATTCCTTAATTATATTTTTATAGAATTTATTGAGTGAAACTTGAACACATATTATTAAGATTTGCATTTTTCTTAAATTAACATTTTCATTAAGATATAACTAACTTTCTTCTACATTTTTTCATTTTGACAACTATCGCCGTGAAAATCCAATACCCTACTGAAATATTGTGAAAATCTGCTTTAAAAATAATCATTTTTTCGTGTACAATTTTTGACAATTTTTTTAATGTAGAAAATATATAACAACTGGAATTGATTTCGCTTCAGGAACATTCATACACTTACTGATGAAAGTCCACTACCTAGAATTTCTTAGTAATAATTTTTTTCAGCTAAAATAAAGTTTTAAAAAATATATAAATGTATGGTATACTTTTAATATTTTAAATTGTGCCTATATAAGGCTTTAGGTAATTTAAACATTCTTCAAAAAAAAAACATCCCACTGAATAATAATAAAATTTAAAAAAAAATCCATAAACATCAAGTCATATACATTGGTACAACGCAGGTGCAATGTACTCATTGAGAGAAAACTGTTTGCTTTTTTATATTTTTTTCTGTAAAATTTAGTTAAGTACCTAAAAATTATTTAATATGTATTTTAAATAAAATGGAAACAAAAATTTCGTTTTCTTAAATAGCTACTTTGAAACTTTTGGTATTCCTGCTTAGTAAGTATAATTAGATTTTGAATCTATTTTTAGCTTTCAAATTTAGTTTGTAAATCATAAAATTATCATGCTAGCTTATAAATTTTCCAATTCATAATTTTTGTTATCAGAATTCATCCATTAGCTTATGAATTAATTTTTTTTTTATTCATAAGTCACTAACTTACTCATGACTTAAATTTTTTTAATTCATAAGTCACTTAGTAGGAAGTGCATTAAATTTTTTTTAATTCATAAGTCATTTACTTGCTCATGAATTACAATTTTTTAATTCATAAGTCACTAACTTGCTCATGACTTAAATTTTTTTAATTGATAAGTCATCTAGTAGGTAGTGAATTAATTTTTTTTAAATTCTTAAGTCACTAACTTGCTCTTGAATTAAATTTGTTTTAATTCATAAGTGACTTAGTAGGTAGTCAATTAATATTTTTTTAATTCATAAGTCACTTAGTAGGTAGTGAATTAATTTTTTTTTAATTCATAAGTCACCTACTAGCTTATGACTTAAATTTTTTTAATTCACAAGTCACCAACTGACTTATGAATTAATTTTTTTTAAATTCATAAGTCAGTTACTAGCTGCTGAATTACATTTTTTTTAATTCATAAGTCACCCACTAGCTTGTGAATTAAAGCCAAGCTTAAGCTAGAAAGTGACTGAAGCTTTTGCAACCCTGACCAAATCATCCGCATACGCAACTGCCTTCACCCCACAATTTTCCAACTTAACGAGAATTTTGTGCATGACTAAAAGCCATAGGAGAGGGGATAGAACACCACCCTGGGGTGTTCCTCTACTAATATATTTGGTCGATTTTAAATTACCTAACGAAGCTTGAATCCTCCTATCGTTTAGCATGGATATAATCCACTCCCTGATGTAGTCTTCCACACCAAAAACAACGAGAGATTCCTAGATGGATTCGGTTAGGACGTTGTTGAAAGCACCTTCAACGTCTATGAAGGTAGTAAGGGTGTATTCCTTAAAATGTATTGTTTTCTCAATTGAGCGCACTACTTCGTGGAGAGCCGGTCTTACCCTTGAGGTATGCGTGTTGAGAGTTTACAAGAGGGCATTCAACTAGGATGTCCCTGATATGGTTGTCGAGTATTCTCTCCGGAAAATGAATCGCCATCAGTAGTTCAAGGGACCCGTCCAAGATCCATCTGGTCTTTTTAAGAAGGAAGGATTAGAATGCTCCTTCGATAGCACTTTACTAAGCCTTGCCGAATCTTTTATGTTTTCGATGGACTGACAGTATTCTCTCTAGCCTTGTTGCTTGGCTGATGCGAGCGCTCGCTTGTAGAATCTGAGACAATCTTTATAAGGCTGGTAAAACTTATGTTTGTGGTAACATCTAACACATCTTCCCATCCCTCATAGTTTTCAGAACTTGGAAACACGAAGGTAGGAGTAGTACCTCTGTTACAAATGGTTAGGTTGTTTTCAATAATAAAATCAAAAAGTGACTCACCTCGTTCATTGATTTCTGAGCTACCCCAGCTGCCTTGCGTTGGCGTCGCACCCAATTACGAGGTTTAGACCCTTGTATTTTGCTTCTTCAGTTACGCTGCGTACTTCTTCAGGTGGTGACGGCCTGTCATGCGCTGAGTACGCAGAAGCCAGTAGTAAGCTGCCTACATTTTTATCTTCCAGCCTAACGACTGTCAGATCGGGAGTGCTAAAATTTGGATACAAAAAAGCTTTTAAGTGTTTTTTTAGCTAAAATGCAAGTTCTTGGCTTATTCTGGTCTTGGTTCACGGTTGTGTAGAAAAGGTCGTATCGGGTGTCTTGAAGGCCTCGGACTCTGAAGCCATTAACCCACGGTTCTTGGATAACACCGATGCGACGTCAATGTTCTCCTCCCTCAGGAAAACTTTCAGATTATCTGAAGCACACCTGATTACCCTGAGCATCTCGCCAGAGTCGAAACTGGGGTAAGGGCCCTCACTTGCGGTAATTGTGTAAGAGAACACCATCTCAGAGAGCTTGCCCTCGATTGAGTTTCACACATTCAACAGACCTTTGTTGTTTGTGGAGAGCTCATCCACAATCGCTACCTGGAGGTCGTCCCTGACAACCTCACTAACAGTACGCGGTTGCGCTGCTCCAGGAGATGGCATTCTTTCAGTTTTTGTCTGACTGCCAAGCTTGGTTTTTTTACCAGGTCGGTTGGCCTCTTCACGAGACCTATTTCGCTTGACAGCCTTTTCTTGAGCTACCAGAAGATTGTTGTACTCGTCAACAATCTTCTGGTATTTTATTCTATCGGAGGCGTCATTCTCATGAATCGTTCCAGCTTCCTCATTCCTGGCAATCTTGTCAAGAATAAAGGAAGCCCTGTTGAATTGAATATTGAGAAGGGCGCCCGCCGATCGTCTGTTTTTATTTCTCTGACTAGCGCTGCTATGGCTGGCATTGCTACACGAGGGTTTGAGGTTGGTATTGGTCTGATTGGTGGACATGGGGGTACTATGGCTGGTACGGCCCATGTCACCTGATTTCTCCTCTCTCCTTTAGGGTTTCCTGACTGGAGGCCAGGAGTTCATCCTCTAAGTCAGCGGATGGTAAGTCGTCTGTTATGTCAATTTCGTCCATTGTGTGTTAACTTTTAAATTTGGTTCCCACGAGTAGGTCGGAAAGGAAAGGTCAGCCACGGCAGAGCCGATATACCGGGGTAAGGCGAAGAGTAAGACGGACCCTGCCAAGGCGTCCGAAAGAGCTCGTTAACGACTGGTTTGCCCCCCAGCCTTCCATTTCTTCGGCACGGATTATGAAAATCGCTCACACCACCACTGAAAATTAGGGACTTCGTATCTATGGTAAAATCGCATTGCTGAGTGTTTTACTATTGAGGAGTAAAGGAACACCTCAACAATTCGACCTGACCTTAGCTGATCACCATCTTGACAACGCACAAGATAAAATCTGTGGTGATCATTACCGCCCGGCACCCACTAGGAGGGTTTGATACGAGGATTTTTGCCGTGCGCAATCACAAAAGACTGCATTCTTTTAAAACCCTGTCTATTTGTAAAGAACAAATATATTGCAAAAAGAGGAAACTCGAAGTCAGAAGTTTGAAAATTCTTTTTTTTTCTTTTGCACTTTATTTTAAAAAGCCCCGATATTTTAAAGAAAATAGCGTCATACCAAAGTTATTTTCATGTTAAATAACGAATGACTTATATTTATTTTTATTGTATTTTCTTTTCTTTTTCTCATTTTGTTTGATTTTTGATTTTTAGGTGTCATTTTTTTTGTTTTAATAAAAATGAAGTTTCAAAAAGGAAAACAAAAGTTTTTTTTATTTGTCAGGCTTTTTTCAGGCTTTTCTTTCTTTAATGTCAGGCTTTGCTGATTTTAGAGCTGGTAACCCTAGTCCCGGGCGGCACTTTTAGGGGGCGGCAATATTTTAAAATTAAAAATACTTACGTCGAATTCCTTTCAGCAAAAAATTCGTTTTTTTTTTTTTCTAAACAGAATCGATTAATAATATCTTGATATTTGAACCATTTCATTTTTTGTCGCACCGATTGAAATGATTCTATTCTAGCTTACCAATGTCTAGAAAATTGTCGAAACTTAACTCAGAGTTTTATTGGAAACGGTATTACCAGAAGTATGATTTTTCATGTTACTATCGATACCAGACAGTACGGAAACTTCTAATTATATCCTACATTTTTTTTAATTTAAATTAAAAGGGTCTCATAGGCTTAAACAAGCAATGTGATTGTCGTTTTACTTTAACTATAAAAAAAACGGAAGGTAACTACTTCCATGTAAGTAAAATTTTTCCGTCGTATTCCATTCGCTTTTCAGCATTATTAGCGTTTAGGTATAGAGTAAAAACGTCATAACAAAAATCGACATTTTTTATTATTTATGATTAAGTTTGAATTTTATTAAAATATTATTTTACCTTTCATTTTTGAATTCAACGGATTTAATAACTACGCAAAAAAATTTTTCACTGTCAATAACTTTTACTCCGTTTAGCTTTTAGTAAGTAGGTACTCTACAAATAGTGACTAAAAAGAGGACACATACAAAAATAGAACAACTAAAGCATTTTATGAAAAAAGAAAGAGTAATAATGATTGGTGTGAAAAAGAGACCATTTTTCTCTTTTAAAGAGATATTCTGAAAACCAATGATAATGACTTTCTTAGCTGGAAAGTTATTTCACTCTATACTTTAGTTTTTTAAATTGAAATACCTAAATAAGAGGGCGGCAAAATTTTCTTCCGACCCGGGCGGCTGATGCCCACGCTACTCCACTGGTTCTCCCTGTCAGTCCTATGTAATATTGATCACAATCGTAGCATTTTATTTTGTACACGCAAGAGCATATTTTAGGGTCTTTTATTGTTTTTGTTGTTATTGTTTTCTGTATATTATTATTTTTTTTAAAAGAAATGTTTATGTTGATTTTTTTAAATTCGTTTTTTCATATTTGTGGCAATGTGTTTATGTAATCAATTGCAATGTATTTGTTATTGTTTAGTGAATTATTGTTATTGTTTTTGTTTCTTATTTTCTTTTTGTTAATTAGTTTGTCTATCATGTCTGTTGTGTAGCCCTTCGCTATTGCTGTTTTTTTTTTACGTTGACTTCATCATCGTAATCTTTTTCTGGAGATGGGAACATTAAAAAGCCTGTTAATAAATGCATTGTAAAATGCCGTTTCTTGTGTGAAAGTGTAATGTGAGTCTTTGTGAATCGTTGTTGGTTTTCTATAGATTTTGAATTAGAGTTTGTGGTTGTTTTTAATTATGTTCAAATCTAGGAAATTTATTGCATCGTTTTGTTCTATTTCATATGTGAACTTGTTAAACACACTTTACTTTACATCAAATTATCTTATTAGTCTTCAATCTCAATAGTATGCAACTTAAATTCATTTCCGGATACTTTTAACATCGAACTTTACACTTTCGCTTTTAAAAATAAACTGTGCCCAATTCAAGATTTCAAGATTTTTTTTTGAAAATTATAATATACAATATTGGTTAAACTTAAAACTATAAAGATACAATGAATATAAATAGGTTTGTTGGCTCATAGGGGGCCTAACTTTATACATTGGCTTAAAAATAAAAAATAATAATAATATATTTTACATGCCATGTCTTAAATTAAAAGTCGGTTGACTTCGATGTCCTCGGGGTGAATATAAATAGGTTTGTTGGCTCATAGGGGGCCTAACTTTATACATTGGCTTAAAAATAAAAAATAATAATAATATATTTTACATGCCATGTCTTAAATTAAAAGTCGGTTGACTTTGATGTCCTCGGGGTGTTTCGTCCCGGTTGTCTAGTTGGTGGGTTAGTTTGGGTTGGTGTTGGGTTGATGTTTAGCCACGGTGGAAGGCTGACCCAGTGTGAGCGTAGAATACAACTGCTTCTCCGTTGTCGGTTGGGATTCTATCGATTATGTCCATAGCACTTAGATACCTAGGCTCTGGGTGTCGTTCCTGAGTGGTCATCCTTCTCATCAGCGGGTTAGGGTGATTGGCGGTTTTTGCGAGGAAGTTCTTTGCGAATAGCACGAGAAATTGGTCAAGTGGCTTGATTTTGGCTTCGTCGTAGACTCTTTGGTTGCTGTAGTGCTTTTGCCGCTGTCGATCAAAGACCAGCCCGGTACATATCCTCAGAATTTTCCTTTCAAAGAGTTGAAGGTTCTGCATCGCTGTCTTCGAGATTGTGTACCACACGGGAAAGCTGTAGCTGATGACAGGTCTTATTAACTGCTTATAGATAAGCAGTTTCGTTGACTGGCTTAGTCCGGTTCTTCTTTTTAGGAGGGGGTGTAGACGATGGAACACGAAGTTGGCCTTCTTCAGCACCTTCCTTGTATGTGGATTAAACTTAAACAGCTCATTGAAGTTGACTCCGAGGTACTTCACATTGTTTTTGGTAGCTATTGTTGATCCGTCGGGAAGCTTCAGAACCAGATTTCTGCAGTTAGTAGCACTACGACCGCGGTTATTGCCATTGGTGGTTGGTCTCCTGAAGCACACGAGTTCCGATTTGGAGGTGTTGATCTTGATGCCCCATTTTCTGTAGTAATCATAGAGTCTGGCGACGTGGGCTTCAACTTTCCTGGCAGCTATGGATGGCGCTATTGATGAGGCGTATGTGAGTGAGTCGTCAGCAAAGAGCAGGTTCTCGCAATCAGTTGGCATCGGTTGGTCGGACGTCATCAGGCTGTAGAGGAAGGGTCCCAGCTTTGATCCTTGAGCGACACCGGCTTTGATGGATTTGATAGTCGACTTACAGTTGTCCAGTTGAACGAAGAATTTTCTGAAAGAGAGAAAGGAAAATATGATTTTTGTTAGTGATGAAGGTAAACCAAGTAATCGAAGTTTATGGATAAGGGCTTCTATCCACACACTGTCGAATGCTTTCTCGACATCCAGAAAGCATCCAACGGTCACACGATGGTTGAGTGGCCTTCTCGGAAGCCAAACTGCATGTCGGGGATGATGTTATGTTCGTTGCAGTATTTTTTCAGCCTCCTAAGTAGGACTTCTTTCAAGATTTTGCTGATGTTGCTGAGCAAAGAAATCGGCCTGTAGTTGGAAATCATATTTAGTGCGCCTTTTTTCGGGATTGCCACGATCTTTGCTGTTTTCCACTTCTGGGGGAAGTAACAGTTGTTGATACAGTTGTTGAGCAACTGTGTCCAATTCGTTCGAACTTCCCCCTTTTATACTAATTCGAATGGTTCGAGACTTTTCTTGAATAATCTCGTATCCGTATGACAGATTTATAGAATCTTCCTTTCCAGTTGTCATTTCCCCTCTTTCTCAAAAGCTCCACAAAATTACACAAAATAACGCTGTTGCCTGCAGCTGTCATCACGTGTTTTTATCCGATCACTAGATATTTCAATGAAAGCCCTAGTTCATTGATGAATGTCAATGAGCCTTTATTTGAGGTTATCTAGATATTCTTCTGTTCTTTGTGGCTCAATTGTCGGGAAACCAAATTTCACCTCACTAGGCAGTCATACCGATGTTCCAAACAAGATTTCCGATGGTGTATGTCCTGTCGAGCTATGTACCGCACTTCGATATGCCATCAAGAATAATGGAATATGTCTATCCCAGTCTATCTATAGTTGCCGACAACCTTAGACTGAAGTTCTTTTAGCGTCCTGTTGAATCGTTCAACAATGCCATCAGATTGTGAATGAAGCGGTGTTGTCCTCGTCATTTTAATGCCAAGAAGCGAACAAACCCCTTGAGAGATGTTGGATTCGAAGTTCCTTCCTTAGTCAGAATGAAGTTCCATAGGTACGCGCCGAAACTGCTCACCCAATTGAAGGCAATCTGATCCACTGTCTTGGTTGCTTGGTTTGGGATGGCAAACGCCGCAGGCCATTTGCTTAAGTATTCCATGACTACAAGGATGTCCCGGTTTCGGCTGCTAGTCTATAGCTTTCTACCTGGACGCTTACTAGCGGCGCAGGTATCACATTTTCGGCATCATTTTTCGACATCATCTCTTGCATGTAGCCAATAGAACCGTTTTCGTATCTTCTTCAAAGTCTTATAGACTCCTTAATGAACTCTAGAAGCTCCATCATGCATCTCTTGAAGAACATCATTAACCTTGGACCGAGGTACGACCGTCTGCGCATTCCGACTTACGCTTTAGGAAACTTTCCTCCACATGAAGCGAGTCCCATTCTGGCCAATATGCTTTCAGGGCCGGGCTTCTGTCAGAGATGGCACCTAACTCTGGTTTCTCTTGGCGTTATTTCCACGCAAGAATGGGATCAATATCCAAGTCATCTTATTGGGCAGTTCTTAGTTCTTCGTTGATCCATCCGTAAATGGGATCAGTTCTTATTCGTTGGACGGCAACCATCTCCTTTTCTTCTACTTCTTGACGGGTACTATGTTTGTAGTCCTGTTTGCAAGGTCTTCGAGATGATACGTTTGAAAGCATCTTTCGTCTCCGATGTTGAATTTGGTAGTCATATATCTGCAGTCTATCGATTCACCTTGGGATGAGAAGGTGTGTCCCAAATATTTAACATCGGTCTTGAAAAGCACACATTTATCCGCATTAAGCTTGAGGTGTGCTTCTCGAAGCCTCTGAAATACATCTTTTAGGATGTCACAATGCTTTTCAAATGTTTTTTCATACACCATGACATCGTTCAAATAGGCCATGCAAGGTTTCCATGTTAGTCCTTGTAAAACGCACTCTGTTAAACTTTCAAACGTAGCCGGAGCCTTACACAGTCCTAATGGCATCACTTTAAACTGCCACAGACCATTTCCTGTGGAGAAAGCTGTCTTTTCACGGGTGAATTTCTGCCTTTCAGTAACCACTCTTTAAGTCTAATGTAGAGAACCATTTAGCACCTCCCATTACATCCAAAATATCGCTCAGACGAATTGGTCTGGCGTCTCCTGTGTCGATCCGATGCTGCACAAGTTGTGTTCGACCGTACTGACACTTGGTGAAGAAAATATGTCAGCATACTTATGAAGAAGGCTACAAGCAATACTTAGTTGATTTTGACTCAGAGTGGTTGAGTTAAGGATTTTTGCCTTTAACTGTTCGGAGTTCACAGGCTTCTGCGTGCCCACTTCTGTGATCTTAGTTATCGCTGATACAAATTCACATTTCCCGACTATATCTCCTTTTCTCAACTTAACTTCGTACGATTTGATGTTCAGAATTCGTACCGGCACCATGTTGTTCTTTGGTTCCACAAGAGTCTTCCCAACGATGATGTTTTGGGAGCATTGATCAGCATCTGGTTTCACCATGAGGTATCGATGACTACCCAAATCACCTTCCATTCCAAGACGGCAAGAATATATCTTCTTTGATGACAGTTCTTAGAGTTGCTGAATTTTCGTTTCCATAAAGCATAGAATCTCTCTATAGATTTTGGTTATTTAGAACTTGCTTTCCAATATCTAGAATTACTCCATGCTCTTTCATGAAATCGGTTCCAATGATGCATTCATCAAAAATATCTGCAACCACAAACAGATGTGAGAACTTCAATTCTGCCAAACGAATCAGAAGACGAACTTTTCCATACAATTTTGCTGCCTCTCCTGTAGCAGTTTGCAGACGAAAGCTATTGGTGTTATGCAGCCATCTCATCTTGATCAAGTCCCTTCTGACAATGGAGGTAGTGGCACCAGTGTCGATCCAATCTACGTGTTTCTTGCCGTTTAGTGTTGCCTCCACTGTCAGACTTTTGTTTCGTTTATTCTGTGAGACCTGGATAGTGGTTCTGGGGCCATCGGTAACAGAAACCATCTTCTGCCCCTCGAAGTTGGGGTGCGCAGGAATGTTGTTGTTATTGCTTACCTGCTCTCGAGTACTATTTATACTTCCACAATGTTGACATGCAGCTCTAATTGGTGGCAATCTTCTCTGGCACTGGAGATGGCAAGTCTTGTTACAGTTCCAGCAAACTTTCTCCCCTTTTCTGGACTCTGGGACTGAGTTGGACGCGAAAGACTTCTTACATATGACCATCTGCAAAGCGTTTGTCAATGGCATGAACAAGAGCTGTGAAGTTGCCGTTCTTGTCTGCTGGCATGGTTTGCAACAATTTAGCAGCAGGTCCTCTAAGGGTAAGCATCAGAACCATGAACTTGTCTTCGCCATCCCATCCATTTGTTGCTTCAAACTGCTTCTAATAAGTCGACCAAGAAGTTTGTCCATCAAAAGTCGGTAGATGCATTTCCTTTCGCTTTGGAAGTTCACCTGATCTTTCTTGAACCTTCAATTTTCAAACTTTCTCTAATTCATGAGAAATGCTCTGAAGTTTGTCTTCGAATTTTTTTTGAACTTTCTCGAGTTTTGCATCTACTTTTGAAAACTGCTTCTCAACGCCCTCAATACGTTCGTTAAGAGCAACGAACTTGTTTTCAAAAGCATCGATTTTACCTTTGATAAGATTTGTCTGTTCTTCTAGAAGGTCATTTTGCTCATTGTGTTGTTCTTCATTGTTTGTTTATTTATTTAAAAATACACGCGCATTTATTTATTTTTAATTATCAACCGTCAATTATTTATTTTACAAATTAAGCACACTTTGCTTCACTTCAAATTTTTTTTTAGTCTTCAACCTGAATAGTATACAACTTAAATTTATTTCCGGGTACTTTTAACTTCGAATTTTACACTTCCGCTTTCAAAAATAAACTGTGATTGGGTGCTCAAAAGCTTCTCTTTATATAGTAAGCTGAAAGGTTCGAGACACCCCTCAAAACTCTGGCACAAAAGCCTTCTAGAAAGTTCCATTCCAGCTGTCAGATGGCGTTCTGTCCACTCGGGAATTTGTTTTATTCCACTCAGCGCATTTCTCTTCCACACTCGTTGTTAGAGAGAGATGGCGTTCTATCGGGAATTTCTATTGATGGTTGTTATTTTCGATAAGGGAATTTTTGTTCTTGGCTCTTCGTTAATTCCGAAAGTAGCTAAGTACTGCTTTTATCGTTACAATATTTTGTTTTTGTCCTTAAGACATACCATGTGAGCTGTGTCAGATAATTGTAAAAACCCGATAAATAAACTTTAAAGGTGGCAATTCTATGCCTTGACGAGCGTTTTTTGTTTTTGTCCTTAAAACATACCATCTGAGCTGTTCAGATAATTGTAAAAACCCGAAAAATAACCTTTAAAGTTGGCAATCCTATGCTTTGACCACATTACGCTAGGCATTCCTTGTGCGAAATGTTTTGTTTAGACATTACCTACTAAACTGTATACTTCTTATCTGGTACCTCGATGAGGGTAGGTCGTTCTATTGCGGGATCTTCTACTATTAAATCGAGCCTTGAGGGACGCTCGATTTTTTTGGGAGAAAATCGGATTGTTTGGAGTTTGCAGAAACAGCTTGAGTTTTTAATCAGATACTGTTCAATAAGTTTTAAACTTGGGGCCTATTACACCAAACAATTTTAATTTTTCACTTTGACACTTTGCACAAAAATAATTTCCTGCAAAGTAAAAGTGCGATGTGTTTCACAAAATTTTTCACTTTTCAATTTTTCAGACTATTGTTGATAAGTGAAAAGTTAAGTGTTTTACCAACTTAAAAAAGAATTTTGCATTTTAATTCGTATTTTGCGAAGTTGCAAATTAAAACTTGATCCAAATTGATAAGTTTGGATCAATTATTATGCATTGGAAAATCTCTGTTCCACTGGATTTGCCGTACTTGCCCTTAAAAGAGTTACACTTAGAGCTATTGCACGTGTACACGTGTACCGGTGTTACACGTGTAGGTAATTAAATTATCCGTGTATGAACACGTGTATTTATATTTACACGTGTATTTATTGTTACACGTGTATTTAAAAATTCACGTGTAATTAATTGAAAATCGCTCTTATGATTTTTTATCCAAAGATGATTTTTTTTTGTGAAAACGTAAAACTTTGATCTCGGATAGAATTTAATCGACATTTTAATTCAATTCTCGCATGGCTTTAGTTTTAGTTTTAGTAAATCAGAAAATCGTCTTATGCTAAATTAACTTGTATTTATAAGTCCGTCGCTTATATTTTTTGCGCAAATACTTTTTTGATGAAATACAGGACGCCTCGATTGGTTTTAAAAAAGAATTTTAATTACACGTGTATTTTTATTTACACGTGTATTTATAACTTACACGCCTACACGTGACACGAATACACGTGACACAAATACACGTGTAGCTACTGCTACAACAGCTGCACTGCAGATAATATTTTCAAAAATACGACTTTAGCAAACTGCATTGCACGCTACCTGCCCAGCTTTCATTTACAGCATAGAAAGACCGGTCTGGGCCACAAACCATCATTGTATTTAAAGCCTGCTTTACATGCCTGCTGACAAAATATTCTACGTTTTCATTGGGTGAATAGATGTTTGTCATTGTACCGTCAACACATCCCGCTACACAAGGGAATCCCCCTACAGAATTTTTTGTCCAGCAAATGGTGTTTAGGAGAAATTCCAAATGGTTTATCTTTTGTATTATTATTTTACGAAAACTTTTGACAACAAAAACTTATATTATTTGCAAATGAAAATTTCTCTTTGCATATTACTGAACTTTTCAACTTTTCATCTTCCTCTTTAAAAATATGCGTTTGGTGAAAAGAAATTTGCAAAGTTAAAGTGAAAAGTTTCAAAGTGAAAAGTGCTTGATGAAATAGGCCCCTGAACTTTGAAAATAAAAACAGTTTTTTAATTTTTTCAATGAAACAAAAACTTTCGAAAAGTCAAGCAACACCAGGTTGGTTGTAAACTCTTTATCAAATTGGAGGCTACCGTCATTCACAACTTTCAAGAGAGCTGAAAAACAGCTATGATTGGATCTAAACCCAGCTTGGACCGAAGAAAGCAGTGGGTTCGTTGACAGAAAGGCTGATATTTGCTTATACTAATAATTTTTTCTAAGGCTTTTGAAATGAAGGGTAAATGGCAATTGGTCTGTATTCTCTTGAGTTACGGGTTGAGATTTTAAGAACAGATCTGATGTTTGAAACTCCAAATTTTGGGAAAATAAAAAAAGAATAAGCCTTAAGAACTTAGGATGTAAACCATTTAAACTCATTGCCTCAGATTTTATTTTATGCACTGCTTTAAAAACATCCAGTTCTTCGACCATATGCAAAAGCCGAACTGACTATAATCTTCTGAGGTGTTGGAGATGTTGAACAAAGAATCAAAATTTTCATAAACTTACAAGTTGGAGGAGGCATTTACAACACATTAAGTTCATATACATCGAAATCCGCAGTACAGTTCCTAAGCTTCGTGGAGATTCATAACAACTCAATATTTTTTCACAGTTTATCTGAAGAAAGGTTACTAAATTTTGAAGCATAAAACCTTCGTTTGGGTCGGGTGCCTGTTGTTTCGTTTTTTTCACTTCACTTTTCGTTTTTTCGCTTTTCTTATAATTTTTTTTATTTACTTCGATTATGTTTACTTAGTTTTTCAATCACTTTGCGCTACGATCATTTCGCCCTACGATCACTTCGCATTTCTTTCTTTCCCTTTTTACTCGTTTTGCAATTTCGTTAAAAGTGTAATGAGTTATTTAGGTCAAGGTTATCTCGTTTACGGTTTATTTCGCATTTCGTTTTGTATTAGAATCTATTGTTTTGGCGTGGGTTTATTTTGACTTCAGCGTGATTATAATCGTGCGCGGCAATCTCCAAACTATCAAACAAAATATTAAAAAGTGTAAAGTGGATAAAATACAATTTGTAACGTATTTAAATCAGTAAGGGGAAAAGAAATACTTAATTATAATGGATTTTCTTACAATTTTATAAAAATTAATGACGTTGACATTGGATATAGGATAAGTTCAAAGTTTCTTTAAATGCAGATTTTTTAAATTAAAAAGAAACTTTTCATACATCCAACCTCAAACCTACCCCAAATCCTATAGTGTGCCAAGCAGGGGGGTTGCAGGGGGACAGCATGTCCCCCCTTACATACCTCACTGTTTATACGGCGTAATGCTGGGTGCTAGCACTGTATTTATGTCAGCAAGCTAACATAAATAACAAAAAGAAATTAAAAATTGAATTCGCGAGAATTTTAATGCCCTTGGTCTCTTTACATCAAAAAAAACATTTAATCGAACACTTGAAACTAGATGGTTTTATGTCTAGTTTATGAGATATTTGAAAACTACCAAAACTACTTTTTTATTTAATTTTTAATTTCTTTTTGTAAGCTTGCTGACATAAATACAGTGCTAGCACCCAGCATTACGCCGTATAAACAGTGAGGTATGTAAGGGGGGACATGCTGTCCCCAATTGTAAGAAAATCCATTATATATAAGTATAAGTATTTCTTTTCCCCTTACTGATTTAAATACGTTACAAATTGTATTTTATCCATTTTAAACTTTTTAATACTTTGTTTGATAGTTTGGAGCTTGCCGCGCACGATTATAATCACGCTGAAGTCAAAATAAACCCACGCCAAAATAAAAGATTCTAATACAAAACGAAATGCGAAATAAACCGTAAACGAGATAACCTTGATCTAAATAACTCATTACACTTTTAACGAAATTGCAAAACGAGTAAAAAGGGAAAGAAAGAAATGCGAAGTGATCGTAGGGCGAAATGATCGTAGCGCAAAGTAATTGAAAAACAAAGTAAACATAATCGAAGTAAATAAAAAAAATTATAAGAAAAGCGAAACAACGAAAAGTGAAGTGAAAAAAACGAAACAACAGGCACCCGACCCAAACGAAGGTTTTATGCTTCAAAATTTAGTAACCTTTCTTCAGATAAACTGTGAAAAAATATTGAGTTGTTATGAATCTCCACGAAGCTTAGGAACTGTAGTGTGGATTGTGATGTATATGAACTTAATGTGTTGTAAATGCCTCCTCCAACTTGTAAGTTTATGAAAATTTTGATTCTTTGTTCAACATCTCCAACACCTCAGAAGATTATGGTCAGTTCGGCTTTTGCATATGGTCGAAGAACTGGATGTTTTTAAAGCAGTGCATAAAATAAAATCTGAGGCAATGAGTTTAGATGGTTTACATCCTAAGTTCTTAAGGCTTATTCTTTTTTTATTTTCCCAAAACTTGGAGTTTCAAGCATCAGATCTGTTCTTAAAATCTCAAGCCGTAACTCAAGAGAATACAGACCAATTGCCATTTACCCTTCATTTCAAAAGCCTTAGAAAAAATTATTAGTATAAGCAAATATCAGCCTTTCTGTCAACGAACCAACTGCTTTCTTCGGTCCAAGCTGGATTTAGATCCAATCATAGCTGTTTTGCAGCTCTCTTGAAAGTTGTGAATGACGGTAGCCTCTAAATTGATAAAGAGTTTACAACCAACCTGTTGTTGCTTGACTTTTCGAAAGTTTTTGATTCATTGAAAAAATTAAAAAACTTTTTTTATTTTCAAAGGTCAGGGGCCTATTTCATCAAGCACTTTTCACTTTGAAACTTTTCACTTTAACTTTGCAAATTTCTTTTCACCAAACGCATATTTTTAAAGAGGAAAATGAAAAGTTGAAAAGTTCAGTAATATGCAAAGAGAAATTTTCATTTGCAAATAATATAAGTTTTTGTTGTAAAAAGTTTTCGTAAAATAATAATACAAAAGATAAACCATTTGGAATTTCTCCTAAACACCATTTGCTGGACAAAAATTCTGTAGGGGGATTCCCTTGTGTAGCGGGATGTGTTGACGGTACAATGACAAACATCTATTCACCCAATGAAAACGTAGAATATTTTGTCAGCAGGCATGTAAAGCAGGCTTTAAATACAATGATGGTTTGTGGCCCAGACCGGTCTTTCTATGCTGTAAATGAAAGCTGGGCAGGTAGCGTGCAATGCAGTTTGCTAAAGTCGTATTTTTGAAAATATTATCTGCAGTGCAGCTGTTGTAGCAGTAGCTACACGTGTATTTGTGTCACGTGTATTCGTGTCACGTGTAGGCGTGTAAGTTATAAATACACGTGTAAATAAAAATACACGTGTAATTAAAATTCTTTTTTAAAACCAATCGAGGCGTCCTGTATTTCATCAAAAAAGTATTTGCGCAAAAAATATAAGCGACGGACTTATAAATACAAGTTAATTTAGCATAAGACGATTTTCTGATTTACTAAAACTAAAACTTTTTTGTTTTTAACTTATTGCAACGTTTCGAACGTGTAGGTTAAAAAACTTTTCATTGACCTATAGCCCGCTTTAACTCCATTATAAAAAATTATAAAGAAAGGTCACGTAAATTGATAACAACTTTAAAACTAAAACTAAAGCCATGCGAGAATTGAATTAAAATGTCGATTAAATTCTATCCGAGATCAAAGTTTTACGTTTTCACCAAAAAAAATCATCTTTGGATAAAAAATCATAAGAGCGATTTTCAATTAATTACACGTGAATTTTTAAATACACGTGTAACAATAAATACACGTGTAAATATAAATACACGTGTTCATACACGGATAATTTAATTACCTACACGTGTAACACCGGTACACGTGTACACGTGCAATAGCTCTAAGTGTAACTCTTTTAAGGGCAAGTACGGCAAATCCAGTGGAACAGAGATTTTCCAATGCATAATTGATCCAAACTTATCAATTTGGATCAAGTTTTAATTTGCAACTTCGCAAAATACGAATTAAAATGCAAAATTCTTTTTTAAGTTGGTAAAACACTTAACTTTTCACTTATCAACAATAGTCTGAAAAATTGAAAAGTGAAAAATTTTGTGAAACACATCGCACTTTTACTTTGCAGGAAATTATTTTTGTGCAAAGTGTCAAAGTGAAAAATGAAAATTGTTTGGTGTAATAGGCCCCAAGTTTAAAACTTATTGAACAGTATCTGATTGAAAACTCAAGCTGTTTCTGCAAACTCCAAACAATCCGATTTTCTCCCAAAAAAATCGAGCGTCCCTCAAGGCTCGATTTAATAGTAGAAGATCCCGCAATAGAACGACCTACCCTCATCGAGGTACCAGATAAGAAGTATACAGTTTAGTAGGTAATAATGTCTAAACAAAACATTTCGCACAAGGAATGCCTAGCGTAATGTGGTCAAAGCATAGGATTGCCAACTTTAAAGGTTATTTTTCGGGTTTTTACAATTATCTGAACAGCTCAGATGGTATGTTTTAAGGACAAAAACAAAAAACGCTCGTCAAGGCATAGGATTGCCACCTTTAAAGTTTATTTTTCGGGTTTTTACAATTATCTGACACAGCTCACATGGTATGTCTTAAGGACAAAAACAAAATACTGTAACGATAAAAGCAGTACTTAGCTACTTTCGGAATTAACGAAGAGCCAAGAACAAAAATTCCCTTATCGAAAATAACAACCATCAATAGAAATTCCCGATAGAACGCCATCTCTCTCTAACAACGAGTGTGGAAGAGAAATGCGCTGAGTGGAATAAAACAAATTCCCGAGTGGACAGAACGCCATCTGACAGCTGGAATGGAACTTTCTAGAAGGCTTTTGTGCCAGAGTTTCGAGAGGTGTGTCGAACCTTTCAGCTTACACAGTTTATTTTTGAAAGCGGAAGTGTAAAATTCGAAGTTAAAAGTACCCGGAAATAAATTTAAGTTGTATACTATTCAGGTTGAAGACTAAAAAAAAAATTTGAAGTGAAGCAAAGTGTGCTTAATTTGTAAAATAAATAATTGACGGTTGATAATTAAAAATAAGTAAGTTTTATTATCGAATCTAAGTAAAAACGTTAAATTGGTGTCAGAATAAGGGATACAACTTATTTTATCTGTGCATTCCAATTAATATAAACTTAAAATAAAAAGTGCGCGTGTATTTTTAAATAAATAAACAAACAATGAAGAACAACACAATGAGCAAAATGACCCTCTAGAAGAACAGAAAAATCTTATCAAAGGTAAAATCGATGCTTTTGAAAACAAGTTCGTTGCTCTTAACGAACGTATTGAGGGCGTTGAGAAGCAGTTTTCAAAAGTAGATGCAAAACTCGAGAAAGTTCAAGAAAAATTCGAAGACAAACTTCAGAGCATTTCTCATGAATTAGAGAAAGTTTGAAAAATTAAGGTTCGAGAAAGTTCAGGCGAACTTCCAAAGCGAAAGGAAATGCATCTACCGACTTTTGATGGACAAACTTCTTGGTCGATTTATTAGAAGCAGTTTGAAGCAACAAATGGATGGGATGGCGAAGACAAGTTCATGGGTCTGATGCTTACCCTTAGAGGACCTGCTGCTAAATTGTTGCAAACCATGCCAGCAGACTAGAACGGCAACTTCACAGCTCTTGTTGATGCCATTGACAAACGCTTTGCAGATGGTCATATGTAAGAAGTCTTTCGCGTCCAACTCAGTCCCAGAGTCCAGAAAAGGGAAGAAAGTTTGCTGGAACTGTAACAAGACTCGCCATCTCCAGTGCAAGAGAAGATTGCCACCAATTAGAGCTGCATGTCAACATTGTGGAAGTATAAATAGTACTCGAGAGCAGGTAAGCAATAACAACAACATTCCTGCGCACCCCAACTTCGAGGGGCAGAAGATGGTTTCTGTTACCGATGGCCCCAGAACCACTATCCAGGTCTCACAGAATAAACGAAACAAAAGTCTGACAGTGGAGGCAACACTAAACGGCAAGAAACACCTAGATTGGATCGACACTGGTGCCACTACCTCCATTGTCAGAAGGGACTTGATCAAGATGAGATGGCTGCATAACACCAATAGCTTTCGTCTGCAAACTGCTACAGGAGAGGCAGCAAAATTGTATGGAAAAGTTCGTCTTCTGATTCGTTTGGCAGAATTGGAGTTCTCACATCTGTTTGTGGTAGCAGATATTTTTGATGAATGCATCATTGGAACCGATTTCATGAAAGAGCATGGAGTAATTCTAGATATTGGAATGCAAGTTCTAAATTACCAAAATCTAGAGAGAGATTCTATTCTTTATGGAAACGAAAATTCAGCAACTCTAGGAACTGTCATCAAAGAAGATATATTCTTGCCGAAGAGCCAAGAACAAAAATTCCCTTATCGAAGATAACAACCATCCATTTTATAAAAATTAATGACGTTGACATTGGATATAGGATAAGTTCAAAGTTTCTTTAAATGCAGATTCTTTAAATTAAAAAGAAACTTTGCATACATCCAACCTCGCACCTACCCCAAATCCTATAGTGTGCCAAGCAGGGGGGTAGCATGTCCCCCCTTACATACCTCACTGTTTATACGTCGTAATGCTGGGTGCTAGCACTGTATTTATGTCAGCAAGCTTACATAAATAACAAAAATAAATTAAAAATTAAATAAAAAAGTAGTTTTGGTAGTTTTCAAATAACTCATAAACTAGACATAAAACCATCTAGTTTTCAGTGTTCGATTAAATATTTTTTTTTTTTGATGTAAAGAGACTAAGGGCATTAAAATTCGCGCGAATTTTAATGCCCTTGGTCTCTTTACATAAAAAAAAATAAAAACGAAACAAACGATGGCAGTAATCGAAATCGTAATGAACATAATTCGAAATGAACAAAATTGAAATAAACGAAAAATCAAATAATATAAGGCGAAATGAACTTAAAATGAACTAAGTAAAATACTCAATGTTATTTTTTCGAAACAAATATAAACCAATTAATTGAAAAACATTTTGATTAAAATACATAACAAACGAAATGCAAAGCGACTAAAACGAAGTAATCAAAAAGCTGCGTTGTGATTTAAATTTAACCTTAATTCGAACGTCATTATAGTTGTATAGCTTCGAAATGGAAAAGTATTAGTTTTCGTTGGCTTCCCAAAAATAGGAAAAATAGGCGTGTTTTTTTCAAATTTATATCGGCTTAGATAAAAATAATTAACATTGATATGAATTTACATTGTGTCTTATAATAATTGAGCTTTAAAATAACTCTTAATCTTGATATCTATCAAGGCTTATATGATTGAGTTGTATAAAAAAAGAAATCGATATAGTCAAGATTAACTTGAATACATTTTCTATCCAGGCTAATAGCCTAAGAGCTGGCGACGGATTTTCTGCGTGAAAGGAAACCAAACGGTATTAATGTTACAACTAGTCCTAGGGAAGGTGATAACGAATACGAAAGTCTGACAGACGTGCAGGTGGCCGCAAAACCCTCGACAGACGCCGCCGAAAATGCGTTTTTTTTCGGCGATTTTGTACATTTTGGGAAACCACTTAAAATTGGTGTCATTGGAAAGCTCTCGACTCCCTGAGTGCGAATATGCCGATGACAGACGTGTAGGTGGCCACAAACTCGCGACAGACGCGATTAAAATCGCGGCTTTTTTTTACGAAATTTTAGGTAACTGATGTTACACTCCTAAATACATCGCAATCTGAGGGTCTTGACTGCCAGGAGTATAAATATGTGAAAAAAACAACTTTAAGCTCTATCCAACAGCTGGAAAGCGCGATAAAAATCGCGGATTTTTTCAATGTATAACTATTTAATGGGCTTTTGCGGGGAACCACTTGAACTGTGTATTAATGGAAAGGTCTTGACCTCATTAAAATTAAAATGTAAACGACAGACGCGTAAGTGGTGATAAACGTATGGTAGCCATTAAATAAGTCGCGGGCATTATTTATTGTTTTTGAAGTTATACTTCTTTTAGGACGTTGGGGGTACAAAATTTTCTATGAATCTGACGGGACACCGAGAAATGTCATTAGAAGATGACACTTCGGGTAATGGCATTACTGAAGTGCTGCCAATAAATATTTAGAAGGTATGCTCGTTAGAAACTTAGGCCTATCACTCACGAGGAAACTTTTAGTTGCCCGGTGTTGCCGGCAACACAGAGCAACTAAAGTTGCTCTAGGCAATTTCCGAGAAATTTTGGGTTGAGTATTTTCAATTGACAATTGACATGACTTTGATTTCTGATCTTGGTGAATATTCATTTTCATAATGTCTGTTTACATTGAATTTTTAATGAATGGCGATTTTTCGGTTGTCTTTCGCGTATAAACTCGGCCATATTCGCACTTTAACTAAATAAAATAATGAAAATAAGAACTATTCAAATCTTTTTAGACAGGAATGAAAGAATGTTGAAATTTGTATAGCTTTTACTATATTATTATAGCTTAAGCTGTTTTTATTCACACAATGATTTTTATCACCAAATTTATGTAAGTGAACTGAATCCAGTGAGACAAGTAGATTTTAGATGTGTGAAAAAGAGATGGGTAGATTCCACCCAAATTATGACGATGCGCTAGTTTCAATAAATATTCGTGGATTCAGCATGAAGATTTTTTTTTTGTGTGAGTGAGAGACACATGGATTTCAAGGGTGTGAGCAAGGGATGGGTAGATTGAAATGAAAGGGATTTTTTCTTCGTAATGTAAACACGAGGAACATTTTAATGAAAGAAAACATGCTTCATTAAAAATCCAATGTAAACAGGCACATAGTGAATATTGCCTGAACAAAAAAGATGCGGTGGTGTGTCAGGACATGAGTTATTACTAAGCCGCGTCCAGATCAATAAAAACTTAATTTATGGCGCAAAATCATTTTTTAAATGGTTTCTATATTAACATCAAACGCTGCTAAATTGTACGCTGGCGTCGAAAATCCATCGGAGTTTGAGAGCGTGCATTGAATGTGACACAAACATTTGAAGGGCTCGGGCGTCCACACCAACGACTGATGAAGTGGGTTCAGCAACTTAAAAAAAAAAAAAATAAAACGTGGGATAAATAAGGCGAATGTAAGCCATCCATCGTCATCGAAGACAGCCTTATATGGAATTTGATAGTAAATGGCGTGTTAGATAGGATATAAATTATAACTTTGTTCGTGTACTGTCCAAAACTACGAATTTCTACAAACACGAACCGATTGCCCTTAAATGCATTTTTTCCGGAGCAGAAACTAAAAAGCAAACATTTTTCGATTTTTTAAGACATTTTTTACTTATTTATTTTGTTTTTTGAAAGTTTTGGAAAAAAAAAAACTTTATTTATCCACTTTTTTTTTTAGAACTGACACTTCCTAGATCACGAATATGCATTTTTGAAGTCGCTAGGTCGCTTAGTTCAGCCGCAAGTCAAGTTTAAAGGCGTAAAATTTGATGCCTATAGCTCATCTAGTTTATCCGCAAATCGCGTTTAAAGATAAAAGTCGATTTTTCTTATAATGCGATGCATCAATTGAAAGGTAGCACTTCCTAGATATCCTCAATATCAAAATCTCAAATCTATGCACAAAAAACCTTAAAATCCGACCCTAATTCAAACCGAGCTCTCGATCCTGAATATAAACGTAATAAAAAGTTGCTAGGGTGAGCAACTTAAATACTAGTCAAGCTCGTTTAATTACCACATGTAAACGTAGTAAAAGTTGGCTATGGCGATGAATCAAAAAGATGATTTTGGTATCACTTTCCCAAGTTTCACACGCATTCGCACTTGCACACATACCAATATAAAGTGACATTTATCGAAACGTCATTCATTGTGAAATTAAATTTTTCATTTCGTGGTAATTTGTTTTGTTGTCCATTTCGCGTAAAAAATAATTTGTTATTGTTAAAATTAATTATAGTAACTTAGCAAGACACTTTTTCCAATGTTATTAGTGAGTTGTTTTAGTTACGCAAAAAAAAATTAAATTCTCTGTTGGTTTGTGAAAAAATCAGTGTCCTTTTAAGTTGACGTCAACTTAGCAGATCAACTTCTCACAATAAGATGTTTAAATCGATACGGTTTTGGATATAATGTTGAATACTACTTAATTGCTAAAAAATAAATTATTAAAAAAAATAAATTGCTGTGTAAGATAGAATGGGTATCCTGCTAAGTTGACTTTATTTGCACAACAAAACAAAACGACTACGAAATAAAAATTTTCACAACAGCGTTGCCGAAGTACACGATCGTGCTTTTTTGACACGATAGTTTCGGTGGAACGAAACATATAAATATGACACGTTTTTTTTTATTTCCTTTATTTTAAATAAAATTGGTTTCCGTAAAAAGTTGGCAGGAACAAATATTTTTTAACAATGCAACAGTTTTTTCAACAAAATAGAAGAATTTGTGGTTTTTTCATATGGCAAGAAAATTGGCACGTTTTTTTTTAGAAAATGTGAAAAATTAATTTTATTTTGGGCGGTAACGCTGTTTCACAATGTCATTTAAGGCCGTGTGCGAATTCGTTTAAAATTACGATTAAATTTTATCCGAGATTAAATTTTGACACTTCTACGTACAGATTCACCTCACTAGTGTCAAAAATTAATCTCCGGATAAAATTTAACGCGATTTTAAGCCAATTCACACACGGCCTAAATAAATGTCAATTTGTTTTGGCATGTGTGCAAGTGCGTGTTTGGCCATATGTGACTTAGTAGGGCCATCACCCACTAGGCAAATTTAAGTTGCTCGCCCAATCAGAAGAAATAAGCTGGACGACGGCAAAAATTTCAAGAAAATGCATTTTAAACTGGTATTTTTTTAAATGCTCTCTCAAACCAACGCGAAGATGCATTTTCTTGGCCACAATTCAAGTTTATTTTTTTTTTAAGTTTTGGAAAAAAACTTTTTTTACCAACTTTTTTTTTTTTATTTTTTAGAACTGGCACATCTTAGATCACGAATATGAATTTTTTAAGTCCATAGGTCGTTTAGTTTAGCCGCAAGTCAAGTTTAAAGGCCTCAACTTTGATGCCTCTACATTTCTCCGAACGGATACAATAATAGGGCTGACTATCATTTTCGTAAAACGACAACCGTAATAAGGTTGAATATTTTATTTATTGTTCTTTAATGTTTTAGTAGCCGTGTGTAGTAGCCGTGGCGTGAGTAGTAGCCGTGGCGTGATGGTTAGTGCGATGGACTGTCATGCCGGAGGTCTAAGGTTCGACCCCCAGCCTCGCCACCTATTTATTTAAAAGAAAAAACGGCTACTGCCTCTTGCGAGGAATTGACAAATCCTCCAAGAGTATCTCCTGTCACAGAAAAGTGCCGCTCGTTAGCCGTTCGGATTCGGCAATAAACTGTAGGTCCCCTCCATTCCTGCAGACACGCACACAGGAATGGTTGAGAGTTGTAAGTCACTAGGCCCTAGTTCTTCATGAGCTGTTGTGCCATCAAATTTATTTTTTTTTTAATGTTTTATCACTATTCTGTGTACATAAAATTACAAACTACAAATACAAACATACCTATGCATCTACAAAAAATGTGCTTTTTTTGAAATGAAATCTTTTTGTATTGATAATTTTAGACTGCATACAAATATGTTTCAAGAGCTGGAATTGGAGTTTAAAATATCAAATTGTCAATTTTAGTAAAGTAATTTATCTGTTCTTATTGAAAAATACTAATTTTTCCATGCAGATAATTAATTTCACTTTTGGCTACGAAAGTAGCAACTTGTAGTAGAGAAGAAAGACTTTTTTTCGATTCTGTGATATTACTTTCCACGAATTTCGAGATTTTTCACTACGAACGTACTAAGAATAGATTGTGTGATCCTTTTTTTTTTCCTCATTCGGAGAATATTTTCGATTACGATTGATTCTGTGATAGGGTTGAATAGTTTTATCATCTTGCAAAAGAAGTATAACTTCCAGAGCGCGTACGTTAGTACACACACAGTTTTTTTAAATTGGATTTTTGTCGTAATCTCATCGAATGTTACTCAAGTTAAAGGTTTTAACTCCCTTAAGATGAAAATGTAGGTGACAGAAGTTTTGAGTTATATGAACATGTTAAAAAACCGCGATAAAATTCGCGAATGTAATTATTGTTTTATAGGTTGGATTTTGGTGTTAACCTCCCCAAAGGGATGTCTATTCAAAGGTTTTAACACCCTGACCAAGATATTTGTACTGACAGACGTTTTGAGTTACACCATAAGCTGCAGAAAACCGCGATAAAAGTCGCGCATGTTATTATTGTTTTATCAATTGGATTTTTGGTGGTGGTAACCTATTCATATGTATGCCAATCCAAAGGTTATACCTCCCTCGCTTGAAAAATTTTACCCACAGACGTCTTTGAATAGACATCCCGTTGGGGAGGTTACCACCAAAATCCAACCAATAAAACAATAATTACATTTCCGAATTTTATCGCGGTTTTCAACATGTTCATATAACTCAAAACTTCTGTCACCTACATTTTCTTCTTTAAGGAGTTAAAACCTTTAACTTGAGGCGCCAATTTGTTGCAATATTTTTGACCGAATTTAAAAGACGATTAGGATGACGATAACTATAAAAACCGCGAACTAGGATTATACGAATCCAATTACGATTATATAAAGATTAAACGAATTAATTATTTATTATCAAATTGTGCGACCGGCACACGCGAAAGATAAGATGCGTAAGTGTATGTTTCGTTCTGTTTTTGACTCCGAATGTTTGTAAAGAGTAATATGACTCTGAGCTTCCTCGCTCTCTATATAGATGGCGTGCGAGTCTCCAGCCCATCCGCTGGCTCAACACGATCGAATCCAGTGGGTAGCTACTTTGTCATCCTCTCCGAGCCACTCTCAAGCTCAATGAGGACAACGGACTCAATATGTGGGTTGAAAAATGGGAATGGTTGGGATGGAGGGGAAAACAGATAACGAGAGTAAGACTATGACCAAACAACATAGTCAGAAGAAGGTTTTAAGAACCAATCTTAAGAATGGTTTTTGTTGCGGTAAATCTTACCGTAACAATTCGATGAGATTACCACTAAAATCCAATTTAAAAACAATAAATAATGCCCGCGACTTATTTAGTGGCTACCATCCGTTACGCGTCTGTCGTTTACATTTTAATTTTAATGAGGTCAAGACCAAAGAAACTGAATATGAAGAAATGAATCCTCGGCTATCATTTGAGTTTGCCTACAAGCTCTATCAGATAAGAAATGAAAAGGTATGTGTAAAAATGGCGGTATAAAACTCATACATTCACATTATTTATCTTCACAACTTACACATTCACAGTACTTATCTTCACACCACCCTGCTATATTGTTGTTGGATTTCACATCTATTCATCGACACAAAATTAAATTACAAATACAACAATGTAAACAAATGGGTTTTGGAGGGTGAAACGTACGAAGGATTCATTTCTTCATATTCAGTTTCTTTGGTCAAGACCTTTCCATTAATACACATTTCAAGTGGTTCCCCGCAAAAGCCCATTAAATAGTCATACATTGAAAAAATCCGCGATTTTTATCGCGCTTTCCAGCTGTTGGATAGAGCTTAAAGTTGTTTTTTTCACATATTTATACTCCTGGCAGTCAAGACCCTCAGATTGCGATGTATTTAGGAGTGTAACATCAGTTACCTAAGATTTCGTAAAAAAAGCCGCGATTTTAATCGCGTCTGTCGCGAGTTTGCGGCCACCTACACGTCTGTCACCGGCATATTCGCACTCAGGGAGTCAAGAGCTTTCCAATGACACCAATTTTAAGTGGTTTCCCAAAAAGTACTAAAGCGCCAAAAAAAACGCATTTTCAGCGACGTCTGTCGTGGAATTTGCGGGCACCTAGACGTCTGTCATTTGCATATTCGCACTCAGAGAGTCGAGTGCTTTCCAATGACACCAATTTTAAGTGGTTTCCCAAAAAGTAAAAAACGCCAAAAAAACGCATTTTCGGCAGCGTCTGTCGAGGGTTTTGCGGCCACCTACACGTCTGTCATAACCATTTTTGCAATCAGTGAGTCAGTGGCGTTGGGATGCGATGCATTTTAAGTGGTTTCCCTCACTATTTCTATTTACAGAAAAGTTGTACTTTTGATGCACTTTTTCGCAGAAACGCGGCCACTACGTGCAGACAGACTTTCGTATTCGTTATCTCCTTCCTTAGGACTAGTTGTAACATTAATACCGTTTGGTTTCCTTTCACGCAGAAAATCCGTCGCCAGCTCTCGGTCTATAATGAAATGTAAAGACGATAAGTCTTGATAAACTTTCAGGCTAAACGATAAACTGTATATTGTAGTTGCTATGGATTTTTGTATTTATTTTGATCAAAGTTCAATTATTATTGAACTATTTTTTAAGACTTTATAGACCAAATAAACACCCCTAATGACAGTTTCTTCCAAATTTTGATTAAAACTAATATAAGAAACTAAAATTGGACTAAAATTATTAAAAATCCACAGTTTTGGGAAGTAAGCAAACAGATCTAATAAAGCCGATTTTAAATTGGACTCCTTCTGTCTGAATTATTTTAATATCTCTTTATTTTATGGTGAAAAAGTAGTAATCAAGTGAGGCCGTGCGCGAATGGGGTTAAAATTGTGTTAAATTTTATCCGAATACTAACGTTTAACACTAATGAGGTGAATCTGTGACTGTGTTTCTTTATTTATTCCGGATAAGGAATAGAATGGATAGAAAAGACGAAATGTGTATCCAGAATATCTTGAATGGAATGAATAAACAAACAAAACTAAAACAAAAAGAATGTTAATCCAGTTGTTCGTTGAAATATCAAAACAATTGGATAAATAATGGCGCAAAATTTTTGACGATTAAGTATGATGTTAAAGCATTTTTAGTATGATGCTAAATTAAAAACAGGCTTTTCCAAATTTTAAACAATTAAAGATCATATTATCTTTTTAACATTTCACTAAAGTTAAAATCGCCAAATGCCTATTTTATCTTTTTAGTATCACACTAAATCCAAGAGTTACTTTGGCTGCTACAATTGCAAAAATAGATTGAAATGTCACTGTTTTAGGCGTGTTCAGCTAGAAAAATAAGTTTAGTTTGATACTAGTTAGAAAATTTTTAAAACTAAAAATATTTTAGTAAAGAGTTTTAAAGATAGAAAATTGTAAAGTAGTATCATGCTAGTGCCTTAACATCAGGCTGTTTAAAGTTTTGCACCAATGTTTTTATTTTTGATATTTATGTATTCTCAAAGTCAAAAGATTATTAAATTTTACATTAACTACATAGCATTTATTTATTGGTACGTTTATTCCACACTTAGCATGAAATAAAAAGAATACATTCCAAATGTTCCGGAATGAATAAAGAAACAACAAAATAGTTTATCCAGAATATTCCATCAAATAAAGAAACGCAAAACTGCTATTTCAAATATTCTAAACATCCCGCGATGAATAAAGAAACACAATCTGTATGTTAAAACTTCAAATTTTAATTTCGGATAAAATATTGTAATCGAATTTTAATCCAATTTTATCTATGAAACATTCACTCATTTCTACACAAAAGAATATATTATATTTTTGTATTTGTCCCGTGAAAAAATTTAAATCCCGGTTTTTTTTCCAAATTTTTGCTAATTGTCCCGCCGAGCTACGAGAAAATCTGCCAACCTTAGTGACAACACACTCGCTGTACCTATAAGCTGTAAATCTTTCGCACCATTATTAATATTGAAGATTTGAATGAAATCTAATCTCAGAATCTCTCCATGCGTTTCGTTGGTTCTACGTAAAATAATAGAAAAATGTCAACTAATAGCAATCCATTTTGATTAAAATGACTTACCATTATTTTTTTTCACAGAAGTTTCTTAATCAAAAAATAAAAATGCTCGCTGCAAGGGAGGCATTCCTTGACGGAATAGAAATTTCACCAGTTATGAGGGACATGCAAGATGATAATGACATATCCAAAACATTTATCGAGACTAAAACCTCGGTGCAGCGCAGTACTCAAACAAGTGATTCTTATTTTAGTCCAAATGTAACGCCAATAGAATATAAACTAGAGGACAAAGATTCAACAATAAATAACCCGTTCTCAAATTTACCACCACGAGAACCTACAGATATGGAATTCAAAAACCTTTCCTTATCCGTGAATTTGGGTTTTAGAAAAGGTAAGTTTTATGAGAAATTAACGTTTACTAGACATCAAAAGTCCCGTAATCGCGGAATGGGTCGATATAGATATATATCATTTTAAAAGTAATTTTACACTCTTTCAGAAAAACTTGGTATGACAGGTCCCAGCCTGAATAATGTATATGTATGTACACCTGTTTAAAGGGTTTTGGTTAGGTAATAATAAACAAAAATTTTATTTTTTTTAAATTCTGCTTATTAAAGCGTGTTTAAAAACATATTTCATTAGTATAACCTAAAAGCTACCGGAAATTCGTGTCACATTAACGGTACAGTCAAACCCGCTTATTTGAAACCCGTTGAGAAACCACCTTTTCAGATGCACTTTGTCTATCCCAATTATTTTAAATTTAATAATTTTTAATAAAAATATGTAACTCAATTAACTTAAAGTATGTATATAATTTATATATATGTAAGTATAATCTTACATAAAAGCTAAGAGGCCTGCTTCAGTAAAAAAACATGTGATTTGAATTCAAACTACGATTTTTGTCAACATCGCCTTAATCTTACTATTTAGCCCAGGAAACAACTCCATACAATCTTCTAAATGCTGCTAATAGGTTTCATACTTATATTAATATATTATACCTAATACTAGTATACAACTTTTCAGAAATATCTCAAACTGTGGCTGTTACGAAAAAAAAAACGGGATTTTAGTGGGAATATTTTTAGAATTTTTTGGAAATCTTTATTTTATAAAAATGTCTATATCTTGGGATCCAATTTGTCTAGAAAAGTATTTTATACACCAAATGATTGAAAATTGTTTATTCTTAAATAACCAAAAATTATATGTTTATAGCAGAAGCTTCTTGAAAATTTACAAAAAGGCAAATATTTAAAGAAAAATCTTAATGGAGATTGGTTTAGTTAGGTTTTATCGTAAACTATTTAAATACAAAATAAATAAAAATATGTATACTCTTAACTAAGAAACTCTACAGAAAACCCCGTCTTTAGAATTACGCTGAAAAAACATTTACTTATGTGGAAGAAGATTTCGAAAATAATTACCCTTTTTTGAAAAAAGTCGTTATTATTAGAATTGAGGCTAACGATGTGGCTATTTAGGGAACCTGACTAATGTTCCCAAACAACGTGTTCGCACGACACATATTCGCAAGCAACATGTTCCCAAAGCAACATGTCCGCAACGACAAATGCTCGCAAACAATATGTTCGCAACGACTAATGTTCGCAATGCTGGCAACAAAGGCGTTGAATAGTAAACATTATTATGGTGGCGATGATTTCTAATTGGTCAATACTTATGTGTACGTAGGAACTCACAAAAAATATTGATGGGTTCTCAGAGAGAAAAAAGTATGGATAACTAGACTGCAGTGCGATGTGTGAATCTATACGTATAGGTATTATGATGATAGAATTTTAAAAATGAGAGAATTAGGTTGTTCTATATCTATGTATTTGACTTTGTGTTTAGAGTAGGTCTTACATGGAATTACAAATAAATAAAAAGAAGGGCGATGATTCCTATTGGCCCGATATAAATACATAAGAGCTAGAAATAATAAGTTTTGTTGATTGGTTCCCATGGCAATCATATATAAGTATTTGACTTTGTGGTCAGAGTAGGGTCTTATATGAAATTACAAATAAATAAAGAGACGGGCGATGACTCTTATTGGCCCGATATAAATACATAAGAGTTAGAAAGAATAAGTTTTTCTGATTGGATTCCAAGAAAAATATATATGTATTTACATAAGTACGGAAAATCCGGTAAATCATGAAAACCATACTTTCCGAATTGGGTTTTTGTTTGTGCGAGCATAATTCGGTTGAACATCAATCGATTTGCATGGGAAAGCACATTTATAATTTAATAAATCTTTTTGAAAAAGTATAACTTATTTGTTTCTATTGATGTATAAATTTCAGGTACCTATCTTAATTTCATATATGTAGTTTCATATATCTATGTATTAAAAAGCTTTATATATACAAACTGTACGACGAATTTGACCTCTTCGTCATATAATTAAAAGTCAAAAGAATATGTGTGTGGAAGGATTTTCATATAATGCGATGCATCAATTGAAAGGTGGCACTTCCTAGATTACGAATATGTATGTTTTTTGGCCGCAAGTCAAGTTTATTTTTTTTTTTTTAAGTTTTGGAAAAACAGTTTTTTTACCAACTTTTTTTTTTATAACTTAGAACTGGCACTTCCTAGATCACGAATATGCATTTTTGAAGTCGCTAGGTCGCTTAGTTTAGTTGCAAGTCAAGTTTAAAGGCCTCAACTTTGATGCCTCTAGCACGTCTAGTTTAGCCGCAAATCGCGTTTAAAGATAAAAGTCGATTTTTCATATAATGCGATGCATCAATTGAAAGGTGGCACTTCCTAGATTACGAATATGCATTTTTTTTGGCCGCGAGTCAAGTTTATTTTTTTTAAAGTTTTAAAAAAAACTTTTTTTACCAACTTTTTTTTCCGATTTTTTAGAACTAGTGCACTTCCTAGATCACGAATATGAATTTTTGAAGTCGCTGGGTCGCTTAGTTCAGCCGCAAGTCAAGTTTAAAGGCGTAAACTTTGATGCCTCTAGCTCTTCTAGTTTAGCCGCAAATCGCGTTTAAAGATAAAAGTCGATTTTTCATATAATGCGATGCATCAATTGAAAGGTGGCACTTCCTAGATTACGAATATGTATGTTTTTTGGCCGCAAGTCAAGTTTATTTTTTTTTTTAAGTTTTAAAAAAAACTTTTTTTACCAACTTTTTTTTCCGATTTTTTAGAACTAGTGCACTTCCTAGATCACGAATATGAATTTTTAAAGTCGCTGGGTCGCTTAGTTCAGCCGCAAGTCAAGTTTAAAGGCGTAAACTTTGATGCCTCTAGCTCTTCTAGTTTAGCCGCAAATCGCGTTTAAAGATAAAAGTCGATTTTTCATATAATGCGATGCATCAATTGAAAGGTGGCACTTCCTAGATTACGAATATGCATTTTTTTTGGCCGCAAGTCAAGTTTATTTTTTTTTAAGTTTTGGAAAAAAACTTTTTTTACCAACTTTTTTTTTATTTCTTAGAACTGGCACTTCCTAGATCACGAATATGCATTTTTGAAGTACGGGTTTTATTATCTGCTATTTCAGATAAAAACTTCTGCCTCCCAATACCAAAGACCCAATAATTTTTTTTTCCAAAAATGAAGGCACACGCACGACAATTTTTAAGTGAACTAAGCAGGGACCACACCTTGGTTGCAGTTATTGAACAAAGTTTGCAACAAGTTATCAGAATCGACTGTATATTATGCAGTGGACACATTTCTTCTCATTGCATTTTATATTGAGTAACATAACATAAATAAAACATTCTTAAATAATTTCAGAGACAAATGAAATAAATTCGTCTTTTGGATTATTAAAATTTATTTGCTCTTTGGTTAAATTGATTTGCGTTTGGGTTTTAAACCTATATTTGCGTTCAGATTAAAAATATTTGCTATTTGGTTAACTTAATGTGCGAATGCTATAATTATGAAAGCGATTCTAGACATGCGAAATTTATAACAGTTTTGTCTATAAAAGTATTTATACTGATTATGCAGACCCGCAGGGCCAAAGCCACGCGAGCAGCTTTAATGCACACCCAATTTTAGTTATAAGTTATAAAGCTTAGTATCTACTTAACTAAAATAAAAATTATTTAAAAATCAAGGTACTTTGCGCGATTGTTTTTGAGTGAGAAATCAAAAATATCTCACAAAAAATGCTACGAAATTTTAAATTAAAATAAAAAGCTTGCAACATTACCTTTGTATAGTTCTTCTTAAAGCTTCGCGCAAAGCACCTTGATTTTTAAATAATTTTTATTTTAGTTAAGTAGATACTAAGCTTTATAACTTATAACTAAAATTGGGTGTGCATTAACGCTGCTCGCGCGGCTTTGGCCCTGCGGGTCTGCATAATCAGTATAAATACTTTTATAGACAAAACTGTTATAAATTTCGCATGTCTAGAATCGCTTTCATAATTATAGCATTCGCACATTGAGTTAACCAAATAGCAAATATTTTTAATCTGAACGCAAATATAGGTTTAAAACCCAAATGCAAATCAATTTAACCAAAGAGCAAATAAATTTTAATAATCCAAAAGACGAATTTATTTCATTTGTCTTTGAAATTATTTAAGAATGTTTTATTTATGTTATGTTACTCAATATAAAATGCAATGAGAAGAAATGTGTCCACTGCATAATATACAGTCGATTCTGATAACTTGTTGCAAACTTTGTTCAATAACTGCAACCAAGGTGTGGTCCCTGCTTAGTTCACTTAAAAATTGTCGTGCGTGTGCCTTCATTTTTGGAAAAAAAATTATTGGGTCTTTGGTATTGGGAGGCAGAAGTTTTTATCTGAAATAGCAGATAATAAAACCCGTACTTCAAAAATGCATATTCGTGATCTAGGAAGTGCCAGTTCTAAGAAATAAAAAAAAAAGTTGGTAAAAAAAGTTTTTTTCCAAAACTTAAAAAAAAATAAACTTGACTTGCGGCCAAAAAAAATGCATATTCGTAATCTAGGAAGTGCCACCTTTCAATTGATGCATCGCATTATATGAAAAATCGACTTTTATCTTTAAACGCGATTTGCGGCTAAACTAGAAGAGCTAGAGGCATCAAAGTTTACGCCTTTAAACTTGACTTGCGGCTGAACTAAGCGACCCAGCGACTTTAAAAATTCATATTCGTGATCTAGGAAGTGCACTAGTTCTAAAAAATCGGAAAAAAAAGTTGGTAAAAAAAGTTTTTTTTAAAACTTAAAAAAAAAATAAACTTGACTTGCGGCCAAAAAACATACATATTCGTAATATAGGAAGTGCCACCTTTCAATTGATGCATCGCATTATATGAAAAATCGACTTTTATCTTTAAACGCGATTTGCGGCTAAACTAGAAGAGCCTAGAGGCATCAAAGTTTACGCCTTTAAACTTGACTTGCGGCTGAACTAAGCGACCCAGCGACTTCAAAAATTCATATTCGTGATCTAGGAAGTGCACTAGTTCTAAAAAATCGGAAAAAAAAGTTGGTAAAAAAAGTTTTTTTTAAAACTTTAAAAAAAATAAACTTGACTCGCGGCCAAAAAAAATGCATATTCGTAATCTAGGAAGTGCCACCTTTCAATTGATGCATCGCATTATATGAAAAATCGACTTTTATCTTTAAACGCGATTTGCGGCTAAACTAGACGTGCTAGAGGCATCAAAGTTGAGGCCTTTAAACTTGACTTGCAACTAAACTAAGCGACCTAGCGACTTCAAAAATGCATATTCGTGATCTAGGAAGTGCCAGTTCTAAGTTATAAAAAAAAAAGTTGGTAAAAAAACTGTTTTTCCAAAACTTAAAAAAAAAAAAATAAACTTGACTTGCGGCCAAAAAACATACATATTCGTAATCTAGGAAGTGCCACCTTTCAATTGATGCATCGCATTATATGAAAATCCTTCCACACACATATTCTTTTGACTTTTAATTATATGACGAAGAGGTCAAATTCGTCGTACAGTTTGTATATATAAAGCTTTTTAATACATAGATATATGAAACTACATATATGAAATTAAGATAGGTACCTGAAATTTATACATCAATAGAAACAAATAAGTTATACTTTTTCAAAAAGATTTATTAAATTATAAATGTGCTTTCCCATGCAAATCGATTGATGTTCAACCGAATTATGCTCGCACAAACAAAAACCCAATTCGGAAAGTATGGTTTTCATGATTTACCGGATTTTCCGTACTTATGTAAATACATATATATTTTTCTTGGAATCCAATCAGAAAAACTTATTCTTTCTAACTCTTATGTATTTATATCGGGCCAATAAGAGTCATCGCCCGTCTCTTTATTTATTTGTAATTTCATATAAGACCCTACTCTGACCACAAAGTCAAATACTTATATATGATTGCCATGGGAACCAATCAACAAAACTTATTATTTCTAGCTCTTATGTATTTATATCGGGCCAATAGGAATCATCGCCCTTCTTTTTATTTATTTGTAATTCCATGTAAGACCTACTCTAAACACAAAGTCAAATACATAGATATAGAACAACCTAATTCTCTCATTTTTAAAATTCTATCATCATAATACCTATACGTATAGATATTCACACATCGCACTGCAGTCTAGTTATCCATACTTTTTTCTCTCTGAGAACCCATCAATATTTTTTGTGAGTTCCTACGTACACATAAGTATTGACCAATTAGAAATCATCGCCACCATAATAATGTTTACTATTCAACGCCTTTGTTGCCAGCTCAAACTCCCAGTGAAAATACTTTGGATACATGTGGATTGCGAACATTAGTCGTTGCGAACATATTGTTTGCGAGCATTTGTCGTTGCGGACATGTTGCTTTGGGAATATGTTGCTTGCGAACATGTGTCGTGCGAACACGTTGTTTGGGAACATTAGTTACGGATCCGGCTATTTAACCTGATTATTTATTTATTTTTATGAAAATTACCTTAAAGGTAGAATATAGTAGGTCTATACGTTGGGAACCGATGGTAGTTGCTACAGAAGATTAGGAAATTCTGGTTTTGCTTGTTTTTCTACGCTCCGCCGAATAAAAATGATTTTATTTATTTATTTAACAACGTTGTATCGAATGTCAAATAAAAAATAATTGCTTATAAAAATGGAGAGTTAAAAAAGAATCGATCAAGTTATCAAATTGTTTTTAGTTTTTGAAAATGGATAATGTGATAGATTTTTTTTTTAGGTAATAACTTAGAAAAAAGTTACACGAATACAATTATAAAAAAATCAATCAATCAATGAAATCAATCAAAAATCAATTTAAAAATTATAATCTAAATTTACCTACCAATGTAAATGACATTAAAACAAAAATTGTATTTTGAATAGTTTTTAAATAAATAATAAAATGCACAAAGTTTCACACAACATGCGCGTCTTAGATCAAACTAAATTTAAAATCCGCCGCACTACATTTTCAACCTGTTAGGGGGGCAACACAGAGCTAAACTGTAATTATAATCTCTTAAATCGTTCATTGAAATAAAAGTTCAGTTGTTACTAAGCACTTAAACGAGACGGTTAGTTTAATTTAACACAAATATTGTGCAATTGTACCCACAGACGATACATGCACAATATCTTATATTGTGCAATAAATATCAAAAAGGTTTTGATTTTCTTCAATATATTGCACAACCTTGCAATATTATCCATAGACGGACAATAATTTTGTGCAATATCAAATATTGGACAATAATATTGAGCGTTTAGGGACCGCTTTATATTAATACGTGCACAAGAATTCTTTCCATCTCTTTTTAACTAATAGTCTAGTCAACGAAGGAAAAATAAATGAAATAAATCGTGTAGTCTAGGTTATTTTTTTAAGTGGTAGGGGTGACCCTCAGGTCCAACATACCAAAAGTCCCCAGCCCAGGGCCGCGAGCTTAAGCCTGTAGAGGGGGTTAAAGGTCCCCTTTTTTAGTTTTTCGCGAATATTTCGAAAACCAAGGGCTTAATTCAAAAAGTCTGGACCAAGGAATTAAAGTAAATTAAATTTCCTACAAAAAATGTTATATTTATATTTTCGCTTGGAGCAATACTAAGGAAGATGCGGGGTGGAGAAATGTCAAGAAATCTAAAAAATCGGTCATTAGCCTACAAAATTTAGTGTTTCTAGATCAATTTTATCTAGAAATAACAGAAAAAATTAGTATATTTGTATTCAAAATTATTGCATTGATGATTTGGAAGGGAGTTTATGGAGTTAAAACAGGTGGCGAAGGTTAGAATTTCCTAATTTAATTTATTTGCTACAGTGTTTGCATTCACTATGAAAAATACTGTTTCTTTAAAGGTAAAAAGTATAATGGATTTTTCCAAGTTACTGACCATGACTTTGTAAAATAATTTTCAGACATGTACTAAGAAAAAATCGTTTAGGATAGGGGGGTCTATGCCCCTCGTTTATAAGGGAGGGACCATTTTCTAAAGCATTGACGTTAAGTGCATTAATAATTATTTAAAATCAATGGAAGTACCTATAATACAACACTATAGGTTTTTGAAAATCCAAGGACCTATTCTTTTATTTTGTTGCTAAAACAAGTTTTGAAAAAAAAAATTTATAATGATTTTATTTTCAAAATTTTTTGTAGCTAAGTGCTAAATTTTAGTCGGGTATTTATGGCCGTTGTTAGTTCTTAGTCGAACGCTAAAAACTAGATAGCTGTAGGTATTTCAGTTTTTGAAAAAATCAAAAATTATGGAAACTACCACTTTTTTAGAAAATTATTTCTGGTGTAAAACCGTCACTTTGCCAACGAAGGAAAAATCATGTAGTCTGGATTATTTTTTCATAAGTTAGGGGTGATGCTCAGGTATAATATACTGAAAGTCCTCAGTCCAGAGCCGCGAGCTCTAGACAGGAGGGGGGTAAAGGTTCTTTAGAAAAAATTTCTAAGAAAGTAGTAGTGTTCATAATTTTTGTTTTTCTCAAAAACTGAAAGACCTACAGCTATCTAATTTTTAACGTTCGACTAAGAATTAACAATGGCCATAAATACTGAACTAAAATTTAGCACTTATCTACACAAAATTTTGAAAATAAAATCATTATAATTTTTTTTTTTTTCAAAACTTAAAATTTAAGTTCAATTTTTTTATAACCTGTTTAATAAAAAAAACTTGTTTTAGCAACAAAATAAAAGAATAGTGAATGCAAACACTGTTGCAAATTAATTAAATTTGGAAATTCTAACCTTCGCCACCTGTTTTAAACCCATAAACTCCCTTCCAAATCATCAATGCAATAATTTTGAATACAAATATAATTATTTTTTCTGTTATTTCCAGATAAAATTATTTAGAAACACTAAATTTTGTAGGCTAATGACCGATTTTGTAGATTTCTTGACATTTCTTCACCCCGCATCTTCCTTAGTGTTGCTCCAAGCGAAAATATAAATATAACATTTTTTGTAGGAAATTTAATTTACTTTAATTCCTTGGTCCAGACTTTTTCAATTAAGCCCTTGGTTTTCGAAATATTCGCGAAAAACTAAAAAAGGGGACCTTTAACCCCCTCTCCAGGCTTAAGCTCGCGGCCTTGGGCTGGGGACTTTTGTTATGTTGGACCTGAGGGTCACCCCTACCACTTAAAATAATAACCGAGACTACACGGTTTATTTCATGATTTAGGTCTTCGTTGCCTGGACTATAACTTAATGGCAACATATTGTCTTCATTTTTTTTTTATTTAAAAGGTCGCTCCACTACAAATTAGTTTATATCTTTATAGTCCATGGAAATGTTACATTATAACCTTGCATTTCATACAGGACAAATTTTATTTTGATGGATCTGTAGGAGGGATCAGTGTGATTGTAAAAACGAGTTCTCGGGGTTGAACCCCCCACCCCATTTGGTCGCCATTTTGGAAAAGAGGGTCCAAAAAGGTGTTCGCGATATTTTGAGAACCATTTATCGGACAAACAAAATTTTACCACATTTGTGTAGAGAATTAAATTTTCTACAATATATGTTAACACTTCTTTTATCGTAAAATTGAAAACAAAAAAGTTATAACCAAAAAAAGATGACCGTTCTAAGAAATTTATCTTTAAGAGGATGTAAAGTAAATAAAAGAAGATATTGATACTTTTCTTGATAATGGTCATCTTTTTTTGATTACAACTTTTTTGTTTTCAATTTTACGATAAAAAGTGTGTTGATATAAACTGTAGATAATTCAATTCTCTACACAAATGTGAAAAAATTTTGTTTGTGTGATGTATGGTTCTCAAGATATCGCGAAGACCTTTTTACGCCCCTTTTCCAAAATGGCGGCCAAATGGAGGGGAGTTCAACCTCGAAAACTCGTTTTTACACTCAAACTGATCCCTGCTACAGATCAATCCTGTACAAAATGCAAGCTTCGGCCAAAATTTTGTAACATTTCAATGGACTACTTGGTTTTTCTTTAAATCGCTTGTCCGTTTAACAACAAAATTTTGATACCTAGTTTGAATCTGTACGACCTCTAGAAGCTTCACAATCTTAATTAAAAGCCAATCAAGAAATCAATTAAATTGCATTAAAATTGCCTGTTTCGTTTATTGTCAACCACCATCCACCAGTGAAAGATAACAGTTATTTTATGAAAATCACAAAAATCGACTTATATTGATCGATTAAAAAATTCATAGCTTCTACATTAATTCTCCGATCGATTAGGTTAAGGTCTTAAAAGAATCACAAAAGGTCTGTTCCCAACTTTCGGCAGTTTTGGGCAATTTATCAAATTTTGAGGAGTGGGGATGAAATTCTCTCAGAGAAAGAAAAAAGTGTGGAACGCTTTTTGGGCAAACAATTTCTGCCACTTTTTAAACGTGAAATACAAGAATCAACTAGAGTTGCCATGGATCGACGATAATTCATTATAGAAAATCCCAAAAAATTATAACCACAATAAAAAAAAATATGCAAATTAGTAATATACTTGTAGAACATAAATTTAATCATAATAAAACAATAATTTACTTTAATTGAACATTAAATTATAAAATGAAAATTTATTTTGCTGTAAAAAAGTATCTCAAAAAAGAAATTCATGATTTTTAATTACATTTTCTTCTTTAGAATTACTTAAGGTAAACAAATAGTTAATTTTATGAACATAAATTTACTAATTAATAGATTAATAAAACGATACAAAAAAAACGCATCTACCAAAAATTAAAACAAATTTAAAAATAACCCTTACTCAACAGCATATTTGAATTTATTTGAATGCCATTTTTTAAAGAAATTTCTTGGGCAGAAATTGTCAGGAAGGGGAAATGCTTTACTCTCTCGTGAGCGCTCTCTTTTGCCCAAAACTGCCGATTTTTTGAAGTGAGGATTTGGCAACAATTGTTGACAAATTGTGACAATTGGCATTTTTGGTCAAGGTCTGGAACAAACCTAAAATGTTAAGCCTTAATTGTGTATACAAATTATTTCGGGGAAGAGAAGCATTCTATACGAAAAGGGGTCAGAAAACTGTTATAAAATCGATTTTCATTTTTCAAAATGCAAAATATGATGAAAAATTTCAAAATATCGAAAAACAATAAATTACAGTTATACAGTTATAGTTCCAACCCTCACCTACAAAAATGTCAGTGGTTTTATAGGGGTAAATTCAATAGGAGAGGCTGTAGGGACTCTTTAATTGGTTTTATGACCAAAAAAGTATTTTTAATCATAAAAATGATATAAAATCATCGATTTGACTATCTTATTAGGCTTATAACTTTGCTAATAATTATTAGATCTTTTTGAGGTAAATATATATGAAAAGATTAAATGTGAAGCTATATTTATATGTAAAAATAATTGTAAAATCAAAGAAAGTCATACTAAAAAGCTGATTTAGTGAGAAATCAATTCTCACTAAATTCAAAAGTTGATGAAAAATTGCAGATTTTTAAAAAAACTGTTACCATATATCAATTGCAAAAATCTCTCATTAAAATAATGCCCAACAATATTTTAAGTTTAATTCAATAGGGGAGGCACTAAAATTAATTTTCCGGGATTTTAACGCTTTTATTTAAATGCAATAGATATGGCTTTATAAATTATTTTTTTATTTCAAAACAGTGTTGTAAAAATTTTAATGCAAAAAAAATGCATTTTGCATAAAAAAAAAAAATTTCAATGCAAGTTGAAAATATTTTCCATTAAAAAAAAATTTCAATGTACATAACTTGAAAATATTTTGCATTCAAAAAAAAATTTAATGCAAGTTGAAAATATTTTCCATTAAAAATTTTGTTGCATTAAAAAAAAATTTCAATGCAAGTTGAAAATAATTTCCATTAAAAAAAAAAATGCGAATTTATTTCAAAAATATTTTGCACTCAAAAAAAAAATGCGAATTTATTTCAAAAAATGTTTGCATTAAAAAAAAATGCGAATTTTAAATGGATTTTTTTTCCATAAAAAAAAAATGCGAATTTATTTCAAATATTTTTTGCATACAAAAAAATAATGCGAATTTTAAGAGGAATTTTTTTGCATTACAAAAAATGCGCATTTATTCCAAAAATTTTTGCACTAACAAAAAACGTGAATTTATTTTCAAACATTTTTTTCATTAAAAAAAATGCGACTTTTATCTTTAAACGTGATTTGCGGCTAAACTAGATGAGCTAGAGACATCAAAGTTTACACCTTTAAACTTGACTTGCGGCTAAACTAAGCGACCTAGTGACTTCAAAAACGCATATTCGTGATTTAGGAAGTGCCACCTTTCAATTGATGCATTATATGAAAACTCGACTTTTATCTTTAAACATGATTTGATAGTTGAGCTAGAGGCATCAAAGTTTACACCTTTAAACTTGACTTGCGGCTGAAATCAATTGAAAGGTAGCACTTCCTAGATCACGAATATGCGTTTTTGAAGTCGCTAGGTCGCTAGGTCGCTTAGTTTAGCCGCAAGTCAAGTTTAAAGGTGTAAACTTTGATGCCTCTAGCTCATCTAGTTTAGCCGCAAATCACGTTAAAGATAAAAGTCGCATTTTTTTTAATGCAAAATATTTTTGAAAAAAATTCGCATTTTTTTTAATGCACACAAAATTTGAAATAAATTCGCCTGTTTTTGTAATGCAAAAATTTTTTTAATTTTTTTTAATGAAAAAAATTTTTTAAAATAAATTCACGTTTTTTTTAGTGGAAACATTTTTGGAATAAATGCGCATTTTTTTAATGCAAAGAAATTCCTCTAAAAATTCGCATTTTTTTTATGCAAAAACAATTTGAAATAAATTCGCATTTTTTTTAATGAAAAAAAAAATCCATTTAAAATTTGCATTTTTTAATGCAAAAAAATTTTGAAATAAATTCGCATTTTTTTTTTAATGGAAAATATTTTCAACTTGCATTGAAAATTTTTTTTAATGGAAAATATTTTCAACTAATGAAAATTTTTTTTTTTAATGGAAACTATTTTTAACTTTCATTGAAATTTTATTTTTAAATTCAACAAATTTTTCAACTTGCATTAAAATTTTTTTTTAATGGAAAATATTTTCAACTTGCATTAAATTTTTTTTTTTTAATGCGAAATGTTTTCAACTCGCATTAAATTTTTTTTTTTAATGCAACAAATTATTCAAGTTGCATTAAAATTTTTTTTAATGGAAAATATTTTCAACTTTCATTGAAATTTTTTTTTTAATGCAACAAATTTTTCAACTTGCATTAAATTTTTTTTTTTAATGGAAAATATTTTCAACTTGCATTGATTTTTTTTTTTTAATGGAAAATATTTTCAACTTCCATTAGTTTTTTTTTTTTTTTAATGGAAAATATTTTCAACATACATTAAAATTTTTTTTTTTTTCGATTAGGCCGGTATGTATAAAAAACTTTAAAAATAAAACCGGAGAGTAAGACTTTAGTTTTACGCCCAGGCTCCATACAAATTTGCCCATTATCCTTTAAAAATTATAAAAAAATATGCATAATTACACATTTTAAATAATTAGATGCTCGAGATTGAAAAATGGCAAGATTTCAACTTAATTAACAATTTTACACTGGTTTTTCAACCGATTTTCAAAAGTGCAATTTTTTTATTTTGTCAAATAATCAAGAATTATTTTGGTATATAAATTATTTTTCTACATAAACTACAAGCTACGATACGAATTTTTGAATGTTTTTAAACGCGAAATTGAACAAAAATGCAATGATTTGGTCATTCAAATTTTGATACTTATAAAAGGTGTCGGGAAATGGCAAATAACTTTTGCAAATCTTTGTTGATTTTCAAAAATGAGACGTTTAAAGAAAGATAATGAAATTTCAACGTAATTAAATAAATCGCAAATTAAATAAAATCTTTTAAAATGGGGCAAATTGAGACAAAGGGAGAAAAAAACAAGACGTTTTAAGCATAATTCCTGAGCTTGTAACCATAAGCGTTTTAACCACGTCCACTGAGCTTATTTTTTTTCAGAATTTTATTTTTCAAATCTTATTAAATGTTTTGATATATGAAACATAGCTGTGCATTTTTCATAAGCTCCATAAGATAATTTTAAATTTTATGCAAATGAAATTTTTTAATATTTCAAAGGCAAATGCATAAAAATAGAAAAATTATCGATTCAGCTGTAGAAAATCGGCTATAGGTAAATTTGTCACAAATATAAAAGTTATAAAATAAAATATGCATGGTTATACATTTCAAATAATTAGAGGCTCCAGATGAAAAAAAAGGCAAGTTTTCAACATAATTGACAATTTAACAATGATTTTTCAACTGACTTTCAACACTTTAATTTAGGGTTAGTGACGATAAACAAAACGACATTATCCCAAGAAAAAACAATCTCCACAGAAAAAATCTCCAAGTGAAAACCGAGCAAAGACGAAATCCCCAAAAAAAAATCCCTTAAAAAAAAACCCCAGGAATCAAGCAATAAAATCGCGCGCGATTTAATTCCTTGATTCACTGCTTTCACACCTTCTATTTTTGGGATTTTCTCCTGATCTAGAGTTTATATTTAATATCTATGTATACCTAATTATTTCTGTATTGATTGTAAGATTTCCTTATTAAAAATAAAAACTATTTTCTTAATGCGCTTTACCTTTATTTAATGATAACAGTTAATAACAAATCTACATTATAGAATAAATATGCAAAGTCAAACAATATCATATAAAGCCAAATATATTTGTTGCAAAACAAAAACAATTATAAAGAAAAAAAAAATTGGCAGAAACAAAAAGTTATTAATTACTTGACAGTTTACGCTGAGGAAAAAGTGAAACATAAGCGCTTGTGTTGAACATAAATATTTAAGTTTCGTTTCAGCAAATGGGCCTAAATGAAACTTGATTGAGCTACCACCAAGTTTAATAGGCTGTATATTTCACGGTCGCCAAGCCGATCATCACTCTACTTTTGTGGTGCTTGGTCCATGTATGTTCAATTTTATTTGAAAAACTGCTTGCCTCACTGAAATTTGAACCATAGACCAGCATAATGAGTTATGAATACATACAATAATTCCTTACTGTGAATTAATAACTGCATCAAATTTTACAATAAAAAAATTATGTTGGGGATTATAGGAGATTATTGGATATTTTAAGATAGTGGCAACAAAATATATATTATATATATAATATATATATATATATATAATATATATATATCACTACAAAGATTCAATACCTTAGAGACTTATGGAATAAGGCAAGTTTTTAAGTAAATTGATAAATTAACACTAATTTTCTTACCGATTTTCAAAACTTTAATTTATTTAATTTTCTGACTAATTAGCAATTTTAATATTTTAAAACTCGAAATCGATCAAAAATGCAATAATTTGGTCATTGAAATTCGTTATAGAGCAAAGATGCTGGTAAATTTATATTAATTTTGCCATATAAAGAGAAAGAGTAAGAGAGAGAAAGAGAGGAAGAGATAAAGGGAAAAAAGAGATAGCGAGAGAGAGATAGAGAGATAGAAAGATAGAGAGATAGAACTATAAAGAGACATAGGGATAGAGATATACATATAGAGATACAGAGATATAGAAGTATAGATATAGAGATAAAGATATAAAAATATAAAAATATAGAGATATAGAAATATAGAGATACAGATATATAGAGACTAAGAGATATTAAGATATAGAGATATAGAAATATAGAGATTAAGATATATAGAGATTAAGAGATATTAAGATTAAGAGATATAAAGATATAGAGACATAGAGATATAGACATATAGAGATATAGAGATATAGATACAAAAAGATATAGATACATAGAGATATAGATACATAGAGATATAGAGACATAGAGATATAGAGATTTAGAGATAGTAGAGATATAAGAGGTATAGAGAAATAGAACAGAAATAAGTGTAAGTGTAAGTGTAATAATTTTTGTTTTCAAAATTCAATGTTTTTATTAGTTTTTAGTCAAAATTAAAAAACCGGATGCCAAAATGTGTTTTAGTTTTTGAGAAAATTGAAAATAATTGACTTAATACAGAAAAAAAAAAATATTAAAAAACAACGGTAACGGCCAAAAAGACGTGTTATACTTTTTTCTTAAACCAAGAATATGTGCTCATATTTTGTTTATAAATTAAGTTCTTTAAAAATTAGTTTTAGTTTTTTGTTTATAAATTAGTTTTTTAAAAATTAATTTTCAAACTTAAATTTTTGAAAAAATTATTAAAAAATTGTGGTCAAACAGATTTTGTTCAAAATTTTACTTTATTTAGTAGTATTTTTATTTTTAATATTCAATACTCATATTAATTTTTAGTCAAACACTGAAAACCAGATGTCAAAATCTAGTCTAGTTTTTGAGAAAATTGAAAATAAAAAAGTAAGCTTTCCTTAAATTCGACTTCCATCCGTTATTTTGTTGTTCAAAAGATCCTATTTCTACAAATTAAGTAGTAAAGTAGATTTCGTTATTTTATTCTTTCTCTTTTCTGTTTTTTATTGAAAATTAATAAGAGCATTGAATTCTGAAACTAAAAATTGTTCTTAAAAAATTAAATTTGATGGCACAACAGCTCATGGAGAACTAGGGCCTAGTGACTTACAACTCTCAACCATTCCTGTGTGCGTGTCTGCAGGAATGGAGGGGACCTACAGTTTATTGCCGAATCCGAACGGCTAACGAGCGGCACTTTTCTGTGACAGGAGATACTCTTGGAGGATTTGTCAATTCCTCGCAAGAGGTAGTAGCCGTTTTTTCTTTTAAATAAATAGGTTGCGAGGCTGGGGATCGAACCTTAGACCTCCGGCATGACAGTCCATCGCACTAACCATCACGCCACGGCTACTACAAAATTGTTCTTAATTACATAAAATTTTGAAAAAAATTAATTTGAAAGTTTTTTTTTCTTTTTTTTTTTCAAAATTACGAGTTTGAAAACTAATTTACTAACACAACTTAATTTAAAATGAAAATCAATGAAGAGATTTCTGGCTTTCTAAAAATGTTTAACATGGCATTGTAAATGGTACCGTTGTTTTTAAATATTTTTTTTTCTGTCTTAAGTCAATTTCTTAGAAAATTGCCCCTTTAGAAATAGACCCCCATAGCATACGATTTTTTTTTTGTCTTAACCAAACCTACTCGCTCCAGCAGTTTGGTGCATCTTATACCGATCACCCTGTATATGTACGTGTATAATTGACGTACATAATGTAGGTGCCTTACAAATTAATGGAGGAGATGTAGGTATGTCTTAAATTGATCTCAATAAATATTTTTTTTAACGTTAATCATATAAATTCTTGAATTTAAATTCAAGGTAAGATCATGCATCTCCTCCTAAAGCTAACTAAATTATACGTATAGAAATATGGACATACAAGTGCATACATATAGTATATATTAATAAAAGCATGATGTTATAATGAAATTATGATGCTGTATTTTTTTTCAATAAAACCTGCTACAATGAAATCATAGTTTGAATTATAATTGCATGTCTTTTACTGAAGCAAGCCTCGTTATGTTAGATTATACTTATATATAAATTATATAAACACAGTTTGAGTTGATTGAGTAATTGCTATTAAAAATAATTAAATTTAAAATAATTGGGATAGACAAAGTGCATGTTAAAAGGTGGTTTTTAACAGGTTTCAAATAAGCGGGTTTGACTGTACCGTTGGTGTGAAATGATTTTCCGGTAGCTTTTATGTTATACTAGCCGATTTGCCCGTTGTCAGTTGCTTCGCAAACTGAATTCTACAGATGTAATAGAATTCTACTTATATATAAAATTCTACATATGTAATAAAAATTTTATATACATAAAATATAATTCTATAATGTATGTACATAAATATTAAATTATATATATACATTATTATTATTTATAATATATACGAAAAATGTATACATATAAAAAAAATAGAGAAAGAGAATTAAAAATTTAGATCAGGAGTGCAAGTCCCCCTTACCCAACCCCTCCTTGTGTGCACGTTCTTGTTTTGAATTACATTTGATTTTCATTTAAAAATTTTGAAACTTAAAAATCCAAACATTTTTTATATCTCTATATCTCTATATTTTATACTTCTATATCTCTATGTCTCTGTCTGTATATCTCTTTATGTCTATATCTCTATATCTCTATATCTCTATAATTCTTTATCTCTATATCTCTTTAGGTCTATATCTCTATATCTCTATCTCTATATCTCTATATCTCTATATCTCTATATCTCTATATCTCTATATCTCTATATCTCTATATCTCTATATCTCTATATCTCTATATCTCTATATCTCTATATCTCTATATCTCTATATCTCTATATCTCTATATCTCTATATCTCTATATCTCTGTATCTCTTTATCTCTATATCTCTATATCTCTATATCTCTTTATCTCTATATCTCTATATCTCTATATCACTATATCTCTATATCTCTATATCTCTTTATCTTTATATCTCTATATCTCTATATCACTATATCTCTATATCTCTATGTCTCTATATCTCTTTTTCTCTATATCTCTATAATTCTTTATCTCTATATCTCTATTTCTCTATATCTTTATGTCTCTATAATTCTTTATCTCTATATCTCTATATCTCTGTATCTCTACATCTCTATATCACTATATCTCTATATCACTTTATCTCTATACCTCTATATCTCTATGTCTCTATATCTCTATAATTCTTTATCTCTATATCTCTATTTCTCTATATCTCTATATCTCTATAATTCTTTATCTCTATATCTCTTTATCTCTATATCTCTTTATCTCTATATCTCTTTATGTCTATATCTCTATATCTCTATATCTCTATCTCTATATCTCTATATCTCTATATCTCTATATCTCTATATCTCTATATCTCTATATCTCTAGATCTCTATATCTCTATATCTCTATATCTCTTTATCTCTATATCTCTATATCTCTATATCTCTATATTTCTATATCACTTTATCTCTATACCTCTATATCTCTATGTCTCTATATCTCTATAATTCTTTATCTCTATATCTCTATATCTCTTTATCTCTATATCTCTATATCTTAATATCTTAATATCTCTATATCTCTATATCTCTATATCTCTATGTCTCTATATTTCTCCATCTCTCTATATCTCTATAATTTTGTTTCTCAATATCTCTATATGCCTACATCTCTTCATCTCTATATCTCTATATGTATCTCTTTTTCTCTATAAAAGTTATAAATTAAGACGATTTACATAAAATAAACATCCCCTATCACCTTTACATACGCCCTTGACTCTTTAATACTTAACAAAAAAAAAAATAGAAAAATAATTTTAATTTGGGGTGCAAATGCCCCTTTACCCCTTCTTGCGCACGCCCTTGCATTGCATTTGATTTAATCTTCATTTAAAAACTATAACCTTTAATATCCGGCCGTTAGAATTCAAGTTATAAATTAATTCAATTTGCATGTAATAAGCACACCCCTACCAATTTTGCGTAGCCCTCGATTGTGTAATTAGGTATCCAAAAAAAATTATAAAAAAAAAAAATTAATAAGGAATGCAAATTTTGAAAATAAAAAAAAAGATTTACCGAAGTTATAAGCAATTCCGGCCATCTTTTCTCAATACCGAATTTTAACGACCAAATTCATTGGATTTTTGCTTGATTTGGCGTTTAAAAATATTCAAAAATTCGTATCTCAGCTTGTGGTTTATGTAGAAAAATAATTTGTATACCAAAATAAATGCTGATTAGCCAAGAAAATAAATAAATTATAATGTTGAAAGTCATATGAAAAATCAGTGTTTAATTGTCAATTAAGTTGAAAACGTTCCTTTTTTTCATTTGGAACCTCTAATTTATTCAAAATGTATAATCATGTATATTTTTTTATTATTTATATATTTGTGACAAATTTACCTATCTATTGACATCTTAACTTTAAAAATCGAAACATTATTTCTCGACTTATAGCCGATTTTCTACAGCTGAATCGTTAATTTTGCAATTTTCCATGCATTTGCCTTTGAAATATCACGAAATTTCAATTGAAATTTTTGATTTTTTAAATATATTTTATTTCATTTAAAACGTTATTTTGTAAGATTTAAAAACAATAACTGAAGTTATAGATCATTTTCGATAACTCTTTCAGACATATTTCAAGAAAATTATTTAAAATATTTTATCGAAATTTTTTTTAAAGAACATTTATTTTAAATATTAAGTCATGTATGGGTATGTTTTATACATGAAAATAAGCGCTTATTTATGCTTAATTTAAAAAAAGTTATTTAAACAAAATCCGTCAACTAACTAAAAAGTTATGAATGATTTAATCGGCCAAGCACTGTGCCGAAAAAAGCAAGTTTTAAATAAATTTAATTCAAAAAATAATTAATATCAGCTCTCCTGTTCAATAAATGGCTTCAATATGTTCTACATATATTTAAAAAAAATATTAGGCAATAATATTTTGGTAGCATTTTTTCTCTGCGATCAAGTTTATATACCGTTTTTAATTTTTTAATCAGTAAAGTGGGTGAGAAAAAAAAGCAAACTCAATTTGTTTTTACATTTTTTTCAAAGTTATCATGCAATTTTATGAATTTTTTTTCCACACATTTAATGTCCATTTTAATGACAGTATTTTAAGACTTTAACTTATAAAATCCGTTAAGTATTTTTGATGTTAAAAAATAATATATAAAGCCGTGTCTATTGCATTTTCTAATAAAAATCCTTAAAATCCCGTAAAATTAATTTTAGTGCCTCCCCTGTTGAACTAATCTTAAAACATTGTTCAGCATTATTGTAGACCAAGATTTTTTCAATTAAAATATAGTAAGAGTTTTTCAAAATTCTGAAATTTTTCATCAACTTTTGAATTTAAAATGATAAGAATCGTATTGATTTCAGACTAAATCAGCTTTTTGGTATGAATTTTTTTACGATTTTGAAATAATTTTTATACAGAAATTTAGCTTGACATTTCATCTTTCCATATTTGTTTACCTCAAGAAGATCCGATAATTATTAGCGAAGTTATTAGCCTAATAAGATGGCCTAATCGATAATTTTGTATCATTTTTATAATTAAATATTCTTTTTTGGTTATTAAACTAATTAAAGGGCCCCTACAGCCTCTACTGTTGGATTTACCCCTATACAACCACTGACATTTTTGTAGATGAGGGTTGGGGCTATAACTTTGTAGTATATTGTTTTTCGATATTTTGAAATTTTTTATCATGTTTTGCATTTTGAAAAATGAAAATCGATTTGATAACGGCTTTCCGACCCCTTTTCGTATAGAATGCTTCCCCTTCACGCAATAATTTTTACACACAATTAAAGCTTGACATTTCATGATTCTTTTAAGACCTTAACCTAATCGATCGGACGTATAGTATAGAAGTTATGAATTTTTTAATCGAACAATATCAATTGATTTTTGTGATTTTCATAAAATAACTGTCATCTCCCACTGGTCGATGGTGGTTGACAATGAACGAAACAGGCAATTTTAATGCAATTTAATTGATTTCTTGATTGGCTTTTAATTAAGATTGTGAAGCTTCTAGAGGTCGTACAGATTCAAATGAGGTATCAAAATTTTTGCCGTTAAACGGACATGCGATTTAAAGAAAAACCAAATTAATCGGTACACTCAGTGATAAGTAATTAACGAATTTATTCAAGAAGTCAATATTTACCGCTATTTCTGTCTAACGGTATTAAAAAAATAAAATTTAAATGCAAAACGATTAAGATTAATAAATCCTATCACATGTGAAAATTTCAACTCCCTACTCCTACTCTATAAAAAGATAATCGATAAAAACCGTGTAAAATTGATTTGCTTATTTTTTCAAACTCAAATATCTCAGCTTAACGGCACTTTAGAATTTTGAAATTTTCCAAAAACATCAAAACCTATAAGTTCTATAAGATCCAAAGATTTCAAATTTTTAAATACATCCATTAAAAAGATAAAAAATAAAAACCGCCAAAAAATGAGCCGAAAAAATTGCGTCTTTTCAAAAATTCCCCATGCCCACAATACCACGCCCACAAAAAATCCCCGACACATGGATAACCTTTTTTTTTATCTTCTTTCGATCGACGTAATTCCCAAATCAATCAAATAATCTCCTGATTTATTAGAATTATTTTGTCAAACATCAATTTTTGCATTTTTGAGTTTCAAACAACTTTATTTCGGAAAATAATTTTTTTAAAATTTTTTCCCAAAATATGTCAATCTAATTTTTAAAAAATCTATCAAACACAAAAAGAATGAAATTCCTATCTCATCCCGTTTAGAAAATAGAAAACCGACTTTACCACACATTTACCCCTGTTTACCCTATTAAAAATTCGAATTTCAAAAAATCCCTTCTTAGTGGAGCTCTACATATATAAGGCTATTCAAAAAAATTTTCTATATATATATATCTATAACACACTAACCTGTAGAAAGATGGGAAAAATTATGAATGAGTCAGTGAGTGAGTGAGTGGCCAACACTTTACTTTATAATATAGTTAAAGTTAACTAATGAATTATGTTTCAATACACAAAATTTAAAAAAATTAATTTTTTTGTTAATTATTACGTACCTACCCAAAACCTTTTAATCAGGTATATGTATATTAGTTAGGCTAGGACCTGTCATACCGAGTTTTTGTGAAAGAGTGTAAAATTACCTTTGAAATAATACATATATTTACCCATTCCCCGATGGCGGACTATACGTAGGTACTTGAATAGTAAGTAAATAACATTTTTCATAATATTTATTTTTTTAAGGAACCAAGGAAATTCTGCATGATGTTTGTGGTAAATTTCCCGGAAATCAGTTAATTGCAATTATGGGGCCGTCTGGAGCAGGAAAGTCTACACTTCTCGATGCGTTATCTGGTTTTAAAACAACAGGAGTAGATGGATCAATTCTGTTGAATGGAAGGAGGAGAGATTTGAGTAAGCGCTTATAATATTCTATTTTATCGATATAGCTAACTAAAATTCTTAAATAGCTGCATTTAGGCGAATGTCCTGCTATATAACACAAGATGATCGCCTTCAACCTTTACTTACTGTATATGAAAATATGCAGATTGCTGCTGGACTAAAGTTTGGACCAAACACTTCCCCAGAAGAAAAAGCTGAAAGGGTTCGTAGCTATATTCGAAACAAGTTCTTAACATATTGTAATGATGAAATCAGACTTAACTACTTTCGGAAATAACAAATAGTCCATTGAAATGTTACATTAATCTTGCATTTCATAGAGGACAAATTTTTTTTTGATGGATCTGTAGGAGGGATCAGTGCAAAAACGAGTTTTCGGGGTTGAACTCCCCTCCATTTGGCCGCCATTTTGGAAAAGGGGGCGTAAAAAGGTCTTCGTGATATCTTAAGAACTATACATCGCACAAACAAAACTTTACCATATTTGTGTAGAGAATCAAATTTTCTACAATTTATGTGCACACTTTTCGTCATAAAATTGAGAACAAAAAAATTATAACCAAAAAAAGATGACCGTAATAAGAAATTGAAAGTTTTTTTTTCTTTTTTTTTTTTTTTTTTCAAAATTTCGAGTTTGAAGACTAAAGGTGATATTACATTGTCATATATATATGACCAATGCGAGTCATATAAAATATGGCACAATATTTGTATATATGACAAGTATTAATAGTATATGCCATATAAGTATGCCATATAATGATCACAAGCTTTTTCTGTCAATTTTTGTTTACAAATATGACACAGTTGCTACGAAAAATAAAATATTTAAAAAATCCGATACATTTGACCAATCACGTTTCATTAAATCATATATTTTTTTAAATTCAAAATAATTCATGGTTGTCATATATATGGAGTCATATATATTTTGTCATATAAATATGACTATCACACTTATATGACATTTTTGAGCCATATTTATTTGGCAAACTTGCCATATATATATGACAATGTAATATCACCTTAATTCACTAACACAACTTAATTTAAAATGAAAATCAATGAAGAGATTTCTTGCTTTCTAAAAAGTCATAACATGGCATTGTAAATTGTACCGTTGTTTTTAAATATTTTTTTTCTGTTTTAAGTCAATTTTTTAGAAAATTGACCCTCCTGCCTAAACGGAGGGAAATAGACCCCCCATAGCAAACGATTTTTTTCTTGTTTTAACCAAATCTACTGTATATGTATGTGTATAATTGACATACATAATGTAGGTGCCTTACAAATTAATGGAGGAGATGTAGGTATGTCTTAAATTGATCTCAATAAATATTTTTTTAACGTTAATCATATCAATCCTTGAATTTTAATTCAAGGTAAGATCATGCATCTCCTGCTAAAGCTAACTTAATTATACGTATAGAAATATGGACACACAAGTGCATACATATATATATATTAATAAAAGCATGATGTTATAATGAAATGATGATACTGTATTTTTTTTTTTCAATAAAACCTGCTACAATGAAATGACCAAAATCATAGTTTGAATTATAATTGCATGTCTTTTACTGAAACAAGCCTCCTTATGTAAGATTATACTTATATATAAATTATATAAACACAGTTTGAGTTGATTGAGTAATTGCTATTAAAAATAATTAAATTTAAATTAATTGGGATAGACAAAGTGCATGTGAAAAGGTGGATTTTAACAGGTTTTAAATAAGCGGGTTTGACTGTACCGTTGGTGTGACATGATTTTCCGGTAGCTTTTATGTTATACTAATGAAATATGTTTCAATACACAAAATTTATCAGACTTAAAGAGGATACAAAATAAATAAAAGAAGATAATGATACTTTTCTTCACAATGGTCATCTTTTTTTGATTATCACTTTTTTGTTTTCAATTTTACTATGAAAAGTGTGTTCACATGAATTGTAGAAAATTTAATTCTCTACACAAATATGGCAAAGTTTTTTTTTGTGCGATGTATAGTTCTCAATATTTTTACGCCCCCTTTTCCAAAATGGCGACTAAATAGGGGGGAGTTCAACACCGAACACTCGGTTTTATACTCACACTAATCCCTACTACATATCCATCAAAAAAAAATTTGTTTGTACAAAATGCAAGGTTCGGCCAAAATTTTGTAATATTTCAATGGACTAAAAGAGCCAAGTGTAAACCTACCCTTTCTAATTAACGAAGATGAAAATTCCCGAGTGGAGAATTCGTTCATGAACGCCTAACTTTTAGACAAAATTATTATCATTTTCACATTCACCTTACCATCGACAAAATATTTATACTTGTTTTCTGATTTAAGTTAATTCCGCATTAGGTATATTTCCCAGTTTCCAATCCATCTCGTGCAATACCTCCGTGCACTTAATTTAAATCAAATCAAAAAAATACGTACAGAAAAACTTCCCACTCAATCAACACTTTCAACTCGTTCAAATAATTTCGAAACAAAATGTGTCTCGTATTCAATACAAGTAGGTATGCAATGCATATACACAAAAAATATCCCATTGCTTTCCCACCCATTTGACGGTCAACTCGTTTAACTGATTTGTGAACGAAATGGACCCACTAAAATACAGTAGATGACGGATATAAGAAAGTCTCATATAAGAAAAACACGCTTATAAGACAGACATTCCAAAACACCATGCACATTGCCATAAAGATACGTGTTAAATAATCCTCATATAAGAAACACTGTTATAAGAAACTTATTCTGATACAAAATCTCATTCACTACATAGAAAATTAAACTTTTATAAGAAATTTTCCCGTGTAAACTTCTAAATGATGCGCCGTGTAACTTTCACAAAATTTATGAACCCACCCTTATTGAATTTCTAAAGAAGTGACAGATTGAAGATCGTCGAGAAAGAAAAACGCACATACATGGAGTGTGTGTGAAGTTAGCCCCCTTTTTTATTTTGTTATTTTTGAAAGTTGTTCCCGGTTGTACCGGATTTGTTCCGCATTGTTCCACATTTTTTTCGAAAAATATTCAAAAATGGGGGTTTTAGACCCCAAAAACCATTTTTGACCTAGCCTCCATTTTTTCGAAAATCGAAATTTTGAAAGTGGTTCCAGGTTGTTCTAGTTGTTCTGAACATTGCTCCAATTTCTTGGACCTCTATGTTCAAAATATCGTAAGTTATGGGCAACATTCGAAAAAATTCTAGCCCCCCTTTTTTCGAAATTCGAATTTTTTAATTTTTTTACTGGTTCCAAAAAGTGTTCTGAACATTGTACCAAAGAATTAAAAACTTAGAAATTTTATTTTTAAAGATACGGCCTTTCAAAGTTTTTTTTGAAAAATGCAAAATACGGCTCTCCAATATTTTTTTTTTTTTGAAAACCTTTGATTAGGATTATTTGGCTATATACAGGGTGTCCCGAAACTTAACGTCAAGCGGGCACCGGGTGATAGGGCAGGTTGTGCCCGTTCTTTGAAAAGTATGAAAAAATAATCCCTCTCGCTTGGTTTGGTAGTTATAGCAATATTAAGATAAATAATGAAAATCGATACCCTACCTCACATTTTTAGATACAGTGGTCACGAATTTTAAAATTTTGCCGTGTTTTTTTACGTAATCCTTAATAACCATGCTATTAATCGCAATCACAAATCCAAGAATAAAGATTGTCAGTTTCGTAAGAAAAATTAAGTTTGACTGAGTCATTTTTCAAAAAAAATTTGTAAGATAACTTTGACACTTCATATTTTTAAAAAAATGTACCAGACTACCCTCGGCAAGTTATTTAAGAAAATGGCCCGTTTCATCTAGATATCAAAATGGTACAACACTTGCTACTTATTTACTCGTAAAAAATCGAATGCTTTTTTATTTGCAAAAGGACCTCAGTTCACTTTATATCACTTTTACGTAAATAATGCTTTTTTGTGCTCAAAAATCGGTTTTACCGTGGTGTATGTAAGATAAACAGAGCCACTTGCAGTACATTAGAGTGGGACAACATTACACATGGTAGGTACGTTACGATCTACGTTCTGTGGGCTAATTTCCTGCTTTTACTAGCAACTTCTCGTAATTGTGCGCCTTTGTGTTACCCTGAACTCGATTAGCGTTGTGAAAATTATGTTAGTTATTACCTGGTAGTTCGTAATAAAAGCTTTTCGCAAATAGCGTATTTGTTCATGGCTCAAGAATATGAAAACATCCATATTAGTCCATTGAAAGTTACATAGTAACCTGGCATTTTATATCCCTTTAATGATAATTTTCTTAAAACTTTCGTCTGTTTTTAATTTTAACCTTTTTTGTTTTCAATTTAACTATAAAAAGCGCCTTAACATTTATTGTACAGAATTAAATTTTATACAAAAATGTGCAATTTTTTTTTTGTAAGACGCATGGTTCTCAAGATATAGCGAAAAACACCCAATTTTCCAAAATGGCGCCCAAAAGAGGAAAAGCTTTAAGCCCCGAAAATTTCTTTTTACACTAACACTTATCCCTCCCATAAATAAAAAACATTTAGTCCTGAACAAAATGCCAGGCTAATGTAACTCTTTCAATGGGCTAGTATTGATGTTCTCATATTCTTGAGCCATGTACAAATACGCTATTCAAGAAAGGCTATTAGTACGAATTACCAGATAATAACTAACATAATTTCCGCAACATAAATCGAGTCCAGGGTAACA